>BMAR01000036.1:0-600000 GCA_021605115.1 Astrephomene gubernaculifera
CCCCGCCGACCTAGCACCCACCGACCTAGCACCCGCCGACCTAGAACCCACCGACCTGGCCACCCCCCGACCTGGCACCCGCCGACCTAGCACCGCCGACCTGGCACCCGCCGACCTAGCACCCGCCGACCTAGCACCGCCGACCTCGCACCCGCCGACCTCGCCCCCGCCGACCTGGCACCCGCCGACCTGGCACCCGCAGACCTAGCACCCGCCGACCTGGCACCCCCAGACCTGGCACCCGCCGACCTGGCGCCCGCCGACCTAGCACCCGCCGACCTAGCACCCGCCGACCTAGCACCCACCGACCTAGCACCCGCCGACCTAGCACCCGCGACCTGGCACCCGCCGACCTAGCACCCGCCGACCTAGCACCCGCCGACCTAGCACCCGCCGACCTAGCACCCGCCGACTTAGCACCCGCCGACCTAGCACCGCCGAACCTAGCACCCGCCGACCTCGCACCCTCCGACCTGGCACCCGCCGACCTGGCACCCGCCGACCTCGCACCTCCGACCTAGCACCCGCCGACCTGGCACCCGCCGAACTAGCACCCGCCGACCTAGCACCCGCCGACCTAGCACCCGCCGACCTGGCACCCGCCGACCTGGCACCCGCCGACCTAGCACCCGCCGACCTGGCACCCGCCGACCTCGCACCCGCCGACCTGGACCCGTCGACCTAGCACCCGCCGACCTGGCACCCGCCGACCTCGCACCCGCCGACCTCGCCCCCGCCGACTGGCCCCCGCCGACCTGGCACCCGCCGACCTCGCACCCTCCGACCTAGCACCCGCCGACCTGGCACCCGCCGACCTAGCACACGCCGACCTAGCACCGCCGACCTGGCACCCGCCGACCTAGCACCCGCCGACCTGGCACCCGCAGACCTGGCACCCGCCGACCTGGCACCCGCCGACCGAGCCCCGCCCGACCTAGCACCACCGACCTAGCACCCGCCGACCTAGAACCACGACCTGGCACCCGCCGACCTAGCACCCGCCGACCTAGCACCCGCCGACCTGGCACCCGCCGACCTAGCACCCGCCGACCTAGCACCCGCCGACCTCGCACCCGCCGACCTCGCCCCCGCCGACCTGGCACCCGCCGACCTGGCACCCGCAGACCTAGCACCCGCCGACCTGGCACCCGCAGACCTGGCACCCGCCGACCTGGCGCCCGCCGACCTAGCACCCGCCGACCTGGCACCCGCCGACCTTGCACCCGCAGACCTGGCACCCGCCGACCTAGCACCCGCCGACCTAGCACCCGCCGACCTGGCACCCCCCCGACCTGGCACCCGCCGACCTAGAACCCACCGACCTGGCACCCGCCGACCTAGCACCCGCCGACCTAGCACCCGCCGACCTAGCACCCGCCGACCTGGCACCCGCCGACCTAGCACCCGCCGACCTAGCACCCGCCGACCTCGCACCCGCCGACCTAGCACCCACCGACCTAGCACCCGCCTATCTAGCACCCGCCGACCTGGCACCCGCCGACCTGGCACCCGCCGACCTAGCACCCGCCGACTTAGCACCCGCCGACCTGGCACCCGCTGACCTGGCACCCGCCGACCTGGCACCCGCCGACCTAGCACCCGCCGACCTGGCACCCGCCGACCTAGCACCCGCCGACCTGGCACCCGCCGACCTGGCACCCGCCGACCTGGCACCCACCGACCTAGCACCCGCCGACCTAGAACCCACCGACCTGGCACCCGCCGACCTAGCACCCACCGACCTAGCACCCGCCGACCTAGCACCCGCCGACCTAGCATCCGCCGACCTGGCACCCGCCGACCTAGCACCCGCCGACCTGGCACCCGCCGACCTGGCACCCGCCGACCTAGCACCCGCCGACCTAGCACCCGCCGACCTAGCACCCGCCGACCTGGCACCCGCCGACCTGGCACCCACCGACCTGGCACCCGCCGACCTCGCACCCACCGACCTGGCACCCACCGACCTGGCACCCGCCGACCTAGCACCCGCCGACCTAGCACCCGCCGACCTGGCACCCACCGACCTAGCACCCGCCGACCTAGCACCCGCCGACCTAGCACCCGCCGACCTAGCACCCGCCGACCTGGCACCCGCCGACCTAGCACCCGCCGACCTAGCACCCACCGACCTAGCACCCGCCGACCTGGCACCCGCCGACCTAGCACCCGCCGACCTGGCACCCGCCGACCTGGCACCCGCCGACCTAGCACCCGCCGACCTGGCACCCGCCGACCTGGCACCCGCCGACCTGGCACCCGCCGACCTAGCACCCACCGACCTGGCACCTGCCGACCTCGCACCCACCGACCTCGCCCCCGCCGACCTAGCCCCCACCGACCTGGCACCCGCCGACCTCGCACCCGCCGACCTGGCACCCGCCGACCTAGCACCCGCCGACCTAGCACCCGCCGACCTGGCACCCGCCGACCTAGCACCCACCGACCTAGCACCCGCCGACCTAGCACCCGCCGACCTAGCATCCGCCGACCTGGCACCCGCCGACCTAGCACCCGCCGACCTGGCACCCGCCGACCTGGCACCCGCCGACCTAGCACCCGCCGACCTAGCACCCGCCGACCTGGCACCCGCCGACCTGGCACCCGCCGACCTAGCACCCGCCGACCTGGCACCCGCCGACCTCGCACCCGCCGACCTCGCCCCCGCCGACCTAGCCCCCGCCGACCTAGCACCCGCCGACCTCGCACCCGCCGACCTCGCACCCGCCGACCTGGCACCCGCCGACCTGGCACCCGCCGACCTCGCACCCGCCGACCTAGCACCCGCCGACCTGGCACCCGCCGACCTAGCACCCGCCGACCTAGCACCCGCCGACCTGGCACCCGCCGACCTAGCACCCACCGACCTAGCACCCGCCGACCTGGCACCCGCCGACTTAGCACCCACCGAACTAGCACCTGCCGACCTGGCACCCGCCGACCTGGCACCCGCCGACCTAGCATCCGCCGACCTAGCACCCGCCGACCTAGCACCCACCGACCTAGCACCCGCCGACCTAGCACCCGCCGACCTAGCACCCACCGACCTAGCACCCGCCGACCTAGCACCCACCGACCTAGCACCCGCCGACCTAGAACCCGCCGACCTAGCACCCACCGACCTAGCACCCGCCGACCTAGCACCCGCCGACCTAGCACCCACCGACCTAGCACCCGCCGACCTAGAACCCGCCGACCTAGCACCCACCGACCTAGCACCCGCCGACCTAGCACCCGCCGACCTAGAACCCGCCGACCTAGCACCCGCCGACCTAGCACCCGCCGACCGAGCACCCGCCGACCTGGCACCCGCCGACCTGGCACCCGCCGACCTAGCACCCGCCGACCTAGCGCCCGCCGACCTAGCACCCACCGACCTGGCACCCACCGACCTGGCACCCGCCGACCTGGCACCCGCCGACCTAGCACCCACCGACCTAGCACCCACCGACCTAGGCCTAGCACCCACCGACCTAGCACCCGCCGACCTAGCACCCGCCGACCTAGCACCCGACGACATAGCACCCGCCGACCTGGTACCCGCCGACCTAGCACCCACCGACCCAGCACCCGCCGACCTGGCACCCGCCGACCTAGCACCCACCGACCTAGCACCCGCCGACCTAGCACCCACCGACCTAGCACCCGCCGACCTAGCACCCGCCGACCTAGCACCCGCCGACCTAGCACCCACCGACCTAGCACCCCGCCGACCTAGCACCCCGCCGACCTAGCACCCCGCCGACCTAGCAGCCGCCGACCTCGCCCCCGCCGACCTGGCACCCGCCGACCTCGCACCCGCCGACCTGGCACCCGCCGACCTAGCACCCACCGACCTAGCACCCGCCTACCTAGGACCTAGCAACCGCCGACCTAGCACCCGCTGACCTGGCACCCGCCGACCTAGCACCCACCGACCTAGCACCCGCCGACCTGGCACCCGCCGACCTAGCACCCGCCGACCTAGCACCCGCCGACCTGGCACCCGCCGACCTGGCACCCGCCGACCTAGCACCCGCCGACCTAGCCCCCGCCGACCTAGCACCCGCCGACCTGGCACCCGCCGACCTAGCCCCCGCCGACCTAGCACCCACCGACCTAGCACCCGCCGACCTAGAACCCACCGACCTGGCACCCGCCGACCTGGCACCCGCCGACCTAGCACCCGCCGACCTGGCACCCGCCGACCTAGCACCCGCCGACCTAGCACCCGCCGACCTCGCACCCGCCGACCTCGCCCCCGCCGACCTGGCACCCGCCGACCTGGCACCCGCCGACCTAGCACCCGCCGACCTGGCACCCGCCGACCTGGCACCCGCCGACCTGGCGCCCGCCGACCTAGCGCCCGCCGACCTAGCACCCGCCGACCTAGCACCCGCCGACCTAGCACCCACCGACCTAGCACCCGCCGACCTAGCACCCGCCGACCTGGCACCCGCCGACCTAGCACCCGCCGACCTAGCACCCGCCGACCTAGCACCCGCCGACCTAGCACCCGCCGACCTAGCACCCGCCGACCTAGCACCCGCCGACCTAGCACCCGCCGACCTCGCACCCTCCGACCTGGCACCCGCCGACCTGGCACCCGCCGACCTCGCACCCTCCGACCTAGCACCCGCCGACCTGGCACCCGCCGAACTAGCACCCGCCGACCTAGCACCCGCCGACCTAGCACCCGCCGACCTGGCACCCGCCGACCTGGCACCCGCCGACCTAGCACCCGCCGACCTGGCACCCGCCGACCTCGCACCCGCCGACCTGGCACCCGCCGACCTAGCACCCGCCGACCTGGCACCCGCCGACCTCGCACCCGCCGACCTCGCCCCCGCCGACCTAGCCCCCGCCGACCTGGCACCCGCCGACCTCGCACCCTCCGACCTAGCACCCGCCGACCTGGCACCCGCCGACCTAGCACCCGCCGACCTAGCACCCGCCGACCTGGCACCCGCCGACCTAGCACCCGCCGACCTGGCACCCGCAGACCTGGCACCCGCCGACCTGGCACCCGCCGACCTAGCCCCCGCCGACCTAGCACCCACCGACCTAGCACCCGCCGACCTAGAACCCACCGACCTGGCACCCGCCGACCTAGCACCCGCCGACCTAGCACCCGCCGACCTGGCACCCGCCGACCTAGCACCCGCCGACCTAGCACCCGCCGACCTCGCACCCGCCGACCTCGCCCCCGCCGACCTGGCACCCGCCGACCTGGCACCCGCAGACCTAGCACCCGCCGACCTGGCACCCGCAGACCTGGCACCCGCCGACCTGGCGCCCGCCGACCTAGCACCCGCCGACCTGGCACCCGCCGACCTTGCACCCGCAGACCTGGCACCCGCCGACCTAGCACCCGCCGACCTAGCACCCGCCGACCTGGCACCCACCCGACCTGGCACCCGCCGACCTAGAACCCACCGACCTGGCACCCGCCGACCTAGCACCCGCCGACCTAGCACCCACCGACCTGGCACCCGCCGACCTAGCACCCGCCGACCTAGCACCCGCCGACCTAGCACCCGCCGACCTGGCACCCGCCGACCTAGCACCCGCCGACCTAGCACCCGCCGACTTCGCACCCGCCGACCTAGCACCCACCGACCTAGCACCCGCCTATCTAGCACCCGCCGACCTGGCACCCGCCGACCTGGCACCCGCCGACCTAGCACCCGCCGACTTAGCACCCGCCGACCTGGCACCCGCTGACCTGGCACCCGCCGACCTGGCACCCGCCGACCTAGCACCCGCCGACCTGGCACCCGCCGACCTAGCACCCGCCGACCTGGCACCCGCCGACCTGGCACCCGCCGACCTGGCACCCACCGACCTAGCACCCGCCGACCTAGAACCCACCGACCTGGCACCCGCCGACCTAGCACCCACCGACCTAGCACCCGCCGACCTAGCACCCGCCGACCTAGCACCCGCCGACCTGGCACCCGCCGACCTAGCACCCGCCGACCTGGCACCCGCCGACCTGGCACCCGCCGACCTAGCACCCGCCGACCTAGCACCCGCCGACCTAGCACCCGCCGACCTGGCACCCGCCGACCTGGCACCCACCGACCTGGCACCCGCCGACCTCGCACCCACCGACCTGGCACCCACCGACCTGGCACCCGCCGACCTAGCACCCGCCGACCTAGCACCCGCCGACCTGGCACCCACCGACCTAGCACCCGCCGACCTAGCACCCGCCGACCTAGCACCCGCCGACCTAGCACCCGCCGACCTGGCACCCGCCGACCTAGCACCCGCCGACCTAGCACCCACCGACCTAGCACCCGCCGACCTGGCACCCGCCGACCTAGCACCCGCCGACCTGGCACCCGCCGACCTGGCACCCGCCGACCTAGCACCCGCCGACCTGGCACCCGCCGACCTGGCACCCGCCGACCTGGCACCCGCCGACCTAGCACCCACCGACCTGGCACCTGCCGACCTCGCACCCACCGACCTCGCCCCCGCCGACCTAGCCCCCACCGACCTGGCACCCGCCGACCTCGCACCCGCCGACCTGGCACCCGCCGACCTAGCACCCGCCGACCTAGCACCCGCCGACCTGGCACCCGCCGACCTAGCACCCACCGACCTAGCACCCGCCGACCTAGCACCCGCCGACCTAGCACCCGCCGACCTGGCACCCGCCGACCTAGCACCCGCCGACCTGGCACCCGCCGACCTGGCACCCGCCGACCTAGCACCCGCCGACCTAGCACCCGCCGACCTGGCACCCGCCGACCTGGCACCCGCCGACCTAGCACCCGCCGACCTGGCACCCGCCGACCTCGCACCCGCCGACCTCGCCCCCGCCGACCTAGCCCCCGCCGACCTCGCACCCGCCGACCTCGCACCCGCCGACCTCGCACCCGCCGACCTGGCACCCGCCGACCTGGCACCCGCCGACCTCGCACCCGCCGACCTAGCACCCGCCGACCTGGCACCCGCCGACCTAGCACCCGCCGACCTAGCACCCGCCGACCTGGCACCCGCCGACCTAGCACCCACCGACCTAGCACCCGCCGACCTGGCACCCGCCGACTTAGCACCCACCGAACTAGCACCTGCCGACCTGGCACCCGCCGACCTAGCATCCGCCGACCTAGCACCCACCGACCTAGCACCTACCGACCTAGCACCCGCCGACCTAGCACCCGCCGACCTAGCACCCACCGACCTAGCACCCGCCGACCTAGCACCCACCGACCTAGCACCCGCCGACCTAGCACCCGCCGACCTGGCACCCACCGACCTAGCACCCGCCGACCTAGCACCCGCCGACCTAGCACCCACCGACCTAGCACCCGCCGACCTAGCACCCGCCGACCTGGCACCCACCGACCTAGCACCCGCCGACCTAGCACCCGCCGACCTAGAACCCGCCGACCTAGCACCCGCCGACCTAGCACCCGCCGACCGAGCACCCGCCGACCTGGCACCCGCCGACCTGGCACCCGCCGACCTAGCACCCGCCGACCTAGCGCCCGCCGACCTAGCACCCACCGACCTGGCACCCACCGACCTGGCACCCGCCGACCTGGCACCCGCCGACCTAGCACCCACCGACCTAGCACCCACCGACCTAGGCCTAGCACCCACCGACCTAGCACCCGCCGACCTAGCACCCGCCGACCTAGCACCCGACGACATAGCACCCGCCGACCTGGTACCCGCCGACCTAGCACCCACCGACCCAGCACCCGCCGACCTGGCACCCGCCGACCTAGCACCCACCGACCTAGCACCCGCCGACCTAGCACCCACCGACCTAGCACCCGCCGACCTAGCACCCGCCGACCTAGCACCCGCCGACCTAGCACCCACCGACCTAGCACCCCGCCGACCTAGCACCCCGCCGACCTAGCACCCCGCCGACCTAGCAGCCGCCGACCTCGCCCCCGCCGACCTGGCACCCGCCGACCTCGCACCCGCCGACCTGGCACCCGCCGACCTAGCACCCACCGACCTAGCACCCGCCTACCTAGGACCTAGCAACCGCCGACCTAGCACCCGCTGACCTGGCACCCGCCGACCTAGCACCCACCGACCTAGCACCCGCCGACCTGGCACCCGCCGACCTAGCACCCGCCGACCTAGCACCCGCCGACCTGGCACCCGCCGACCTGGCACCCGCCGACCTAGCACCCACCGACCTAGCACCCGCCGACCTAGCACCCGCCGACCTAGCACCCGCCGACCTAGCACCCACCGACCTAGCACCCCGCCGACCTAGCACCCCGCCGACCTAGCACCCCGCCGACCTAGCACCCGCCGACCTAGCACCCGCCGACCTGGCACCCGCCGACCTAGCACCCGCCGACCTAGCGCCCGCCGACCTAGCACCCACCGACCTGGCACCCACCGACCTGGCACCCGCCGACCTGGCACCCGCCGACCTAGCACCCACCGACCTAGCACCCACCGACCTAGGCCTAGCACCCACCGACCTAGCACCCGCCGACCTAGCACCCGCCGACCTAGCACCCGACGACCTAGCACCCGCCGACCTGGTACCCGCCGACCTAGCACCCACCGACCCAGCACCCGCCGACCTGGCACCCGCCGACCTAGCACCCACCGACCTAGCACCCGCCGACCTAGCACCCACCGACCTAGCACCCGCCGACCTAGCACCCGCCGACCTAGCACCCGCCGACCTAGCACCCACCGACCTAGCACCCCGCCGACCTAGCACCCCGCCGACCTAGCACCCCGCCGACCTAGCACCCGCCGACCTAGCACCCGCCGACCTGGCACCCGCCGACCTAGCACCCACCGACCTGGCACCCGCCGACCTAGCACCCACCGACCTAGCACCCACCGACCTAGGACCTAGCAACCGCCGACCTAGCACCCGCTGACCTGGCACCCGCCGACCTAGCACCCACCGACCTAGCACCCGCCGACCTGGCACCCGCCGACCTAGCACCCGCCGACCTAGCACCCGCCGACCTGGCACCCGCCGACCTGGCACCCGCCGACCTAGCACCCACCGACCTAGCACCCGCCGACCTAGCACCCGCCGACCTAGCACCCGCCGACCTAGCACCCACCGACCTAGCACCCCGCCGACCTAGCACCCCGCCGACCTAGCACCCCGCCGACCTAGCACCCGCCGACCTAGCACCCGCCGACCTGGCACCCGCCGACCTAGCACCCACCGACCTGGCACCCGCCGACCTAGCACCCACCGACCTAGCACCCACCGACCTAGGACCTAGCAACCGCCGACCTCGCACCCGCCGACCTGGCACCCGCCGACCTAGCACCCGCCGACCTAGCACCCGCCGACCTGGCACCCGCCGACCTGGCACCCGCCGACCTTGCACCCGCCGACCTGGCACCCGCCGACCTAGCACCCGCCGACCTAGCACCCACTGACCTGGCACCCGCCGACCTGGCACCCGCTGACCTGGCACCCGCCGACCTCGCACCCGCCGACCTAGCACCCGCCGACCTGGCACCCGCCGACCTCGCACCCGCCGACCTAGCATCCGCCGACCTGGCACCCGCCGACCTCGCACCCGCCGACCTGGCACCCGCCGACCTAGCACCCGCCGACCTCGCACCCGCCGACCTGGCACCCGCCGACCTGGCACCCGCCGACCTAGCACCCGCCGACCTGGCACCCGCCGACCTGGCACCCGCCGACCTTGCACCCGCCGACCTAGCACCCGCCGACCTGAAGTGGCAGGGGCGAGGGTTCTGAGGTGGCAGGGGCGAGGTTTTGAAGTGGCAAGGTCGAGGGTAGTGAGGTGGCAGGGGCAAGGGTTTTGAGGTGGCAGGGGCGAGGGTTCTGGATGCCCTCGCCCCTGCCACCTCAACGCCCTCGCCCCTTCCCACGTTGACTTAGCAGGCAGGTACCTAACCAAAGGTCCCAAACAAAAGGCAGCAGCACTTCACCTTGTTTATTTCTTGTTTTAGAGGTCCTCTGGAGGGCTTCCTGAAGTTGTCCTTACCACTCCATCCGCAACATGCCACGCCAGCCTAGCCTTCCGTCCGCTTGCTTTTTGAGGGTAGTGCCTATGCCACTAGCCAGTAAGCTGACGTTTGGCTTTGACAGCCATCCCAAGCCGGGCGAACATTGCGCCAGCCCCTTCGTCGCCCACCCATCCATGCTAGCATTGGCACAGCCAATGAACTAGATAAAAGCGAAAGGCCACGTGGCAGAACAGCAATTACCAGTACCATTGTCACGTAGCTTAATCGATGAGCACTGCGCACTTTTGTTTTCCTCATGGCGTGTACGGAACGAACGATACAACCGTCAAAAAAGCGGAAACAGAAACAGCCCTAGATGACGTGGCTAACTCTTACTTTGTGTGCTTCATAGGGTGGAATATTGTTGGTAGTCCACGTTTCTACTCTTTTCGTCGGAACGACGCTCGACGAAGCTGAATTGCAGCACCATTCATTTGACCGTGCCTTAGGACATAGCAACAACTGCATAGTGCAGCACCAGTGCGCCGCAGTTAGCGGCGCTTGCCGCTGCGGCGGATCGAGCTAGTTCTTTGCCCATTTACCAGCGGTCTCAAAGGAGCTAGCAAAGATGTCTAACAAGGAGAAGGGAGGTGCTGAGGCGTATGCTCGCTTCAAGCAGTTTGATTACAAAGCGGTAAGTTAACTTTCTGCGCAAAGTATGCCGACCCTGGGCCGATGTGCTTACAGGCCGACACGGCCATAGGATTTTAGGATCTTAAATATGGCAGTATTTTCGCATGCTCTAAAATGGTCTGGGTAACGGTGATCCCAGCTTTCTGGCGGCGGATGGCTTGCCTATTGTTTGCCCAGCCGGTCTTAATGTCTATTGTTAGCTGCACGGGTATGAGCATATAGCAGCCTTTCATATTTGGCTCCTGTCTGGCTCGAACTTCCAAACTAAAGCCTGACGTTGACACGCATCCCAATCTGACCCATAAAGCGCAAAGAAAGCTGTTTACTCCCTTCTGAACCCCGCGCCTTGCCGCCAAATAACAACCCCGTCGCTTCAGAACCCTTGGCCCCTCCATTACCTCCCGTACTAACCACTTGCCCATTCCTCACCCATCCCCATCGCTCCTCCTCCGCCCCTACCAGAACTCCTCGCTGGTGCTTACCTCCGACACCCGCACCCGCGAGTATGCCACGGAGCCCAGCGGTGAGCCGGAGACGCTATGGGGCCGCATGAAGGGCAAGATGGGCGACCGCGCGCAAACAACAAAACCCGATGCCGAGCGCAAGGAGAAGGCGGCTAAGAAGAAGCGCGACGCCGCCGCTGCTGAGCTGGAGCTGGCTGTGCCCACTTCCAAGGGGGGCGGCAGGGGGGCCAGGAGGGGCGGAGGAGGTGGTGCAGGAGGGATGAGCGTGCTGGATTTGGAGCAGGTGAGGGCGGGTGGGATTTGGGAGGGCGGTTAGGTGGGGATTAGGGATAGGAAGGAAGGGCGGTGGGGAGGGAGAGGAGGGGGGCCATGGGCGTGCCGGGTTTGGGCGGCGTAGGTAGGCAGGGTCAGTGTAGAGAGGAGTGGAGGCGTAGCGTGGTAGACGGGCAACGGGATGCGGGGGGTGCAGGCCCCCTCAGGGTGCCCCGCTGCGGCTGTAGCTGCTGCCCTAGCCGCCCTCCCACTTAACCTCCCACTTAACTCCCCACGCCCCACCCACCCCAGGGCGGCCTGTACCGTCCCCGCACCAAGGAGACGCGGGAGGCCTACGAGGCGCTGCTGGCCGTGATCCACTCGCTGTTCGGGGAGCAGCCGCAGGTGCAGGGGAGGGAGGCAGGAGTGGATAGGGGGTGTGGGAGGAGGAAAGCAACACGCCGTGTGGGATGCCCGAGGATAGGGTGGAGGGGAAAGGTGGTGTGGGGGGAGCAGTGGCAAGCAGCCAGTTGCACGACACTTATGGAATCCTAGGTTGGCCCACTCCTCCCCCCCCCCCCCACGCCCACCACTCCCCACCCTGCCTCCCCCCCAGGACGTGCTCCGCGGCGCCGCTGACGAGGTGCTGGCGGTGCTGAAGCGCGCCGACCTGCGCGACCCGGAGCGGCAGCGCGAGTGCGGGCAGCTGCTGGGCGGGTGCGAGGACGACATGTTCGCGCGGCTGGTGGCGCTGGGGAAGCGGATCACGGACTATGTGACGGAGGCGGAGGTGAGGGGAGGGTAAAAAATATGTAATGAGACACTGACGAAGCAACTGACGAGCTGAGGGAGTTGAGGGGAGGGGAGGGTGGGGAAGGGGGCTGGGTGAGGGAGCTGTATCTCCATGCCTCCTCCCTTCCCGCCATGTGTTCCACCCCTGTACTCCCCTCCCCATCTCCTCCCCTCCCCTGGCCCCCCCCCCCAGGCTGCCCCCGGTGACACGATGGATGAGGAGCTGGGTGTGGCGGTGGAGTTCGAGGAGGAGGAGGACGAGGAGGAGGAGGAGGCGGACGAGGTGGGTGCGTGTGTGTGCGTTTTGGAGGGGGTTGGGAGGGGAGTGGGTGGGTGGGGGAAGAGAGACGCGGGGTGGTGTCAGGGAAGGTGTGCGGTTGGGAAGAACCTGGGCAGTACCGGTAGCGTCCATAGAATGGGCGGAGGCGGTTTCCGGTGCATGACGGCGCATGTGCATGTGCTTGCATGAACCCACTCAACCTCAGCCTCCCGCCCCTCCTGCTGCTGCGCTGTCCCCCACCCGCAGGTGTTGGATGTGGACGAGGACGATGAGGGTGACGAGCAGCAGCGGCAGGAGGCGGACCTGCGCACCACCACCATGGTGAGGGGAGGGGGCGGGGGGGAGGCGTTGCGTGGGGGACCGAAAAAAGGGGCGGAAAAGAGGATGAAACGCTCTAAGCATGTGACACAAAGCCGACATAGGCTCCACCTTGGGTTGCAACATGGCTGCCGACCCTTACCGATGGGGAAAGGGTTGAGGCGTGCAAGAGCGGGAGGATTGAGAGAGGCAAGCCCAACTCGTGCGGCAGGGCATCACCATGCGGAGTGCGGGAGAGAAGGAGGGTGGTGGTCAGGTGGAGGAGGGGCGGCGGAGGGTGGCAGCAGCAGCAGTGCTGTTAGCACACCCTCACACGCACGCAATACCCACCACCGCATCACCCCCTCCCACCCCCTCCCTTCCCCCAGGACGATGTTGACGCGGGCGAGGAGGCTCGTGACGAGGGTCTCAAGGTGCAGGAGGTGGACGCGTACTGGCTGCAGCGCCGCATTGCCCGCGCGCTGGGGCCGAGCGTGGAGGCCACGCGGGCGCAGGCGCTGGCGGAGCAGGTGGGCGGGGGGGCGTGTAAGGGTCGTGAAAGGGGCGGGGACTGTGGGGGTCTGAAAGGGGTGATTTGGTGTGTGAGCACCCCTCCAGGAGATGCAGTGGTTGCGGGGAGTGACGAGTGGCGAGGCAAGGAGTTGCTGGGGTCTCATGCCATGGTTACACCCGCCCCGCATCCTGCTGCCCCCCTCTCCCCCCCTCCACAGGTGCTCTCCGTGCTGGGCGGCCCCGACGACCAGCGCGCCGTGGAGAACGAGCTGGTGCTAAGCCTGGGCTTCGAGCACTTTGAGCTGATCAAGGAGCTCATCCGGAACAGGTGGGGGGTTGGCAGGGGCTGGGGGTGGACGGGAACTGGTCTGGGGGGGGCGGTGTGGATTCATCGGTGTAAACCACCACCTTTCCCGCGTCTCCCCATCTTCTTGGTCACAAACCCACCCCATTCGCTCTCCCTTCCTTCCCTTCCCCTTTCCTACTTAACCACACCCTCCCCCCTCCCCTCTTCCCATGCGCTCACTGCATGAGTCGGGATATGGGATTGGGACTTAGTTGTTTGCATTTCTTATATAATTTTCCCCTCTTCCCAGGCTCAAGATCGTGTGGTGCACGCGCCTCTCCCGCGCCGAGACCGACGAGGAGCGCGGCCGCATCGAGGCGGAGATGGGCGGCTCCCCCGACACGGGAGCCATCCTGGCGGCGCTGCGGGCCACCCGCACCTCGGCGCGCGACCGGCAGAGCGCCATGGAGCGCAGCATCAGGGAGGAGGCGCGGAAGCTGAGGCAGGGGGAGGCGGGTGAGTGGAGCGACCCGTGGGTCGGGAGGCGTCGGGTTAGTGTGGCAGCTGCGATCAAATCACCTTACTGTAATATAGTAAGCACTGCTTACCATTGTTATGCACTTACCTTGCTACTCATCCGTGCTGATTATTCGGGACCCTCTCTTTACTCGTCACCCCCTCGCCCGCCCTCACCCCCCTCCCCCCTGCAGGTGTCCGCGGCGAGGGCGGTGCGGGCGGTGTGTCCGCGGGCCGCCACCAGGTGGCCCTGGACTCGCTGGCGTTCCGGCAGGGGGCGCACCTCATGAGCAACAAGAGCGTGGCGCTGCCGCAGGTGGGGGCGGGCGGGGGGAGAGGGGGGCGGGGATAAGGGGGCAGGGAGGGGGGCGCTGCCTGGAAAGGACAGACTGATGGGGTTTTGGGTTTTGGGTTTGCTTTTCACCCCTTGTCGTGGCGCTTGGCCCGCCGACAACCCGCTGCGCCTCGTCCCCTCCTTCACCGGCATCATCCGTGTCCGTGCGCAGAGTGCTGTTCCGCCCAACGTACCACCCGCCAACTTCGTCCTTCCTTCACGCCCTTACCGGTATCCCCCTTCTCCTCTTCCCCCTCCTCCCTTCCTCTCCACCCTCCCCCCCAGGGCTCCCAGCGTCGCGCCTACAAGGGGTACGAGGAGGTGGAGGTGCCGGCGCTGAAGCCCAAGCCCTTCGGCGAGGGCGAGAAGCTGAAGAAGATCTCGGAGCTGCCCGAGTGGTCTCGGGGCGCGTTTGCGGGCATGGAGCAGCTGAACCGCATCCAGAGCCGCGTGGCGGACTGCGCGCTGTTCAGCGGGGAGAACATGCTGGTGTGCGCACCCACGGGTGAGGGAGGGGTTTGAGGGGGGGAGGGGCGGGGAAAGGGGGGAAGGGAGGATAGTAACGAGCTGTATGACGGGGAAGGCCGACTGAGCGTGAGGACCGTGGGAGGACCGGAAGATGGTGGCATACCAGGGAAGAGGGTGGGGAGGAGCACTTCTGTCCAGCCTCTGCTTTCTACTCCTCATACCCTTCATAACCCTTCTCCTCTCCTCCCCCCCCCCCCGCGCAGGTGCTGGTAAGACCAACGTCGCCATGCTGTGTGTCATGCACGAGCTGGGGCTGCACCTGCGGCCGGACGGCACCATTGACACCTCCGCATTCAAGATTGTGTATGTGGCGCCCATGAAGGTAAGGGGGAGGGGGAGGGGAGGAAGTGATGGGCTGTACGACATGTAGGCTTCACCATGGGGGGGGGTAAAAATAAGGAAAACTGACGAACTGAAAACACTGGGGCAAACATAAGGGAGGGGATGGAGGAAGAGAGGGAGGAGAGGCCGAGAGGGGAAGATGGGTGCGGGTAGAGGATGCGTGTTTGTGGGGGGATCCGACAGGACCTTGATAGGACATCGAAGATGGAGGCCTGACCACCGTACTTTACTGCTACCTCCTAACATCTACAACCACACCGCCACACACCCCTCTCCCCCCCCTCCCTCCCTCCCCCCCAGGCCCTGGTGGCTGAGATGGTGGGTAACTTCAGCAAGCGGCTGACCGAGGCCTACGGCATCAAGGTGCGCGAGCTGACGGGCGACATCAACCTGAGCAAGGCGGAGATCGAGGAGACGCAGATCATCGTGACCACCCCCGAGAAGTGGGACATCATCACGCGCAAGTCGGATGACAGGACGTACGCCAACCTGGTAGGGAGAGGGAGGGGAAGGGAAGGGAGGGTGGGAGGGGAGGGGGGAAGGAAAGGAGGGGAGGGGGGGAGGAAGGTAGGGAGGAAAGGGGGTCTGGAAGCCGGCAGCAGGAGGAGGGCGAGTGGCGGTCTGACCTGCTACCACCCCCCCACGCTCACGCTCACTCTCGACTCACGGATTCCCCCTCGGGTTTGTCAGCTAGTTTACCACTACCACACCGCACATTGGAATTTCTTCTCCCCCCCCCCTCTCTCCTCCCCCCCATTTCTTTTTTCCCCCCCAGGTCCGGCTGCTTATCATCGATGAGATCCACCTGCTGCACGACGACCGCGGACCCGTGCTGGAGTCCATCATTGCGAGGACCATTCGACAGGTGGTGGGGGTAGGGGAGAGGGGGGGGGGGTGCAGACGGGCGATGGCAGACGGGAAAGTGGCTGGCGACGCCGGCTGTACCTCTATAGAGGGTTGCGACACATACTCTTGCTGTCTCACCTGTCCCCTTGTTCACCTCTCCTGAATCCCTGGGTATTCTCCCCCCCCCTGCAGGTTGAGTCGACCCAGGAGATGACCCGCATCGTGGGGCTGTCCGCCACCCTGCCCAACTACGAGGACGTGGCGGTGTTCCTGCGGTGAGGGGTGGGGGGTTGGGACTGAGGGAGGGAGGAAGAAGACGTACTGGGCCATGGAAGGGGGGCAGGGGAGAGGAGGTGGGAGGTGAGGAGTCGGTCCCCTCTTTAGCCTGTCTGGACGGCGTCAGGAGTTGTCACGGTGACGTGGACTCCTGCTCCAGCAGCTGCCTCCGGGTCGGTGGAGCTGTCACAGACCAATGCGTCCATGCCTTCAGCCCCCCCCCCGCGCTTCCGCTCCATGGTGGTCTCCTATGGTTGGTATGATCTTTGACCCCCGCTTCCGCTTCGGCAGTTTCCTTACTTTTACTTCCCGCTTCCTAACCTCCTCCTCCCTCCTCCTCCCCTTCCTCCTCCCCCCTCCCCAACCCAGCGTGAAGCCCGACAAGGGCCTCTTCTACTTTGACAACTCCTACCGCCCCTGCCCGCTGGCGCAGCAGTACATCGGCGTGAGCGTGAAGAAGCCGCTGCAGCGCTTCCAGCTCATGAACGAGATCTGCTACAACAAGGTGCGGGGAGGAGGGGGGCGGGAGGGAGGGGAGGCGGGAGGGGGGGAGGAGGGGCTGTGTCGAGGGGGGGGACGATAAGGGAGAGGATGGACCTGGGAGCAGCTACCGGCTCACCACACACCAGTCCCCTTGAAGCGCACTTGGTGGCACTTGGTTGGTGGGAGCGGTGCTCTAAGCCTTCCCTCAGGACAACAACCTTGTTCCCTCATCACCCTATCCTCATGCCTCCCCCCCCTCCTCCCCCTCCTCCCCCCACCACCAGGTGCTGGAGTGCGCCGGGCGGCACCAGGTGCTTGTGTTCGTGCACAGCCGCAAGGAGACCGCCAAGACGGCGCGCTACGTGAAGGAGACGGCGCTAGCGGCGGACGTGCTGACCAGGTTCATGCGCAGCGACAGCGCAAGCAGGGAGATCCTGCAGACGGAGGTGAGGGAGGGGGGGAGAGGGAAGGTGGTGTGTAAAGTCGTCGTCCTTTAAACTTGACGCGTACGGGGTAAACGTAATGTGTACGGGGCTACCAGCCGCTGCTGGGTGCTCCTTGTGGCCACCCGGGCACCTTCCTTAGCGCCCCCCCCCCCACCCCCTAGGAGCGCTTCACCTGGGTTTCGCCACTACCACTTAACTCCTTGAATCTTCTTGTCCTCGACCCCCCCCCTAATTTTCCCCCCCTTCCCCCTCCCAGGCTGAGAACTGCAAGGACAGCGACCTGCGCGACCTGCTGCCCTTTGGGTTCGCCATCCACCACGCCGGCATGAGCCGCGCCGACCGCACCCTGGTGGAGGACCTGTTCGCGGATGGACACGTGCAGGTGGGGGAGAGGGGCGGGGATGGGAGGAGGAATGCGTGTGTGTTTTTGTTCTGGTTCATTTTTGAGATCCTCCTCAGTGTGTACCCCTTTAGGTGTGTCACCATGCGCACGCATCTCAATGTTTAATGTGTTTCCTCATCCTCCTCCCCGCCCTCCCCCGCCTCCCCCAGGTGCTTGTCAGCACCGCCACCCTGGCCTGGGGTGTGAACCTGCCGGCCCACACGGTGGTGATCAAGGGCACGCAGATCTACAACCCGGTCAAGGGCGCGTGGGACGAGCTGAGCCCGCAGGACGTGATGCAGATGATGGGGCGAGCGGGCAGGCCGCAGTTCGACTCGTTCGGTGAGCAGCGGGGGGGAGGGAAGGGGAAAATAGCAATAAGTGCAAGGGGAGGGAGGGGTATATGTCAGTAGTAGTAGCATCGACACCCAGGGAGGAGAGGAGGGGTTGCTAAGTGGTTGGGTAAGTGAGCTAGGGGCAGGAACTTGGGTGTAAAAGGCGTGTATGTGTACGTGTGTCCCTGACACCAGCTTGATGGCTCTCACACTGCTTGCAAACCGCCCCCCCCACCCCTCCCTCACATGTCAGGCGAGGGCATCATTATCACGGGCCACTCCGAGCTGCAGTTCTACCTCTCCCTCTTCAACCAGCAGCTGCCCATTGAGAGCCAGTTCGTGAAGGCGCTGGCGGACAACATGAACGCGGAGGTGGTGCTGGGGACGGTGTCGGTGAGTGGGGGGGAGGGAGAGAGGGGGAAGTTATGGGGTAGGGAGAGGGGGGAGGGGCACGGGAAGCAGCAAGAGGATTACCGATAGCCACCGCCCGTTGGGAGCCAACCCCATGCACGTTACCCCTTCTTGTTTCCCACCCTTCCCCCTCCCAGAACCTGAAGGACGCCGCCCACTGGCTGGGCTACACCTACCTCTATGTGCGCATGCTGCGCTCCCCCGCACTCTACGGAGTGCCCCCCGCGGACCTGGACACCGACCCGCTGCTGCAGGTGTGTGTGGGGGGGGGAGCTGGGGGAGGGGAGGGCGATGCAAGGAAACCCAGCCGGGTGGGGGTTTTGAGGCAAGAGGGAGGCACATGGTTGGTTTTTGCCTCTCCGCCGTTGTATGGCTGTGCCCTTGTGTTTTCTGTACATTCTGGCCTGTCTCAACACCCGAGTTTTCCGGTAGAAAGCTACCCGAGAATGGCTATGTCCTCCACCTACTGTTCTTCCACCTACTCCTGTTTTTCATGCACTAGTCGCGGTTTAGTCTGGTAGCCAACACTGCCTCCCCTCCTCTCCCCCTCCTCCCCTCCCATCCCCCTCCTCCCCTCCCATCCCCCTCCCCCCCCCCCAGGACCGGCGTCTGGACCTGGCCCACAGCGCCGCGCTGCTGCTGGACAAGCACGGACTGGTCCGCTACGACCGCAAGACGGGCAACTTCCAGGTAGGGGGGAAGGGGGGCCGAGGTGGGAGGAAAACAAAAAGACGTGGGCTTGTGAGTGGCAGAGGGGACGAGGGGTGCGACGGGGCGGGGCCATGGCAATGGGGCAATGCAGGGCGGCAGGTTCATACCAGGCCACCACCCCGTTGTAAACTCCTCCTCTTCCCTCCCCCCCCCCCTCCCTTACAGACTACCGACCTGGGCCGCATCGCCTCCCACTACTACGTCTCCTACACCACCATCGCGCACTTCAACGAGCACCTCAAGCCCACCATGACCGACATTGAGCTCATGCGACTGTTCAGCCTGGCGGAGGAGTTCAGGTGGGGGGCCGGGAGGGGAGGGGGCAGGGGAGGGGAGGGGAGGGAGGGAGGCGGTGGAAAGGGGCGGGCCGAGATGCACAGGGACCAAGCAGGAGCAGTGGGTAGGTGGCGTAGTAGTAGGTGGCGGCTGGCAGGTGGGATGCCGCCTCTGTCCCGATGCCTCTGTTCCTGTATCCTTTAATTGCTGGGTAAGTACTTGTCACTCCAACAACTTCGTGAAGCAATGTTTGGATATTGAATTCAATCTGATTTAGGCCATCTCCTTCGCCCCCCTCCCTCCCTCCTCCCCCCCCCAGGTACATGGTTGTCCGCGAGGAGGAGAAGCTGGAGCTGGCCAAGCTGGTGGAGCGGGTGCCCATCCCCGTCAAGGAGAGCCTGGACGAGCCGACGGCCAAGGTCAATGTGCTGCTGCAGGTGAGAGGCAGGGGGGGAGCAGGGAAGGGGAGTGGTGCGCCCCGTGCTCTCTTCTTTGTACGTTTCCGCTGCTGTTCTTGCCACTCATGTTTCCAGCTTCCCCCCTCTTGCCTTCTTCCCTTCCTCCTAGAATCATGTCTCCGCGCTCACTGCATGTGACGGAATCTAGGATTGTGACTCCAGTTGCTGGCCTTCTCATTTCATCCCTCCCCTCCCCTCCACTACCCCACCTGCCCAGGCGTACATCTCCAACCTCAAGCTGGAGGGCCTGGCGCTCTCCTCCGACATGGTCTACGTCACGCAGTCCGCCGGCCGCCTGATGCGCTGCCTGTTCGAGATCTGCCTGCGCCGCGGCTGGGCGGGGCTGACGGACCGCGCGCTGGCGCTGAGCAAGATGGTGACGTACCGCATGTGGGGCAGCCAGAGCCCGCTGAGGCAGTTCAAGGGGGTGCCCAATGGTGAGAGGGGGAGGGGAGGTTGACTGGAGGAAAGCTGACGAACTTGGAGGGGGGAGGTTGACGCCTGAGACACCTTGGGGGTGTGCCACGGTCAGGGTCAGTAATTATCGCGTTGCCTAACCCTCTTCTCCCCCCCTCCCTCTCCCCTGCCAGACGTGTTGGTGAAGCTGGAGAAGCGCGACCTGCCCTGGGAGCGCTTCTACGACCTGACCAGCCAGGAGCTGGGGGAGCTGATCCGGGCACCCAAGATGGGCAAGAGCCTGCACAAGCTCATACACCAGTTCCCCAGGTAAGGGGGGGTGGAGAGGGAGGAGGAGCGGGAGGGGGAGGGGGAAAGGAAAGGGCTGAGAAGGAGAGGGGGTTAAGGAGGGGGGTAAAAGGTGGCTTGGGAGGTGCACTCGATCGGTCGCTTCCAAGCTCCCAAGCAAGGTGCTGGAACCTTAGGGTCCTCGCTTCCCCCTTTCGTTTCCGAACATGGACGTAATCCTTTCTCCTTTCCCTTCTCCTCCTCCCTGCTCGCCCCTCCCCTCCCCTCCCCCCTGCAGGCTGGAGCTGTCGGCGCACGTGCAGCCCATCACGCGCACCTGCCTCAAGGTGGACCTCACCATCACCCCCGACTTCGCGTGGGAGGACAAGGTGCACGGATGGGTGGAGCCCTTCTGGATATTCGTGGAGGACCAGGTGGGGGGGAGGGGGGTGCAGCATTAGGTGCCCCGTGTTTAAAGAGGCTTTCAGCGGAAGTGGTTTAGCGGACGTTACGGGTCTTGTCTTAGGCACCACCGGGCGGTGATAGGCAGCAAGGGGTATTACCATGCGCAGGTCGTCCGGGTGCTCGGCTAGCCAACCGCCCCCACCTGTGGTGTTGGTATATCTCTGACCCTGCCCTCTCCTTCCTCCCCTCACTCCCCCCCTAGGACTCCGAGCAGCTGCTTCACACGCAGTACTGGCTGCTGAAGCGCAGCAACGCGGGCGAGGAGCACACCGTGGCCTTCACCGTGCCGGTCTGCGAGCCGCTGCCGCCGCAGTACTTTGTGCGGGTGGTCAGCGATCGCTGGCTGGGCTGCGAGGCCACACTGCCCATCTCCTTCAGGTGGGGGGGGTCAAAGACCATACCAAACCATAGGAAACCGCAGGCAGGGGGGGGAAAGAGACCAAGTCATAGGAAGGGCAGAATAATGGGGGAATGAGGCGACAGGGTGCTGCAGGATAAAGGGAGGGTTAGCCTTCGCGCGGAAGTACGCCACGAATAGTGTTACAGTGTGTCGCTTACCCCACCCCTCCCCTCTCCCTCCCGCCCAGGCACTTGATCCTGCCCACCAAGTTCCCTCCCCCCACCGAGCTGCTGGACCTGCAGCCGCTGCCCGTGTCCGCACTGCGCAATGCGGCCTTCGAGGCGCTGTACCAGGGCCTCTCGCACTTCAACCCCATTCAGACGCAGGTGGGAGCAGGGGAGGGGGAGGAGAGTTGGAAGGGAGGGGGAAGTAGGAGAGGTGGGGGAGAGAAAGAGGAGGGGAAGGAAGGGAAGGAAGGGAAGGAAAGGGAGAGTGGGAGGTGTAGTTGAACACGACAACCTTACAACAAGGGAGGGTGTGAAGGGCACAGAGTGGAGTTAAGTGGGGGGCTTGCCTCCACACTGCCCTACAGCAGTACTTGTACATGTCCATTACATCATTGGCCCCCCCCCTGCTCCCCCCTCCCTCCCGGCCCACCCCAGGTGTTCACCGCGCTCTACAACAGCGACGACAACGCGCTCATCGCCGCCCCCACCGGCAGCGGCAAGACCATATGCGCGGAGTTCGCCATCCTGCGCATGCTGGCGCGCGCGGCGGAGGGCAAGTGCACCGCACGGTGAGCGGCTGGGGGTGGGCTGGGGAGTGGGGGAAGGAATGGGTGGGGCGGCGGTGTGGAGAGGGGGCAGCGAAGTGGGAGGGGGAAGTGCAAGGCATATGCAAGGTATATCTTTTGTGCGACCGTTCCTTGTTGACTTCTCCGTCAGGGGAAGCTCCCTATCACAGCGACACAGCCCCTGAACCGCTGCCCCGGCGCCCCTACCTGCCTCCCAAAGGCCTCCACCTGCCCGCTGCCATAACCCCGGCAACCCTAATAGAGCCCCGCCCCTCTCCCTCCCTTCCCCCCTCTCCAGGTGTGTCTACATCGCGCCCCACGAGTCTCTGGCTCAGGACGTGGCTGCCGCCTGGGGCACCAAGTTCGGCGAGGGGCTGGGTGTGAGCGTGACGCAGCTGACTGGCGAGACGGCTGCGGACCTGAAGCTGCTGGAGCGGGGCAACATCGTGGTGGCCACTCCGGCGCAGTGGGACGTCATGAGCAGGAGGTGGGGTTGGGGGGAGGGGGGTTGGGGTTTGGAGGAAGGGGACTGTGCTTGATGTGGTGTGATGTGGTTGTTGAGGAATGGAGGGGGAAGCTAGGGTGCTGGGGGCGGTGCCTCGCCAGTAGGTCATACTATGCCCCTTTCTCTGTCATCCTTCCCCAGCACTCCTCCTCACCTCACCTCTCCCCCCCCCTCCCCCCCTTTCACTTATTTAATTTTTTCCCTCCCCCCCTTTCCTTCCCCTCCCCCCCTCCCCCTCCGCCTCCCCCCCCTGCCTCCCCAGGTGGAAGCAGCGGCGCAACGTGAAGGACGTGGCGCTGCTCATCCTGGACGAGCTGCACCTGATCGGGGGGCCCAAGGGGCCCACGCTGGAGGTGGTGGCGTCGCGCATGAGATACATCTCAAGCCAGGCGGACAAGTGAGGGGGGAGGGGTGGGAGGGGAAGGGGGCGGTTGGCAGCATTGCTGTAGGGAAACCGCATGGGTAAGCGCTGGTGATTCTGCCGCTGGGGGCCTTGGATGAAAGTCAGCCGAGCCGAACTTACCATGACCTTCTTCCTACCCTCCTCTTTTTCCTCCCCCTACGCTTAGTCGCTTACTCCCCCTTTACTCCCCCTCTTCCCGCTCTTCCTCCCCCCTCCCCAGGCCCATCCGCATCGTGGGCCTCTGCCACTCCGCCGCCAACGCCAAGGACCTGGGCGACTGGATCGGCGCCACCGCACACGGCCTCTTCAACTTCCCGCCCGGCTCGCGACCCGTGCCGCTGGAGGTGCACGTGCAGGGCTTCGACATCACCAACTTCGAGGCGCGCATGCAGGTGCGGGAGAGGAGGGGGGGAGGGGGGGGGGAGGGAGGAGCTCACCCATGGGTCAGGGGCTGTGTTTTTCGTGTGCTAGACTGGCTTCCAGGTGGGTATATGCGGGGAAGAGCGGAGGAGCTTGGATAACTGGCCTCCAATACTACCTCCATTGCACCGGTACTACTCCAATCGACAATGCCCCGTCTCCAAAAGGAAACCCCCCTACCTACATTTCCGCTCACCTCGTATTCCCCTCCCGCTCCCCCTCCCCTCCCCCTCCCCCCCAGGCCATGTCCCGCCCCACCTACTCCGCGCTCTGCGCTCACGCTGCCGGCCAGCAGCCGGCGCTGGTGTTCGTGCCCACCCGCAAGCACGCGCGGCTGGCGGCGCTGGACCTGCTCACGTACGCGGCGGCGGATGGGTGAGAGCGGGCGGGGGGGAGGGGGGGAGAGGGATAGGAAGAGGAAACGGATGAGAAGGAGGAGGAAGATGGGGGTTATGGGGGTGACGGGGGGTCAAAGACCATACCGTACCAATGTAAGGGGGAGGGGAGCACCGGGCGGTGCCGGGGGGTCAAAGACCATACCGTACCAATGGAAACCACAGGGGAAGGAGGGGGTGCATGCGAGTGACTGGCGCCGGCGTCAGGACAACAGCTTGGTACAGGCGGTGGGCCAGCATACGGTATTACTCCTCATTCCCATTCATTCCCCTCCGTGTTCATTGCCCCTCCCTCTCTCCTCCCTACCACCAACCATTTCCATCTTCCCCTTCCCCTCTCCCCCTCCCCCCCCCAGCGAGCCCCTCAAGTTCTGCGGCGCCAGCGAGGCCGACCTGGCTCCCTACCTGCCCCGCGTGCGCGACGCGGCGCTGCGTCACAGCCTGCAGTACGGGGTGGGCTTCTGCCACGAGACGCTGGCGCCGGGGGACCAGCAGGCGGTGCGGCTGCTGTTCGAGAGCGGGGCCATCCAGGTGGGCGGGAGGGTGGGCGGGGTTGGGGGTGAGGGGGGTGAGGGGTGGGGAGTTAGGTAAACTGAGCCACAGGGAAACACTGACCGTGACCATAGGACGGTGGGGATGGAGGGAAAGGGGAGGGGTTTCCTTCCGTAGGATGGCACCCCGTGCTGTGTACGCCCTATCTTCTGCGCAACGCAAGCGCCACAGGGGTACACATGTTCCGCCTCCATAGCTCCTCTGGCATGCACGGAATACCGGCATGACGACGGTCCCCCCTGCCCCCTTCTCCCTCCCCCCTGCCCCCTTCTCCCTCCCCCCGCCCCCCAGGTGCTTGTGGTGACTGCTGCTCTGTGCTGGGGCCTGGGCTCGCTGTGCAGCCACTTGGTGGTGGTGGCGGGCACGCAGTACTACGACGGCAGCGGGCTGGGAGCCAGCGACTACCCCATCACCGACCTGCTGCAGATGATCGGCCGGGCAAGCAGACCCATGGTAGGGGGGGAGGGAGGGTGGTCAGGGGGAGGTGCTAGTTGTTGTTGCACCGCTCGAACCCCACATCTGCGGATCCCGCGCTTGGCCGTTACCCAGTCAGCGATACCGCACACCCGCCCGTGTTTCCCCGCGGCACAGCTGCATACCCTTCTCCCCCTTTCTCTCTTTCATGCTGCCCTCCCGTTCCCCTCCCTCTCCCTCGTTCAGTATTTCTCGCGGCTCCTAATCCCGTGGCTTCTAATCCCTCCCCTCCCCCAAGACCATGATTATGCCTTATCACACGGTCAGTTAGATGTTTCCTCTTTACCACCCCTCTCCCCCCCCCAGGTTGACTCCTGCGGCAAGGTTGTGCTGATGTGCGCCTCGCACCGCAAGGAGTACTACAAGCGCTTCCTGCTGGAGCCGCTGCCGGTGGAGAGCCACCTGGACCACTACCTGCACGACCACTTCGTGGCGGAGATCGTCACCAAGACCATTGAGAACAAGCAGGTGGGAGGGGGGAGGAGGGGAGGGGGAGGAGGGGAGGGAGAGCGGAGAAGAATGGGTCTGACGGGGGTAAAGAGGAGGGGTGGCCATCGCATTTCCCTCCTTCTGTTGGGTGGGCAGCAGTGCGGCTTTTCTATGCCCGGACGTCGGTCCTACCGTCACGCCCCTCTCTCCCTCCCTTTACCTCCCCCCCCTCTTCCTCCCCCTCCCCCCCCCTCCAGGACGCCGTGGACTACCTGACCTGGAGCTTCTACTACCGCCGCCTGGCGCAGAACCCCAACTACTACAACATGGGCGGTGTGAGCCACCGCCACCTGAGCGACCACCTGAGCGAGCTGGTGGAGAACACGCTGGCGGACCTGGAGACAAGCAAGGTGGGGGGGGGGGAGGGAATGGGGTGTAATTGACAGGCCGTATGCGGGAAGGGGTTGGGTGGAGGGGAGGGTCGGGGGGGGGGAGGTCAATGCTTTGCCGGTCGATATGCGGGGTGTGCAGGCAAAGGAGGCAGACGTATAGGAGAGAGAGTGGGTGTAGAGGGGCGCCCCAACGTGAATCCCTTCTGCTGGAGGTAGCCCCTGCCAGCATGCTCAGGACGTACTCCCTAAACTCAACACTCCCCAACTCCCTCCCCGCCCCTCCCTACCAGGTTATTTCCATTGAGGACGACATGGACCTCTCCCCGCTCAACCTGGGTATGATCGCCGCCTACTACCACATCTCCTACACCACCATCGAGCTGTTCGCCGCCTCGCTGGCCGCCAAGACAAAGACCAAGGGGCTGCTGGAGATCCTGGCAAATGCGAGCGGTGAGGGGTGGTGGTGGGGGGGGGCGCCAGGAGGGGAGGGCAGGAGGGGAGGGCACGGGACGAGCAGGGGGCACAGCATAGGGGAGACGACCAAAGGGCAAAGGGCACGCATTGGCCCTTGGGGCCCTTTAGGTACTGCCTCCCCCGCAACCCTGCTCCCGCCTCACCTCCAGCCCCTCACCCCCCTCCCCTCTCCCCCCTCAGAATTCTCCTCCCTGGAGGTGCGGCCGGGCGAGGAGAACGCCATCACCAAGCTGCTCACCCACGCGCCCGTCGCCGTGTCTCAGCTGCGCCCCTCCGACCCGCACTGCAAGGCGCACGCGCTGCTGCAGGCGCACTTCAGCCGGCTGCCGCTGGGAGGCGACCTGGCGCTGGACCAGCGGGAGGTGGTGCGGGAGGCGGTGAAGCTGCTGCAGGTGCAAGGGGCAGGAGGGGGTGGCGAGGAGGGGAGGCGGGGGGAAGGTCGCACGTCCGCTGTCGGTGTTACGCTTTGGTCCATGTTGACACATGTCGCGGGGTAGGGTTGTTTGTTATCCTGATGCCATCCTGACCCCTTCATTGCACACCCCCGTGAACTTCCTCTCAAACCACTCTACATCCCCCCTGCCTCCAGGCTATCGTGGATGTGATTGCCAGCAACGGCTGGCTGTCCCCCGCTCTGGCGGCTATGGAGATGAGCCAGATGGTCACGCAGGTAAAGGGGGGGAGGAGGGTAGGGGAGGAGGAGGGGTTGACGTCGGGTCTAGAGGCACACGGGAAGGCACATGCATAAGCATTAGGACCTTTGTCCTTCACCAGCGTCTTCTTTTTCCGCGACGGGTGTGGCGGGATTGTCCCTTATCATCTTCTTAGGCACCCCTCTCAAGTCTCAACCTTCCTGTACAACACCACCACCTTTACCACCAGCAGCACTGCTACCCCCCTCCCCATCCCGGATATGGGATATGGGATCGGGACTCGTTCTTTCACATATTTAATTTTTTCCCCATCCCATCAAAACTTATCGCCTTCTCCTGCCCCCCCCCCTCCCTCAGGCCCTGTGGGACAAGGACAGTCCGCTGCTGCAGCTGCCGCACGTCACTCCCGACACCGCCGCCCGGCTGGAGGGCGCGGGCTGCTCCTCCGTGTTCGAGCTGCTGGAGATGGAGGAGGGCGCGCGCAGGGAGGCGCTGGCGCCCGCGGGCCTGACGGAGGCGCAGATGGGGGAGCTGGCGGCGGTGGCCAACAGATACCCCGACATCAATGTGAGGAGGAGGAAGGGGAGGCGGGGGGGGTGCGAGGAGGGTAGTGCTAGCAGGCCAGCTGCGTTTCGCCCCGGCCTCATTGCCCTTTCACTTCCCCTTTCTCTTTACCTCACCCCCCACGCTTTCCCATCCCTCACCCCCACCACGTCACCTTCCCTCCCCCCCCAGGTGTCGTACGAGGTGGTTGGCGGCGAGGAGTCGGAGGTGCTGCCCGGGGAGGCGGTGAGCGTGGTGGTGTCTCTGGAGCGGGAGGTGGACGAGGAGGCGGAAGGGGAGGTGCCGGGGCCGGTGCCGGCGCCGCACTTCCCCGGCCGGCGGGACGAGGGCTGGTGGCTGGTGGTGGGCGATTCGCGGGCCAACAGCCTGCTGGCGATCAAGAGGGTCAACCTGGGCAAAGCGGTGAGGCAGGGTGGGAGGGGGGAGAAACTGAGGAGGGCTAGGAAGGTGAAGGGTGGGAGGGAAGGTGAGAGCGTTGTTACAGGATTGAGGGGACGACAATGTGGTGAGAAGAGGATGGGGCTGATTGAGGCATAGTTGGAGTGTTGCTTTGGAGTTTGTGCTGCTAGTGGTCTTACCCTTCCCTTCCCACCCTTCCACCCACCCCCCACCCCCGCCCCAGGCCCGCACCAAGCTGGAGTTCGCAGCGCCGCCCCCCGGCCCCGACGGCTCCGCGCACCTCACCCTCTACTTCATGTGCGACAGCTGGCTGGGATGCGACCAGGAGTACGAAATCAACCTCAAGGTGGGCTGCGGTTGGAGCAGTTGGAGGGGAGAGATGGGGTGGTTGGGGGTTGGTTGGGGTAACCGGCACGTATGTTTTGAGGGTGTGCGAGATATTCCTGGGAGTACCAGCGATGGGGAAGTGGGTAGGCGCAACCCAAATGGGTTCTGCAGCAATGACGGCGTTGCATCCCCTGCGAGCCCACCCTCCGCTTCCGCCGCACTCGAGGGGGGCGGCATTCCCGCCCTGCATTGTTAACATGTTGAGCCATTCTCATCCACTCTCGTCCTCCTCCCCGTCGCACCACTCATCTATCCTTTCCTGACTTCCCGTCAGGTTGCGCCCAACGAGGACGCCATGGAGCAGTAGAGGGCGCGGGGGGCCCTCGCAGCGGCAACACATGCAGCTGGAGCGTTCCGGAGAGGATGGGATAAACGGAGGAGGGAGCGGGGCGAGGTGCTCGCCAGCTGGTGCTCAGCTCAGAGAAGCAGCGGGATAATGGAGACTGGGGCCACCTGGCTGTTTAGCGGTACATCGTACATAAGAGATATGGGATAGCGTTTGATGGACTCTTGAATGACTAGACCTTCGGGAGAGCAGTAGCTGTAAGGTAGTGACGAGGGTGAAGGTGATGCGGATGGTGCTTATGGAGTTAGGCTGGAGCGAGGAGTTTGGAGGAGAATTGGTTAGGGCTCTTGTGATGAGCATAATGCAGATGCGGTTTTGGAGGATGCGGCATTGGCATACATAGATAGTGGGGCTGTGGGTACCATGGCACACGTTCATGAATACCAAAGGAAGACGTTTTCGGGTTTGACCCCTGTTGAACCAGACAAAACCTAACATTATCACAGATGGATACTCCTGTGGCACGATACGTTCCATGTATGTGGAAACGGACCTCTGCTAGCTGCAAAACACAAAGGTTGCCCTGTCGGTGCATCTGGGTTGTAAGCTTGTAACCATGATGCAATGTACCGTCATTGTTTAACAAATAGGAGACATGTTTTGAAAATCATAGTAAGAGGAAGTACATCACTCCAAGCGGAGTCTCCATCTCGGGCACAGGGGCAGCCATTGACGGGATGCTCCATGCAAATCCGTCTGAAAAACTGAACAATCACGGCGGGAAATTTGGCATGCTAGAGCGCAGGCAAGGGGGATTGTAAGTCGTGTACTGTGTTCTAGGGGACGCCGCTGGGAGTTGACAGCTTGAATAGGGCTACCAAACAGGGCACGGATGATTGCGCACCAGCAACGTATCATCAGGTGTACGATGATGAACACCTTTAAAGCCTGTGCAAGATAGAAAGGATAAGGCGATGTGGAAGGGCAGACGAGAAACCTGCGAATGCAATGCTTGGATCCAGGGGTTGGATTCAATCGTACCGATGCTGGAAGAACCTAAGCCCGGCTAGCAAGCTCGCAAGCACAGGACATCAGGCGATGATTTCTTATTCGTGTCGATTATATACAAGGCGTTTTCGTGCAATCCTTAAAGGGCGAATACTAGTCGAGGAAACAAAATACCTAAACGACAAAATGGAACAACATCTGCATAGGATAGTAGTGGCTATGCCATGTAGTGACTTCGTTTAGTACAAGTTGCCCAATTGCGAAAGACCGCAACCTGCTGAGCTCCAACCATGTCCATCTACGACCTAATCCAGCGTACAAACATTATTTTGAAGAAGTGGGTTACTGTTTCTTCTTGTGAACGTGGGAGCAACGTTTGAGGAATTGAACAACCGGCTAACCGTGCCAGCAGGTATGAGAGGTATGACGCTCCAATTAAGACTCGGCATGGCAAGACGGATGACCCCTTCATGGAGGAGTACGAGGAGGTGGAGTCAGAACTGGAAAAGCTGCTTGAGGTACGTACATCAACCGCATGTTGCGCTTCAGAAGCATTGTTTCTGACGCCGACGCCGTGTTGTGTGGACAGGCGGCCAGCGAAGTGGCGCTCGAGCAGAACCGCGCGATAGTAGCTGCTAAGAACGCGGAGATTCGGAGAGCAAAGAATGTGCTGCTGACGGAAGCTGTCCAGGCGCTGGAGAAGAAAGTAAAGAAGGGAAGGGGCGTCAACAAGCAGATTATTGCTGACCGACAATCGAAGGCAGGTTTGGCTTCTCTGCAAGGGTGTTTTCGCTTGTCTGCCTCGGGGATGAGACGTTTTCTCCTTGCCTACGTGTGCACCACCTTTTGTTACCCCAACCCACTGTGCCCCTCCCCCTTCCCCCTCACAAACCCCTCCTAAGCGACCTCTTCGTGGCGGCTCCCTGACCCACTTCCACAACCCCGTTCCTTGCTTTCCTTCTCCCACCTTCGAACCCCACCCTCTACCCTGGGTTCCCTTCCCTCAACTACAACCCACAGATCAAGGAGCTGATAGAGCGGATCTACGCGGTGCCGGATGGCATGAGCATGGCGGCTAACAGGCGGCCCGCGAGGGTAGGTGCTGGGGCTGTTGCCAGGAGGGGGCCGAACGGCTGTGGCTGAGAAGGGGCTGGAGATCCGGAGCGAAGGAACGAGGAGAGCCCGGCAGGCGGGTCGTGTGTCGTGGCTCGGGTTTGCAGGGGCACGCACAAGCACGGGTCACGGGGAATAGGGGGGTGGGCGCCTTACCCTCTACGGCAATATCCGACCCTATTGGCATACAACTTCACTGCCCCCTTCCAATTCGCTCTTCCCGCTCCCTACCCTACCGCAACACCCCATGTCGGGCCGCCGAACCTCAGACGTACGTCAAGGGCAAGAAGGGCGAGGGTGTCTACATCAACGGCCAGCTCGACTCCAACCCCGCTAACCAGGACGGTTACTACGCGCACACTGAGTCGACCCAGAAGTTCGAGAAGGTGCGGAGAGGGGGGCAGATGTCGAAATGTGCGCTGCGGCTACTGTGACGGTACTGACGCGGTTTGTACTATGTAGCTGTGCCTGGGCGACGGATGTGTTATGAGTTTAGAAGACCGCTTTCAACGTAGTTACGGTTGGGCGCTTTTTCGCCATCCCTGCCCTAATTGTAGTTAAAGAGAGAGGAAGATAGCTGTTCTTACACAGATCTTGTCTGGGTCGGGACAGAACGTGGGAACGGTTACGTATTGGGTATCACCTGTTGTACCTCCTCTGCTGCTGCCGCGCGCAGGAGTGGGAGGAAACTAAGAAGCAGCAGGACAAGAAGCTGGATATGATTGAGCAAGGGGTGGGCGAGCTCGGCGATATGGCCCGAAACATCGGTAAGAGCGTGTGTGCCGGTCTGCTTTGGGGTGTGGAATGTTACATCAGGGGTTGTTGGTTTATGGGGGCTTGGCGAATGTTGGTCGTGCGCGGGAGAGCACCCGGCATCCGGGGCTCGTGTTACACGAATACGCGCCTTGACGGTGCTTCCTCCTTTCCTTGCTGGGAGAGTGGCGTAGCCGCCATGCAACCCCAGCTTCTTGCACCCCACCTTGCCCCCTGCAGGCGAGGAGTTCGACCGGCAGGCCCCCATGATTGACGACATCGAGCAGCAGATGGACAAGGTGACCAGCCACCTCAAGACCAACAACGCCAAGCTGAAGGGCATGGTGGACAAGATGCGCTCCTCGCGCAACTTCTGTGTGGACATCATCCTCATCACCGTGCTGCTGGCCATCGGAGCCTACATCTACGCCATGTTCATGTGATGTGGTGTTGTGCGGGTGCGCGTTTGCTGGGTGATGGGCTGGACTAGCTGGCTACAGAGCCCATGGGCTTGTGATGTTTACATGAGTGAACTGGGCCGTGCCGGTACCGTATGCAGGGGCACTGGCCGGTGCCCCCGTGGTGATCGGAGATTAAACCAACTATCCAAGCATTACCATGTGATTGGGGTTGTTTGCTTGCTCGCGCGTTAGAATCCTTGTGTGATTTAGGTTGGCTAGCTTGCGGTGGGCCTAAGGTGCCAATCAGCGTGATGTCAGTAGGGCGGGGGACCGGAAGGGGGCTTCTGAGTTCTGGGTGGCCGCAAGCACCGCCGTTGCGACCACTTGTGTCTGTGGCAGCCTGTACATACGCAAGGCACATGAGGAGGGGCCCGAAGAGGGCGGTGGTGTAGGAGGGTTAGAACCCACAAGAGAGTGGTAGGAAAGGGTAGGCACGTATGTAGCATTTAACATAGACAAATTCGCCTCATGGCGTCAGGAGTCCTGTGGAGGATACCACAAACCAAGCCGCAGCAGGCGACTGTCGAGCATTGATGCGTCGGTGTGGGCTGCATGACCTGTTCTCGTAATTCAAGATGGTGTCAAACCTGAGGAGCTGAGGACATCAGCTAGTACTCGGCTGGTTCCGATAGCATTCTACCACTCCCTACCCTGCGGTGTGTCACAGCTGTGAAGCTGGGCATGCGGCTGCTGGTGTGCTCTGACAAGGGCTGACAGGGTCTTGTCCTAGGGTTCGGCTACCAGGCCGTGCTGCGTTCTAGCCTTCCCGATGAATCGAGGTTTGCTCTGGCAGGAGGACGGGGTTGTGCACCGGTTGTCTTTGAAGCGCGGTCAGCGAGCCCAGGCACGACGCCCGCAGAACCAGACTCACACCAGCCCGCAAAGACCGCAGACCTTCTTCCTGTGTGTTGGGACCTTGGGACCTTCTTCCTGTGTGTCCTGAGGCATTGGGACAAAAGGGAGGGCGTCATGGGCGACCCATGGGTCTGCGTTTTCATAGCAGTGTATGCTGTGCAAGGCGTCCAGGTGACCACATCTCGTTGCATGGGTTTAGCTACGCGAAGTGCACAATGGGGTGGGGAAACATGGGACAACCGGGAAGCACGTGCGCTAGGTACGAGCCGTGACGAGGCTTCTCCCTTGCTGGGGGAGTGGCGTAGCTGTGCATGCGGCACGTGACAAGGTTGGTGGGTGCTGAAAGAATGGAGAGCGGTGAACTACCACGGAGAAGCAGCCTCCATCTCTGCAAGACGTTCGGCTAAAACGCAGGGTGCACGCCTTTGTCCACGTTCGCATGCCCCCCTCTCCCCGCACAGGTGGGCAGCTCGACTGTCAGGCCCCCCGCTCGCATGGTAGTCCCTCATGACGTCATATGAGGGGGGTTGCCTGCTTGCCTCCCCATGAGGGAGTGCCGGTACCTCCTTCCGTTCCAACCAAGATGCCCTCGCTGAAACGACAACGAGTTGCGATGAGCGAATGAATGACTGTTACATGTTGTGAGTGCTTGTAAGGCTTGATTCAGCACGAAATGCAGTTGAGAGTACTAACAGTCGTCACAAGCACATTTCAAGATGCTGCTAGGCTCAGGCTGTCTGAGCGAGTGCTTGGACCACGTCCAGCCTTTAGGTGACACTTTGACAGGCAGTTTATACGAAGAAAAGGTTTTTCTAAGGACAATTTCATCCAGGTCAATCCGGGGCTCAAACAATCCAGCCCCCTCCCGGTCCTCCCCTCTATCGTTAGCGCTCCCCCTCCTGCGTACCAGTACTCACCACCGCCTCCCTCCCACCTGCCGACACGGACCCATGCAATGTCATGCACGCATGTCATCCCCCCACCCCATGCACACCGCTCAAGTGCTCATGTGTTTCGGAAGTAGCGCCTCCGTAACAAAGCCCCCCGCTACCCTCCCCCCCGCCCCCTCCGGTCCCCAGCCCCGGCCCCGTATCCATTCCGCCGCCCCCTCGTCCTCCTCCTCCTCCTCCTCCTCCTCCTCCTCAACCCTTCATGCATTCGTACCTGCGGCAGTGAGCAACAGCAGCACAGCAGCGGGCAGGGGAGCAGCTGGTTGGCTACAGGCACATGCGAATGTAAGACCCGTATAGGCTTCCCCCATGGGCTCCCCAGGCTCCTCCCTCCCTGCCCCCCTCTTAACCACCTCCCCAGTCATGCCCCCCCCAACCCCCCCCCCCCCCAACCCCCTCACTTGAGGGTGAGCTCCTTGGTGATCTCCTCCGCCAGCACCTGCCAGCGCCGGGGCTTGGTGACCTAGGGGAGAGGGGAGGAGAGGAGGGGGTTGGACACACAAGCGTCGTAGGGACGGCCCCTATCCCAAGTGTTACCGTATGCGGCGTCCCTTCCCCCCTCTCTGCCCCCCCCTCCGCCCGCTGTCCCGCACCCCTTGTAGCCCATGTCCCCCCCTCCACCTGTTTGTCCGGGTGGTAGGCGATGATGGCCCGCCGCAGCGTGTCCTTGATCTTGTCCCCCAGCAGCGACTCGGGCGGCAGGCTGACGGGCTCGCTGCCGCCCCCGGGCGGGTGGACGCGGTAGATGTGGCGCAGCAGCTCGTGGGAGCCCTAGGAAGGAGGGGGGAGGGAGGGGGGGTTGGAGGGGGTGGAGGGTGTTGGAGGGGGTGCAAGGAAGCCCAGGCAGGGGGGCATAGGTATTTGGGAGGAGGAGCTCAGGAGGGGTGGCGGGCAGAGTGCCGGTGTGTACTCCCCCCCCTTCCCCCCCGCTGCCGTACCTTCACCGCCGCCTTGCTCACCGCCGCCAGCTCCTCCTTGAGCTGCTCCAGGAAGGGCGCCCGGCTGGCGGCCGCCTGCCGCTCCTCCGCCGCCGCCTGCTCCTGCTGCGCCTGCAGCACCGCCCGGCGCGCCTCCTGGTACCAGTCCGTGTCGTTCACCTGGGGGGGGGGGGGGAAGAGGGGGAGGGGGAGGCCAGGGAAGGGGTTGAGGGGGGAGGGCTAGAAAGAGGGGCAGACAGTCAGAAACCGTTCACTTCTATTCTACCTACTCTTTGACCCCTGCCAATCAAATAACTAAGTCGAGATCCCCTCACCCAAACCCAAACCCAGTTATCCGCTCCTACGGTACCTCCCCCACCCACCCAAACCCCCCCTACGTTGCTCCGTCAGTGTCGCAATATATATGTTTTACCCCCCCTACCCCTACCCCCCCACCCACCACCCGCGGCATCATGGCCACCCCCAGGTCCAGCACGTGCTTGTAGTGCTTCAGCCCCCGCTCCCGCATGCGCAGTACGGTGCTGTACAGGTGACCCAGCGAGCGGTGCGCGCGCGCCTCGCACTCCAGGTCGCAGCCGCGAGCCAGGGCAACGGCCTGAGGGGGGCCGGGGGGTGGCGAGAAGGGGGGGAGGGAGGGGGACGGGGAGGGGGATGCGGGGCAAAGGAGGGGTGGTGTTACCGGTGTGCATGGAAGGGGTGGCGTGGCTACGCCGCAGCGAGCCATCTCACGCCCCAAGTCGCCTCCGTCGTGTCTCTCCTACCGTCCGAGCCCCAACCCTGCATCTCAGCAATACAATCACAGTACGTTCCTACTCGCGGCCACGTTTCTTAACACACGCCCTCCCCCCACCTCGTCAGTGCCTCATCAGTGGCTCATTATAGTCCCCTCCCCCCACCTCCTGGTACATGTCCGCCACCAGCCGGATGCCCTCCATGTCCAGACTCTCACTGTCCTGCAGCACCCGCTTCAGCAGCGCGTCGGCGGCGTGGCGGGCCTTTTGGGGGGGGGAGGAGAGGGGGTAGAGAGAGGGAGGTAAGGAAGGAGAACACTGCGTTAATAATGCCTGGAGCAGGACGGAGGATGGAAGCGGGTGAGCAGGAGGGTGTGGCGGTGAGGGAGATGGGCAGGAAGGGGGGAGCGGGAAGGCAGGGGAAGGAAAGAGGCGGCTTAGCAAGAGGGGAGGTGCAATGTGGGGTGAACAGAAGTCAAGCCAACTTTGCAGCCTATTGTAAAGGGCAGCAGTCTCGCTCCTCCTCCCCCTCCCCCAACCCATTCTGTTGTCCTAATTCGTGGTTTCCTATGGTTTAGTCTTTCCGGACCCCCCCCCTCCCCACCTGCACACTGCGGCAGATGGCTTCACCGATGTCAGCAGCCTCTACCAGGGACTCGGCCTCCTGGAAGGGGGGGAGGGTGGAGCGAGGCAGTAGGGACGGCAACAAGAGGAAAGGGTTGAAAAAGTCTAAGGAAGCATGCAAGGGTTGGGGAAGCATGCCAAGGTGACCCGTGGGTCGCGTGTATGTTGGCACCCAGCTGCTCCCCCCTTGAGGCCCCTTCCCAGCCGGCTACTCCTCTATAGACCGCTACCCTATAGGCCATGCTAACCACTTGTCAAGCCGTGCATGTGCTCCCCCCCACACACACACCACGGCCAGTTTTCTTAACACACCTCCTCCATGTCGGAATCCCCCGCCCTCCTCGCGTTGTGGGCCGCAGCGGCGAACAGCGGCTGAACACGCAGCACCAGATCCAGGGCGCGCCTGAGGGGAGTGGCGGCCCGGAGTGGGGGGAGTGGGAGGGGTGAGCAATGGGGTGGAGGAGGGTGAGGAGGGAGGAGGGCGGGGTAGAAGAGCCGCGTTTATGGGCTTGAGTGGAGGTTAAGAGAAAGGCCGGGACGGAGTTGCAACTCTGGGATGAGAGCAGTGAGAAGGTCTTCGTGGGCTGTGGGTCGTCCTACTCTCATTGCCTTGATCCTATGATTTGCCCTACATCTGATCTCCAACCCCGCCCCACCCATCACCCCGCCCCCCTCCCCCTCACCTCCAGTCCTGCTCCGCGCGCCCCACCTCCTGAATCCGCAGCGCCTCGCCGTACAGGTGCTTGGCCAGGGTGAGCGCCAGGGAGGCCTTCAGGCCCGCCAGGTGGCCGGAGCGCTCGGAGGAGGAGGAGGCCAGGGGCAGGCAGGAGTAGAGCCTTGGGTGGGGAGGGGGGGGGGGAGGGGGGGATGTATATGGGGTTGAGATGGTCAGGAAGGGGGGGATGAGTACCGGTAGTAGTGTGTGGCCGCAGTACATGAGCTGTAGTTGGCAGGTAGAGCCTGGGAGAGGGGAGAGGGGCAGGGTACGGCGTACGGGAGTGAAGGGAGGAGGACCCCTCCCCCCCCCTCCGCCGCCCTCACTTGTGCAGCACGGCCCCCTGGTCGGGCCACTTGGCCGCCAGGAAGGGGCGCTCGCGGACCAGCTCGGACGTCTGTGGGGTGGGTGGTGAGGGGGAGGGCAGGGTTGCGGATGTGGGGGGAAATTAGCTGAAAAGTGGAGCGACGGAGTCCCAATCCCATATCCCAACTGCGGATGGGGGGCGTGGGCTTCAAGGATATCAGCAGTAGTAGAAGCAGCATGGCAACGAACAGTGCTGGCCGCATGCAGGGGCCAGTCAGATGGGTCGTCCTCCACCGGGGCAACCCCTCCCCCCCGCCCGCCCTGCATGTTCCTCTGCATGCATGCAGCCCCTGAGGTAGAGATCCATGCATCCAGCCTCCACACACGCCCCCATCCCGCCTCCCCTAACCCCTACCCGCACCGCCGGGCTCAGGGCAGCCGCTCCTTACCCTTCCTGCTGCCTAGTTTCCTCCTCTCCCTCCCTCTACCCCCCCTCCCCCCCACCTTCCAGCTCAGCACCGAGTCCACCAGCTGGCTGGCGGCGGAGAAGAGGTCGTCCATCCAGGCAATGGTCTGGCACTCGCTGCCCCAGATGAGCGCCCTGGCGTAGTGGCCCAGCGCGTCAGCCTGGGGCAGCAGCGGGAGCAGCGGGGAGGAGGAGGGGAAGAAGGGAGGGCGAACGGCAGCCGTTATGGGGAGATGGGTGGGGCGGTACGGTGCCGCGCGGCGTGTGCGTATGTATGTGCGTGTGCTGCCCCATGCAGCCCCTCTGGCTCCCAAGTAAGGCAGCAGGGGGGTCAGCTCGAGCCACGCAGCCCTGCCGCCCCCACCTGCAGCTGCAGCGCGGTGGGTCCGTCCGCGCGGGTGAGTGTGAGGGTGCGGCGGGAGAGCACCGCCAGGTTCTTGGCGGCGGCACAGCGCTCCAGGGGGGTGCTGGCGGTGGACAGCGCGTCACGGTAGAGGCCCTCAGTCTGGGGGGGAGGGAGGAGGGGAAAAAAAGAAATTCCAGTGTGTGGAAGAGGGAGAGGGGAGGGAGGGGCAGGAGGGGTAGGTGAAGTGGGTTGCTAGGGAAGAGCCGGGTGGAGGCTGCTGCTGGGCAGAGGCGGGCGGCCGGGTGAGCTGGGAGAGGAACGGATTGGGGTGGGGAGGTAGGGTGTGAGGGGAAGGAAAGAGGCAGTTGTCCGGGGCCCACTCGCTGGCTCTTAGGCTCTATAAGTAAGGTACTGTCCTGCTCCTCTGCCCTTCTTCCCTGCTCCCTCCCCCACCCACCCTGCTGAGCTGCGACTGCAGCAGCACGGGCGCCACCCCCTCGAGGTTGCGGTAGAGCTTGTTGGCGCTGTCACGCAGCTGATTGGACCTGGGGATGTGTAGGGAGGTGGGGGTGGAGGGAGAACGGAGGGGGGAGGAGGGGAGGAAGGGGGAGAGGAGAGGGGAGGGGTGGGGAGGAAGGTACACGTCATGAAGGGCTGGGTTTCACAACGCAGGCGCCGAATCCGGACTTCCCCTTCCGGATCCAGGGTTCTCCGCCCCACCAGTCCTGGACGCTCCGTCCCAGCGCCCCGCAGCCCACGACGCGCCCACCACAGTTCACCTGCTGCTGGGGTTGTCGGCCGCCTTGGCCTCATTGAACCTCGCCTCAGCAGCTGCGACGTACGCGCGATAGGCGCGTGCGGCCTCCTCCTGCTCCTCCTGCTGCACCCGTTCAAATTCGCGGCGCTCTGCGCGTTTGGCCGAGCGCTTGGCGGCCTTCCTGGCATTCTTGGCTCGTCGTCGGGCTGCTGCGGCCTGCGGCGTAATGGCATGGACGGACGAGTAAAGGCACAATGGCATTCGGCTCCATTGTGCCGTTCAAGCTTGGCTTTTCGGTAATTGGAACTATACTAGGATTCCAGCCATGTTATATGGCCCAGGAAGCAAAGCTGCAACAGGGGCCCATGCATTCCAAAGAAAGCTCACCTCCTCTGCTTTCTGAGGATCAACCTCCTTAGCTTTCTTCATAGTCGGTTTATGTCAAGCGGAAGGGCAAGTCGTTGTCCGCGATGCTGCTGTTCCGAGGGCTTGCGACGTCCCCGAAGCCCAAACCCCTAGATAAACTACTTTACAAAAAGAAAATTATATGTAATTGCTTAGAACTTAGAAACCGCATTGACTGTAGTATTGGGCGCGGATATGATTTGGGTCGTGCGATGCACTAAACGTACGGAATGAGGAATGAGTAATACAGATACACTTTTATTGGCATTCCTAACGTTCCATTAGCTCGCTCTAAGCTGCCAATAAACTTCTTGGCTTGCTTGAGCCTCCTAAGCCGTTCAGCCTACAAAGCACCAACTACCATTTCTTTATAGGTTAGAACATAGGTAACTACAGTTGTGTGACATGATACCATACCGTATAACAGCAGCTGTGTGCACCAGTAGGGCTGTCGGTCACTAAGGGAAGATTGGTCGGGTCGACATACGGATATGACGGCTACCATACGAAGAGAGTACGCAGGGCCGATCAGTCGCAGAAAACGGCAAGATTGACTAAGCAACCTCACGCATGAGGGATACCATGCTTCCCTGGTGGTGCAATGTATGGCTGTGAGCATGGCGGATAGGATTCCGTGCACTTGTCCGTCTGAAGCTTCAAAAGACACGTACGACTACATGAACGTGCAAAATCTTGCTGGCATTCCCATTCCTAGCGTCCAGACGTGGTGCCAACGGCGCGGCGGTGTGCTTGGACTCATCGTCTCTCATAACCTGGCCAGTGTATGTCACACGAGAAAGTGCTGCCTGCTGTCCTTCCGCCAGAACAGACATCTGCTTGCAGGGCAGTGGCTGTTTCTAATCTAGACGTTTGGCTGGCCCAGGCCCAGGCAAGCAAGGGGTAACGTTACCCTCACACCATGCTCACCATAAACTTGCATCAAGGAGATAGGGGTGAATGCACACGGGCTGCCTCAACATAGGTGCCAGTTGGCCAGCACATGCTGGACACGGGTGCCACTTGAGCAGCATATCGCGGAGGCTCAACAAACATTGCTATCCACCCCTTTGCTATAGAACTAAATGGAATTGTCAGCACATACACTAACCTGTACACTCACGCACGAATTCTCATGAAAGGTGCGACCCATGGGTCCGCATGGATGCCGAGGCGCATGAGAGTGAAATCTATTGAGTACAACACAGCTATGTGCAGCTCTTCAACAAGAGCATGAAAGCCGAAGGCGACCAAGGGTAACAGGAAATGACTAAACACTACAGTCTAGAGTGCTGACTAAGGGCCCCCGTGGTTAAGGTGCCAGCATTGATTTGTCCTAATAAGCTTAATTTTTTAACACATCTGCACTATACCAGTAAGCAAAAGCACGTACCATTGAGTATCGCGGGGGTAAGAAGTACTAAGTTAAGGCTCTATATCCGTAAAAACGACGAAATACGAGTCCCTGTCCAGATGATAACACGAAGTGCGAATAGCAGGCAAGCACGCAGAAAACTGTATTTTGCGAAGTAAATGCGTCACTAGACTACGAATGGTCAATGGCCATACAATCTGCACGCCTACAAGAACCCAAACCAGCATACCTATTAGTACTAGGCCAAGGCAGCTGGGCATCCCACACTTGCAGTCGGACTGCTCACCTGTCACCTACCAAAATCCCACCATATGAAAGCATCGTCAGTGCCTGACAGCGCAAGAACAGCGTTGTTGTCATGTTACGAACACAGTTTCAGGCTGCGCCATTAACTGGATTGCCACCCTACGTACGTTAGTCCATACACGCCAAAACCACCACTCGTACTCGTCAAGGCACACGAGCCAGTCTTCGCGTGCTTCCTCTCGCACGCTGCGAACCAACCCTACGGCCAACCAATCCTACCAAAACCCCGGACGGCAAGTCAGCCTACAAAGGAATATCTCGAATACCCATATGTCATTAAAGCGTCAGCAACCCGGTAGTCACAGGGTGCCTCTCCTAGAAGTGGTATGGACACGAGACCCATGGCCTTGCTTAACAATGCTGCTCAAATGCTCTTGAGTCCCAATTGCGACAGATACGCATGTTGCCCGCACAGCCTTACACGTCTCGGACGCTCCTCCTACACGTCCGTGCTACCAACGCCGCTGACTACGCCTGCGGGTTGGGCGCAGTGGATGGCGTGATGACGTCAGCGTTCGCAGCAGCGGTGGGGGCTTCACCCGCAGGCATGCTGCCCGGCCTGCTGGGGCTTCCGTGCCACCTGGCTGCCATGAGCTCCAGCAGGTCTGACCCCGCTGCTTCCAGGTGCAATGTGCTGCCAGTCAGGTCAACCTAAGGGGTCAGGAGACAGGACGGTGCGCGCGTGCGTCACCGCGAGGAGTCGTATGGAGACGTGCAGACTCAACATTGAGGGTAAGCCACTAACGAGGAAGTGCACGCCTCCAATAGGCTGGAGCAGTGTGCCAAAGCCAAGCTTTGCCCATGCCTAAATTACCTGGCCAAAGCGCCGCAAGGGTGTCCGGGGCTGTGGTGAGGGTCCAGCGACGACTGATCCAGCGGCGTCCCCATCTGCTGCTGCAAGCGCCAGACCCACGGGGGGTATCGGGGAAGACAGCCCGTCCCCGGCCCGATGAGCGACCGAGACGCCAGAGACAGGGCTGCGTAAGGCGCCCAGTCCGACGCCCCAGATGCAGCCCTCCATGAAGCCCTCGACGGCGTCTTCGTCCTCGATCTCCACGGCGAAGCTGTCGCAGGGCCGCAACTGGTGCTGGTCGGGCGCTGCTGCCGGTTCCGCCTACATGGACGAGTTCCGGTGGTTGCAAGTAGGAACAGAAATAGGGCGGTGGTTGCGGCACCCACCGCATATCCCCTTCATATGCTCTTATGTGAAGAGTCAAACAAGGGTCGGCTCATTTGCCCCACACCCACCTGCATCTGCGCGTTCTGCGCCGTCGCTCTCTGCACCTCCTGCGCGTCTATAAGCGCCTGCTTGGCGATGAGCCTGGATTGCACGCGTTCAACCTCCTCGCGGTACCTGGAAGAAGTAGGAAACAGGCGTGTGTTAGACCGACGGTCGCTCCCAACATGTGCCATGCCTCTTTACCATCCGGCAAGTCCTGTGCGGCTTCCAGACAGCAGGTAATCCAAAACACATCAGCACATTCAGATGCATCCCAGTCCGTACCTTGCTATCTCTGCTGACAGCTCCATCACCATCGCCCGCCCCTCACTGCTTTCAGCAAGGGCGCGCGCCAGACGGGCTTCCATCTGGTGCCGCTCCGCAGCAGCAGCCAATGCTGCCCGCTCCGCCGCCTCCACACGCGCCTCCGCGTTTGCCAGCTGGAATTGCATTTGCGACACACGCGCCTTTGCTTGCAGGTCTTCGTCGGCGGCCACCAAGTTGCTGTTGAGAAAATCCAGCTTGTCTGTTGGGGATGCAAACGAGGAACCGCAGACACAAGTTACGTCAGACACGTATAGTGGCTTGAACAGACACGACATCCAACATGTATACCCCAATGCTGGATGCTGAGTTCATGCGAGGCCCCACTATTTCCACAATACCCACTTCTTGTATACCGGTACCGCCCAACGCACCAGGTGTGACGCCGTCGTGACGCTCTCGCGGCTGCCAAACAGTAGCTAGGGTGGATCCCCTCCAAGGCGAAACCGGTGGCAACGACTCCTCCGCTGTCGGGGCCACACGCACAAGTGCCGAATCCCCGAAGACGGCTCTCGTCTCGCCCACCGATGACACTGGCGCATGCGTATTTGCACCGTCTGCGGGTACAAGGACGTGCGCATCTGCAGCAGCAGCACCCGCGTTAACTAGCCCACCCTGGGCTTCTACCCGCGCGGCTCGCTGTTCAAGAGCTCGCAGGCGCGTGGCGCATGCCTCTATCTCCGCGTCCGCCATGCGTGCCTGGGCCGCGAGCACACAGGCAGCATTGCTCTGGCGGACAACTGCCTGGCGCTCAGCGTCCCTGGCTTTCAGGTGTGGGATTCCTGGCAACATGGACCCCGCTGCATCGGCGTCGAGCGTGTTAGCCGGAGCGTCACGGACACGTGTCGTCGGCGGTGGATTGTGTCGCTCTGCCGCTGCAGCGCCCTCCTCCACGCAAGGGAGCCCTCGACGTGCAATGGCTGCTTTCCGATCGTGGCCGTCGGCGGCGTTCGATGCATGTGGCAGCTGCTGTACCGTAGACGTGTCAGCGGCCCCCGGTCCTTGGACCTCGCCTCGACGCCGTGAGCTACGCGACGACGGGTCGTCATTCAAGCCGCAAGCCAAAGGAATGCAATGAAGCTCGTCTAGACTAGCCAGGCGGCAGGACGACACGGCCGATTGTTGCTGCCGCACTGCATTTCCATTTGCTGTGGTGGTCCCCGCTACGGCTGCCCGAAGGACCTCCGCTGTGGCCTGCGACTGTCCGATATCTGCCACTTCGGTCGGAAGCTTCTTGCGCGCGCCGTGCGACGGTGCCTTACGGTCATTGAGGCTCGCCTGGTGATCCTGACCCGAATGGACCGCCTGCAGCGACACCACAGTTGCAGGCGGTTCCAAAAGGTCTTGCGCTGCCTGCATAATTGCGCTGCCGCTAAGCTCGCTGGAGGTACCCAATTGTTGCTGATGCCCATTACCGACTTCAAGGAGACAGGAAGAAAGCAGACCTGCCTGATCCCAGCTGTCGTCCTGAACCAGTGGTGCGGGAAGAAGATTACAAACGCTGGAACCATCCAAACGCAAGGCACCGTATGACCGTGTTACTTTATCCACGCATGCGATTGGCGGGTGCGCCTCAAGCTCGGCAACCTGGCATGCAGCACGCTCGGAGCGCTCGGCAGTCTCAGCACGAGCGGCGGCCAGCTGAAGCTCCAGCTCAGCAGACCTGGCGGCGGCGGCCTCTGTACGCTCAGCAGCCTCGGCACGCGCCGCCGCAAGCTGCGCCTCAAGCTCGGCAACCTGGCATGCAGCACGCTCGGAGCGCTCGGCAGTCTCAGCACGAGCGGCAGCCAGCTGAAGCTCCAGCTCAGCAGACCTGGTGGCGGCGGCCTCAGTACGCTCAGCAGCCTCGGCACGCGACGCCGCAAGCTGCGCCTCAAGCTCGGCAACCTGGCATGCAGCACGCTCGGAGCGCTCGGCAGTCTCAGCACGGGCGGCGGCCAGCTGAAGCTCCAGCTCAGCAGACCTGGCGATGGCGGCCTCAGTACGCTCAGCAGCCTCGACACGCGACGCCGCAAGCTGCGCCTCAAGCTCGGCAACCTGGCATGCAGCACGCTCGGAACGCTCGGCAGTATCAGCACGGGCGGCGGCCAGCTGAAGCTCCAGCTCAGCAGACCTGGCGATGGCGGCCTCAGTACGCTCAGCAGCCTCGGCACGCGCCGCCACAAGCTGCGCCTCAAGCTCGGCAACCTGGCATGCAGCACGCTCGGAACGCTCGGCAGTCTCAGCACGGGCGGCGGCCAGCTGAAGCTCCAGCTCAGCAGACCTGGCGGCGGCGGCCTCTGTACGCTCAGCAGCCTCGGCATGCGACGCCGCAAGCTGCGCCTCAAGCTCAGCAACCTGGCATGCAGCACGCTCGGAGCGCTCGGCAGTCTCAGCTCGGGCGGCGGCCAGCTGAAGCTCCAGCTCAGCAGACCTGGCGATGGCGGCCTCAGTACGCTCGGCCGCCTCGGCATGCGACGCCGCAAGCTTTGCCTCAAGCTCGGCAACCTGGCATGCAGCACGCTCGGAACGCTCTGCAGTCTCAGCACGAGCGGCGGCCAGCTGAAGCTCCAGCTCAGCAGACCTGGCGGCGGCGGCCTCTGTACGCTCAGCAGCCTCGGCACGCGACGCCGCAAGCTGAGCCTCAAGCTCGGCAACCACGGCGTTATGCCGAGTAGCCTGCTGCGACACTCCGGCCCGCGCAGCTGACAGCTGCGCCTCAAGCTCCTTGGCAAGATTCCGTGAGTGCTCTGACCGTTGTGATGCCTCTGCATGCGACGATTGAAGCTGCGCCTCCAGCAACGCGATTTGGGAAGCAAGGGCAGCCGCACGCTCGGCAGTCTCAGCACGGGCGGCGGCCAGCTGAAGCTCCAGCTCAGCAGACCTGGCGATGGCGGCCTCACTACGCTCGGCAGCCTCGGCACGCGACGCCGCAAGCTGCGCCTCAAGCTCCGCAACCTGGCATGCAGCACGCTCGGAGCGCTCGGCAGTCTCAGCACGAGCGGCGGCCAGCTGAAGCTCCAGCTCAGCAGACCTGGCGGCGGCGGCCTCTGTACGCTCAGCAGCCTCGGCACGCGCCGCCGCAAGCTGCGCCTCAAGCTCGGCAACCTGGCATGCAGCACGCTCGGAACGCTCGGCAGTCTCAGCTCGGGCGGCGGCCAGCTGAAGCTCCAACTCAGCAGACCTGGCGACGGCGGCCTCTGTACGCTCAGCAGCCTCGGCACGCGCCGCCGCAAGCTGAGCCTCAAGCTCGGCAACCTGGCATGCGGCACGCCCGGAGCGCTCGGCAGTCTCAGCACGGGAGGCAACCAACTGAAGCTTCAGCTCAGCAGACCTGGCGGCGGCGGCCTCAGTACGCTCAGCAGCCTTGAAACGCGCCGCCGCAAGCTGCGCCTCAAGCTCGGCAACCTGGCATGCAGCACGCTCGGAGCGCTCGGCAGTCTCAGCACGGGCGGCGGCCAGCTGAAGCGCCAGCTCAGCAGACCTGGCGATGGCGGCCTCAGTACGCTCAGCAGCCTCGGCACGCGCCGCCGCAAGCTGCGCCTCAAGCTCAGCAACCTGGCATGCAGCACGCTCGGAGCGCTCGGCAGTCTCAGCACGGGCGGCGGCCAGCTGAAGCTCCAACTCAGCAGACCTGGCGACGGCGGCCTCTGTACGCTCAGCAGCCTCGGCATGCGACGCCGCAAGCTGCGCCTCAAGCTCGGCAACCTGGCATGCAGCACGCTCGGAACGCTCGGCAGTCTCAGCACGAGCGGCGGCCAGCTGAAGCTCCAGCTCAGCAGACCTGGCGGCGGCGGCCTCTGTACGCTCAGCAGCCTCGGCACGCGCCGCCGCAAGCTGCGCCTCAAGCTCGGCAACCATGGCGTTATGCCGAGAAGCCTGCTGCGACACTCCGGCCCGCGCAGCTAACAGCTGCGCCTCAAGCTCCTTGGCAAGATTACGTGAGTGCTCTGACCGTTGTGATGCCTCTGCATGCGACGATTGAAGCTGCGCCTCCAGCAACGCGATTTGGGAAGCAAGGGCAGCCGCACGCTCGGCAGTCTCAGCACGGGCGGCGGCCAGCTGAAGCTCCAGCTCAGCAGACCTGGCGATGGCGGCCTCACTACGCTCGGCAGCCTCGGCATGCGACGCCGCAAGCTGCGCCTCAAGCTCGGCAACCTGGCATGCAGCACGCTCGGAGCGCTCGGCAGTCTCAGCACGGGCGGCGGCCAGCTGAAGCTCCAGCTCAGCAGACCTGGCGATGGCGGCCTCACTACGCTCGGCAGCCTCGGCACGCGCCGCCGCAAGCTGAGCCTCAAGCTCGGCAACCTGGCATGCAGCACGCTCGGAACGCTCGGCAGTATCAGCTCGGGCGGCGGCCAGCTGAAGCGCCAGCTCAGCAGACCTGGCGATGGCGGCCTCAGTACGCTCAGCAGCCTCGGCACGCGCCGCCGCAAGCTGCGCCTCAAGCTCAGCAACCTGGCATGCAGCACGCTCGGAGCGCTCGGCAGTCTCAGCACGGGCGGCGGCCAGCTGAAGCTCCAACTCCGCAGACCTGGCGACGGCGGCCTCTGTACGCTCAGCAGCCTCGGCATGCGACGCCGCAAGCTTTGCCTCAAGCTCGGCAACCTGGCATGCAGCACGCTCGGAACGCTCTGCAGTCTCAGCACGAGCGGCGGCCAGCTGAAGCTCCAGCTCAGCAGACCTGGCGGCGGCGGCCTCTGTACGCTCAGCAGCCTCGGCACGCGACGCCGCAAGCTGCGCCTCAAGCTCGGCAACCATGGCGTTATGCCGAGAAGCCTGCTGCGACACTCCGGCCCGCGCAGCTAACAGCTGCGCCTCAAGCTCCTTGGCAAGATTACGTGAGTGCTCTGACCGTTGTGATGCCTCTGCATGCGACGATTGAAGCTGCGCCTCCAGCAACGCGATTTGGGAAGCAAGGGCAGCCGCACGCTCGGCAGTCTCAGCACGGGCGGCGGCCAGCTGAAGCTCCAGCTCAGCAGACCTGGCGATGGCGGCCTCACTACGCTCGGCAGCCTCGGCACGCGACGCCGCAAGCTGCGCCTCAAGCTCCGCAACCTGGCATGCAGCACGCTCGGAGCGCTCGGCAGTCTCAGCACGAGCGGCGGCCAGCTGAAGCTCCAGCTCAGCAGACCTGGCGGCGGCGGCCTCTGTACGCTCAGCAGCCTCGGCACGCGCCGCCGCAAGCTGCGCCTCAAGCTCGGCAACCTGGCATGCAGCACGCTCGGAACGCTCGGCAGTCTCAGCACGGGCGGCGGCCAGCTGAAGCTCCAGCTCAGCAGACCTGGCGATGGCGGCCTCACTACGCTCGGCAGCCTCGGCATGCGACGCCGCAAGCTGCGCCTCAAGCTCGGCAACCTGGCATGCAGCACGCTCGGAGCGCTCGGCAGTCTCAGCACGGGCGGCGGCCAGCTGAAGCTCCAGCTCAGCAGACCTGGCGATGGCGGCCTCACTACGCTCGGCAGCCTCGGCACGCGCCGCCGCAAGCTGAGCCTCAAGCTCGGCAACCTGGCATGCAGCACGCTCGGAACGCTCGGCAGTATCAGCTCGGGCGGCGGCCAGCTGAAGCGCCAGCTCAGCAGACCTGGCGATGGCGGCCTCAGTACGCTCAGCAGCCTCGGCACGCGCCGCCGCAAGCTGCGCCTCAAGCTCAGCAACCTGGCATGCAGCACGCTCGGAGCGCTCGGCAGTCTCAGCACGGGCGGCGGCCAGCTGAAGCTCCAACTCCGCAGACCTGGCGACGGCGGCCTCTGTACGCTCAGCAGCCTCGGCATGCGACGCCGCAAGCTTTGCCTCAAGCTCGGCAACCTGGCATGCAGCACGCTCGGAACGCTCTGCAGTCTCAGCACGAGCGGCGGCCAGCTGAAGCTCCAGCTCAGCAGACCTGGCGGCGGCGGCCTCTGTACGCTCAGCAGCCTCGGCACGCGACGCCGCAAGCTGCGCCTCAAGCTCGGCAACCATGGCGTTATGCCGAGAAGCCTGCTGCGACACTCCGGCCCGCGCAGCTAACAGCTGCGCCTCAAGCTCCTTGGCAAGATTACGTGAGTGCTCTGACCGTTGTGATGCCTCTGCATGCGACGATTGAAGCTGCGCCTCCAGCAACGCGATTTGGGAAGCAAGGGCAGCCGCACGCTCGGCAGTCTCAGCACGGGCGGCGGCCAGCTGAAGCTCCAGCTCAGCAGACCTGGCGGCGGCGGCCTCACTACGCTCGGCAGCCTCGGCACGCGACGCCGCAAGCTGCGCCTCAAGCTCCGCAACCTGGCATGCAGCACGCTCGGAGCGCTCGGCAGTCTCAGCACGAGCGGCGGCCAGCTGAAGCTCCAGCTCAGCAGACCTGGCGGCGGCGGCCTCTGTACGCTCAGCAGCCTCGGCACGCGCCGCCGCAAGCTGCGCCTCAAGCTCGGCAACCTGGCATGCAGCACGCTCGGAACGCTCGGCAGTCTCAGCACGGGCGGCGGCCAGCTGAAGCTCCAGCTCAGCAGACCTGGCGATGGCGGCCTCACTACGCTCGGCAGCCTCGGCATGCGACGCCGCAAGCTGCGCCTCAAGCTCGGCAACCTGGCATGCAGCACGCTCGGAGCGCTCGGCAGTCTCAGCACGGGCGGCGGCCAGCTGAAGCTCCAGCTCAGCAGACCTGGCGATGGCGGCCTCACTACGCTCGGCAGCCTCGGCACGCGCCGCCGCAAGCTGAGCCTCAAGCTCGGCAACCTGGCATGCAGCACGCTCGGAACGCTCGGCAGTATCAGCTCGGGCGGCGGCCAGCTGAAGCTCCAGCTCAGCAGACCTGGCGATGGCGGCCTCACTACGCTCGGCAGCCTCGGCATGCGACGCCGCAAGCTGAGCCTCAAGCTCGGCAACCTGGCATGCAGCACGCTCGGAACGCTCGGCAGTATCAGCTCGGGCGGCGGCCAGCTGAAGCTCCAGCTCAGCAGACCTGGCGATGGCGGCCTCACTACGCTCGGCAGCCTCGGCATGCGACGCCGCAAGCTGCGCCTCAAGCTCGGCAACCTGGCATGCAGCACGCTCGGAGCGCTCGGCAGTCTCAGCACGGGCGGCGGCCAGCTGAAGCTCCAGCTCAGCAGACCTGGCGATGGCGGCCTCACTACGCTCGGCAGCCTCGGCACGCGCCGCCGCAAGCTGAGCCTCAAGCTCGGCAACCTGGCATGCAGCACGCTCGGAACGCTCGGCAGTATCAGCTCGGGCGGCGGCCAGCTGAAGCGCCAGCTCAGCAGACCTGGCGATGGCGGCCTCAGTACGCTCAGCAGCCTCGGCACGCGCCGCCGCAAGCTGCGCCTCAAGCTCAGCAACCTGGCATGCAGCACGCTCGGAGCGCTCGGCAGTCTCAGCACGGGCGGCGGCCAGCTGAAGCTCCAACTCCGCAGACCTGGCGACGGCGGCCTCTGTACGCTCAGCAGCCTCGGCATGCGACGCCGCAAGCTTTGCCTCAAGCTCGGCAACCTGGCATGCAGCACGCTCGGAACGCTCTGCAGTCTCAGCACGAGCGGCGGCCAGCTGAAGCTCCAGCTCAGCAGACCTGGCGGCGGCGGCCTCTGTACGCTCAGCAGCCTCGGCACGCGACGCCGCAAGCTGCGCCTCAAGCTCGGCAACCATGGCGTTATGCCGAGAAGCCTGCTGCGACACTCCGGCCCGCGCAGCTAACAGCTGCGCCTCAAGCTCCTTGGCAAGATTACGTGAGTGCTCTGACCGTTGTGATGCCTCTGCATGCGACGATTGAAGCTGCGCCTCCAGCAACGCGATTTGGGAAGCAAGGGCAGCCGCACGCTCGGCAGTCTCAGCACGGGCGGCGGCCAGCTGAAGCTCCAGCTCAGCAGACCTGGCGATGGCGGCCTCACTACGCTCGGCAGCCTCGGCACGCGACGCCGCAAGCTGCGCCTCAAGCTCCGCAACCTGGCATGCAGCACGCTCGGAGCGCTCGGCAGTCTCAGCACGAGCGGCGGCCAGCTGAAGCTCCAGCTCAGCAGACCTGGCGGCGGCGGCCTCTGTACGCTCAGCAGCCTCGGCACGCGCCGCCGCAAGCTGCGCCTCAAGCTCGGCAACCTGGCATGCAGCACGCTCGGAACGCTCGGCAGTCTCAGCACGGGCGGCGGCCAGCTGAAGCTCCAGCTCAGCAGACCTGGCGATGGCGGCCTCACTACGCTCGGCAGCCTCGGCATGCGACGCCGCAAGCTGCGCCTCAAGCTCGGCAACCTGGCATGCAGCACGCTCGGAGCGCTCGGCAGTCTCAGCACGGGCGGCGGCCAGCTGAAGCTCCAGCTCAGCAGACCTGGCGATGGCGGCCTCACTACGCTCGGCAGCCTCGGCACGCGCCGCCGCAAGCTGAGCCTCAAGCTCGGCAACCTGGCATGCAGCACGCTCGGAACGCTCGGCAGTATCAGCTCGGGCGGCGGCCAGCTGAAGCGCCAGCTCAGCAGACCTGGCGATGGCGGCCTCAGTACGCTCAGCAGCCTCGGCACGCGCCGCCGCAAGCTGCGCCTCAAGCTCAGCAACCTGGCATGCAGCACGCTCGGAGCGCTCGGCAGTCTCAGCACGGGCGGCGGCCAGCTGAAGCTCCAACTCCGCAGACCTGGCGACGGCGGCCTCTGTACGCTCAGCAGCCTCGGCATGCGACGCCGCAAGCTTTGCCTCAAGCTCGGCAACCTGGCATGCAGCACGCTCGGAACGCTCTGCAGTCTCAGCACGAGCGGCGGCCAGCTGAAGCTCCAGCTCAGCAGACCTGGCGGCGGCGGCCTCTGTACGCTCAGCAGCCTCGGCACGCGACGCCGCAAGCTGCGCCTCAAGCTCGGCAACCATGGCGTTATGCCGAGAAGCCTGCTGCGACACTCCGGCCCGCGCAGCTAACAGCTGCGCCTCAAGCTCCTTGGCAAGATTACGTGAGTGCTCTGACCGTTGTGATGCCTCTGCATGCGACGATTGAAGCTGCGCCTCCAGCAACGCGATTTGGGAAGCAAGGGCAGCCGCACGCTCGGCAGTCTCAGCACGGGCGGCGGCCAGCTGAAGCTCCAGCTCAGCAGACCTGGCGATGGCGGCCTCACTACGCTCGGCAGCCTCGGCACGCGACGCCGCAAGCTGCGCCTCAAGCTCCGCAACCTGGCATGCAGCACGCTCGGAGCGCTCGGCAGTCTCAGCACGAGCGGCGGCCAGCTGAAGCTCCAGCTCAGCAGACCTGGCGGCGGCGGCCTCTGTACGCTCAGCAGCCTCGGCACGCGCCGCCGCAAGCTGCGCCTCAAGCTCGGCAACCTGGCATGCAGCACGCTCGGAACGCTCGGCAGTCTCAGCACGGGCGGCGGCCAGCTGAAGCTCCAGCTCAGCAGACCTGGCGATGGCGGCCTCACTACGCTCGGCAGCCTCGGCATGCGACGCCGCAAGCTGCGCCTCAAGCTCGGCAACCTGGCATGCAGCACGCTCGGAGCGCTCGGCAGTCTCAGCACGGGCGGCGGCCAGCTGAAGCTCCAGCTCAGCAGACCTGGCGATGGCGGCCTCACTACGCTCGGCAGCCTCGGCACGCGCCGCCGCAAGCTGAGCCTCAAGCTCGGCAACCTGGCATGCAGCACGCTCGGAACGCTCGGCAGTATCAGCTCGGGCGGCGGCCAGCTGAAGCTCCAGCTCAGCAGACCTGGCGATGGCGGCCTCACTACGCTCGGCAGCCTCGGCATGCGACGCCGCAAGCTGCGCCTCAAGCTCGGCAACCTGGCATGCAGCACGCTCGGAGCGCTCGGCAGTCTCAGCACGGGCGGCGGCCAGCTGAAGCTCCAGCTCAGCAGACCTGGCGATGGCGGCCTCACTACGCTCGGCAGCCTCGGCACGCGCCGCCGCAAGCTGAGCCTCAAGCTCGGCAACCTGGCATGCAGCACGCTCGGAACGCTCGGCAGTATCAGCTCGGGCGGCGGCCAGCTGAAGCGCCAGCTCAGCAGACCTGGCGATGGCGGCCTCAGTACGCTCAGCAGCCTCGGCACGCGCCGCCGCAAGCTGCGCCTCAAGCTCAGCAACCTGGCATGCAGCACGCTCGGAGCGCTCGGCAGTCTCAGCACGGGCGGCGGCCAGCTGAAGCTCCAACTCCGCAGACCTGGCGACGGCGGCCTCTGTACGCTCAGCAGCCTCGGCATGCGACGCCGCAAGCTTTGCCTCAAGCTCGGCAACCTGGCATGCAGCACGCTCGGAACGCTCTGCAGTCTCAGCACGAGCGGCGGCCAGCTGAAGCTCCAGCTCAGCAGACCTGGCGGCGGCGGCCTCTGTACGCTCAGCAGCCTCGGCACGCGACGCCGCAAGCTGCGCCTCAAGCTCGGCAACCATGGCGTTATGCCGAGAAGCCTGCTGCGACACTCCGGCCCGCGCAGCTAACAGCTGCGCCTCAAGCTCCTTGGCAAGATTACGTGAGTGCTCTGACCGTTGTGATGCCTCTGCATGCGACGATTGAAGCTGCGCCTCCAGCAACGCGATTTGGGAAGCAAGGGCAGCCGCACGCTCGGCAGTCTCAGCACGGGCGGCGGCCAGCTGAAGCTCCAGCTCAGCAGACCTGGCGATGGCGGCCTCACTACGCTCGGCAGCCTCGGCACGCGACGCCGCAAGCTGCGCCTCAAGCTCCGCAACCTGGCATGCAGCACGCTCGGAGCGCTCGGCAGTCTCAGCACGAGCGGCGGCCAGCTGAAGCTCCAGCTCAGCAGACCTGGCGGCGGCGGCCTCTGTACGCTCAGCAGCCTCGGCACGCGCCGCCGCAAGCTGCGCCTCAAGCTCGGCAACCTGGCATGCAGCACGCTCGGAACGCTCGGCAGTCTCAGCACGGGCGGCGGCCAGCTGAAGCTCCAGCTCAGCAGACCTGGCGATGGCGGCCTCACTACGCTCGGCAGCCTCGGCATGCGACGCCGCAAGCTGCGCCTCAAGCTCGGCAACCTGGCATGCAGCACGCTCGGAGCGCTCGGCAGTCTCAGCACGGGCGGCGGCCAGCTGAAGCTCCAGCTCAGCAGACCTGGCGATGGCGGCCTCACTACGCTCGGCAGCCTCGGCACGCGCCGCCGCAAGCTGAGCCTCAAGCTCGGCAACCTGGCATGCAGCACGCTCGGAACGCTCGGCAGTATCAGCTCGGGCGGCGGCCAGCTGAAGCGCCAGCTCAGCAGACCTGGCGATGGCGGCCTCAGTACGCTCAGCAGCCTCGGCACGCGCCGCCGCAAGCTGCGCCTCAAGCTCAGCAACCTGGCATGCAGCACGCTCGGAGCGCTCGGCAGTCTCAGCACGGGCGGCGGCCAGCTGAAGCTCCAACTCCGCAGACCTGGCGACGGCGGCCTCTGTACGCTCAGCAGCCTCGGCATGCGACGCCGCAAGCTTTGCCTCAAGCTCGGCAACCTGGCATGCAGCACGCTCGGAACGCTCTGCAGTCTCAGCACGAGCGGCGGCCAGCTGAAGCTCCAGCTCAGCAGACCTGGCGGCGGCGGCCTCTGTACGCTCAGCAGCCTCGGCACGCGACGCCGCAAGCTGAGCCTCAAGCTCGGCAACCACGGCGTTATGCCGAGTAGCCTGCTGCGACACTCCGGCCCGCGCAGCTGACAGCTGCGTCTCAAGCTCCTTGGCAAGATTACGTGAGTGCTCTGACCGTTGTGATGCCTCTGCATGCGACGATTGAAGCTGCGCCTCCAGCAACGCGATTTGGGAAGCAAGGGCAGCCGCACGCTCGGCAGTCTCAGCACGGGCGGCGGCCAGCTGAAGCTCCAGCTCAGCAGACCTGGCGATGGCGGCCTCACTACGCTCGGCAGCCTCGGCACGCGACGCCGCAAGCTGCGCCTCAAGCTCCGCAACCTGGCATGCAGCACGCTCGGAGCGCTCGGCAGTCTCAGCACGAGCGGCGGCCAGCTGAAGCTCCAGCTCAGCAGACCTGGCGGCGGCGGCCTCTGTACGCTCAGCAGCCTCGGCACGCGCCGCCGCAAGCTGCGCCTCAAGCTCGGCAACCTGGCATGCAGCACGCTCGGAACGCTCGGCAGTCTCAGCTCGGGCGGCGGCCAGCTGAAGCTCCAACTCAGCAGACCTGGCGACGGCGGCCTCTGTACGCTCAGCAGCCTCGGCACGCGACGCCGCAAGCTGAGCCTCAAGCTCGGCAACCTGGCATGCGGCACGCCCGGAGCGCTCGGCAGTCTCAGCACGGGAGGCAACCAACTGAAGCTCCAGCTCAGCAGACCTGGCGGCGGCGGCCTCAGTACGCTCAGCAGCCTCGACACGCGCCGCCGCAAGCTGCGCCTCAAGCTCGGCAACCTGGCATGCAGCACGCTCGGAGCGCTCGGCAGTCTCAGCACGGGCGGCGGCCAGCTGAAGCGCCAGCTCAGCAGACCTGGCGATGGCGGCCTCAGTACGCTCAGCAGCCTCGGCACGCGCCGCCGCAAGCTGCGCCTCAAGCTCAGCAACCTGGCATGCAGCACGCTCGGAGCGCTCGGCAGTCTCAGCACGGGCGGCGGCCAGCTGAAGCTCCAACTCAGCAGACCTGGCGACGGCGGCCTCTGTACGCTCAGCAGCCTCGGCATGCGACGCCGCAAGCTGCGCCTCAAGCTCGGCAACCTGGCATGCAGCACGCTCGGAACGCTCGGCAGTCTCAGCACGAGCGGCGGCCAGCTGAAGCTCCAGCTCAGCAGACCTGGCGGCGGCGGCCTCTGTACGCTCAGCAGCCTCGGCACGCGCCGCCGCAAGCTGCGCCTCAAGCTCGGCAACCATGGCGTTATGCCGAGAAGCCTGCTGCGACACTCCGGCCCGCGCAGCTAACAGCTGCGCCTCAAGCTCCTTGGCAAGATTCCGTGAGTGCTCTGACCGTTGTGATGCCTCTGCATGCGACGATTGAAGCTGCGCCTCCAGCAACGCGATTTGGGAAGCAAGGGCAGCCGCACGCTCGGCAGTCTCAGCACGGGCGGCGGCCAGCTGAAGCTCCAGCTCAGCAGACCTGGCGATGGCGGCCTCACTACGCTCGGCAGCCTCGGCATGCGACGCCGCAAGCTGCGCCTCAAGCTCGGCAACCTGGCATGCAGCACGCTCGGAGCGCTCGGCAGTCTCAGCACGGGCGGCGGCCAGCTGAAGCTCCAGCTCAGCAGACCTGGCGATGGCGGCCTCACTACGCTCGGCAGCCTCGGCACGCGCCGCCGCAAGCTGAGCCTCAAGCTCGGCAACCTGGCATGCAGCACGCTCGGAACGCTCGGCAGTATCAGCTCGGGCGGCGGCCAGCTGAAGCTCCAGCTCAGCAGACCTGGCGATGGCGGCCTCAGTACGCTCAGCAGCCTCGGCATGCGACGCCGCAAGCTGCGCCTCAAGCTCGGCAACCTGGCATGCAGCACGCTCGGAGCGCTCGGCAGTCTCAGCTCGGGCGGCGGCCAGCTGAAGCTCCAGCTCAGCAGACCTGGCGGCGGCGGCCTCTGTACGCTCAGCAGCCTCGGCACGCGCCGCCGCAAGCTGTGCCTCAAGCTCGGCAACCTGGCATGCAGCACGCTCGGAACGCTCTGCAGTCTCAGCTCGGGCGGCGGCCAGCTGAAGCTCCAGCTCAGCAGACCTGGCGGCGGCGGCCTCTGTACGCTCAGCAGCCTCGGCACGCGACGCCGCAAGCTGAGCCTCAAGCTCGGCAACCATGGCGTTATGCCGAGAAGCCTGCTGCGACACTCCGGCCCGCGCAGCTGACAGCTGCGCCTCAAGCTCCTTGGCAAGATTCCGTGAGTGCTCTGACCGTTGTGATGCCTCTGCATGCGACGATTGAAGCTGCGCCTCCAGCAACGCGATTTGGGAAGCAAGGGCAGCCGCACGCTCGGCAGTCTCAGCACGGGAGGCAACCAACTGATGCTCCAGCTCAGCAGACCTGGCGGCGGCGGCCTTAGTACGCTCAGCAGCTTCGACACGCGCCGCCGCAAGCTGCGCCTCAAGCTCGGCAACCTGGCATGCAGCACGCTCGGAACGCTCGGCAGTATCAGCACGGGCGGCGGCCAGCTGAAGCTCCAGCTCAGCAGACCTGGCGATGGCGGCCTCAGTACGCTCGGCAGCCTCGGCACGCGACGCCGCAAGCTGCGCCTCAAGCTCCGCAACCTGGCATGCAGCACGCTCGGAGCGCTCGGCAGTCTCAGCACGAGCGGCGGCCAGCTGAAGCTCCAGCTCAGCAGACCTGGCGGCGGCGGCCTCTGTACGCTCAGCAGCCTCGGCACGCGCCGCCGCAAGCTGCGCCTCAAGCTCGGCAACCTGGCATGCAGCACGCTCGGAACGCTCTGCAGTCTCAGCTCGGGCGGCGGCCAGCTGAAGCTCCAGCTCAGCAGACCTGGCGGCGGCGGCCTCTGTACGCTCAGCAGCCTCGGCACGCGACGCCGCAAGCTGAGCCTCAAGCTCGGCAACCACGGCGTTATGCCGAGTAGCCTGCTGCGACACTCCGGCCCGCGCAGCTGACAGCTGCGCCTCAAGCTCCTTGGCAAGATTCCGTGAGTGCTCTGACCGTTGTGATGCCTCTGCATGCGACGATTGAAGCTGCGCCTCCAGCAACGCGATTTGGGAAGCAAGGGCAGCCGCACGCTCGGCAGTCTCAGCACGGGCGGCGGCCAGCTGAAGCTCCAGCTCAGCAGACCTGGCGATGGCGGCCTCACTACGCTCGGCAGCCTCGGCACGCGACGCCGCAAGCTGCGCCTCAAGCTCCGCAACCTGGCATGCAGCACGCTCGGAGCGCTCGGCAGTCTCAGCACGAGCGGCGGCCAGCTGAAGCTCCAGCTCAGCAGACCTGGCGGCGGCGGCCTCTGTACGCTCAGCAGCCTCGGCACGCGCCGCCGCAAGCTGCGCCTCAAGCTCGGCAACCTGGCATGCAGCACGCTCGGAACGCTCGGCAGTCTCAGCTCGGGCGGCGGCCAGCTGAAGCTCCAACTCAGCAGACCTGGCGACGGCGGCCTCTGTACGCTCAGCAGCCTCGGCACGCGACGCCGCAAGCTGAGCCTCAAGCTCGGCAACCTGGCATGCGGCACGCCCGGAGCGCTCGGCAGTCTCAGCACGGGAGGCAACCAACTGAAGCTCCAGCTCAGCAGACCTGGCGGCGGCGGCCTCAGTACGCTCAGCAGCCTCGACACGCGCCGCCGCAAGCTGCGCCTCAAGCTCGGCAACCTGGCATGCAGCACGCTCGGAGCGCTCGGCAGTCTCAGCACGGGCGGCGGCCAGCTGAAGCGCCAGCTCAGCAGACCTGGCGATGGCGGCCTCAGTACGCTCAGCAGCCTCGGCACGCGCCGCCGCAAGCTGCGCCTCAAGCTCAGCAACCTGGCATGCAGCACGCTCGGAGCGCTCGGCAGTCTCAGCACGGGCGGCGGCCAGCTGAAGCTCCAACTCAGCAGACCTGGCGACGGCGGCCTCTGTACGCTCAGCAGCCTCGGCATGCGACGCCGCAAGCTGCGCCTCAAGCTCGGCAACCTGGCATGCAGCACGCTCGGAACGCTCGGCAGTCTCAGCACGAGCGGCGGCCAGCTGAAGCTCCAGCTCAGCAGACCTGGCGGCGGCGGCCTCTGTACGCTCAGCAGCCTCGGCACGCGCCGCCGCAAGCTGCGCCTCAAGCTCGGCAACCATGGCGTTATGCCGAGAAGCCTGCTGCGACACTCCGGCCCGCGCAGCTAACAGCTGCGCCTCAAGCTCCTTGGCAAGATTACGTGAGTGCTCTGACCGTTGTGATGCCTCTGCATGCGACGATTGAAGCTGCGCCTCCAGCAACGCGATTTGGGAAGCAAGGGCAGCCGCACGCTCGGCAGTCTCAGCACGGGCGGCGGCCAGCTGAAGCTCCAGCTCAGCAGACCTGGCGATGGCGGCCTCACTACGCTCGGCAGCCTCGGCATGCGACGCCGCAAGCTGCGCCTCAAGCTCGGCAACCTGGCATGCAGCACGCTCGGAGCGCTCGGCAGTCTCAGCACGGGCGGCGGCCAGCTGAAGCTCCAGCTCAGCAGACCTGGCGATGGCGGCCTCACTACGCTCGGCAGCCTCGGCACGCGCCGCCGCAAGCTGAGCCTCAAGCTCGGCAACCTGGCATGCAGCACGCTCGGAACGCTCGGCAGTATCAGCTCGGGCGGCGGCCAGCTGAAGCTCCAGCTCAGCAGACCTGGCGATGGCGGCCTCAGTACGCTCAGCAGCCTCGGCATGCGACGCCGCAAGCTGCGCCTCAAGCTCGGCAACCTGGCATGCAGCACGCTCGGAGCGCTCGGCAGTCTCAGCTCGGGCGGCGGCCAGCTGAAGCTCCAGCTCAGCAGACCTGGCGGCGGCGGCCTCTGTACGCTCAGCTGCCTCGGCACGCGCCGCCGCAAGCTGTGCCTCAAGCTCGGCAACCTGGCATGCAGCACGCTCGGAACGCTCTGCAGTCTCAGCTCGGGCGGCGGCCAGCTGAAGCTCCAGCTCAGCAGACCTGGCGGCGGCAGCCTCTGTACGCTCAGCAGCCTCGGCACGCGACGCCGCAAGCTGAGCCTCAAGCTCGGCAACCACGGCGTTATGCCGAGTAGCCTGCTGCGACACTCCGGCCCGCGCAGCTGACAGCTGCGCCTCAAGCTCCTTGGCAAGGTTCCGTGAGTGCTCTGACCGTTGTGATGCCTCTGCATGCGACGATTGAAGCTGCGCCTCCAGCAACGCGATTTGGGAAGCAAGGGCAGCCGCACGCTCGGCAGTCTCAGCACGGGAGGCAACCAACTGAAGCTCCAGCTCAGCAGACCTGGCGGCGGCGGCCTCAGTACGCTCAGCAGCCTCGACACGCGCCGCCGCAAGCTGCGCCTCAAGCTCGGCAACCTGGCATGCGGCACGCTCGGAGCGCTCGGCAGTCTCAGCACGGGAGGCAACCAACTGAAGCTCCAGCTCAGCAGACCTGGCGATGGCGGCCTCAGTACGCTCAGCAGCCTCGGCACGCGCCCCAGTAGATTGCGTTATGAATGCTGCGATGCGGTCCGTAGCGCGCTCTAACGGCACCGCAGCCGTGTGGGACATGTTCGCTAGCTGTGATTCCAGCTCGGCAATTCGGGAGGCGGCAACACCTTGACACTCAGGCTTTGCAAGTCCTTCGCCACGGAGATTTGCAAGCTGCTGCTCGAGATGTTCGTTCTCCACTCTGGCATTGTGCAGCTCCGCTTCGAGCATTTCCGAGTGGGCGACAGCTGCTGCGGCCTCCAGCATGTACTTTTCTTGCTCTGCGACGGCTAAAGCAAGCTGGTCCTCCAACAACGCAACGCGTGCGCCATGAACATCAGCCTCCGCACGGAGAGCCGCAAGCCGCGCCTGCACGGAATTATGGTACGGGTTAACAGACAGCTGCGAGCCATTTATCCTTGGGCGTTTGCTAGACGCCAACGTAAGAAGTTCGCCTTCACTCCTAATTCCCGTTTCATGAAGACCACCCACCTGGACCTCCTCCAACGCCTGGAGCATGTCGACTTGAACGGCGGCATCAGATAACACACGCCCTGCCGCTTCCCGGTCTGCAAGCTGTTCTTCCAAAGCCTTCCCACGCTGAGCACTCCGACAAGCCTCCGCCTCCGCGCTCTCAAGCAGGGACATCAGCTGCTGGCGGTCGGCGTCAGAACGCAAGGCCGCAATTCTGTCCTCTACGTCTGCTTTACGTGCGTTCGCAACCTCGAGCTCCCCCTGAAGCTGAAGCACCAAGGCATCAGCAGCGGCAAGCTTGGAAACAAGCTCAGCCCGCGCTGCTTCCGACGCGATCAGTTGTTCCGATGTGGCATGATGGGCAGATTGGGCCGACGATATCTGTTCGCCAAGCTGCTGCCGGGCTTTAAGAGAGGACCTAAGCTGCGCCGCAAGTTCTGCATGTTTCGCTTTCGTGGCCTCCAGCTCCTTTTGCAGCACCTCGACGGCATCCGCCTGGGCATGGAGTTCCTCAGAAGCTTTACAGTGCTGGTCTGCAGCAGCGGTTTCGGCATGCACAGCTACTGCTTGCAGTGCAGCCAGCTGATCATTTGCTGTGTGCAGTGCTGCCTCAGCAGCGACAAGTTGCTGCCGCAATACGTCCGAACTCGCATCATGCAGCCCCACGCCCGGGCCGTGCGGCTGCACCGCCAACAGCTTCAGCGATAGCTCCTCCGCCTCCTTGGCCTGCGCTGCGTAGTTGGCCTGTGCTCGCGCTAACTCCTGGCGAGCCGCTAGCAGTTCGGCTTCCTGTTCTTGCACCGCCTGCGCTTTCGTCTGCATCTCCTGCGACGCCTTTAGGGACATCGCCTGCAGCAAGCCCACCTCCTCTTCTAGCTCCGAGATGTACTCCTTAGTGGCTTGTAGCTCAGCCAACCGGTCGTCTGCCTCCATGACAGCCCGTAACCGCTGCTCGTCCAGGTCGGCTGCACGGCGGGCAAGCTCCTGGCACTCAGCCTGCAGCGCCTCCAGCCTCGCTATCATGTCGTCCATCTGGGTGCTCTTGATGTTGAAGTCAGCATTGATTGAGCTCCCCTGAGAGCTCTCCTCCACACCGCAGTCTGCATCGCGGCGCCGTGAGGATAAGGCATCGCCATCAATGTTTGCCGGCGTCGCGTCAGGGCTCTTGGCAGCATGGGCAGAGGTGGGGAGCAACAGCTGGAGAAGAGGCGACGCCGTGGGTTGCTGACATTGCGCTGCCGAGTTGCTCATGCGCTCATACTCGAGGAGCATCAGGTTGGCCGTGGCAAGTTCGCTGTCCTTGCTCATTATCAAGTCTTGGGCGGCCTATGCAGAGGCAAAAGAGGAAGAACGAGGCGACCCTCAAGTTCTTTAACAACTGGACTGCGTAGGGTTGCGCCTAGCGCGCATAACTCTCAAGCACATGCTGCGACCCCTAGAATCATGGTGCATGACTTGCAAGACAACCTATGCCCCACCTGTAACTGGCACTCCAATGCCTGCCGAGCTGCCTCGGCCTGCGCTAGCTGGAATTGGACCTCTTCGAGACGTGCCAGCGCGTCAAAGTTTTGACGGGGGGTGCTAGCTCCGGAGCAGGGAGCCGTGCCCGGCATCGAGGTCCGTACGCTAGGAGTGCCCGGCGGCAGCGGGATGCTGCGCCGGCCGTACCTATCGGTAACGCTGCCGCTGAATGGGGGAACACGGTCGAAGAGACTCTCCGTGCTGTTGCGGAAGCTGCTGTCTGAGCCACCTCCACTGCTCCTGATCATAGATACGGCACTTCCCCCAACGCTCGCTGCCATGCGCCTTCTACCAATGGGGACGCTGCCGCTGCTCGCTGACGTGTCCATGGACTGGCCCAAGATTGTGGTTCGGCCCTTCGCCATGGAGCTGCCTCCTCTTGACGCCGCGGGCGCACCACGCGGCGCGGCTCTCGCTGCTGCCTGCGGAGCAGGGACGCGGCAGCAGCGGGCCCCAAGTTGTCAGAGCAAGTGCCAAAACGGATGCCAGTGCGACAGTTGGACTCCGTCGCCCAGGCCCCGCAGGCTGCTACAGCGGGTGCTGAAAATAATGTAATCGGGAAACGCTGGTGAATGCGAAGGCAACTTTACATGGCCGACCTTGCTGTCGGTGCCCTTGGACAAGGTGGCGCTCTTGGCAGACGTGCTGGAAACCTTGGCGGCCGCCAAAAGCTCATCCTCAGCGGCAAACCCCTCCTTGATCTCCAGAAGCTGTTGCATCTCCTGTGTAGCACATACCGGTATGTTAAGCATATCCGGATATGAGCAACAGAGGGTTAAACTTCAAGTAGGTGTCATGCCAACAGTACCGGCCAACCAACAACCATACGCTTCTTTCCCTCACCGTTAAAATTTGCATAGTGACCCGCTCCATGAATTGGTTTACAACACACATGGAGCAGAAACGCACCTGCAGCTCGTCGACCAGCTTGTCCCTGGCCGCACGTAGACCCGATACCTCCTTGTGCAGTTGCCGCAGCTCAGTGGCCTATATTGGGGCAAGGCGTATGGGTACTACGGCTGTACGGCACGCCTGCACCCGCTGCCTGACCTCATTGGTATTGTTGATCCAGACTTCTCTTACCTGCATTTCGGCCTTGGCACGCAAATTCTCGTGCTCAGCCCGCAGGCCCTCGAGCTCCATCTCCGTTGCATTAAGCATGGTCTACAACATCAGAAAGGGATGCACAGGGTTGTAACCATCCTCTGCACCACGGTGAGATTGTCGAAATACTGGTGAAACCCTCACAGCAAAAACGTACAGTAGACGCATGAACGATACGCAAACAACGAAGTTAAAGCCAAGATGCCATTCTCGCGAGTTAGAGAGAGGCGGTGGCCCGTGGGTCACGATCTAGGAAAAGTTCTATAATTACATGTGACTTACCACGCCAACAAGACTCAGGCCAGGAACTGTTTGGGCGCTCTTTCGGTCGTGCTCTCCAGCCACCAGCTGATCATGCTGCCGCTGTTGCAAGTCTTCGACTTCATGGGCCTGCAACACGGGCGACACCACGATGGTAACCATGATTAAGCGAGCGATGAACGAAATGCGCAGCGGCTACTTAGTGCAAGGTTTTAGGCTGAGCAGTTGCCCTCACAGTCGCCCTCGAAGTCCAAGTGCCCTCCTCACCTTCTCCCCTAGCTCGCGCGTGACCCGGTCAAGCTCTGAACGCAACTGTTCCAGCTGCTGCTCTGACGACGCTAGGCGCTGCTGGGTGCACGTAAGGCTTGTCCCAGTCTGCTCGCGGTCCTCCTGTGTTGATGGAAAGAGCAACCGCTCAGACGGAGCAAGGCCACGAAGTCAACTCATGAAAGCAACGTGAAGGGCAAAGGCAGCTGCCGTTTACGACTCCCACCAACTTGCCTGCAAGCGTGCAATCGTTGACTCTGCCTCAGCGCGGTCTCGGCGCTCACGATCCAGCATAGTTGCCAGGTCCGCCGACTCGTCTTCCAGCCGCCGAAGCCGGCCCAGCACGACGCTTAAGCGCTGCAGCACAACAGTCACTGGATTGTCGTTTGCCGCCTCAGCACTATCAAGGGCCGCCGCAAATGGCAGCAGCACCACCTCGTCATGCGACCCATCCGCGGCGAGCACAGGTATGGAGGTGCGCGGCGCGTCCAGGCTGAAATCAGCAGTAACGATGTGGTCGCCTGTGGCTGCGGCACTTAGCAAAGGCAATAGCTGGTCCAAGAGGGCCGCGAGCTCGCTGCAACGCGCGCAAATAGGGCGTTCACAAGGTGCGTCGCCATCGCCGTGTGACGAGAGGGCTCCGCTGATGCTGTTCTTGAGGGGTAGGTCGTACTGGGCTGGGCGCAGCTGGTGACCGAGCAGCTGCAGACACGTCTGTAGCGGGAAAGAGTAACATGGAAACGGACCGCATCAGCATAGTTGTCAGTCCAATACATTATAAGCTTAGTTGTTGCAATCCCGGAAACCTTCCAAGCCTGCCAGGGGTGACTAGCGCAAAAGCAGCAAGGCGACTTCCCAAGGAGTATTTAAACCCCTCGCACCCGTAGCGTCATCTGGAGCTCTGCTATGGTAGCCTCGCCAGATTCGCAAAGAGCTGCCGACGCCTCCAGCTGTTCATGGGACATGCCGAGCAGGTGTAGGGCCGCCCCAAGTCCAACATGATCGCCTAGCACCAATCGCAGCGCCTCAAGTGTCAGCTCGCGTAGACCCTGCAAGTGCAAACACAAGGATGCTTCACCCGGCAACACCTGGAAGCCCTTATAAAGCGGATGATGTGAATGGACTGCAGCCGCCTTCATGTATGGAACAGGAAATAAGATTCAATACTTTTTTGTCCCCTGCCGCACCTCGCGCACATCCTCCTTCTCTTGTTCCAGGTGCACAAGCTGCTCTCCAAACCTTGCGGCTTGAAGCGAAAGGATCTCAGTGGTCGTCGTCCGTGCCTGTGAGCATACATAGTAAGAGCATCATCACATGCTCAGAAAATGCAAACAGCCATCCTAACGTGTCGATGCCCACCTGTAGCTGCATCTTGAGGTCAGAGTACGGGTCACCGGACGTCGGCAAAGCCTCGTCAAATGCGAAGCCGTCGCTGGCAGCCTCGGCGCTGGTAGGAACATACCCGCGCGGCCCCTCCGAACGCGGCGTGTCAAAGGTCAGCGGCGTATCGGGGGCATGGTGGAGGGGTGGCGGAGTGGTGTCGGATGTTGTCGTTGGCGTGGTGGTACTATGCACAACGGCGCCTTCCCGCGCCACCATGGCTCTTCCGCTCACAGTCGACGGCGACGTTATCTTCGAGGCATGGCCGGCCGGGCTGCTAGGCACGCACCTCCCAAACGCTGCAAGCACAGGGGGCTTATGGCCGTTCACTTCTGCGGACGTCTCTTTGCTCCTGGATTGCTGCCGGCGGAACACGGCTCCCTTGGTTGGCGTCTTCTGGCCACCGTGGCTAGCATCCCCCGAATCTATGGCGCTGCGCTGCTTCGCAGACGTGCAAGACAGACTGCTACGCGACGGCGAGGTAAGCCCCGCTCCAGACGCCTGGCTGCCACTGCCGTATCCCGACTCTGCGGCTCCAAGCGGGCTATGGCCCCCCACAGTCTTTCCAGCCGAATGAGGTTCTACAAGGCGATGCAATGCGAGTCGTGGAACGATGGGGCTCTTAGGCGGCGTCCTCAGAACGCCACGGCTGGCCTCGCCTGTATCTGAGACACCCTTGCGGTGCTTCCCTGACACCCCAGAGCCGCCGGTCCGTAAAGGTGAAAACGGCCATGCCACATGCACCTGATGGCCGTGTTCTTGGCCCGGCTCTGACACTCCCCGGGGGCTGCGGCTGCCGCCGGTGTTGATTTCCGCATACGCCGCCGTTGTGAGAGGTAAGGGTAGTTGTGGAGTAACTGCTGGTGAGGTCTCGGTGGAGCGGACAAGGCGTGACGTCCGGCGACTCTGGGCCGATGATATCGCGTCGCGAGCTGTGCGGGAGATGCCGGCCTTAACGAAATCTACGCCACCGTTGCTGTCCCCCGTGTAGCGGGAGCAAAAGCCGTATGCAACAAAGTCGGCAGTCGGCTTTATCTTGGGCAGCGGATCAGGTACCTCACCCTGCGCAGGCAAGCGAACGGTGTGTGCTCAAGGGAAAGCGAAAAAGGAAAGCGATTGTGTGGGCATGGATATCCAGTGAGAAGCGCCCCCACTTCAACACATGTTTAACCCTTACCTCCGCTTCGGCGGCGACCACGGCCTCCTGCAGGCGGGCGCGATCCACTGCAACCAGCTTGATCTTAAGTTCCAGCAGCTCTTCAGCCATCGTGGTGAACTGTGTTCGAAAGGGTAAGAGGGTGCAAGAATGAGTGAACAGGCGTGGACGGCTCTTCACATAACCACAGGACAGACTCCTAGCGTAAGCGAATTGACAGGACGACGTATACGCCAACGGCTGCTCAGGGATAATGGATTACCTGCTTGTGGGCCTCCTCCAGCAGGTCCTTGATGTCCAAGTGCTGCACTGGCTGAGGCAAGCTGCCGTGCGAGCCTGGTACAGGAGTGAGGCGAGTCAGCATGTCAGCAGGGGCTGGACCCGTGAAAGGACTTCAACAGAAAGACAAACCTCGACCAGACTGTAACGCTGTCCCCGAAAGTGACATGCATGGCCTACCTGGCCTGAAAGACGGCCTACGCTCCGCAGGTGTGCGCCATGTCAGTGTTGCGGAGTTCTCGCGTCGAACATCATTACCCGTCTTGGCCTGTTTAATGCGAGCCGCCTCAGCTTGCTGCACCGCATTGAACGCCCCGAACGCCTGCGACATGGATGCAAGTCTTTAAGGGAAAGACTACGATCCATGTTGCGCAGCGCATTCATGCCTGTAACTTGACGAGCATCAAGATGCAGTGATTACGTAATGCAATCCCTAGGAAAATATACGACATGCGCACTTAGGATGCGTCGTACCTGGTCCACCAGAGTCTGCAGCAGTCCAAGGTGGTGGTAGAGCAACTCCTGTCCCTTCTCCTGTCCCAGCCCGAGCTTCCGCAGGATCCTTGCCACCTTGGCTTTGATGGTTGCGACGTAGAGGTCGATGAGACGATTGGACAGGCCACAGACCTTGCTGCATTTCGCCTGCAGTTGACACAAGCACCAAAGTTGAGCAATGCGTGACTGTGGAACCCCAGACTCCACCCGATCTCCTCCCCGGTCTCACCTTCACACGGTTCGCTTGCTCGTCGCCATGTAAGCTGCTCTCCTCGTCCTGCAAGCGATGGGGTCGACGTGAGTAGATTACTACTGGGGCTGCAAGATGCTATGTTGGAGGAGGCGACTTACCCCGGCAATCTTTGCGGCCTTGTATAGGTTATTGATGAGGTCGACAAGGTCGCGTGCCGTGAAGAACCTGCAGGATGAAAAACACAATGGTCTGTTCAGTAAACACAGTAGCCGGATTGTGGCCTGAGGTGCTATAACCCTTTCACAATCCTACCTTGCGACGTCATACTCTGGTTTACCGCGCGCTGGTGAGCATAGCCCACTTCCTCCGCGCGTTGATGAACCGTAATCAAGGAGACGCGGCGATGATAAAGGAGACGAAGGCAGCAGCTCTGTAAAGCAAAAATCGTTGTTTAGAAAGGCTGGCACGGCGTGGACATGTTACGGTCCAGCATCGAGCGACAGCTTACTGTCATCTTCCAGGTTTTGCCATGATGGGCTCGCTGCGCAAGGTAAACGCGGCCCTGGTACTGCTCCCGACATTTCCAAGGGCCGGCGCCCGGAAAGGGCGTAAAGGCCTTAGCCACCAGGCGCGATGGCTGTCCTATCTACTCTTTGAAAAGTATGGGGCGCCGTTTCATGCACCGCATATCTATCTGCTGCTGTGCCAGGCTGTGCCGCAGACAATTACTGTTATTGGAAGATGTGGGCTCAAATAGGAAAGGGATTAGCTAAAGTCAATTCCAAACCGCTCTAGATCACGAGCCAAATGTGCATGGCGTTGTCATAGATATGTTCCTATGCTTAGATTCACAAGTCGGTCAGGCCGCTAAGAGGATGCATGTGCGCTATCCTGTTCTTCGCGGATTTCCCGGACTAACTTCTGCCGTACTATGGAGCTCCCGTCCGATGACCCATCCCGAGCAAGGAAGGTGTTGCATATGTCAATGTAAAAGGCACCATATGTATAAAAGGTACCTGTTTTTTTCTGTAGGCGTAACACGGAAGAAACGTGCGTCAGCTCAGCCTAACACCTACGACTTTTGCTCTGGCCTCGCCTAAAGTTTACCAGTGAACTCAACCTAGGAGGCATGGCCCCTACTCCTCCTTCTGGGCCTCTGCCTGCAAGCACAGAGCAGGTTTACTCAGGCCTGGTTGAGGCTCCGCTCGTAGTTCCACCACAACTGGTACAATACTACATGCGGAAGAGCGGGCAAGGACCTGTCCTGTACAACATCAGCGCGGACGACCGGGAGTGCAACGAAGACATGCGATTGTGAGCTTGTTTCCAGTTAATCGGTCGGAGCATAGGAGGATCTTGCATTACAACGCATTTCTATACAGGACGCAAGTGGTCAGCCTAGCGTCGCAGCGGTTCTTGGCTACCGTGCTCCACGATGCGCTGCAGTAAGTACAGTTACTGGCAGCGTCCCAAATACGCCAGCTGACGTGTCAACTTGACAGGTACCACAAGATGAAGCGTTCCGCGGGGGTGAAAGCCATGAAGGAGGCTGGGGTAGACCCTAAGGATAAGCGCCGAGTGTTGCGGACTGACGACCTGGCTCAGGCGTTGCAGGAGGTAGGGGCACCTCGAGTGGGCCACTGCTTGGCGGTGGGGGGTGAGAGAGAGACCGAACCGCCGATGATGGGGAAGGAAGGTGGAGTTTCTTGCCTGAGGCAGGGTGGGGGTTTAGTTGCTGGCGGACCCAGGGCTGCATGGGTTGCTCTGTTAACCCGTCGAGCTAGTCCATTGCCGATAGGTAGCTTAAGACCATATGCGCCCCAATGTCGACCCGCTATCCCCTGCAGTACGGCGTAACGCTCCGAAACCCACCGTACTACGTGGACGCAAAGGACCAACCAGCTGCTGGCCGGAGATGACCCGCTCCATGGTCTGGCGGCAGTTGCGTTTCTTCCGGGTTACGAGAGTTTTTGTCTGAGCATTATGCATGTAATGAAGAGGGAAACGACTGTCTTATGACGAAAGACAGCGTCCCGTTCTTCGGCGGGTTCGGTTGAATTACAGTTGAACTCAATTTGGAGCCATGCCATGCCTGAGGGTGTGCGGCTTGGGGTGATGATGTACGTTTGCGATGTAGAGTGGCGCACAGTAGGGCCGCAAGTAGGAAGCTTTTTCAAGCACTTTTGCCGCCGGTGTACCCAGAGCGCCGCGACGCATGTGCTGGGCCTGCGCCACGGCTATGAACGTATGTGTGTTGTGGAAACTGGCCGCGAGCGTACCGGTTAGGGGCGTATGGAGGATTTGTCGTTATGTAGTAGTAGGTGACGAGGAGGGAGATTGATTGGATTGGCTTTACATAGGATGAAGCGCAAGGAGGAATAGGAGCTGCCTTAGTGGCTCCATTCAACTTCCATTCCATGTGCACACCGTTGCCCGGTGGGCACATGGGCCAAGCGCATGTGGGCCACGACGGTGCTACTGCCGTATAGTAACAGTTGCCGTCGATAGCGCAACCCAAGCATAGTTACACGTTCATCATCGCCGCTGTGGTTTCTTATCGCCTAGGGGCTGTCAATGCCTTGCTGCTGGATACCAGACATGCCGGCAGGACCACAGCCGCCGTTGTCAAAACAAAATGAGTAGTCAATACCGCGCTCCTATGATAGCGTGTTGCACCAGATAAGGCAGAACGCACTTAAGACTACGCGTTTGCGTCGCTACGCAAAAAGCCGCATACTGGTACAGATTGCACCCCATGCTGTAAAGAACATGAAACCAAGGAACGCGGCGTAGAACTGTCGAACGGAGCAAGGATCGCTCGTTAACTGACCAAGCCCCATGACTACATGTGCATGGCCTGAGCGGCGGGGGCGCTCACCTTCATGGACCAATTTTATGCTAGTTGGCTTTGTGGCGCACATATTGACGCCATACCCAGCCCTTTAACTGGGCTGTGCTTACGGTAGAGAGCGAGTGGTGGACCTAAACAGGATTTGGCTGACCCATGGGTCGCACGGCCTTGCGTACAAGATCCAGCACGTGACTAGTCAATTCCAGGCATTATGAAGCATATACCAGGGCGTGGCCTAGTCCGCCGCCAAAGCGTTAGCAGCAAGCTGCATCCCACGCGGCTGGCGATGCTAGAAACATTCCGAAATAGGACTCTCTAAGCCCTCTGACAGCCATCATCAGCAACATGGTGCGCCACACAACCCGTTGCCTCAGTTGCGCCTTCGTCCTTTCATCCCGGGGCATCCCTGAACCATTTGGCAACACGGTAGCCGTGTCTGCTGTCTGCTGATTACAAGGCGAGCGACACACGGTTTCCCCATGGCCCTCGATAATGAACTAGCTGTAAATACCCATTGAGCAAATATACGAACACGCGGACAGCACTGATTGGGCCCAGCGCACATCCAAGGCAACCACCACAGCCCTGCTACCTGACCTATGCCACACGATCATGCGTACATACCTGCCGCACAATTGCAGCTGACTGCCTAACGTCTCTGCCTCCATGCCTAGCCACAGCGCTACTGCTTTGACGGCCCCACAGCCGATGATCCGAGCCTAGTTGTACCCGCTAACTTGAACAAGTTTGCATACACAAAATTACTTACAGAGGATAGTGTGCCACAGTTCATCTACGCCGCTATGGTCTAACGTCCTTTACCCCAGCACCTGCCCAATGAATGTGTCAAAGGGAAAAGATTATGAACGAACATCCGAAACAGGGGATCTGTTTATAAAAGAAACGCCTGCGTATATCCTCTCCTGCTGTCCTACTAGCCCTACAGCTATCATTTGGTAGCATGCAAACTCCTACCCTAACCCAACTGGCATAACCTACGTCCGAAATGCCAGAATGTCGAAATGCCAGTAAACATGTCATGACTTCATTGTCGGCCCTAATCTCAGGCCCTCGCGCTCTATCCTCAGCGGCAAAACATGCGGGCATCAAGAGTGACGCCGCTCTCAGGCTACCCCAACCCTGACCTACGCGTCAGCGTCACCTCTGACATGATGTCCGAATGTACGATACACAATGAAAAGTGCAGCCAATAGAGCGGCTATCCACACAGCCCTTGACATGGCAAATCTATAGGACATTACCGGCGAACTTAAGCCTCCAAACACACACAAAAGGGCCAGAACCAAAGTACGACATGGGCGCTAGCTAGCAAACCCTTGTCCGTTATTCCGCGCAAACCGCTTGTGTCCATTGCCAATCCCCGTACTTCTCAAACTTCCCCGCCGATAAGCTCAGCAGAAAGCCCAAGCTTCTTTGGCGGGAATCACCTGCCTGCGAACCGCCATGCAGAGCCGAGGCCGCCTCTAGCGGGTGCTGAGGCTGTAGCGCAGAACCCGCTTGCTCTGCCTCAGCAGCTGAGGGCCGCCCGTGCAGGGCTTCCGCAGCATCTGCCGGAGGACAAAGCTCCTGGAAAGCAGGGCACCGCTGATCTGCAGCAGCCGCTTGGGCACCCTACGCTGCTTCACGTGACGCTTGGCCTCGGGCTCTTCGTCGGATGCCTCGTCCTGCACAAGCAGAAGGATTGGGCGGGAGGCGGTGTTATGCCACGGAAGACATACGACTGTCAAGAAGGGATTTGACTGTTGCAGCCAGGGTACAGCTCAGCAGACCCAGAACCTTAAAAGTGTTAGCTGCAGAGAACAGCGACTGGGGCTGCACCGGCTCTGGTCAGCATACTCCAACACGTTACCCCAAGCATGCAGGTCTTGTCCTACCTCCTTTTCCTCGTCCAGCTCCGGCTCCTGAATGGCAGCCCCCTCCTCCTGCGCCTCGACTCCTTGGGCAGCAGCCGCGCCGGCGTCCACCGCAACAAGCTTGGCCTTGAGTTCCGAGAGCTCCTCCGCCATTGCCGTGAACTGCAACCGTCAGGCAGATGGGTGCAACAGAGGACATGTGTCGTTCGGGTCAGGAGAAAGAGTTATCTGGGGCATGGCCGAGAGACATGACACGGCCTCGCTACCTCGGTGCCTTGGTAAGGGCTGAATGCGAATGGCACTCAGGGTATTCGCACCTGCTTCTTGGCATCGTTGAGGAGGTCTCGGACGAAGTGTTGCACCGGCTCCGGCAAGCTGCCACTATCTGGGGCAACATTGAGCACAACGGGTAGGAAAGAGGAGAGTGAGCAAATGTGCGTGTCGGGAACATTAAGCTGGAACAAGAGCAACAACAACGGCAACCATCACCCACAGCGGCAATAGCAAAATGGCTATGTAGTGGCTTAAGGTTCTGTCCAGCAATGTTGTCTTATCCTACCTGGCCGGAATGGAGGCCTGCGTCCGCCTGGCGAGGGGCGATCCAGGAGAGACAGGCTCTCACGACAATCGTGTCCAGCCGTCGAGAGACGGTCCAAAATGCGAATGCTTTCCCGGCGTTCCCGTCCAGCAGGAGAGGGCCGGTCCAGTAGGCTCAGGCTCTCCCGACGTTGTCGTCCCGCCGGAGAGGGGCGGTCCAGCATGCCGAGGCTCTCCCGGGCATCACGAGCGGCCGGTGAGGGACGGTCCAGCATTGTCAAGCTCGACCTGCGCTCGCGTCCCGACGGCGATGGGCGATCATGGATGTTCAAGCTCTCCCGGCGCTCGCGACCCGTGGGTGTCATGCCCTCCAGGCTTGCAATGCTCTCCCGGCAGTCCTGCACTCCCGGCGAACGGCGGTCGCAGCCAGAGAAGCTCTCCCGGCCCTCGCGACCGGTTGGTGAGCGGCAGTCGACCAAGAGATTCTCGCGGTAGTCCCCTGCGCCCTGCTTGGCCTGCTCGACACGCGCCTCCTCGGCCTGCTGCACCAGATTAAGTGCCGCAAAGGCCTGCAGGCACGAGCGTCATGTGAAGGTGTTAAGCCCACATGCGTTTGACCTACTCAGGGCTTTGGGTCCATGCCAGGAACGACATGCAGGCCTCCACAACTCCCCCTTCTCACGAAGCGGAGCTACCAGCAAGGCGGCAATAGTACTGTATGTGGGGCGATAAGCGTACCTGGTCAACTAGGGTTTGGAGCTGACCCAGATGCTGGTTGAGCAGCTCCTGGCCCTTGGCGTGTCCCAGGCAGCTTCTCCGGACCATACGTGACAGCTTGGCCCTGATGGTTGCGACGTACAGGTCGATGAGGCGGTTGGAGAGGCCGCACATCCTGCTGCACTTTGCCTGTGGGGAATTGGGGAGGAGAGTAGGGAAGGTCATAAAGCTGTTGCAGATGAGTATTTATGGGGACAGCAACTGCTTGACATGGACAGCGTGGTATTCGGTAATGGGTTAAAGCCTACCCCGCCCGGCCTCACCTTGACACGATTCACTTGCTCATCACCGTGTAGGCTCTCAGCCTCGTCCTACAAGCATTGTGAAACATGTTCATGTTGCCGGTTTAGCACAAAGGTAGGCTTTTGTATGTCAGGTTGGATTCAGCGGGTCCTGGCACTTACCCCGGCCATCCTAGCGGCTTTATTGAGATGGTTGATGAGGTCCAACACGTCGCGTGCAGCAAAGAACCTGCGTCCGTGGCAACCCGATGACTTAAAATGCAGTGCCGTAAACCGGTGCTATAATGCCCTGTTGCAAGCCGCCCCTCACCTTGCTACGTTGTATTCCTGCCTTGAGTAGGACGGGGAGCACATCCCAACAGTCCCCATGCTTCCGCGCAATGTCGGACCGCACCCCAGCGACGGGATGGGCAAGCCTGCGCAGAAATGGTAGTATTTAAGCTTGAAGTTAAGCAACACTTCGGCACCTTTAGGCTTACCCTCATCTTCCATCTCTTGCATCGGTTCCGCGCAAGGAATGCACGGCGGGATTTCCGTGTCACACATCGTAAGTTTAGATAACTCCAAGAAAGCAGCCAAAGGCTGTGGTGGACTTTCTACAGAGGCTTCGCAACTCAAGCTGCCTAACACGCAGACGCCTCAAAACTTGAAGCTATGTATTGCTAAGCCTAGTATTACAATAATGTTGACAGCAAGTCGCGTATGACTGTATGAAAAGCGAATATTAGCGGTAGCGTGCAATCCTTCCTACTTCTTGACTTTAAAGGCAACGATAGTAGTATGAAATTTGCGATTGGTGACAATTACTTTATATGCCCGACTTAAGAGGTGAACCTGTGTGCAGAGTACCGGTAGTGCAACGTCCGCCGTACCTGTACGAACGAAGCCTTCCCATCCTTTTCCTTCTGTGACGTCCTTGAAATGTGTCATGTGCAAGCTTCGAACTTCGAAAATCCTGTTTGGTCATACAACAAACGCAGAGTCACGCTGTCACTTGGCTCGCCGCGAGGCCTTACAGACATGCCCAGCGGCACAAAACCAAAAAGGGATGTTCTGCGGCAATAATTCCCAGCACTTCCAGTGCGCGGTATTTGCCGAAGGCTTTAGTGCCCGTCTTAGCTACGGTAGTCACAAGACACAAGGCCTCCAGTAGTGGAAAGCAGAAGTATACACTCCCGCACCGCTGCCCATGAGGCGGGTTCATGTGGGCACACATACTGATGCACGAGCTATGCTGAACGAAGCTACCCTTCCAACTACCCAGGAGTAATTGGGTACAGGTGCTTTTCACGACTGAAAGGTATCAATGCCTTTTACCCATAAGACCTATCCGGCAGCACCTGGGGATGCTCCCCGATGCTGTACCCACTCCTCTCCACCCCTGAACATTCATACATTACGAAACCTACTAAACTTGCTGCAGCAATCGAATACCGACAGAATAGTAGAAATTAGTAGAGGGCCATGGAAACAGTCACAGCTCCCACGAGCATAATAATGTATCCACGCAACAGCTGCCGCCTCTGTTGGGGCCGGCTTAGATAGATGGTCTGACCTAACATGACAGTTGATGCTGACTTATCCTACCTACTCCCGATCTAAACGGTTTACCGGCATTCCACCCTTTCGTGTACACATCCAGCAGTTTCATGCTATGCTTTGAATACCCGAGCATAAAGATATATCGTGGTCACACTTATTCTGGTTACTGGTCCTATGCCGCAATGCCACGGCCCGTGCTGGACACATCACAAGGCCTTATAACCCAATGTACATGCGAGCCTGATCTACGAGATCACTATTGGCAGCGCCAAGCTGCGCCTCAAGATCCCATACTTGCGAGGACAGCCGTTCGGCCTGCTCAGCTGCTTCAGACCGTGCAGCCTTTAGCTGCGCCTCGTAGTCTACTGCGAGTGTGTTGTAGCGGCGCGCCTGCTCGGCAACCTCAGCTCGAGCGCTTGAGAGCCGCTGCTCCCGCTCTTCCAGGTCCGCAGCAAACCGCCTTGCCTTCTCTGCAAGCTCGGCTCTCGCGGCATGCACCTGCCGTTGCAGCTCGGCTGCATGTCCGGCAGCACGGCTTGCCTGCTCATCCTGGTACTTGACTTCAGCGGCCTGTGCCTGCAGCGCCGCCGATTCAGGTGTTGGCTGCCCCATGAGTGCCTGGCACGCGGCCTGAGCGGTTGCGGTCGTGAGCTCCAGGAGCGCAGGTGCTGCAGCTGCGGCCTGACCATGGTAGCCTCCCATGACGACCGTACTCGTGGCCGCCTCAACTGCAAGAGGCTGCTGCCGAAGGTCATCCTGCCCTACGTGTTGTCCATCCATCAATGCAATCTGCCAGGCATCCTGCATCTCATCCGGGGCTGAACCTTCGGCCTCTGCGTTTGCTGCGTCAGGGATAGCCTCCTGGAGCGGCACCTCCTGCGAAGTACTGTTCTTGGCCTCGCGCAACAATGACACCTCCTCCTCCAACTCCCGGATGTACTCCTGAGCGGCCCGGAGCTCGGCCTTACGGTGTTCAGCCTCCTTAACGGCCCGCTTCCGCTGCTTGTCTAGCTCGGCTGCGCGGCATGCCAGCTCTTGACACTCTGCCTGCAGCTTCTCCAGCTTGGAAGCCATCACGCAGCTTTCCGTATCATCAAACAGCTTGGCCTTGACGCGGCCAAGGTCCCGGACGGGAGAGCCGCGTACATGCAACGACACGTCGTTGACTGCTGCAGTGTCACCTGCGCTGGCTAAAATGGCTCCAACACGCCGCGGAACCGGCCAATGGCTCCGTGGTGGTGTCGCGGCTGCGTGCATGCGCTCATACTCTGTGAGCAAGACCTTAACGGTGATGAGCTCGCTGTCCTTGCTTTTAAGTACAGCCTGGGCAGCCTGCGCAAGCATCGGGTTGTGTTTCATCGACACGTCAACACGTACAGTGGGCCGAACCCTCACCTAAGGTATGATCTTACCTGCAACTCAGACTGAAGCTCCTGCCGAGCTTCTTCGGCCTGCACTAGTTGCAACTGGACCTCCTCGAGACGCGCCAAGGCGCCAAAGTGCTGACGCGGCGTGCCAGCACCGAAGCAGGGGGTCGTGCAAGTGGCTGCCTGCAGACCGGATGGGAGGGGACTCCGCCGTGCGCTCGGCGACGCAACGGCTCCAAGAGGTGATCCAGTACTCTTGCGCAACTCTGCATCTTGGCCAGCGCCCGCCAAGAGGCGGCTGGATCCAGTGCGGGCCATGCGACTGCTGATGCTACGACCGAACGCGCTGGTAGCGGCTCGACCCGTTTGCGCTGCGCACGGGGAAACCTTGGCTACCGCCTGCATCGAAGAACGACAGTTGCACGCGGTAACCGCTTCGCGCTGAATGCGCAGTGCAGCGAAACAGCAAGGCCCAGACGGGTCAACAGGTGTAGGCTGGGGATATGCCCCTGCTACTGCAATGCATGACTCCAGCCTTGTCGTGTGCAAGTCGTGTTCCTAGGACCAACCGTCCAACTGTCTTGCCGAAGTTGGAAGAAGAGACGCCTGCGGTGTTTATTGGTTGCTTTACGTATAGCGGTTTATTGGTTATCCGCTTGCTTTGCCAGTGTTTGCGATGCGCTTGCCCGTATCTCGCGATTTGGTCGTTAGTTCGTTGCCTTCCCTGGAGTCGTAGATCTTGGGCCGGCTTGTTTGTTCCCGAGAGCGCCTGGTTCGGCGCTTCTCGGGGCCTCACAGTGCTACACCGCACGGCAACATTTACAGTCCGTAATCGTTGTTAGAGTCCAACGAAAGCCTACTATACTGACCGTGCATAGCGCTACCAGCTGCGTCGCAATAGCCGGCTTGGCCAGCCCTATCGCGTAGCACCTATCTAGCACACCAGCCTGCTATTTAGTAGCCGTATCAGCGCCGGCAATCGGAGCGTGGGGCCTCAGCCGCCTACTTACTTCGGGCCTCTGCGACGTCGTGGCGCGTCGCACCGCTTACAGTATCGCCTACATCCTATAGGGGTTACCGGGCGGTGCCTTTGGCTACCACATCCCGGTGCGGAGTGTCCCTCAGCCACACTTCGCGTCAGCATAAGGCCTCATTCTCAGGCAGCTGACTAATCCCTGGTGCTCCTTGCCGGCACCATCCATTCAACAATTCAAGCATAGGATTGTTGTTTGGTCAACCCGCTCCTTTTGGTTCCACCCCATGTCATGATTTGGCATGTTTCATCGCTGGAGCATGACAGCCTTACCTTGCGGCTGTCAGCCTTCGCAGGGGCAGGCCTTGAAGCCGCTGGGGAGGCGCTCTCGACGGCAACTCCCACCGTATGAAAAGCCTGCGATACACACTTCGCGTGTTTAGAACTGGTTCGGGTAGTAGCCGTTCAGCCATAAGCCATACGTGGCATGTTGTCACCTGCAGTTCCTCGACCAGCTTGTCCTTGGCGGCACGTAGCCCCTCCACCTCCTTGTGCACCTGCCGCAGCTCGGCAGCCTGCGGATACAAGTAGTGGCGAGGCATACGGTAACGTTAGTGCGACCACCTGGAAGTAATTTAGAAAGTAAAACCACCTGTAAGCCTTTCTAACTACCGGTACCATACTTATCACACCTGTACATCGACTTGGGCCCGCAGGTTCTCATTCTCAGCGCGAAACCCCTTCATCTCCAGCTCCGAGGCGCAAAACATGTCCTGCAGCGGGAGGGCCGGCAAAACGTCTAGTGTGAGAGAAGCTCCTCGTTGCGCCCAGTAACCAACCGCATTGTAGGCGTCACCAGTCAACTGCAACAGGCCATGACGTCCAAGCATGCGTTGTGCTTACCACGCCGAACAGGTCCAGCCTAGGACTCGGTACAGTGCCGTCGCTGCTGCCGTGCTGGTCCACATGTTGTACATCAGCGATGCCGTCAGCCTATACGGTTGCGAATTGTTAGTGGGACATGGTCATGGGGCGCATTACTTCACGCATGGGCATGGCTTGAATCATTGCGCCGACCAGCCAGGTCTCGGCTTGGGGCAAGCATAGGCGGGAGGCAACTCCCTTATCGTTAGGGCCAATTACCATGCGTTCCGGGCAATGTGCTTTGCGCGAGGGGCACGCTTTTCTTCACCTTCTTCCATGGCGCGTGTGCACCCTGATCGAGCTCAGCGCGCAACTGCCCTAGCTTCAGCACCGAGAAAGCCAGGCGCTGCTGGGTGTACGTGAAGTCCGCATCGGCGCCTCCGTTGTCCTCCTGGGAAGGGCCAGGCGATTGGTCATGGCATGGTAGGGTCCGGCATGGTAGCCGTATAAGGGCAGCAGTGATAACAAACTTCACCCAGGATCACATGCCATTAAGGGGATGCGGCAATCTGGTGACACTGGGCCTGTCGCATGCACAACTGCGCTGTTCAGGATAAGACTCCCCACAGCCTACCTGCAATTCGAGCGCTAGGGTGCTTTGCGAACCGATTGAGTGAGTATGCCCAGAGATAACGCCCGCGTCCGGCGGGGCACGCAATGCGCCGGTAAGGCTGGGGGCAGATGACAACTCAATCGTGCCAAGGGGCTGGGCGGCTGCCGCTGATTTCGGCTCCGAGTACTGATGGAAAAGGTACCCCTTTAATGCTGCTTCGGCCAGCTCCAATCGCGGTGAACATGGAGAGATGCAACCTGATGAGCTGTCAGGATCCGACGATATGGTAACCTTTTGGATAGTGCTTAGTTCGAAGCTCCTTTCTGTGGGCTTCTTCGAAGCCCCAGCAAACAGGCCCACACGCGCAACCTGAGCAATCCTTGACGCAAGCCCACATCCCGTGGGGAGTTGATCGGCACGCCCCAGCCCCTCCGTATCTGAAACCTGCACTATGGCCACGGCGTCGGGTTCCGTGTCCCAGTAACAGGATGCAAGGCGGTGCGGCGGGGGCGACGCGGAGGAAGCCGAAGTATCCAAGGATGGAGTCCTGCCCTTGGTGCTGTCTGCGACGGTGCAGTTTGGCGTCGTACAGTGCGCGAAGGCTACAATAGCAGGAGACAGCTCGCCCTTGGGCAGCGGGCCGCTCACGTCTCCCTGCAGAAAGAACAAGAACCCCGGCAATTGCACGGCGAGCTAAGGACGCGAAGGACAACCTGCAGCACCTTTTAGCGCATATCCCCAAAGCCACAAAGACACAGGTAAGGTTCTAAGGTAACAACCCATCTTTCCGCACTGCGTGCATCATTGCGCACAGGCAATCTCCCCATTCCCATTGATACAAAACCCCTACCTCGGCTTCCGCCGCCAGTACAGCTTCTTGGAGGCGCTCCTCCTCCACAGTGCTGAGCTTGGTCTTGAGCTTCAGAAGCTCCTCTGCCAAGTTCGTAAGCTGCATGCACGCGAGTAGGGGAAGGAGCTCAGTATGAAGCGTGAGCGGCTGGTCATCAGTCACCGCTGTGAAACTCTCCACGTACCAGGTCCTGAACTGCATGCAGCATGTCCCGTGGGATGACACTCGGCGGTATGCTGCCTCCTTGTTGGCAAGCAACGGGCTGCAGAGAGTCATTCGTACCCGATGCTTCCAAGGGTGCTGCGCTGGATGCGGCCAGGGCCTGCAGCGCATTAACCGGCGACCAGCCCCTTAACTGTCCCGCAAGCATGGATATCCGGGTAGTATACCGCACATGGGTATTGAAATACTCTCCGTAACCCGCTTCCCAGCCCTATGAGCTCATAACAGACTGCATACATGGGGCTGCCAAATATCCTGCACAAAACGCGCACGCAACACAAGAGTGCCGGTTGATGACCTTGTGCTGGTGGTGTGCCGTTCTGCCGTACCTGGGCCTGCAGAAGGTCGAGATGGCGATAGAGCAAACCCTGGCCATGAGCTTCTTCCAGGCCAAGCTTCCAAATAATGCGTGCCACCTTGGCCGTGATGGCCGCCACGTAGCGATCAGTAAGGCAGTTCAGCAGCTGCCATAGCTTGATGTACTTCGCCTGCAGGCAGCAATGAATGAGCAAGCCACTTGGAAGAAGGTCATGTTCAATATTTGCTACACGTGCGGTGTAAGCCTTCTCGCGAGGGGTTCTGGACCCGGAGACCCCTCCTCACCTTCAGTTGCCCCAGGTCGTGCAAGCTGGTCATGTCCTGCAGATAATGCATGTAAAGCGGACGCGTCACACTCCCGTCACAGGCAGGATATTTGTAATAGCACTTACAGTTGCAATCTTGGCGGCTGCCTTTAGCTGCTTCATCAGGGTGTCAACCGTGGCATTTAGGAAGCGCCTGGGGTGGGTAGAGCGCTGTTTAGTAACAGATCAGGATAACAGCACACCCGGCAATACCTTGAACCATACCTTGAGTCATGGTGCGCTCTGACAGCTGGAGTGCCGGCGGACTGGCTTCCGCATCGCGACCACGACCCGAAGTCTAGCGGACGCAGGGCCGGCAGCGGTGATGGGACGCACATTCCTACACCACGATAGATTGTCAGTACAACACATACGGTTTGGAAACTCTTTCTATGGTTTATCTCGTTTACCCGTCATGTCGTGCTCCATGTAGGGCACCTGATAGCTTACAAAGCCGCAGTATCCCAGCTCATAAGCCTAGGATACAATGTACGAGCTAGTATGGTGCATGGCCAGCTCGACCCTGCTGGGCATGCCGAACTTCTGCGACAACCCACGTTAACTAGGAGCGTGCCAAAATTGCAAGTAGAACGCTTTGTTCTCAAACAGTAAAAAAGTATGTTTCTGGCTTCCTGACGCAGTAAAGCCTAAAAGCTTCTGCAGAATTGCCAGTGTCCCGGTAGTCGCCGGCAAGACCACCGCAGCTGTTGGGGGCTAAAAGTTGTCTCTATCTCAACCACATAAAACAATATGTACCAAAGGACTTCGCTGTGGCAAAAAGACTGCTAAGACCAACGAACTTCCCGGATCCGGAATGGTTCCAAACCGATCGTGTGCCTGAGACAGCTGACAGCGTCTCCCTGACTTTACTCAGGGCAAAGAACCTTAAATTATCTTAAATAAATACGTCAACGCTAATCTACAGTGGATTTGTTGCAAGTCGTTACCAGCACTTTTGGCCCTGTCCACAGTGTCAAACAGGAAGCCCACCCTTGCGTGACCCCGCCGTTCGCTGTCTGACGATACTCCCTAAACCATCATACCTGTCATTTTAGGCACGCTGAGTGCGAGGGGCAGTTGCATTTCGCTGGTCACGCCTTTCTGCAGTTGGACCTATTGAGCGTGGGGTTCCACCGAAAGCACAGCCTTGTCTACAGGGAACTGGCATGTCATACAGCCTAAGGAAACGTTCCAAACTCTGCAGAGGCATGCCCTGGCTTCGTATGCCTTTTACTAACCGCATCGCATGCACATACCAGACACAGTTACCGGGTATCGAGCAACGACATAAGAGTGCACTATATGTGAGTCACCATGTGTGCAAGGTTGTCCCATAGAGCCGTGCAATGCAGCGCTTGCTTTCCAGTTACATAAACGGCCTGTACGCGTGTACAGTACGTGTTGCTCCCAATGGCACTGCCAGCTGTGTGACGCTCACATAGTCAAAATTACCAAAACCAATCGCGCCAACTAGGTGTACGGTGAGATATGCATATCCCAAGGGCTACCGGTACCGGTAATGTACCACCTCAAACCCAACTGCCCAAAGCTTACTCTTGCAGAAAATACATGCTTCCTTGTCGCCTCGAAAGCGGCCCCCTAAGCCAAAGGGCAGCAGAAAAAACGACGGTAGCTGTCATGAAGGCTGCCGTGAAGGACTTTGAAACAAAACAAATCATAACAACCAAGAGAGACGGACCAACATGTTGCTAGCATAACTCGAATCATACCCTGCTACCAGCCATTTACCTCTTCAAAACATCCATAGTTATCCACGCGGGCGACAGTTGCGCCCCTAAATGCTTGGGGTCGTGTCTGCGCTTGCCCTGCGCGTTACTGCTGAGGTGGAGCAGCATAGGACAGGATCGAAAGTGAAATGAAAGGGCCTAGGGCCAAGACTTACGAAACCGGATAAATGACGTCCGACCGCTCTTGCCATAGGATCTATTCCCACCAACAGGACTACACGAGGGCAACGTGGATGGCGCAACGATGGCACGCGCCACTCCTGCGCCAGACTTCTCGCACCAGCCACAACTAAACCATAACCAAATTGGTTACGGTCTTCCAGTTTACAATGAAGAAAAACACGGAAATAAAACCCAAGGTAGGAGAGGTACCGTTGGGCCACACCTGCAGGACACTGTTCCGTCCGCCGGCTTCTGACAATACATAGTGTGGTTTGACACATGTTGCGCCAACGCATTTGTCTTCTACCTCATGAAATGCCAGCTAATCCAAGCAGCAGCAATACCTAAAGTTGCCCGTACTCATTGTACACTTCATAACGGTACACATCAATCCTTCTAACGGTCCTTTCAAGCATTCTGCGTCTCTTAAGATACAGTCAAGTATTGAAGAGCCTGGGCTTATTCTTTGCTCTTTCACCGAGGATACGTAGTGCCATGCGGGTCACGTTATTAGTTTTATTACTCTCGCCAGTCTCGCACAGTACGCAAGCAAGTCCACATTACTTGACACGGCTGTTCCAAACAACGCATCTTACCCCGTTGGAGGCTTCCAGACATGTGCATTGTACGTTTAACAATCACCTCTTACTTTATTATTAAAAAGCCAGACAAACGAACGGCTACTCCCTTCATGCACCTTCACCCTCCCGTACCCTGCGCCCCTGCCACATAGGAAACTTGCCGAGCCATCCAAGCCGTGCTGTACTGTCAATACCACGGCGTGGAACCGGATAACAGCGCCGTCGCCATGCCCTACTTCTTAGTGTTCTTACCCTGCCTGTAGCACATGGCATTCCCTCATGTACTCACACGCGCATTTCCAAGTACCGCAAGAAAGCATGTGCGCTTGTGACACACAAGCCCAAGTCCCGCATGTACCCCACCTGCCGGCACGCTAGACGCCATCGCAAAAGCGTCCCACAGCAGCTCACAAACCCGTGACACGGCCACCGCCCTCGCCGTCCATGCCGCCCATGCAGCCGCCAAACGTGGGCACGACATGCTCGTGAGCGGCTGCAGGGTAGCATTGCTGCCGCTGACCACATGCCTCAGCGGCAACCCGTGCCGCCGTACGAACGGACGCAACAAGCTGGTTCACGAATCCCAGATAGGTCTCAGGCGGGAGCAGGCTAGGCAGGAAAGCGCGGGGATGGAGGGTCGGCGGTGAGGGCTCCGCCGGCATCACCGACGGCGGCGGCACCACCGCCGTCTGCGGCAGCAAAAGCGGAGCCACCGCCGCCGTCTGCGGCAACCAAAGCGGAACAGCTGCTGCCGTCTGCGGCAGGACCAGCGGGTTTACGTTGCCGAGGTGAAGCCGCTCCTGAGGAAAGACAGGAGCAGCCGCGAAGGCTGCACTAGCAGCTGCAGCTGCAGTGGCTGCGATGGCTGCAGCCTCCGCAGCCGCAGCAGCGGCCATGAAAGCTGTCACGGCAGCGCCAGCGGCGCCTAAGCTACCCGCCAGGTGCATCGCCTCGGCTCCTTCACCAGGATATGCAGCCCCGTTGAATGCAGCGTGGGAGATCCGAGACATGGCAGCAGAAGCGCAGTTGCTGCCACCTCCGCTAGCGAGACCGCCCGCCCTGCCGTCACCAACACCGCCGCTCCCAACGGACTCGTCGGCACTGTAGCTCCGAGGCGGCAGGAGCGCAGCCTCGTCATGCTCACGGGCAACATGCTGAATGTCGCCCCTCTCGTCGTCGACCCGATCCATGGCTGTTGGGACCTGAGGTGAAGGCAGCGGATCTGGGAATTGTCCAAGGCCAGGCGGGCCATGCACGGCATCAATGGGTGCTGGCAGCGGCGCAGCGGCCTCGACCGCAGCCACCACCGCGGTGCAGGCGCCGCTGCTTCCAGCAACAGAGACCATCACCGCTGTTCCGGGCTCAGTTACGCCGGTGCTGGGGGTTGCCCTTTGCGTAAACACCTGTGGCGGTGCCTCCACGCTAATGCCATGGGTTGCGCCCCGGTCACCTCGCCCACTACCGGCGGCGCTCCCGCCGTGAAGGGGGCTTTCCGGGCCACTCTCGCCGCCAACTGCATCGTCGCCCGTATCGTCCTCCTCGGCTCCCGACCCTCCGTCGCTCTCTTCACTGGCGCTACCCAAGCTGATCACATCCGTCTCGAAAAAGCCATCTTCCACGGCGCCAAAGGTAAACCTCTGGCCAGAAAGGAAGTCGTCGTACGGCTGATCCCAGACCTTCTGTGACAGAGCGGCCACTGCCGTGACAGCGGCGGCAGCAGCAGCGCCGCCATCGCGGCGAGCAGGAGCAATGAAAGACTCAGCATTAGCCGCTATGCGTTCCGCGTTGCTGTTCAAAAGCTGATCTTCTAGCTCCGCATCAGAGTCGGGCTCGGGCTGAATGACCGGAACTGCAAGCAGCCCCCCATCGTCGTCCTGTTGCGGCTGCAAGTCCTCTTGCTGCTCCCAGAGCTGCTGCGCCCGCTGCTGATGCTTTCCGTCATCGCACCGATACTGGCTCAAAACCAAGGATGCACCCTCAACTGTGCCTTTGCCGTAGGCGACAGGCCCTGGGACCTTTCCCGGGGCCTCGGAATCCCAGGTGGTAAGGACGCCAGTGGACTGCGAACGCTGGAACGCACGTGCATGGCTGCCGTCACTAGAGGCACCGCGCCGTCCTACTAACGCAGGTGAGGTGCCGTCTCCTTCAAGGGCGGTTGTGACTGACCGACGTAAGGCCATGAAACCGTACGCGTCGGGAGATATGCCGCCATCATCGGCGTCCTCAGGGGCAAGCCGCTTCCGGCTTCCAGAGCTCAGGTTAGCAGCTGACAGCCCTGTAGGTCCAGGCACGAGTCGCAAAACGAAGTGTTTTGAGGCAGGATTCCCTAGAGCACGGCTGACATAAGCGTGGGCTCAAGTAATGAATGCCATTGGTCGACTTGCATATAGCTATATATGGCCAAAGGACAACAGGACGTAATGGGCAAGGAACGCTAGGCAGGAGGCGTCCCCAAACGTGTCGGTTGCCTTTCGACTTTCTACCTTTGTGTTTTGCTGTGTTCGCGTTACACCGTTCGCAGATGCTCGCCGTAAAGCCTGTAATTGGATTAGGGAGCCAAAGCAAGAAGAAAGACAGCGAGCCATCGGTGCATGTGGTGCACAGAAATGTCCACAATAGCACAGAGGCTGACTGCTTACTGCCCTCGCCATGTATCGTGGCATTGAGAAGGCCCTTGGTTGCCCCTTCCACCCTTTTTGAGAGTCTGCGCCAGGCATGGTCCGACACCTGCCTGGGTACAGATGGCGAAGCTTGTCTCCACATAATTGACATGCGTTATCCAGCGCTTTATAATCATCTTCGGGCGCTGGCACACAGGCGTCGGCGGCGCAAGCCATCCCGTCCTCGCAGGATCCTCGTCGACAAGCCGACAGAGACGACTTAGCGCTCAGCCCTTACGCCCTTATAAAATAGTATGTGTGCAGAGTCGTAAGGCAGTACACAATAAAGCGGTCGTTGTCTCCGGGTTCCTGGTTCCGGTTTACGGACACCCGACTAAGACGAAGCTACCAACAGTCTGACGTCTTGGGCTACCGCGCTAAGTGTCTATATCATTAAACAATCTCCACATAACTAGAAATGTTTCTTGCTAAGCCTGGGTGCCCTTTCGAATACCTTCACGGTTATCGTACGAATCCATAAAAGATGTGGGGCGGATCTTTAGGGCAACCGAGTCGCTTCTGCAGTGGTAAAGCGCCTGGCCCTATACGCCATTACATCGCATTATTGTACGGGATCAACACAACGAAATAGGTACAAGCCAAGAGATGCTGCGCTGCTTAAGAACTCCTCATTTGCATCTGCGTTTAAGCAAACACTCTCGACAGCATGCCATTCATACCTGTCGAAAATGTATTATAGTACATAGCCGCGACTCTCTTAATCTTAATAACGCGACTGGGACGGTTGCACGGCAGCTGCGATGGGAAGAGCAAATTGCCTTGGGGCGCCTTGTCATCAGACCCCTTGAACAGAGCGACATTCAGGCAGCTGGAGTGGTCCTGGCGCGCGCGTTTGCTGGGTCCTCCGAAGCCGTGGCGCTGGATGGAGTTTTAGATGGTGGGTTAGTTGGGCAACAAAGGGAACGCAGCGCCTGCGGTTTCCTTTAACCTTGAGCTTCAGTTTGCCGTGCTGGTGTGCCGGTATCTTCCATCTATTGAATACGGCTCGAAGTAGTGTACGAGCTAACAGCACCTGCCGCCCTGCAGCCGCAACCGTTACTCCACTCGTGCGGCGCCATGGCTCCCTCCCGCATCCAAACCCTTCCAATAATTCCCCTTTACAACATGGTCTCTTGCCTTAACGCTCCCAACTCCATGGCCCCAATGGCCTCTTGTTCTGCTGCACGGCTCCGTAAGCATAGCGCTTTGGGACTTTCCATGCAGACATCCAAGGAGTGCTACATGACGCATTAGCGCAACATGAAGATGGCGGTTTACAGCAGCTACCCGAAATCTTCTTGATTGCACGCCTCTATCCAGGAGATCCACGGGTCACCGCGCTGCCCCCAGGCCAGGACTCCCGCCTCGTCGGCACGGCTGCCGTATCAATTTCACCTGAATCCTCCCTGCTTCGCCGCGTGCCGCCTGTAAACCGACCGCCGCCCGACGGTGTGTATGTGTCCAACATGGCCGTTGACCCACGGGTCAGACGCCAGGGCGTGGCACGTTCTCTGCTGGCAGCTTGTGAGGATCTTGCGGTTCGAGCTGGGCGGCGAGAAGTGTGGTTGCATGTGCGGGAGGAAAACGCTGCGGCACGGGAATTGTACGATGGTGTCGGATACGCGGCATATGCAAAGGATTCCTGGTTGGATGCGTTGAAACATAAAATGCGGCCTCGTGTCCTCATGCGCCGCACCTTGTGAAGGTGTTTGGCTTGAGTGATGGGGTCTGTTTGACAAGGAAGGTTCCTGTGAAAAATGACATGAAATCGTTCGTACATACCCAATGGATTACGTGTTGATACTACCGACATAATCGGTAGTATACATGTGTCAGGGCGTATTACATGTGTAGATACAACTGTGGGCTGCTCAAGACCCCTCACCATGTTGTACTGGTGATGCTGTAGGTGTAAGTTTGTACGGTGTTGTGACATAAGCCTGGCATAGCACACGTACATAGGCCCAATCTCAACACGTCTCAAACCAAGTTAGCAAGGCAAGATCTGAAACAAACAGGATACGAGCCACACATGGAGCAGTACTTCCGAGATTAGTACCACCAACCGGCCCAAAGTCCTTCCTTCCTAGTTCCGACTCATGCAATAAAAGCCACCCTCCAGTTGTTGTGCTTGGGTTACAGGCTTACAGCCATGGATGCATGGCAAGGTTAGGCCCGCCCAAAGCATGCGGGTGTATGTTTTAACTATCGAGGATGATAACAAAGAACTACATAACCCTTAGCTACATACACCCACAGGTGTCCAAACGGAATGGCGCAGGGGCACGACCTCATATGGTACAATCTTCTGCTAGTCCTCCTGTATTGTTACTTAGAACCCCTGCCTCCAGACTGCACCTTTACCCTGACAGATACCTATCTAGACACAAACGCCTCTCATTAATATTAACCAAATGTAAGGTGGGCACTTCAAAAAAAAGACAGGTAAAGGGGACAAAACAGGGTAATATACACATCGGGGACATCTCCGGATGAGGGCCCGTGTACAACAGGATGTAGCCGCAGCAGCGCCGCTATACGGTACGGCAATGCAGGACTGCTCACCCACGTTGGTTGCCACGCGGCACCCACGGCTGACCTATTGCGAGCAGTAAACTAACTGTACAAAGCAATACCAACATCTCGGCTCACATGAGTTGGACAATGCCAAAGGACTTTGAGCAACGGCAGACACGACAAGCCAAGACTACATTCCGTGCAAACAATCCTATTTTACCCGTACCAAGGCCTCCTTACTAACGTACACATGCTGCAGGCCTATGTATAGCAGCTTTAACCTTGCCACGCGACGAGCACAGGTAATAGGATCGGGTTCAGACGCGTTGTTGTGAACTGGACATACCGTAGGTCATGCTTGAACCTACAAGCGCCAGCAGTCCAGCAAAGATGCCGCCCGCACGAACACTTTGAACATAGCTTCATGTAAGCTCGGTAACAACCTTCAAGCTACTGGCAACCACGCACAGTACCCCGCAAGACAGTACGACTGGAGACTACAGCGCCGGTCAGTCATTCAGCAACCGACGTGGCCGTTACCTTGACCAACTGATCCGCCGAGAGAATGTTGCTCGAGAACCTGGGTGCAGAATGCCCCACCTCCTGCTGGCTTCCTCCCCCTCCTCCTCCTCCACCACCTCCATCTCCACTCTCCAGTACGGCGGCCCGCAGTACATCCACCATGTCGTACACTCGCTGCGCAGCGCCCTCGGCAACACGTGCCGCCAGGAAGCGCGCCGCCAGCACCACTCCCGCCGCAAACGCAGCTCGATCCAAGCCGTAATGGCGCAGCAGCAGCGAGGGCTGATCAGCACCAGCACCGCCGGCGGCACCGCGACCGCTGATACTGCTGTCGCCATGGTGGGGTGCGGTCAGGCGGCAGGTGCGTGCTGCGCCGCGGCCTTGCAGCACGTGCAGTTTGGAAGCTGCAGGCGGCTCGCGCTCCAGGTGAAGTAGGCCCTCCATGCGATGCTGCCGAGCGGCACGCATGTGGTGGACTTGGGCCTGCGCGTGGGGGGCACGTGAAGTAAGGAGCATGTAGACATACTAGGAGTCAGGTATCCGCACATGCGCTTCTTGGGCACGCCTACGCGGCTGCTGTGGTGTATGTACCAGACGTACTCGGTTCTAGCAGCAGGGCCAGCAGATTCGAGACCTGTGGTGGGCGACCAAGAGTGGTACTAGGCATGCAATGCCGATGCAGTTGCCCCCAGTGCCGGTACAAGGCGTTTCCAGGTTGCAACCTAACATAACGGCCAGAACCACACCCCATGCCCCTCACCTCGTCGCACTGAATGCCCATGCGCTGTAGCGTCCAAGCAATCTCCGGCGCAGCGCTAGGGTCCAGTAGGTCCAGTGCACCCGCGTCTGCCGCCCGGCCCGTCGCCTCGTACGCGTACTGCTCGAAGTTGGGCGGCAACGGCGCAGCAAGCGACGTCAGGAGGGCGTGGAAGGCAGCCGCCTGCGAGCATGGCCGCACGGGAGCCATTGGAGATAGGACGGGGGCTAGGCCAGGAGCAGGTAGAGCCCAGTGCCCGGCGTTGAGGCAGCGGAGCAGCAGGGTTAGCCGCTGCACGCACCCACTACCTGAGAACATGCATGTATCGGGGGCACGCTGGTGTACAGTCCTTGGACTGCGGCTCTCACATGGATGCAAAGGAGCGTAATATGGATACATATTCCGCATTATACACGTTCCGCATTAAAGGATTGAAGGGGGGGCTGCAAAGATGGCGGCGCACCCGCTAGCATGCTTGGCCTGCTGCTAGGGACCAAAGATGCAGCTTTGGTGGCAAGATCGTTACAAGTAGTTACAGTACTGTAACTGCTCCATGTGGCGTGTGCCCTGTTCACACGCACCTGCTCTCCAGCCAGGGAAGGCAGCACCGCATACACTCCGGCCGCCTCCACCGCCTCCCGCATGCGCTGCCGGTCGCCCCCCGTGGTGCCCATTATGAAGGGCAGGCCGTTGTCCGCATAGAACTGTGCATGGTCTGCAAGGGGGAAAAGAGGCGGCATGTATTGGCCTCCGTCGTTGTTGGTTCAAGACAGCTTGCCGAGGAGGGTGTATAGTTGAGTAGGACAAGAGGAGGGTGTATGATGGGACACAGCCTGCGAACCTCAAAGCTTCCCTCCCTCCCTTCAGCTTACCTTCGACGCAATGAGCTAATGTGAAGTCGACAACCTGCAGGGCGGCAGGACGGCGAAGGCCTTTGGCGGCTACATGCGAAAATAAGGCCCCCTAGATGTGCCGAGGCTTCGTACCATCATGCGTGGGTACTGGCTTTTAAGGGAGTCAAGGGCGGCCTGGCGTTTGGCTTTCCCCACAAGCTGCACAGGGACGCCACGAACTCCAATGTTTTTTACCGCGACGCCGACGGACAGGCCGCTAAACGTGTGCGGTATCAGCGGAAAACCATGCATCACCAGGGACTCGGCGGCCGAATGACCCATCTGGGAATAAGAAGTATGATTAGCGACGTACTTGTTTGCTCCATGGAATAGGCGGCGTGAATACCCCGATGCCACACCTTTCCGGTGCAGGAGTTGACCATTATGGGTGGCAAGCCCAATGAACACCTCACTTGAGGCACACATCTAGTGACATGACCAGTCCTAGCACTATGCATAGTCTTAGGCAGCTGCTACAGGAGTTCCAAGGTTTAGGAGAGGTATAGGCAAGCCGTTGGCATAGGTTGGGCGAGCCTAACTCACTATGCGCGGGTCCGTCCGTTAGAATTCGCGCGACTGGGAGAAAAGCAACGAGGGTACTATTTGCAACCTTATGAGCTTTTGCGCTTGCCTGACAATGCCCGCTAGGTCTGTGGCCAGAGGGTGGATTGAGCTGCCGTGTATCATGTCGTGCAAAGTTCATGAACCCGCCTTGCTCTTTACCGCCAGCTTGAAGCTCTGTAAACGTCATATGACTGTGCACAAGAGCGGACATAGTAGCATGCGATAGCAAATTCGATACCTGACTTGCCAACATGGATCGATTCGACCGCTTTAAGAAGCCTGGCTTCAACCGCCAGGCAGCTGTTAAGGCCCTTAAGGAAAGCGTGCAGAGTGGCCATAAGACGGGTTTGCCTCCTCCTCTGCTGTCTCTCTTCAACCCCAGAGCTCAGTTGCCTCTACCACCCGAAATCAAGAAGCCTAAAATCAAGCTACCTTACACGGGTATAGCAGCATATGTGAAGGAGTTTGCTAGCGAGGGGGACCCAGAGTACCAGCCGCCGCGAAGCGAGGACTGTCCCCCTTCACCGCGCCTGTTTCGCAACCGGGAGCTTTCAGCGCAGGCTCGCTTGGATACCGAGACGAAGACCGAGAAGTATGTGTGCCAGATTGTTTTTTCTCTCCCTGCTTTGGAAACTTCCCTTCTAATTACAGTCCCCACTCTTTTCCTCCACAGGAAGATACGCTTGACCAAGTGGAAGCTTGAGGAGGTCAGTTAGCCTCTATGGTGTTCTGTGGACTAAGCGCTATGGTATGAATGGGTCAACCAAACACAACACTTGCCTGACATGCAGGCGGAACGGGAAGCGCGAGAAAAAGCGAAAACCTTCGACCCCAACAAGGACCCGAAGATTGAGGTGAGCCCCGGCAGGAATCTTCGTGCACATGTGTCGAAGTTCTAGATACCCACCACCTCGTTGCTTTTCCTCCTGGCAGGGCGATCCCTACAAAACGATTATTGTGGCGCGCCTAAGCTTTGATGTCACGGAGAAAAAGCTTCGCCGGGAGTTTGAGGAGTTCGGACCCATAAAGCGCGTCCGCATAGTGACGGACAAGGCTGGTGAGTCACTGTGGCGGGAATACCTAGCGCGGGGTGTTGCGGGTATTTATTTGGCTCTGGGGCCTGATCTTGGCAGTGGGCCCCTGGCTTTGCTGTATGAAACTGCTTTGCACGGTTATCACATGCTTTCCCCCCGCCATGCGCACATTCCTAAGCAGGCAAGCCACGGGGCTACGCCTTTGTCGAGTTTGAGCATAAGGCGGACATGAAGGAGGCGTACAAGTCTGCTGATGGGAAGAAGATTGAGGGCCGGCGTGTGCTAGTAGACGTGGAGCGCGGCCGCACGGTGGAGAACTGGTGAGTCTGTTCAAAAACGGAGGCTGGTTCACTCCCTTGCTACTTCTTGTGTGGCAACAATGGTGTGTCTCGTCCTTGGCAAATACTAGTCGCTTCCATGTCTGCTTTCGGCATGCCTGCTTCCACGAACCCCGCCGTTACGTAGCATTACTGCACCCGACGAACAGGAAGCCTCGGCGACTCGGCGGTGGACTGGGCGCTCCAGGGCGCGAGCCGAAGCCGCCTAAGAAGGCAAAGCCAGGAGCTATGCCTCTCCCCACACCGGTACCAGTTATGACACCAGGTGTCGACGACAGGTACGGTATTGCAGGGAGCGAAGCCTACGCAACGGAGGTCTCTTCGGGAAGTACAGCTGGATTCCAGGGGCAAACGATACGGTCATGGTCCATGCCAATGGCATATGCATGCGCAGTTATACACCGCTGGTCTGGGCTTAACGTCTGCTGCTTTGCAACAATAGCTGTCAAGGGTTACTTGGGATGCCGTCGAATGCGGGATACTGGGTCCCATGAGGGGTTATGTGAATGGGGCTAGCTTACGAGATGTGTGGTAAGAAGGAAACACAAAATGGTACTCTTCATCTGCGCAATGTGCCCAATTACCTATCCGGAGACGTTCATACCCCCTGGTTGTGGGGTAAGTCCGGGTTTGGGAAGCCTCCATGCGCTGTTGTTTCCAGCGCGCATGGCACGCCTACCATAGCCAGCTGACTATGGAGGGCTCGATATCCTTTGGAAGGGGAGTATTGCCTTTGCTTTTGCGTTGACTCTGGGCGGTCTAATATAGCTGATGAAGAGCATGACCAATACCGTCAATTGTCTCCGGTGTCGACACGTTCTAGGTCACGGCCGCGTGATTTTGACTCCCGAGACGCGCGGCGGTCCGAGCCGCGGCGGGACTACGACTCACGGGACGCTCGCGGGCCCAGCGGCGGCAGCAGCTATCGGGAACCTCCCCGCGACTACCGGGACACGCGCGACACGAGGGACCGCGAGCGGAAGCGGGACCGTGAGCCCTCGCCCAGGTACGCTAGCTGGAATGCTATGCTACGGGTCGCACTCTGGCTAAGAGGAGAGGAGGGTCATAACTTGATCTGACATGTTTGCTCCGGCCGTGCATGCCCGCAGGCGTGATGACCGCGGAGACCGCGGTGACCCACGGGACGATAAGCGGGTTCGCCGGGACCTGGAGGACGGGGAGCTGCGCGACGACCGGGAGCGCCGCGAACGGGATCGGCCCAGGCGTGAGCGCGATATGGTGTAACGCAGGGCGTGTGGATGGGCGTCCATGCATGGGATGGCGTCTGGGGTGTCGCGCTTATAGGGGCAAGGCTAGCACGGGGGTGAATGGGATTGCCCTGCACGGGTTTGGCTAGGCTGCGACCAAGGCCTCAATCCATGACATGGGTAAGGTCTTCAATAGCATATGCCAGTGCCATGCGCCGCGGTTAGACGCATGGTGTCCATTGAATGCGGCCCCACGGGTGAGTAGTAGTTTAGCGGTAAGAGTGCGTCTTACTGAGTTTACAGGGGTGGTGGGCCTGCATGCACATGATAGCAGCATGCGTTCGGTTCTAGTGTTGAGTGTCCTAGGTCTTAATGCCCTCTCCCACATTCGACGGCTGCAAAGCTGTACGGTCTTCAGCTGCATACCTGGGAGGAGTGGGTAGGTACATGTACCTCAGGTGAGCAGCGTGGTTGCTGCTGCCGCCTGTGGTAAGGGGCGTGTAGCTGATTGCGCATGGTTTCGGGAACTGAATGTACGAGGCAAGAAAACGGATGAGTGAAGTGTGTTTTTGTGCACCGTACTAGTACGTTGTCAGGTTCTGGCAGCGTTTGCGATATTAGCCATCGGTTTGGCATAGGCGTTCGACAGTTGGGTTGCGGAGTAGTTGATTGGAGTAGCATGACGGCAAGGTTTTTGATGGCAGCAGCTCCTGAAAGGCGGTAAGGTGCAAGGTGGGTATCTTGCTGGCTCGGCCTACCGCTGCTCACGGATTGCCGCTCCCTTATGCGCAGTGCACTGCCATCAGGAGGTAAAACTCCTGGCTGGGCTTTGGCAATGGGAGTGGTAAGGTGTCTTGCGGTTATTGCTCTGGTAGGTGCGCTTAGCTGCCTTGCATTGCAGGGTAGCATGGCGAGGAAGCACGTCGTGTGACTTGTCGGGTAAGAACGTTGGTAAGTATGTACCTGCGGCGGCACTTCTACGCAGTTCAGGACCATGCAGTGGTAAGGGCACACGTATACACCCCACTAACCGCAAAGGCAGCAAGCCTGCACAAATGTAAGTTGGTCACCTATGCCAATAGCTAGCACCAGGATAAAATATCGTATAGGCAAACGTATTCTTGACAGTACAACGAGTTAGGCAGCTACCGGTAGCCCAACAAGGTAAGCGTCGTAATGCCTGTTTCAGCATCGTACGTCCAACTAAGTAACGAACTAGCCCAACGCGGCCGTCGTGATGCACACGGCAAATACACCGATGAGCCGAAGCATATGGGCTAAGCATGCAAGCAGCCGGCACACTTTAATTCACGTGCGATGCGCTGCCATTGCCCCAGCGTGGACTCGACCTTATGGTGGGTGCATCACAAGCCCTGGCTATGATGTCATGAAACAACGAAGAGACCGGTCCGCAAGCTGTCACATGGAGTTGCCTAAGGATTCGCTTTGCACGGGAGTGTACGTTGTCGGCTGTTGCTCGGTCCGCATGGTGATGAAGTATGCCTAATCGTCACGTTGCTGTTGAAAGCCCGTCAGTGCAAACCATGCCAGGGATGTAGCAGTCCCCTCGGGTATAGACGGGTGAATGGATAACCCGCTCTCATGGACCAATTGCACTACGCAATTGGCGTCCCAGCGGGTCACGGGATCTGCCGTCGGGGGTCGTGGCACCGCTCGACAACGGGCTGTGCTCTGGGCTTGAGGGGCAAAGTGGGTTGCCGGACGATAGGTAAGACGCCTGTACAACAGGGGCAGGGCGGGGAACTCTTGACGGTTTGAACCGTGCGACGTTGCATCCGCAAAACCTGAATGCATTGGTGATTTCAACGAATAACTGTTTTGCCTAATGCGATCTCACCTGGAGACTGAGCGCCGCGGCAGGCCCCACGCTGGTTACGAGCTTGCGCTGCAGGTCTGCCAACTCGGTACCCAGCGCCTGGAGAAGCGGGGGTGAGAAGGGTCAGATACGCACACCCATCTTGGAGCCCGCGGCACAAGCATGCAAGTACACAATCACTCGGGCCACCTTATGCTGCATGCATGGTGGCCAGTCATTCCCTCCATCATGTAAGGGGGGCACGACCCAGCCCGCAAGTCTGCATTAGGCCCCCACCTGCAGCGGCAGCAGCTCTTGGTGTATGTCCCCATGTGCGGCGCTAAGAGTGTTGGTGGTGGTCAGCAGCAGCAGCCGCAGGTCACTCAGCTCCGACATCAGAGCCTGGGGGTCACGGACGGATTCGTTCGTGACAAAGTGGTGAATTTTCCCTGATGCCTTCAGCCTTTTCATGTGTTGTCACGTGCATGCAACAAGACACGGATAACTTGAGGTGAAGGCACCAAGCGACTCCGATATTCTAGTAAGCGTACGCTGCACAACGCTAAAAGGAAGCACATGAACGAAACCTTTTCGTATTGAACTTCATTCAACTCACCGTGACGCCTCCTTCACACCCTGTAAGCCGTCCACTGTTCAGCACCCCTTCAGCCGACGCCTGGCCAGATGTGCTGTACCATTGCATCTGCGGGGCTTGACCCGTGGGTCTCGAGCTGCCGCTTACAGTACGCCGCACGGGCCGGCGCTGGGTCGGCCCGGCCGCACTGCGTGATGGCGGCAACGGCGGGGTCTGTAGAGTGCCTTGCACGGGGCCTTGAACCGTGCGCGGGGACGGCGGCACACCGCCCGCTGCCACCAGGGCTTGCTCGACTGTCCTCCGGATGTACTGCAGTTTGAGCTGCAGCACTGCACGTGCCTCGGCGCCGCTCCGCATCACGTTGACGCGAGCCTTCATCAGCCTGGGTACGGATTTGTAAAGTTGTACGGCACGGCACGGTGAAGTCAATACTGGTGTACATGAAAGCAGGGAGCCATCGCTGCATCCAATCTACAAGCCTTGCAGATTCTTTGGTCCTCTGCAGCAAGATAAGGAGACTGCCGTAACAGCGGCTTGTACTATGTATGACGAGTTGGCATTAGACACGGTCAAGCACCCATCAACTGCCAGTCATCTACCTTAGCTGCGATAGCGCGCTGCCTAGCAGGTCCGGCTGCGGGTCCGTGGAATCCTCAGCCCGCGGGGTGATGTGGGCGACGGCCGAGGCCGTGCTGTTGGCGGACAGCGCCGTATCTGGCCTGGGGCGCGCATGCAGGCGCGGGGTCAGCGTGTAAGCCGATGACTCGCGTGAGACATGGTTGCTGCAGGAGAGCACAGCGGCTGGTGCGGACGGCTCCGAGCCGAGGCCAGAAGAAGCCTGACCGCGGAATCCGAACTCGGAAGGCTCCGATCTATGGGAGAACGAGGGCCATGGGAAGGGGGCATGTAATGCAACTGAGGAAATTTGCTATCAGGGATGTCTGTACGCGGCGTTGAGAGTAGGTGGCGTTGATGAATTTAATCCGTAGCACTGCCTGAGCTGCTTTGCAGTACGCGCACGGCTCACGCTACCTACTTGCATGTGCACGCCACGTCAACAGGACAGCTTCTCTTATTATCATTTTGAGCCTCACCCAAATGAGTTACGAAGAGTAGCGCACGGCATTGCCGCATCACCGCTGCAACTGATGGAACGGGAGATCGAGGGGAAGGAGCGCTCCCTGCTGCCTGCTCCCTGATCCGACATCACTCCCCCTTTGCTACCGCAAGCCGGGGCGCTGCCACCGCCACTAGCCCGCAGCAACAGCCGCCGAGCGCACACGATGGCAACGTTGCGCGACGGCGGCCGGGGAACCTCGCTCCGGGCAGCTGGCAGGGGCACCGGGGAGGCCTGACGTGCGGCAGCAGCAGGTTCAGCAGTAGCAGTAGCAGCAGGAAGGGGTTGCGGTGCAGGGGGTTCGTGCTGCATGGGCAGCACAAGTCCGGATTGCGGTAAGGAGGCGGGGGCGGGTGGCGGCGGGACTTGCAGAGGCGGCAGCGCCGCTGCGGCTGCTGCCAGGCCCGCCATGGCCGCAGCGATGGGTGGTGCTATGGGGTACGCGGGTGGGGTGCCTGAGGCGCGGCGGTTCCCGAGGGACAGTTTCCGAGGGGAGCGTCCTAGTGGATCGGATTGCTGGCTTCTTGGAGTCGCAGCGGCCTCATCCTCCTCCGTCGCCTTTCTGGGTGACATGTGGGCGCCCTCCTCGAGTCCTTGTTGTTGCTGCTGCTGTTGCTGTTTGTTCAACGAGTTCTGTCGCTGCAAGTGCTGCTGCTGTGGTGAGGCCGCCGCGGGCATCGGCGGCAGCTTCAGCTTCAGCTGCTGCTTCAGCTGCTGATCCAGTGCATCCGACCGCCGTTCCTGCGGTTCGTGTTCCCGTTGCTGCCGCTGCTGTTGTTGTTGTTGCCGCTGCTGCTGCTCTGGTGCTTGCGGCCGCGGCGGTAGGGGCGGTCGACCTGGCAACAACTGGGCTGCTCCGGCAGTAGCAGTAGCAGCAGACACCCCTGCGGCAGTAGCAGCAGCAGGCTGAGGAGTGGCAGCAACGGTAGCAGCATCTGGAGGAGAAGAAGGGCCGTTACTGATAGCAGCCCGCTGCTGCTGCGATTTTGAAATCCTTGGTGTCCGATGCAGCGACGAAGCTGTTTGCGACTGCTGCTGGTGGTGATGGTGGTGTTGCTGAAGTGGCGGTGGCTGTTGCGATTGCAGCCGTTGAGGGTGCGCCTCGGATGGACCCTCGTGCGGAGGGGAGCGTGGGTGTCCGGAGGATACTAGTCGGGCAGCTTCCCTGGCCTCGTCCGCAGGCCCCACCATCTCCTGCTGGTAGGTGCCGCGACAGTAGGTTTGAGGCGAGGCATTGCGTACCGGTTACCGGTTAGTATCCATGAGCGAAGATAACGTGCGACGTAACGCAACCGCACCGTGCTGTTGCATGTTAAATGCCTTGACTATGAATCTATGATACAAAGGTGCTGGTTTGCATAGAAAATGATGAAACTGCATTATCAGCCCGACGAGACGGTTTAACTTCACAGGCTGGTAAAACGTTTGCTGTCAAGACCCTAACCTTGACGATAGGTACCCATTATATCGTTAAAAATAAGAGGTCCATAGAGCTGAGCCTCGCATTGCGATGCACACTACTCGGTCTTAATGACGCGACGTCGCTGCCTTCCATAGGAGCTTCTAACCGGCGTCCCAGCAAGCAACCTTTGCAAACCAAAAACTCACCTCCGAGTTAAAGACCGAAGCTCCACTAGAAATGGCTGTATCCGTGTGGCCAGGTGCGAGCGTCGCCGATGTGAAGGAAGCATGTGAAACCTCCAGGTGTTGATGCGTACTTGACGTTTGACCGTTGTTTGGGTCGCAAAGCGTGTACAGGCTATTATGTCTTGTAGAAGTAGATGTTTGCGAGTAGAGCTCGTCAGGAGGGCGAGCTGTCACGTCGCTCGATGACCTGGCGGGTGAGGAGACAGTTGGCACCGTTGACTTCGGGAGTCGGATGAAAATCGCAGGAATTCATGAAGCAACCAAGGTACGACAACACGCCTATGACCAAGCTTCGCTGGCCTTGCTACCGGTACTGTTGCGGCTGCGGCCCTGCCCTGTCTAGGGCACCCGCTTTGATACCCCCCGCCCATACCGGTGTGACCCCGGCGTCCATTTGACCTGCACTGACCACCATTGAACCACCCTGTCGCTGCTACCCTTGCCAGCGTCGTTTCACCTCCTCCTGCCACCACCCCTTCTCCTGCAACAACCTATTTCATCCCGCCCCCTCTCCGCTTGCCCTCTCTTATCCCTCCCACAACCCTTTTGCCCCTAGTTGCCGCACCCCAGTACCTTCGGGTCCTCTCTCCAGGTATGTTTCCCGTAACGCGTCTCGCTGACTTATCTGCTTGTATGCCCAATAGCCTTGTTGCCTTAGAATTAGTGGCCGGCGGCGCGGCACATGCCTTACTAGTGTTCATATGCAAGGCGGCTTCTTCCCCAAGTCATCTCGGTTTCTGGTAAGCAATTGGTAAGTCTCTGAGATGCGTGTTTCTAGATTAGTGTCTCCGAATGCGCTCACTGCATGAGTCGGGATTCGGGATTGGGATTGTGTTGTTGCACTTCTTTATAATTTTCACCCCAGTACCTATCCGCAGCCTAATGCTATCCGCAGCCTAGTGTATCCCTAACAAACACCCCCAGTACCTGGTCAGCAGCGCCTCCTCCGCCTCCCCCAGCCGCCCCAGCGCCCGCTGTGCCCCCGCCAGCTGCCGCCGCGCCAGGACGGCGTCCGGGTGCCGCTCACCCAGGGTCCGCCGGCGGGTGTGAAGCGCCTGGGGCGACAGGAGGGGGGAGGATTGAGGGGGTGGGGGCTAGGAGGACGCGGGCACGGCGGCAGTGCAGGACTGCACTGCTTGAAGGGTTTTGAGCTGTAGGGTTGGTTTGGAGGAGGAGCACAGCCCACACCCACAACCCACACCGGATGGGTACGGCAGCCGTGCCAGTACCATACAGCAGGATTCCATTCCTCCCTGTCACGGTACTCACCTCCCGCCACAACTCAACTGCCTCCTCCAGTCGATCCTGCTGCTGCCCCAGCCCCTCCCCCTGCCCCTCCTCCTCCCCTAGCATCGAGGCCAGCAGGGCGCAGGCGGCGGCCGTATCGGGGTGCCCTCCGCCCAGCACCGCCCTCCGCCCCTCCAACACCTGGCAACATGCGAAGCGCAGGGAGGCGTTGCAGGGGACAGGGGGGAGGCAGAAAAAAGGGAACAAAGATGAGGATCCAGGGCAGGGATGTAGGGTCCGTTGCCCCCGCCACATCTTCTCTGGTTGCCACCTCCTTCCTCTTCCACCCCCATGTCCCTCACCCATGCTCCGCCTGTCCCCACCTCCCCACCTGGTTTGCCTGCCCACCACAGCAGGAGTCACCCACCGGTACCTGTACCACCCCATCACTAAGCTTTCCCCACCTACCTGCCGCATGAGCTGCTCCGCCTCCCCGCGCCGCCCCTGCCGCCGCCGCAGCAGTGCCAGGTTGCAGAGCGCTGCCAGGGTGGACGCGGAGGCCTCTCCCAGCAACCGCCGGTGCTCCTGGGAGGGAGGGGGGTCAGAAATACCAGAACCACAAGTTAGGGCAAAGCAATGGGGATAGAGTGAAGCAGTTTGTCGTGAAGGGGGAGAAAAGAAGGGGAGGGGGATAGGGTCGGAGGGTCGGAGGAGGAGGGCATGAGGTGGGTAAGTAAGCGTCGGATTTCAATGCATAGATTGTGGCATCACCATGGACTGCAGGCATCAGCAACTTGTCAAACTCCTTCAACCCGCACCTCACTACCCCAGGTCCTCGTCCACTCCTGCCCCCACCCGTACCCATGCCCCTAACCCCTTCAACGTCGCCAACGCGAAGAGCCTCCGTACATCCCAACCCCTTTGTTTTGCCCTGACATGTGGTTTCCTATGGTATGGTACGGTCTGTTACCCCCCACCTTAACCGCCGCTAGTGCCATGGCCTCTGCCAGGCCCTCCGCCGCCCCGCCCAGCCTCAGCCCCTCCGCCGCCCTGCGCAGCGCTGCCAGGTAGCACGGACCGGAGCGCAGGCCGCAGCGGATGAGCTGCTGGGCCTCTCCGATGAAGGAGTCCTGCATGGGTGCGTGGGGTGCAAGAAGAACTCACATTGCGTTGGATGAGAATGCGAACCAGACGACAAGCTTCTGATGAACGGAGTCGAGTTAGGGTGGGGTGGGGTGGGGTGGGGTGGGGTGGGAGGCTGGTTAAGGCTGAGAAGAATGGCACGCGTCCACACAAAAACGCGAGGCAACGCGGGCGCATGCTGCGATGTAGAGGAGCAAGCCGGCTATCTGTGGCGGCACGGGGACTGCCCGCCAAGCTTGTCTTACTCGACTCGAGTGGGACAGAAAGGCGACGGCTTCCGTACCCGCACCCGGTTTCCACACGTACCTGTATTCCGGCGGAGATAGCCCGCGACGCAGCCCCCAGAGGCCCCGCTGCCAGCAGTGGAGACACCACCACCGCTACTGCCGCCACTGCTTCCCCTTTCTCCTTGGGCTCAGCTGGTGGCGGCTCTGTTGCTGCTGCTCCGGTGGCATCCTCACCAGAACCATGACGACCACCACCACCGCCACCAGCAGCAGTAGTTGGTATCCTTTCCGCCGCCGCTGCTGCCGCCCCCGCTGCCGCCCCCGCGAACTGCTCTGCCAGCGCCGCCAGCAGCCCCCGCCGGTCCTGGGGGCTGTGCGCCCGGGAGGCGGCAACGTCCAGGTGCTGCTCGCAGCGGAGGGTTTTGGGTGGGGAGGGGGGCAGGCAGGAGCAGGGGGAGCGGAGGAAGGGGGTCAGGGCGGAATGATGACTGCATGTTGCCCAAGGAGGCAACCAGGAGTGCCAGGGGCAGCCGGGAGCAAAAGGCACCGTACAGGGTACAGGAGCAGTCGGTGAAAGAGTGCACTCAGGACTCAGCCCCTTCCACTCCACCTCCCCCGCTCCTCCTTCCCTGCCCCTCACCTTCAGCCTCTCATACACGGCGTCCAGCGGGAACTCGAACACCGGCACATGCAGTGCAGCGGAGCCCCCCTTCAGCTGCAGCGCCCTCGCCACCTCGTACAGACACCAGCTGCGGCACAGCGCGGCGCCGCCAACAGCGCCGCAGCAGCCAGTGGTCCCGCCATTGCTGCTGTCACTGCAGCTGCTGCTGCTCTTGCTGCCATTGCTGCCGCCGCCATCAGCAGCAGCAGCACCGTTGTTGCTGACACTGCCACCGTCCGCAACCTCACCCTCGCCACCGCAACTGACCTCCCCGCTGCTGCTACCCCTGCTGCTGTCAGCTCCCTCAGCTGCCGTCACGGCCGGGGTCACTGCTCCTCCATCCAGCATAAGTAATACGGAGCTGCACTGCCGTAACGCCGAGTCCACGACGGCAAGTCGGTTGGCCAGGGATGCGCTGCTGCTGCCGCTGCTGGTAGAAGAGGCAGATGCGGCGGCGGTGGTGGTGATGGCTTCAGGTACGGAGGTGGTGGGGGCTGGGCAGGCATGTTGCTGAGGTGGCTGGGGGCAGCAGAAGCAGTCTACCCAGAGGAAGGTATTGGAGAGCGTGGCGGCGCGGAGGGCGGGATCCGTGCTGGAGTCGCCTGCAGGATGTTGCACCGTGGGACTGAAGCGTTTCCTTTCAAGACGTGATAGCGCTCGGTCGCCGCCACACAGGTTTCGTCTGTGCCGGCTCCCTAGAAACCCTAAAAAACTGCCTCCTTACCTACAAAGTGTTGCAGCAGCGGTACCACCAAGTCCGAAAGAAAGCAGCAGTTCCAGGCATGGATGACGTAATGCTGTGCGCGGCCCACGTACTTGGTGGGAAGCAAACAATTGTACGGCACTACGCCATCAGCACTCGCATCTGCACATTGCGGTATGACAAATTCGGCCACGATTTGGGCAGTGGAGTAGTCAGGTGGGACCTGGGGGTGAGGAAAGGGGGCAATTTGGGAAGCCCGCGTGCTTAGAAGCGGAAGCAAGTGGGTGGGACATGTGTATGAGCTCCAACCGGCCCTCCTTTGTCGCCCGTCGGACATCTTCTATACAATAAGTCCGTATAGCGTGTTGAAAATAAGGTCGTTGCGCCCAGAATCATGATCGTGCTTTGGGCTTCCGACCGCTCAAGAAGTTCCCGCTGTTATTTGAAGGTTACGCTTCGCAGCACTGAGCAATGTTCACTGTGAACTGGAATAACACACATATGACTCAGTTCGAAATACGCCTCCCTGATCCTTATGTGACTAGCCAGAGCGAAGAGCCCCAGCATGTTTGACCCAGCCATCGCGCTGACCTTCGAGGCGAAGTCGCTGAGAAAGCGAAGTGAGACGCCCACAAGACCTTCATCCCTTCGAAGCTCCTGATTGCTCTCTGTGTTGACCATTGCGCGGATTGCTACGAGTCCCGTGCCCAAACCAGTAACATCCAACGGCTCGCATAACTTAGATGCAGCACATAAACGTAAGTATACTGCTTGAGGTCTTTGTCTTGAGCTAGTGTGGGCATGTGGGTAAGTCAGTACTGTGGGCGTCCAATTCAGTGGCCATGTAACTTAGCCTCCTAGGAACCCACCGATATGCATAGGCGCTTCGTGCATTTTTGCACCTTGCGGGCTACCAATAAGGCTTTCGGCAACACCTCTTGGGTCACCTGAGTAAGTCCACCAGGATCCACAGCACGGTCTGTACGGAAGCCGCACGGCCGCGGAGACGGGTAAGACGCCGGAAGGACCGCGGCGGGCAAGGCCTTTCCATGGTCTTCTGTTGCCCTCTACTCCACAATGTCTACTGGTATCTCCCAAGAATCAAAGCATTGGTTACTCATCTGCAGGTGGAATCAACCGGCGTCATTTGTTCGCTCGATCTGCAGCCTTGCTCTCTCACACTTACGCCTGGATAGGGCGGTAGCTGCAACCGTAATTGGTACCTTTGAACGGGTGTAAGGTTGTATGCCAGAAGATTGTACGAGATGCCAAGAGGGGGGGATGCTCGTGTCGTGATAAATCTAATAATACATGATAAGGCATGGGTGCTACAGGGAGGTTCTGGTGGTGGCTCTGGGGCACTGTTGGGGAGAGCACTGACTGCTCAAACCCTAAGACTTCGCCAAATTATCGTGGGATCTGGAACGTAAGACTGGCACAGTTAACGAGGCTGCGCGGATCTTGTGGCTCCATATGCAAGAATGGCTACCAGGCCATTGCATATGAAAAGAACTGCATCAGCGGGGTCCAACGGTTACGTACGGCAGCCAACGACAGATGGCGTTCAATTTGATCACCGTAAAATATCGCAGCCTTCCATATCCCATCTAATGTGGTTTTGGAACCATAGATAGGTAGTACGCGCCCATAGACTTCGCCATCGTGCGTCTTGGGCTCAACGGTGCACGTCCAAGTCGTCCATCCACAGTGCCTGGTCTTGCAGGCTTGGCCTCGCCGACCTAGCCCTATGGCCGTTGCATAGACGAGACGTTTTCACGTGGTGAATATTTTTCCACAATGCTGCTTCGAATCTTGAGTGCATCGCTGAGGGAGTCCACTGCCGATGGACTTTTTGCTGCGCTCTGGAAGACGGGCGTTTGGCGTCTGCTGGTATTTTTGTTTATCTATTCTACGGGTGGGTTTACCTTACTGTGTGCAAGGGGTGCCGTCGTCACGTGCATGCCGAAGCCGTTTCCTTGGCATAGCCGTCTTTCCACCGCTGCCGCATTCGTTAGCTTTTGACCCTAACAACTACCTCGCCACTAAATGGGTTGAACGCACGCTCTGTTTTTCACCAATGACCGCCGCGAACTACCCGATGATCACCAACCCCACCAGGCCTCGCCGTTATCTACCCGATTACACCTACGCTTATGACAAATGGCTTCGCGTCGCTTGCAGCTGGGCACCGGATCGATTGCACGGTCTATACGCCCTCGACGTCTCCGCGCGAATGTATCGATGCGCATTCCACCGTAGTTGTATGGATGAGCTGGACAAACTTCGTGTCCAGCTCTCTGCTTACATTCTTTTGTGCCCCTTATGTGGGGCATTTGAGCGATCGGATCGGCCGCAAGCCGTTTATGCTAGCCGGCATCTCCCTGATGTTCCTACCATTGGCAGTAATCCAGCTGCACCTACACGGGGTTGTCCCCATATACTGGTAAGCACTATACTTGGAACGATTCTTAACGGTATAACCAACCTGGCTACCTTACTGTCGCATTTTTTCATGCCCGTACCAGGTATTATCCTGCTTCTGCTGCTGGCGGCCTCGTCTCCTCTTTCACCATGGCGCTTACCTCCGTGGCCGATCTCCTGGAGCAGAAGCACAGGTGCGTACGATTATACTGGCGGGTTGCTCCCAGCCCACCTAAGAATCTGACTCATCAATGCAGCCCTTCAACACCTTCCCCCCCAACGTGCCAGAATCTGACTCATCAATGCAGCCCTTCAACACCTTCTCCCCCAACGTGCCACGCCTCATTCCGTGCATCACCCAATAACATACCGGTAACGCAGGTTGCTCTCTTGCCGTCCCATGATTCTTGCCCATCTCCTGCACCACGGCTTCCCTTGCGGACCTCCTAAGCATTCCCGCTGTGTGTGTTTCTGATGCCAGTACCTTTCCTCCCGCCCCTCCAACCTCCCCCTTCTTCTCCCCAGGGCCACCGCCGTCGGCTACCTCACCTCCTGCTTCTCGCTCGGCATGCTGCTAGGGCCCCTGCTGGGTGGTTACATGTCCGTTACAGCCGCCCTTTGGACATGCATGGGGTGTACGGCAGCCACATTGCTGTACGTAGCTGCATTCGTACCGGAATGCGCCCCCGGACCTCTGGCTCGGCGTGCCGCTGCTGCTGCTGCTGCTGCCGCCGCCTCCGCAACTGGCAAGGCCGCTGCTAGCGGATCAGAACCAGCAGTTTCAGATGCCGCAGACTGTACGGCACTAGACGTAACTTCAACCGTATTTCCGGTAATGCAAGTACATCAACCGCCGCCTTCAACGCTGGCAGCGGCAGAGGACGTGACCCTCCTCTCTGCGCAACAACACCTGATCATCAGCGGGGCCGCCGCAGCCTCCTCCCAGCTGCCGGTCTCAGCAGTAGCCGCAGCGGAGGCTGCCGAAGCCGTGTCTGCCCACGACGTGTGTGCTCATGTACAGGAACGACCCATGGGTCGGCAGCAGGGGCAAGAACCCGTCACAGACGGCTTTGGAATGACCTGCAGTAAATCCTCCACCGATGAGGGCGCGGACAAGGACACAGGAGCTGTCATAGCCAATAGCGCGGTGAAGCGGGAAGAGTGCAGGCAGCAGCCCCACCAGCAGCAGCAGCAAGCCTCCTTGCCTTCGTCTCCCCTAAGCGGGCTGGGCAGCGGCTGGGCTGTCATCCGTCGCTCGCACTTCTACCTGCGCATCGCGCTGATCTGGGTGGTGGTGTCCATGACGTGGGAGGGCGCCGGGGAGCTGCTGATGCAGTACCTGCAACTCAGGCTGGGGTTCGACACGCGCGACCAGGTGAGGCATGGGGGGGAACCATGTGACAGGCGGGGTAGGTGGCGGAAGAGGGAAAGAAACCAAAAGCTAACCATGTGACAGGTGTGACAGGTGGGTTAATGTAATACTGAGTAGTTTATGTAATGTATGGCTGTGGAGAGGGAAGACGAGGCGAGGAGTAGAAAGACATGAGGGCATGGACAACGGAGAAACCGAATCGCGTCCTCAACAATGCGCACCCTCCCTTCCTTCGTTGTACCCTCCCAGCCTTGTTCCCTTTCTTCCTCCTCCTGGTCCCGCACTCCAGCCTATCATAACCCTCCCACTCGCCTCCTCCCCGTCCCGCCCCCTCCACCCTACATCAGGCCCACGTGCTCTCCGTCCTCGCCTCCGGCGGCCTGCTGGTCAAACTGGGCCTGCTGGCCCTGCTGGTACGGTACCTGGGCGAGCGGCGGCTGCTGGCGTGCGGCCTAGCCGCCTACGCAGCGGAGTGCCTGGCGCTGGCGGCCGCCCCCTCCAAGGCGGCGGCGCTGGGGGCGGTGTCGCTGGGCTGCCTGGCCTCCGTGTGCTGGCCGGCGCTGGTGGCGCTGCAGACGGCGGGGGTGGCGCCGGAACAGCAGGGGGCGGTGTTTGGGGCGCTGCAGGTGGGGGGGGGCGGGAAGGAGGAGGGAGTGGAGGGGTGGATTGGGGGGGGGAGCGGGGGTGGGGCCCGCCCCTGCCCGAAGGTAGCACACCTCGCCATACCCTTCCCCTTCCCTCTAACCTCCTCTCGCCTCTTACCAAGCGCTGCAAGCATTGTTAGCAACACGCGTTTCCGCCTATCTTCTTTCCCTCTTCCCATCCCTCCTCTCCTCTCCCTTCCTCTGTCTGGGCGGGTCGGGGTGGCTCACATGTTGCAAACCATGATGACGCCTTCCCACACGTTCAGTTAGTTGTTTCCTCTTTACCCTCCGTCGCCTTCCCCCTCCTCACCCCACCCCCACCGCCAGGCCATCAGCTCCATGGCCTCGGGTCTGGGTCCGCTGCTGTACGCCTCCGTGTTCCGCGCCACCTCCAGCTCCGAGCCCCGCCTGCCCCTCTCGCCCGCACTGGTGTGGTACCTGGCGGCAGGCATGACGGCGGTGGCCATCGGGGTCACACTCACGTTGCCGGAACCTGGGGAGATGGTGGTGGCTGGGGTGGGGGCGGGGGGTGCGGCAGGGGTTACGGCAGGGGCAGGAGGTGCGGCAGGGGCAGGGGGTGAGGCTGGGGATGTAAGGGTAGGGGAGCAGGCTGGGAGGCAGGGTGGGGTTGGTGCGGGTGGGGATGGGGGTAAGGTTGCTAGGGGAGGGAGAGCGGGCGGGAAGGAGAAGGGCGTGGAGGAAGAGGAGGGAGAGCGGGATGTGGAGGAGGGAGAGGGGAGAAGGCGGGGTGGTCGGGGTTTAATGGAGCCACTGCTAGGGGGGAATAAGGAGTAGGATAGGCCTTTGGAGTGTGGTGGTATGTGGTGAGTCATGATGGAGGAGGTCGTGCGATGTGTGTGCGATTGTGCGTATATATATACGTTTGTTTGTGTGCAATGTGCGTTTGGCAGGAGAGACCAGAAACGTAGCGCGGTTCTAATGGTATGGCGGAGTCGTAGACTCGGAGGGACTGTTTAGAATGTACCACACCTAGACACCTCTTAAGCAGTGGAAAGGAGGCCGCATTGGTTGGTTTGGGGAAGGGGCCATGCTTGAAAGCCGCACCAGTCGTGCCCTTTGTACGAGTTGGGTTTTACTGTGGATGTCGAACAGTGTCGCTGTTCGTCTTCGTCTACTTCCTTACAGTGCCATATATTTCATTCCGAACAAAACACCTCGCTCCAGGAACATAAACGGATAATATATATGCCCGTATTTTTTTCCCGTATTTTCCTATTTTGAAGAGAACGCGCCCAAACTGTTGTACGCTGTACTGTGTCGTACAATGGCAACACATGTTGATGCTTTGTGGCTCCCCTGCAAAAATCCTTGTGGCCTCACCTTTTGTGCCCGGATGCGTCAAGTGCTTGTAGGAGCAAGCTGACAGCTCTGTGAAGACTGTTGATGCAAAGGACATGGTGCAATTGAAGAGGAGGGTTGGGCGGGTTGTTTCTTTCTCCCGGGAGGCCGTACAAGAATCAGGAGGTGTTCGGTGAAGGCCTTGAGGCCCTTTTGCCGCTACATGGAGGCGAACTGTATGCCGTACAACTGGTCATGTTGGCCGTGTTGTCTTGTTGAGTTTTTGTTACTCCGTTTCCTCTTGAGTTGGTTGTGCGGTGCTGAAGTTGCGGTTTCACGAAGAAGGGGGAAAGGTAAAAGTAATAAGCTTGTAACCTTTACTTTGTACGGCATGTGTATGGCGATGTGTCCCACTGCTCCTATCGCGCTGCTAACTATGCATGCAGTCTATATGCATGGCATAGCTTCTGATAAACCGGTTGTTCATCTCACTGTACAGCTACTAAGACCTCGGCATTGAGACGGGCAAGCCGGGCATGCTAGGGATGCAATCCTGTGGCGTGGATATCACCCGTTATTCCTTACATGCAAACAACAACGAACGGCGCATGTTCCGCGCACTGCCAATCGGATACAATACATATGACGTCCATGGACGCAAGCAACTCAAACAGTCCTATCGGAAACAGTCCTCTGCCACCTCAAGCAAGCAAACAACGACTCGATTTGTGACCAGGAGCACTATCAAGGGGATACAAGGTAAAGTTATTTTATAATGCCGCAACGCCTGTACACATGGGCACATACTGGCACATCGTCTAAATGTTCATTATGCGGAAGCAGTGCAAACTGCAAAGCCGGTCATCCCTCCTCTCACCACCAGCAGCTGCCTCCTACCAAGGCATGCGTTGGTGAGCGTCGTCACAAAAAACAGTAGAACCTCCCCACCAGCCGTGACAGCCAAGCCAAAGAGGTCAAATCCCCTTCACCCACAACCTCCAGCCTCTTCAAAAGTACACAAGCCACGACAACTTCACAGACCATTCAAGCAGGATGCAAGCCGCCAAGGGCCGCAGCTGCAGGGCTCGCAGCGCCCCCACTCTGCCGCATGCAGACATGCTCTCACTCGAAGGGGGTCTGCACACATGCAACAGAAGCAAGGGTAGCGTTCAAAAGGGTTTAGTTTTCCTTCGCAACTGAAGCGTCGCAGAAGCTCAGCAGTGTTACCAGTATTAGGATCCAGCTATGCTTACGGTAACTAACACAACGCCACACAAAAAGTCATCGTCAACAGAACATGTCCAGGGGGTCAACAACTAACGCCAGCAGTGGAATAAAGCACCAAAAATCGCTGGTATGGTTTGTCAACAACGCCCCTCAAGAACGCCAGTTTCGTGCCTCAACCAAGGAGCACACTGCTCCTCCGCTCAGTCACAGCTGAAATACTCAGCACAAGTACAGCGACCAGACCACCACAACACACACACATACACACAACTACACACACTGTTTTACCGCAGAACGCCGCCAACTCGCATACCGATACATGGCAACATGGGAGGTGACAATACAGCAAAAAAACAGCCCGAGCTGCAGCAGCAGGCCTCGCCACCCACCCCACCCATTGCCCCATTCTTCTTTTTCCCGCTGCCCCGCCACCACATTTCCTCTCGCCCCCCTGCCTTTCTTCATCATACACCCAACATGGCCCAAGTTGCCGCTGTAGGTCTAACGTTGTCCCATGCTCCAGGCCTGGCCATCAGACCACAGCACAACGCCATGTCAACGACCTACAAACTGACAAACGGAGACACCCTGCTGCAGAGGCAATCCTACCCGCGCGGCAAACACCGACCAAACATGACGTTGGAAGCGCGTTATGCATGGGCAAGCAGCCAATTGGCCACAGACTGCCGCATGCGCTAGCCCACATAGGTATCTTCACCAACATCGGGAGAAGCTGCCACTTGCCTACCGATTGCCACCGCACGCCCCGTTCTTTCATGGTCCCCTCACAAACCCTAGTACTAGGGGCATCTAACCAGCAGCTTTGGCGCACATTCAAGACGCATCTCACTAGCTTCACAAACGCACATCCCTTGGACGCACCCACGTGTTGGTGGCAGGCCTAACGGGCCCATCTGGCAACCGTAAAGATACAGAAGCGGTGATGGGACCCATGGGTCAATAAGAAAGCAATTAATAAAAAGAGAGACCACTCCCTCCGGGATGTTCGTCTCTGGCATCGTCAGACACGCAAGTACGCAGTATGCGGCAGGATGTGCTAGCTTACCGCCCCAATCAACTCAAAACACGCGACAACACCCCCTAGACAATGCAGGCACATGCTGACCCTCATCCCTCTTAACAAGCACGACGAGTTGCCCAAAGCCACAGCCACGATACTTGCATTCCCTGTCACTCACTCCTGAAGGCAGAGGAAAGACCAAGAATGAAAGAAAAGCAGCCGCCGACTCGCACGAGCCCCCCGCCACACCAACTCGATTGCGGTCAAACACATTGCACCAGACCATGCAGACCAACAAGTGGGTACTCGCATGGCGACACCCCACCCCACGGTCCACCACAGCAGGAAACACTCCCGACCTTGCAATCTTGTTATGTTGCCACCAGCCAAAAGCCACAACGATACGACCAAAAACATGGCCTCAACCAAGCCCCTTTACAGGAAAGAAACACCCCAGTGCTTCCGCATATCGGATATCACGAAAGAAGAGCAGAGAGGAACAGACGGTACACACAAACAAACCTTGCGTTAACCAAATCAGGCAATAGCCAGCCGCATCCGTCAAGGACACGCTTCGACACACCAGCCGTATACCTGAGTGAGTGACATGGGCTCGCTTACGCAGTCGCCAACACGTTCCATGTGACATGTGACTAGGTACAGTCCTCCTTGGGAGGTTAGGTGAGCAGTGTTGGCGGGGCTTACCCACCGTGAACAAGTTAACACCGGACAGCATTAGCATGCCACACGAATACGGCCAAACTCGGTCACAACAATTCACCATAGCCATACATAATGACACGGTAGCCATATACCACGATACGGCTCGCTTTTCAGAGGATAAAGGGTGTTTTGTGGCACAGGCCACTGCTGCGCAAGGTGTCCGCCGGGAAGGCGGGTCCGTTGCAAAGGCACGAACAGCGGCCGGGCAACGTACTAAACGGAGTGACAGCCGAAGGAACGACTGCGACAAGATCCCGCTAAAGGAATGTTTCAGGGGTGACCGCCCAGAAGCCGCATCAGGGCGGCCTTGCATCTGCGCCACACTTCTCCACATACTACTACACAGCAGTCCTGCGCCTACAACAGGCGACGAGAATGCCAGTTCGCCCAAACTAACACCGAGGCCGATGAAAACAGCCATACAAGCAACACAAAACGCGCGCGTGCGCCTCATCATCACCCATCCCATCCGCTTTTTAGTGCTACTTAGCTTATACAAGAAGCGCCCCGTACGGCTTTTCATGAAGCACCTGTAGTAGTCCTGTTATTATGGGTCCCAAGGATACGAGGCACGCATACTAGGGTAATGGTAGTCCACCGCCCATTGAAGTACATAAGGAGGGCGACCCCAAAATTAACAACACCCGTGTTCCCTTTTAGAGAACCATTGAAACGGTCATTCACTTAAACAACAAACATACGTGAACAAAACTGGCCGCGAGTCGGAACTGGTCACGAGCCATGTGCCAACAAAACCCGATCCTACCCGTATGGGGTAGCTAGCCAAAATGACAACATTCAAGACTTGAAGATGCCGAAAGCCTGCAGCAAGCGCTTAGCGCTACCTCCGCTTCCGGGCCGCAAGCGGCTGCTGCTGCTGCCACTGCTGCTGCCGCTACCGCTGCTGCTGCCACTCGGCCCAGATCCCCCGCCGGGAGACTCCTCACCGTCACAACTGCAGCAACCACCACCGCTGCTGCCACTCCCAACATGGCCCCTAGGCAGAGACCCAGCGCCTCCCTGCGCTGCAGGTCCTTTGTTGTTGTTGCCGCTGCCGCCACCGCTATTGCAGCGCGCCCCGCCGCTAAGGGAGCCGTCATTGCGGTGCCCGCTGCTGCCACTGCCGCCACCCGGCCCCGCTGGCGCCGCAAAGGTGCCGCAGCCCGTCAGAAGCTCCAGGATAATTCGCAGCACGTCGTCTGGTGAGCCCAACTGCGGATTGACGTACTGTTGTACAGCCTGTTTCACTAGCGAATGCAGGGCGCGGTGCTGAATGGCACGTACGGCAGCCATTGCTTCGTCGTACAAGGGGCGTACGGCACGCAGCAGCATCTCCCGGCGATGTGGGTCAAGATGCGCGCTTTGCGCTCCGCGGCCCCATAACTGATCGTGGATTTGAGCTGCCAGCTCCAAAGCATGTGTGGCCATGAAGGCATCTTCGTCATCCATGAGCCGCACTAGGTGACCGCGAGGCTGCGGAGGCGCCTGCTGGGGGTTAGGATCGCAGCCCTCACCGCAGCACACTGGGCTGCTGTGACTTGCAAGGCGCTTCATGGAATCACGACGGGCTGCCTTTGAGCTTAAACGACGTGAGGACAGGGAGGTGCTGGAGACACATTGCCAACGTGCTGGGTAGGATTCCACTGCCTCTAGGGTTCCGGCGGAGGGTTCGGTGGCACGACGTGGTGTGGAAGCGCAGGAGGTGTGTTGATGAACGTTACTGTTGTGATGGTGTAGAAGGCGGCAGAAGAGCTTGGAGGTAGCAGCGGCGACCGAAGCCATTGCGCCAGATGCGACCTGCGAAACCCTATGGTCGCGGTCGTGCGGGACGTCGATTGCATCATCGCTGCCAAGGTCGTGAGAACTGAACCGGGAAGGCTCATGGCCGGCATTGCTGCAGGAGCTCATCAGCATGTCATCCTCCTCGCCTTCGTGCTCGCCCTCCTTAATAGTCGTGGATATGAGCATAGTAGAGGCTTCACTCCATGCGCGATAGCATTTATTGTTCAAGAGAGTGGACATCTGCCCCAAAGGAAGAGTGGAGGACAAGGACCGGATGAGTCAGCACCCTTCAGCTACCAGATAAAAAACAGGGGACACTTTGCACGACAAGGAAGACCAGCACCACTGTAATCCGAGAGTTCCCTCCTGGCATTGGTAAGAGCATTTGGACCGCGCCCCTGATGTCCCACCTCACGCGGTGTAGGTGACTTCGCCAGCACAGCCCTCCTCAGCGAAACTGGTTGCACTGAAATATTCTCACCCATTTTACCACGCGTAAGCTGCGGTGTCCGCACGCCCGAAACGATAAAATGCCAAGTTGCCTAACCTAAAATCCCTACGCTTACACCATCATGAAAATAACATAAGCGGCAAAGCCATAGCGAGCAGCTATGTCCTTGCTGAGGACAAGAAGTCACGCGGGCATCGCTGGGAAATTCATAGGTCGGTACAATTGAGTATGAATTGGCAATTTGGTAAGCAGTGAGTATCCATAACACTTGTGTACAGGTGGGACGGGTTTGCGGAAACAGCGGACGGCGGCTGTACCTGTACTGCCTGCACCACCTGAAGTTTGTTGGCCACCTGTATCATGCTGCGCACCACAGTTTTTGTTTGGATACTCCTACGTACTGTTATTGCAATTTGTGTTCATATTTTTGCAAAGTATGTGAAACTTTACGGCTTGGAGAGGTCCGTGCAGTCGTGCGCCTTACATTCTGTCCTTCAGTAATCCTGCATTGACGACAGTAGAGAAAACACAAAGTCCTGCAACGTATGTCCATTGCTTGGGTAAACCTTTGAGCCAGCGCTGCTGTTAGGGACGCGTAAGCGCTAAGAGCCTGCGCGTTGCGCGTGTGGACGGTGACAGGGAAACGGTTTCGGAAACATAAAGGCAAAGTGTACGTGATGCAAACTGGGTAGGGAAGGGCTGGCTTGCCGGACGGAGGGGATGATTGGGCTGTCCTAGCACAATAACAACACATACGTAGAGATCCGAAGGAAGCATGCAGCCATGGCCCTACAATGGTTTTGGTGCATAAAGTGAACAGCTCTTGTAGAAACCATGGTTGCAACACCAGTGCTCATCTGCAAGGTTACCCGTAGTCGTGGTTAGTGCCCTTAATGACATCGTTATATTTCCCATGCGCTTGTGGAAGACCGAAGGAACACCCGGTGAAGGATAACATTTACGCTCTAATGTGGGCAAGTGTGTCTTCAAGTTACCAGACAAGCCTCCGGGTCACATGTCAAATAGTTATTTGGGTCGTAGTAATGAAGTAGGGCAAAAAATGTCCAGCGGTTTGCGTGTGGATTGTCAGTGGCCCCTGCAGAAGTTCAAGCGACGCGAGGGCTTATCAGTCGCTTCGTCCACGCCTCCGCGTGGCGATGGACTCTTAGCAGCGACTAAAGGGATGCATTCATTGTTTTTTTGCGCAAACGTTGAATGCGAGGCGTGCGCTAGCCCATAGGGCCCAATCTAGGCCCAACCTAACATCTTATCCGTTGAGAGAGCTATAACTACAGCTCGTGTGTACGGCGACGCCCGATCAGGGTTCGCGTACCAAAGAACTACACCGGCTATGGTGCTGGCATATAGGATACTACCCTCATTGCCTCATACCCGGTAAATATCATGAGTAAGATTATCATAATAAGAAGGTTTGCTAGCTCCTGCCAGCCCAATTTCTGCCGCTAAGATTGTTGAACTAGGCTACTGGTAGCAGCTGCCGACCGAGCTACAGTTCCGCACATTGTTCAGGTACCAAGCGGGCATTATCCGGGCATTATCCTTATTATCATAGCTAGGGCAGTAGTCCAGAAATTCATCATTTGCTTCTTAGGCGCGCCGGCGAGCGACTGCGACCGCCTTGGCTGCAGCAGCAGTAATTTCTACTACCCTACCTAACACACAATGCAAGTCAGCTGCAAGCATTGTCCTCACACCTCCATGCTGTTTGTGCGGGTGCAGGAGGGATGGATGCCCTTGCTACCCACACCGACGGCTTGCGCGCCGGTAAAGTCGCGACTGCCCTTGAGCGCTTTTGGACGGCCGACGATACAGCAACGCTGTGCGAGTTCCTCTGCTCCGGTGATTTCCAGGTAGCGACATACTTTGGCGGATTCCGTGCCGACTGGTTTACATGAAGATTCCTCTTTCGTTGACCCCAGCAGGGATGAGGGAAGGCCATTGACCCGTGGTTCACTCTCCAATCCTCAGTGAACCTACATTCCTGAAACCCGCGCACATCCTGTCTTCCCAGCCTGCCCATTCCCGTCTCCCGCTGCAGCTCCTATGGCACGACTCGCTGTTTCCTGATCAAGCTCTAGCGGGACTGGAGCAACTGCAGGTGAAGAGAAACGGGGAAACGATTTGAGGTGCTGATTGCGGGGTGGCAGAGTTTGGGTTTGAGGCACGAAACTTTCCATCCCATATACCGGTACCCACCGTGCTGATTCTTCACCTCTCTCCTCGCCTCCCACTCCCCTCCCGGGCCCCTAACCGGCCCCTCCCTGCCGCCCAGTCCCTCCGCCGGGTGCTCACCGGGGCCCTGCCGGACCTACACCTCCGCCTGCTGACACCGTTGCACGTGGCGGAGGGCGGCGTGCTGCTGGGGTACTGGACCACCAGTGGTGGGTGGCCTCGAAGCCTTAGTGGGGACGGGGAGGTTGCAGGCATGCAGGGGTTGCATGTTGTTGCAGCAGGCAGGGAAAGGTAATTTGATGAGGAAAGGCCGATGGGTGGTTCTGGGCGCTGGACCCAAAGAACGGGCGGTCTGGCGGGCAGGAAGGCGGGATTAGCGGGAAGGGAAATGCCTATTCGGATATTTACAGGAAGATCAAGGAGGGGTAGGAGAGTTGTATGCATGAAGTACCGGTAGTCGCCACCGTATGCGGCTTCCCACCGCTCTTCCCCACCACCATGACGCCCTCCGCAACCAACCCAACGCGCAGGCACCCACGCCGGGGCGCTGGGGCCCCCCCTGCCCCCCACCGGTGCTCGAGTCACCTGGGAGGGCAGCGTGCTCATTCGCGTCGCGGGGGCGGCTGAGCAACAGCAGCAGCAACAGCAGCCACAGCCACGGCACCCGAAGCCACAGCAGCAGCCACAGCCACAGCAGCAGCAGCCGGAAGGGCTGGCGCCCCATGCCAGGTTGCAAGAGCAACAAGGCTTAGCAGCATGCCCTACCCGGACGGTGGAGGTCTGGTGGTCTTGGGACCCCATCTTCCTCTTCAAGCAACTCGGTTGGCAACAACAACAGCAACAACAGCAAGGACAGGAGCAGCAGCGGAAACCGCACAGGCAACAGCAGGTGAGCCTGGCGGGATCATGCGAGGCGGCTGGGATTGCGGAGGAGTATCAGGAGGGTGCGCAGCAGCTTGCCCGACCCGCTTCCAAGCAACACGCCGACGTATCCTGTTTGGGCAATGGTTTCGGCGGCGGCACTAGCGCCCTGGCGCCTGAGTTTGGGGACACGGCGGCGCAGACAGCGGCTGAGGCGAGGGCTGCGTTTGCGACGGAGGAAGAGGCGGTGCAGGCTGCTGGTGCTGCGGTGGCGGCTGCAGCAGAGGCGGCAGCGGCAGCATGGCGGCTGTCGGCAGGGACGCCTGAGGAGGGGGCAGAGGCAGAGGCGGCGCTGGCGGGGGTTCAGGCGGCTAACCGGGCTGTGGTTGAGCTTTACTTCCACACTTACAACACGGGTGGGTGTGGCTGCAGTACGTAGGTTGGGTCTGTCGATTGCGGCTTCGTGTCTGCCGCAAGCTTCAGGAGAAGCGTTACCCAATCACATAAAACGCATGTGAGGGTGCAGGACGAGGGTGCAGCACGAGGGTACAGCATCCGCCTTCTAAAGCAAGGAACGAAAGTAGGAAACCAAACTAGGCATGTCGGGCAACAACAACATGCGATACTCAGGTTAATGTTGTCTTGTCGACCCAAACATGCGCTAGCACGTTGCTTGTTGAAGACAACGCGAACCCGCGCAGGTCGATATAAGGTGCTGGATCATATCGTACATCCTGAATACCAGTACGACGGCTTACTTGATCTGGGTGACAGGTACGGTATGTACGGCAGCGTGGGCCATCCTACCATATCCTTGGCTCAATAACATCGAGGCCCCGGTTCTGTCCCCCTGCTGCTTTCCGATGCACGCTAGGTACCCTTGTAATAAATAGGAATGCTTATGTACTTGTGCATTTGCTGTCCCGTGCTCACTGGGTACGACATACACCATTGTGCCGTACGACAGACGCGGTCGTACCGCCATGGAGGCCATGATGGGCGGCTGGCGTGACAGCTTGCCTGATCTGGCCATTGGACACGAGCTGTTTGCGGCTGTGGGCTGCGACAAGGTCACCTTCCGTTGGGTCATTCGGGTAGGTCAAATGCTGTGCACGTACTGGTACGCCCTCCACGTTCGTGGTGCGCAGCGGTGGTTGTCTTGCGTGTAATGTTATGTCTTTTCCTGTCATGCTCCTTTCCTGACTTGGAAACGCCCTAGCGCCCTACGTTAATCGCCGGCCTAACTCTTCCCTTCTCGTCTATGGCACGAATGACATTGTCCAGGGCACACACTCCGCTCCTGGCAGCAGTCCCCTGCTAGGAGTGCCCGCCTCCGGAGCCCGCTTGCTGGTCAAGGGCGTCACCACGCTCACAATCCGAGATGGCCGTATTGTACGGAAGGTTTCGCATGCGAATGCCGTACACACGCTACAGCAGCTGGGAGCTGCGGCGGCTCCGGAACTGCCTCCCATCTGGATGGCATGAGGCGAGGGTGTGCTTTTCCGGGCAGGGAAAATGCAAACCGGTGTGAGGGGAGGTTGTAGGAAAGTGCTTCGAATTCGGAATGGACAACTTGACTTGCATGCTTCATACCATCGCAATCATGCACTGGTATCAAAAAATTGTTGAAGGGCGGCATGTGATAGTTTTACACCACGGTACCGGTAGTTGCTACAATTTTGCTGCATTACAATACCGGTCATGCAGCGCGGGGAGACGTTTATCACTTCACCGGTGTTGAGTAGAGGGTTTGGAACATGGAAGGTATCCGCCGCATGAAGTGAGCTGATGCCAGGCTGCAGCAGGCTGCAGGCACAGGCGATTGCGTCAGCGCCAATGACATGTGTACGGCTCACGAAAGAAGTGCCTACATATGCCTAGCCGCATTACTAGTTTACTACGCTTACTGTCCAAAGCCCTCAGCCCCTTACCATCTTCAGTCAAGACAAAACAGCCTGCACCTTCCGTCATAACAAATAAGACTGCAGCCAGCTGCAGCACCAAAACGTTGCATCATCATCCTGGCTCTCCGCTCGCCCGGCATACCAGTACACCTGCTGACTCAGCTGTCTGTGTATGCACCGGTAAATTGTCAATAAAATCGACTGCCTCTTACCGCTACCGCCTTCTATGTACGGATGCAGCGTACGGCCATCAGGTGATGGTAACAGTACGGTTCACTCCGCTTCTTCCAATGCGATGCGTGCACCCAAACCGGTTGTGTGACCCCCCCTGTGGCCTTGCATGCCACCGTCGACCGTCCATTTTGCTTCGGTATGCCTCGGGAAGGGTGTTGTCCTCCAGACAGGGCTTGTATGGCTTGTATACTGAGTGTCATGTTGGTTCGGAGAGCTACCGGTATTGAGCAGGGTTGCCCACCTTGAGGATTTTGTGTGCTCTTCGCAGACGCCAGCTATTGCCCAGCTGATGATTGAGGTAATCAAGCAGCAGGAGGAGCGCGAGAAGGCGGATCATGCTAAGACAGCGACTGTGGCGAACCCTGGCAAGGAGGAGGAGGAGGCCAAAGGGAAGGCGGACTGGTCCAAGCTGGTGACTACACGCAGGTGCGTGCGGAGGATTAGCGACCCATGGGTCAGGTGCAGGGCAATCGCAGCTGTCGTTCTAGTAGCCTCCAGTCGCTTGGTCGGACAATTCGGGGATACCACCAGAGTGCCTCACCACCTGTCCTCCCATCTACTTCATAAGCTGCGATCTCTGAACCTGCCGGCCCCCTCCTGCTAACGCAGTGGATGATCTTCATGGCAATAAACAAGCTGGTGACGGGGCAGACCCATGGGTCAGCCCACGAGGGTCATAAAGCCGCGGAGAAGGAGGCACCCGCGGTTCCGCCTGCGGAGGCGGGTGGTGCGGTTGGAGGCATCATCAAGCACCTCTTCAAAGAGCTATACGAGAAGGTAAAGCCTTGTGCATGGAAGAGCACCCCATTCCTTTATGCAGACGCATGCCACAGATAGCCTTACTCCTCCTCTAGGTCCATTCAATGCTCAACCCCGCCCAATCCCTTATCTCACCTGCTCCTTCCCTCGCCACTTGGCCTCTCCTACCTACCTCCCAACCTGCTACTCCAACCAATCCAATCCGCCGCAACTGTATCGTATGCACTATCCTCCTTGCTGTCCCCTGCCTGACTCAGGAAAAGCACACGGAGCTCTGGCACTACGTGCAGGCGGCAGTTTACTAAACAACATGACGTACCTGTTATGCGTACCCATAGTAAGGGGCATCTGACTTCCCTTACGTCGAGAGGCAGTATTTTAGTCCGAAATCGTGTCCATCAATGCTCATCGGGTCGCTGCTATCCACAATGCGTAACACATCGCGACGCAACTTATCCGAACCTTACATCCCCGGTGCGCGCGGACTGGCGCCGTACTGCTCGTCCTCCGGTCTCGCGACCGGCCGCGGACGCTCCGGCGGCCGGCCAACTCACCACGCACCCTCCTAAACTTCTACGTAACATTAGGACAAATTGAGGGTTTCGTTTGGTATCGCGATTGTGGCGTTTAGCGACCGGAATAGCTCGGGTCCGCGGCTCCGCGCGCAACTGTGAATTTGGACGAGCATACCCGGGGCCCTCTGCTGGCCGCGCCGTCACTCCGTGGGAAGCCTTCCACGACCAGAAGCCGGACATCTCGGACCTCCATGTCTTCGGCTGCCGCGCCTTCGTCCGCGTCCCTACTGAACAGCTGAAGAAGCTCGATCCCCGTGCAGAGGAAGGTACATATCTGGGGCCCGAGCGCCACACAGCTGCCCACCGCATCCTGGTTCACGGCAAGGTCGTCATCAGCCGTGACGTCACCTTCGACGAAGCGGTTCGGGGGCCCGCGTCCAGGAAGCCCGGCACGCTCTTCGACCCTTTGCCTGTCGCTGGTCGTGGTGATGGTGGTGGCGACAGCAGTGTCGGCGGCGGCGGCGGCAGCTCTGGCAGTGGCGGCGGCAGCGGCAGCTCTGGCGATGGCGGCAGCAGCGGCGGCGGCAGCTCTGGAGATGGCGGCAGCGGCGGCACTGGCAGCGGCGTGCACAGGCCTGTCACCCGTAGCCAACGTCAACCGCTCACACCCCCATTGGCCTCCGTGCGTGGCGGCGGCAGCGGCGGCGGCGGCGTATCATCCACCCAGGCAGTTCCACCGCTACCGCGCCCCACGACTAGCAGTGCCCTGGAGCCGCGGACTGATGAGGAGGCGCTGAGCGGCCCCGACGCAGCCAAATGGAACGACGCCAGGAGCGAGGAGATCGCAGCGCATCTGGAGAATCGCACGTGGGAGCTGGCGGTTCCTCCCCCCGGCACTCGCCTGCTGGCTTGCCGCTGGGTGTACAAGGTCAAGATGGCACCTGATGACAGCATTGAGCGCTACAAGGCACGGCTGGTGGCGAAGGGCTTCGAGCAGCGAGCGGGCATCGACTACGGTGAGCTGTTTGCACCCACCACCCGCACAGCCTCGCTGCGTGCCCTGCTGGCGCTTGCGGCAGCCAAGCAGATGCACATTCATCAAATGGATGTGAAGACGGCGTTCCTGAACGGCGAGCTGGAGGAGGAGATCTGGATGCAGCAGCCGCCGGGCTACAGCTTAGGCAGCCCTGATATGGCTTGCCGGCTACGCAAGTCGATCTACGGCCTCAAGCAGGCACCCCGCTGCTGGTACAAGAAGCTGTCTGCAGAGCTCGGACGCCTGGGCTTCTTGCCGTCAATGTCAGATCCCGCGCTGTTCATCCGTGATGACCCCGCTGGCCCCGTCTACCTGCTGGTGCATGTGGATGACTTGCTGGTGGTGGCGTCCAACCTGGCGCAGCTTAAGGCCGCCAAGACGGAGATCGCTGGCTGCTTTGCGGTGAGGGACCTGGGCGAGGCGGGTGTATACCTAGGCATGGAGATTACGCGGGACTCGAGTACGGGGAGCATCATGCTTTCGCAGCGGCACTATGTGGAGCAGTTGCTGCAGCGGCACGGCCTGTCTGATGCTAAGCCGCGTCCCACTCCCATGCCTGAGGGCACGCGGCTGGTGCCAGCCGGTGAAGGACAGCCGGCGCTGGAGGATGGCACCCCGTATCGTGCTCTGGTCGGTGAGCTGAACTACTTGGCGACCAGCACCCGGCCCGACATTTCCCAGGCCCTGAGCATGCTTGCGCGGCACATGGCGTCTCCCACGAAGACACACATGAACCTGGCGCTGGGCGTGCTGCGCTACCTGTCTGGCACCCGGCGGCTCGGCCTACGCTACGGCGGTGGCGGCGACATCAGCGGCTTCACTGGCTTCAGTGACTCTGACTGGGCTGGCGACCCTGCTACTCGCCGGTCCACTACGGGCTACGTCTTCCTCCTCGGTGGCGCAGCCGTCAGCTGGAGCAGCCAGCTGCAGCGCACTGTGGCAGCATCGTCAGTCGAGGCGGAGTATCAGGCAGCAGCAGCAGCAGTGCGCGAGGCACTCTGGTTGCGCCACCTGACTGGAGACCTGCGACTGCCACGCAAAACCATTGCCATCATGGTCGACTCGCAGGGCGCCCTCAGCCTTGCGAACAACCCCATTACGTCGGTGCGCTCTAAGCACATCGACGTGCACCACCACCTGGTGCGAGAGCGTGTGGCGCGTGGCGAAGTGGAGCTGGGCTACTGCGCAACGGAGCACATGGCGGCGGACGTGCTCACTAAGGCGCTGGGCGAGATCAAGTTCCGGCGCTGCCGTACGGCGCTGGGTGTGGTGTGAGAAAGAGAGAGAGCTGAGGATGATGAGAGCTGAGTAGTTTGGCTTAGGGGGTTTCCTTCAGCTCAGGGACCTTGCATGGGTCTTTTGGTTGTTTTGTTGAGCGGGCATGGAACTAGGGGGGCGCTTTTGCATGGGTTAGGCGCCCGGGGTTGGCTAGTTTGCAGTTGCCCTTCTTCAGGGTGTTTGTTTGTTGGTAGTTACGGGCCTTTTGGTTTTGAGGTCCTGTTTTGGCGGTTGGTGCTTGCTGTGTGGCTGGCCTGGACCACGAACAGTTGGAGGAAGGCCTTGCCTGTTAGTAGCGCCCGTGTTGGTTTTGCCCCCGGTTCAGTTCGAGGGGGCGTGTTGGTGAGAGGTGTTTTCGCCCTGTCCCTGGAGCAGTTTGGGTGATCCGAGAGGACTGGTAGTAACAGGTGTTTGACCAGCGGCAGTTATGCCGGGAACGGTCCTAGAGAGTTGGTCAGTCCGGTAGTTCTGTCCGAGCGTGGCATGCCAGGGCAGGACTTAAGCCCTAGGCAGTGTTGTCTTCGTCAACCTAGGCAACCCAGGTCAGGCCCCTCAGACTAAGCCCGAGCGCAAGGGCTACTGGTAGCGGAGCGCAACGCTACACAGTTATATGTAACTACCCTAGAGTTACTATTGCTAACACGTCACAGAACCCTCCGCTGCATACCCGTATTATCAATAGGTTATGAGCCCCGGGGCGCCAGGTTCATGTGTGTCTTCGTGGGAGACGCCATGTGCCGCGCAAGCATGCTCAGGGCCTGGGAAATGTCGGGCCGGGTGCTGGTCGCCAAGTAGTTCAGCTCACCGACCAGAGCACGATACGGGGTGCCATCCTCCAGCGCCGGCTGTCCTTCACCGGCTGGCACCAGCCGCGTGCCCTCAGGCATGGGAGTGGGACGCGGCTTAGCATCAGACAGGCCGTGCCGCTGCAGCAACTGCTCCACATAGTGCCGCTGCGAAAGCATGATGCTCCCCGTACTCGAGTCCCGCGTAATCTCCATGCCTAGGTATACACCCGCCTCGCCCAGGTCCCTCACCGCAAAGCAGCCAGCGATCTCCGTCTTGGCGGCCTTAAGCTGCGCCAGGTTGGACGCCACCACCAGCAAGTCATCCACATGCACCAGCAGGTAGACGGGGCCAGCGGGGTCATCACGGATGAACAGCGCGGGATCTGACATTGACGGCAAGAAGCCCAGGCGTCCGAGCTCTGCAGACAGCTTCTTGTACCAGCAGCGGGGTGCCTGCTTGAGGCCGTAGATCGACTTGCGTAGCCGGCAAGCCATATCAGGGCTGCCTAAGCTGTAGCCCGGCGGCTGCTGCATCCAGATCTCCTCCTCCAGCTCGCCGTTCAGGAACGCCGTCTTCACATCCATTTGATGAATGTGCATCTGCTTGGCTGCCGCAAGCGCCAGCAGGGCACGCAGCGAGGCTGTGCGGGTGGTGGGTGCAAACAGCTCACCGTAGTCGATGCCCGCTCGCTGCTCGAAGCCCTTCGCCACCAGCCGTGCCTTGTAGCGCTCAATGCTGTCATCAGGTGCCATCTTGACCTTGTACACCCAGCGGCAAGCCAGCAGGCGAGTGCCGGGGGGAGGAACCGCCAGCTCCCACGTGCGATTCTCCAGATGCGCTGCGATCTCCTCGCTCCTGGCGTCGTTCCATTTGGCTGCGTCGGGGCCGCTCAGCGCCTCCTCATCAGTCCGCGGCTCCAGGGCACTGCTAGTCGTGGGGCGCGGTAGCGGTGGAACTGCCTGGGTGGATGATACGCCGCCGCCGCCGCTGCCGCCGCCACGCACGGAGGCCAATGGGGGTGTGAGCGGTTGACGTTGGCTACGGGTGACAGGCCTGTGCACGCCGCTGCCAGTGCCGCCGCTGCCGCCATCTCCAGAGCTGCCGCCGCCGCTGCTGCCGCCATCGCCAGAGCTGCCGCTGCCGCCGCCACTGCCAGAGCTGCCGCCGCCGCCGCCGACACTGCTGTCGCCACCACCATCACCACGACCAGCGACAGGCAAAGGGTCGAAGAGCGTGCCGGGCTTCCTGGACGCGGGCCCCCGAACCGCTTCGTCGAAGGTGACGTCACGGCTGATGACGACCTTGCCGTGAACCAGGATGCGGTGGGCAGCTGTGTGGCGCTCGGGCCCCAGATATGTACCTTCCTCTGCACGGGGATCGAGCTTCTTCAGCTGTTCAGTAGGGACGCGGACGAAGGCGCGGCAGCCGAAGACATGGAGGTCCGAGATGTCCGGCTTCTGGTCGTGGAAGGCTTCCCACGGAGTGACGGCGCGGCCAGCAGAGGGTGAGACGTTGCGCAGGCAGCTGGCGTAGTTGGCCGCGTCAGGCCAGAAGGTATCCGCCAAGTCAGCTTCCTGCAAGAGGGCTCGCACTCGGTCCATAAGGGTGCGGTTGAGCCGTTCTGCTGCACCGTTCTGCTGCGGCGTGTATGGGGCAGAGTAGTGGTGAACAGTGCCGTGCTCCTTCAGCCACTGCTCCAGCTGCTCCGCAATGTACTCGCCTCCATTGTCACTCTGCAGCGTACACACCTTCACGTCAGAACGGCGCGACTCCACTTGGGCTATCATCTCCTGCAGCGCTGCACCCGCCTGGTCCTTGGTTGCCAGCGGACGGACCAGTGAAAGGCCCGTGGAACTGTCCAGCAGCGTAAGCAGGTGTCGGGCGCCCCCACGGCCCACGACAGGCAGCGGACCACAGAGGTCTGAGTGGACAAGCTGCAGGGCACGTTGCGGCTTGTTCCCGCGGCTGGGAAAAGGCGCTCTGGTCGCCTTGGCCGTCTCACAGGTGCTACAGACGCCCGCAGCTGCCTGGCGCAGCGCAGCTACCGGCACGTCTACCCCAAGCACCAACTTGTCACGCACTAGCTGCTCCAGTCCCTTCCAACCAAGATGTCCGTACAGCCGGTGCAGGCGCAGTGCGGCCGCCATGTCCTTCTTGCTACACTCGCTGCTGCCACTGCTGCTGTTGCTCTCCGGCTGGGATGCGTCGCTGCTGGTAACGCCGTCTCCGCCACTGCTGCTGCTGCTGCTGGCACAAGCGCTGGCCGCTGGTGCGTCGGTGTTAACTGCCGAGGCACTGCTGCTCACGGGGCAGGCAGCAGGGATGTCCGCCGACGCTGGTAGCAACTGCGCAGCGACGACGAAGCTGTTGTTACCCCATGAACGCAGGGCCCCATGAACGCATGAGCCATTGGCAAAGAGGTGATTGTAGCCCACCGTACCTGACGTCTCGTACATACAATGGCTGCCTGCAACCTATCTGCTACCGGCATGGAGACATGCACCTTGTGACCTGACCTGACGCCCGAAGAGCCTGCTGTTCATCTAGGTGCCCCAAACTCATCAACCTCTGTCCTCAACGCCTCCTGTGCATGATCTCTCTCTCTCTCTCTCCTCCCGCTCGATGGATGCATGGGGGCTGGTCAGTAGGGGGGTCACGTGTGTGCGTGAGGGACGTATATGTGTGGGTATGATGCCGAGCAGGCGGCTTGTGCGGTCGTCATGAAGCCAACTCGCACTTAACGGGAACAATGTTGCTAGAGTAATGCTTTGCTGTTTGAAATCAGTTAATTTACTAAGCGCATACTAATCCAGTTGCGGCTCGTCCATTGTACAGCGCTTTGTCACCTTGTGGTGGCTTGGACTCGCGTGAGAGTTAGTGGCCCCTATCACTAAGTTCGGCACTGCCTGTCACCGTGTTGCTGCTTCAATGGCAACTTTGATTTCAAGAGGTGTGTCGACAGCGTGAGGGGCCTCTCTCTGCTCAGGGCATCGGCGCTTCGCTGTGTCAATAGCAGACACCGCCCCTCTTCAGTAAATTGCTACAAATATACTGACTCATTTCCCTTGTTTCTTATGGTCCCGACCTGAACAGCTACGCTGCTATGTCGCAAAGGTGCGTTTGCTGGGCCACCTGGTGTTGCTCACTTAGAGAGTTCCTTTGAGCGTCACATCAACAGCGTAAACAAGTTTCACGTTGAAACGCTTGGATGTTGAACATTTTCAAGTGCAACTTTAAAAGGAGCATCCCTCCGGACAAGGCTAGCTGGGTTTAGCATGACAGCGGTAAACGCCATGCGGAAAGCGCAACTGTCACAACCCTGTCAAACTTCCGCTATTTGCTCCCACTGCAGGAGGTACCCCGTCCGTGGCAGTGCTTGGACCACGGCATCCTCGTGTGCCTACCAGCACCACGGCCTTGCCATGTTCGCCAGTGATGGCACAGAGGCGTGGGCATGCTGTGGCGGCCATGGCTGCTGGGGGTAGCGCCTACGGTCCTTCTAAGGAGACCTTTGTGGAGAAGGCGCTCTCTTCTTTGGGAATTATCCGCTTCGTGTGCGCAATGGCGCTGTTCGTGCGTTTGGCAGTGAAGCATAAGGTGCGTTTACAGCCGCACTGCATTTCTCCGCTTGCTCATACACTAGGTTGTCAGTGCAGCGTTTTCAGTGCGGCATTGGATTAAGGACGCCTTGACCGCCAAGCTGACCGCATGTGTGCTTCCTCCAGGTTCACCTACACCCTTTTGCTGGCTCCGCGGCTGAGCTGGCAGGAGGGGTGATGTTTATCTTGCTTGCCATCTGGGACTTCGTGGCCCGCAGCTCCAAGTAAGTAGCATTAGCAGTGAGACAAGTTGACGTTACAGATGTTGAAGGAATGGTGCATATGGATTACATTGTACGGTAGCTTGGGTCCCGTCTGTACGGGCTTCCCAAGTCCCCTAAGTGAAACTGTTGTGTCAATCCCTTTCCCTCTTGTGCTGCTCATCACAAAACCCATTGTCGCTTGGTTGCCCCTACTGGTCAGTCCCGATTTCTTCCATGTCCCTCCTCCTGGCTTCATGCCATGACCCCTCCCCGCCTTGTCTACTCCTGTCAATCAGTGTGGCTGGCTACCCTGCCGGGCCCCCCCTGAAGATGGAGACTGATATTCCTGTGCTCCCCGAGCTGATGAAGACAATTAGGAAGAAGGAGACCGAGATTGCGATGATGAAGACCGAGATTACGATGATGAAGACCGAGATTACGATGATGAAGACCGAGATTACGATGATGAAGACCGAGATTGCGATGATGAAGACCGATTTGCACGAAGTGAGGTCCGGCATCTGCAGCTTAATGACTCAGCAGTTGCTAGCAACTGCTGCATTGGTGCAGACAACTGTCGCATGGCAGCAGACAATGAACAATAAGCTCGAGCACTCATGAGTACCAGCTGCTGCATTTAGAGCTTGAAATATAGCAGGCATAAGCTCAGAGACGGGTGTGAGTTTGGGCTATCGGGGCCAGGGGCTTGTGTTGGCCTTGCCTGTGCCTGTTTTCGGTTGACTGGTTGTTTCCGTGAGGTGGGGTTAGTAGTGCACAGTGTGGGGAATTTGTGCGGAGTACGTCGACTGGGTTTGAATGAGTGACTGTTACAATGGCTCCCTAAAAGGGAACACAGGTGAAGGGTTTGGTGCGTTACCGTAGCCTTATTCCGTGTATGGCTGATTGGTCGGGCGTGCGCCAGTAGTGCACCCCCTCACTGATCAGTCATGCAGGCCGCACGGTACATTCTACACAACCGCAAGAACACAGCTGTGGGGGTATCGAGGGTGCACTTCTGGTGCACCCCAGGGCTTTGCAATTCCTCTGCTTACCTGTGCCAAGGGTGCACTTCTGGTGCGCTGTAATGCTCACAGAGCGTTACAAGGCACAGGTAAGCAGAGGAATTGCAAAGCCCTGGGGTGCACCAGAAGTGCACCCTTGAAACCCCCACAGCGTTCTTGCGGTTGTGTAGAATGTACCGTGCGGCCTGCATGACTGATCAGTGAGGGGGTGCACCAGGGCTTTGCAATTCCTCTGCTTACCTGTGCCTTGTAACGCTCTGTGAGCATTACAGCGCACCAGAAGTGCACCCTCGATACCCCCACAGCTGTGTTCTTGCGGTTGTGTAGAATGCATGTACCCTGTATATAGCGTTAATATATGTGGGCTATCTGTTCGTATCCGCCAAAGTAGCTCGTGTGTATGGTGCCATGGGATAAACGTTTGCCTGTCAAACAGCTTGTGCTACGCTAACACATCAAGAGCACTGCTACGGGTACCAAGGAATCCTTCTTGCTCCTGTCAGTGTAACGCTGCACAACTCACAAGTTGGTTGGGTTCATCACCCGTATTCCCTTTTGGGTCATTCATGTATGGTCGTGTGATAGTTCTTATAACGGTCAGTTGGTGTGATGTACTTGTTTTTCGATGTCGTGTATGCAGAAGGAAGGCGTTTACCACTTAACTGTTGTTGAAAAGGTTTGGAGACCATGGGAGGTTTCCACAGTGTCAACTGACGTGATGTTGCAGACGGCAAGCAAGCCGGCAGGCATAAGCTATCGCACATATGTACCGCACTCCTACCTAGTTCTCACCAACAAGTAGCGCCTTGCACCTCTCTAGCTGCATTACTATGCGGTCTGCACGCTGGCACCACCGCCATATCAATGACAGGCATACTGCAACTTTTGTCAGAAACAACACCGCAGCCAGCCACAGCGCTTAAAAGTTGCACACATCATCCTAGCCCACCATTGCACGACATACACTTGCCTCTGGCTCAGCACACACCGGTATGTATCCTGCTCTGGAAAGCGTGCTTTCTCCTAATGCATGAATGCAGAGCAAGGCCATCAGGCAGTGTTGACACTACGAATCACTCTGCTTAATCCAAGGCGATGTACCTAACGGCTGAACCGGTCGTCTAAGCCTCTCTGTGACATTGCATGCCACCATCCATACCCTTACACACCATACCATCCAACAACCCGCTGCTTTTGGAAGCCCTGCTGGCCAGCAAGCCATCACACACATGTGGCTTCTAGCCTTGCTACTGCATAGCACTGGGAAATTGTCTGCCCAGGGATCCTAGGAGGTGAGCCATATGAAAGACAGACTTCCTGTAATTTTACCTTTAAAAGGTAAGAGCCTCGGTTCGACATGTTCGTGGCTCTGCCCCTAGCACCGATATCTTCCTAATGGGCGACCGCTCCCATCCCCAATCACCCACGATCATCTGAAGCTGTTTCTAAATGGTAACATGAAGTGCATGGAACCAGCAAATGCCATCGACCCCATCATACAAAGGCCATTGCAGCAACAGTTGCAGCCGCTAAAGCCGTACAAAACTACTGCTTTTGTCGTACTCCCGCCACGAAAAGCAGCTCACTACCGCCGTACAACGCCACGTACGTGTCCGCACCCAGCCTCTCCAGTGCTAGCTGCCGGGTGCTTCGGGGCAGGCGCTTGGCTGGCCGCTGCTGCTGCTGGTCACCTTGGGAGTCGCCTGCTCCTGCTACCGTCCCCTGCTGCTGCACTTGCTGCCCCTCCTGCTGTTCCTCTTGCCCTTGCTGCTGGCTGCCCTCCATGCGCTCGGTCTCCCGCCAGTCCACCTGCCAGTGCTGCCCGGCAAATGCCTCCGTGCCGTACAAGAGCTCCCCCGCATCAAAGTGCCAGAGATCCGCGAACACGTGACCCTGTACAAGCGAGGAGGGAAACCGGGCCATCATTGCTACCGGTATGGATGGTCACATCTGAGTCAGCTAGGTTTTAACTTAGGATCAGCAGTCATGGGCCTCCTGGCTCTTTTGGGCCTTACGAGCACATCCAGTACACAACACACACACGTAAACATACTCATCCATGCATGAAGTACCGGTAACCACGACCTCGGTGCAAAACGCCGCAACACAGAAAGCATCACACGCACGGAGAGATCTGAGAGCACACGCCCCGTTTCACCTGTGCACCCGAGCACTCACTCCCTACCTTGGGCACTCCTCGTCTGCTGGCTTCCAGCAGCTCCCGGTCCACGCAGGTGGCCACCAGGCGGCTCCTCGGCTCCGAAACCTCAATCAACTGCACCAACAGGTCACTTGCAGCCGCAAGCGGCATGTAGTACAGCAGCGCCTCCAGCACCCACAATGTGGGGAGGGCCGGATCGAAACCCTGGGCTATCAGCGCCGCCGCCAGGCTGCTACTGCTATTGCTGCTGGCGTTGCTTCCATCGCTGTGGTTGGTCTCACCACAGCCGCTGCCGCTGTCAGCTCCACCGCAGCCGCTGCCGCCGTCGGGGTTGCCGTTACCGCCACTGCAGCATGCAGCCAGGTCGACCCCCACGCAGGCGTAAGTAGCCGCCATGAGCGGAAAGACCGGCTTCTGCGGCTCAAGCGGCTCCAGAGATGCTTGTGGCTGCTGCAGCTGTGGCTGCTGTTGCGGTGATGGCAGTCGGGGTGAACCTAGCGGCTCGATTTGGGTTGTTTGTGCGCCTGCTAGTGCCAGCAGCTTCGCCTTGGTGCTGGCAACATGTGGCAGGTCAACTTCAAACACGTGGCACCCCGACAGCGCCGCAAGCCGCCAGGGCCGAGTGCACATGCCAGCGCCCAGAGATACCACCTGGCAGGCTGGATGGGGAGAGAGCGTGTGGGTGCGTAAGCGGGAGTGTGCGGGGGTGTGCGGGCTGCGGAGTCGCTGTCGTCTAGCGAATACACACACTCCGGCACTCAACACTGAAACCAAGTTGCGTGTTTGGGAGCGGCGTGGATAGGTAGGCTTGTACAGCGGGATGTGCAAAAGCCCTCGCGTCAACCCATAGATGTTGGAATGCTCAGACGGGTACTGGCTTACCAGTGGCAGGGCCGCACTTCAAGGCTGCAATCTCCCGTTCCAGCCAGTCATCAATCAAGCGGCTGCGCGCGGGTACACGCAGGTGCCGTCCTGGGCCCTGGAAGTGTGTGGAAGCAGCCGCACGTAGTGGGTTGCCTTATGGTGGGTAGGCTAAGCGGTTAGCGGTTAGGGCTTTGGCGTACAACCTTGGCTAGTTGCTTCAGTTCGCGGCGTTCATCCTTAATACCTCTGATGTAACATACCTGGGATAGAGTGAGCTGCTCTAGCTCCTGCCGGGCAAGTGCTAGGCCACGCTCTCCGGCAAGAACCCCTGCTAAGGGGTCGGCAACTATCAATGGCCGGAGGACACAAGTGCTCTCCACGAAACGAAGCCCGGCTGTGTATCGCCCAGTAAAACCTGCGGCTTCATGTTGAGCTTGACCTTCGCGTGCGGCTTGCATGGGACTATGAGCCGATTGCATCCCAGGATAGTGCCGACAGCCCTAATGGTCATACGCTCTATATTCCAATGCCTCTATTGGGTGATGATAAACGGCGCTCGTGGCGTCGATAGGAGACTAGCTATCGTACGGTATCGGGCGGTCAGCCAAGGCGGTGACGGTGTTACCAACTATTTTCATTGATATGTATAGCACAATCAACACGATGTGTTAACTCAAACCATGATATAAGGCGCTGCTATTTAGGCCACTAGGCAATTCAATATGGACTTGCATGCTGTTTAATCCTATGAATGACATATCCATTAAACAAGGTGGTTCCTATGGCCCAGTAAGTTTATGTATGGATGGAGAGGCTTTTAGTATGGCCATGTCAACTGAACTGTGAACATTGTTTTGAGTATTCGTAGGGATGGGCATGGAACCATAAAACAAGTTGCTTTGAAAGCGTTTGCGGGCTCTAATAACTCGGAAGGAGGCACGTATGGTGGGAGAGCTTCTGCAGCCCTACTGGGTGAAGCAGGCAGTTCGGTGGGACTCAGTTCAGACGATCTCGAGGAATCGACTGGGGTACAGCAACTGGTTGAATCGGCCGGCTTTCAGGGAGCACTTGCAGAGGTGCGTATTGACGAATGTCCTATGGTGCATGTCTAAGCAGGCGGTCATTTCTTCATGTTTGAATACGACTGTCTTCTCCGCACAGGATTCCGGATTTTCGCTCTTGCATTATGTCGCGCTTCTGGGGCAGACGACGCTCGCGGAAGCCACCAAGGTGGACACGCCGGCCGCTAGGCGTCGGTTCGCGCGGATAGCACGGTACGTGCCCGCTATGGAACACCGTAGGCTTCCAGAAAGCAGTAGAGGGGAGCCCAGATCCAGATCCCCGCACGTGTGTTGTGAGCAGGTACTTGCTGAAAAGGCAGGATGACGACTTGTGGCAAAGGGATGACAACATCTTGAGAATCAACGACCAGGTGAGCTGCAGGTACTAGCAACCACAGGAAGCAAGGAACAGATCTGTGTGGGGATGTTGACTTGCGCTTCAATCGACTGGTTACGGCCTTTGGCCGTACGGCTGACATGGCGGCCTCTTTGCCGTACATTCGCTGCTGCAGTATGGGTGCATCCCGCTGCAATTGGCGGCTGCCTACGGCAACAAGGAGATGGTGGAGGTACTGCTGGAGCCGTACGGCGGAGGAGAAGCAGCCGGAGGGGTAGCACTGGACAGGGAAAAGGAGAAGGCGCGTAGCCATTACCTAAACCACCAGGACGCGCAGGTATGTAGGGTGCCCGACCGTGCCTAGCGACAGGTCCGACATGAGCAGGGAGATAGGGGTCAAGGGAGAGAAGGATGGGGCGTGGGTATCGTTCGGTTAGGGCGCCGCACTCGTTTGCCCAGAGCATTACAGCCGCAGATGCAGCGGCATGCAGCATAGCATGCAGCCCGCAGTTCCGGAGCTGCTTGGTGTGGCCGGCTGCACTGCAGCACGACAGCCGCGCCTGGGTGGTGGCGGCCGCAGCAGCAACCACTTGGGTTGCCCGCCTAGGGCAGTGCTGGTACGGCAGCGCAAGATGGCGGCCACAGCTATACACATGATGCAGGATGGCAGCTGCGTGCTGCCGCTACATACGCCAGTCAGGTCCATACGCTGACTGGAATGAGCAGCAACTTCGCAAAACGGCGATCAACACCTGGGCTTCTGCAGCGGTGGCTGCCTGGCTGCGATGGCAGGGCAGCTGAGGCAGCTGAGGCAGCTTGGCCACAGTAGCAGCATTCACGGCCGCATGTGGCGGGTACGGGCAGCGGTTGATGCAACGGAGCCGATGCCAACTGGGCGTAACGTCTGACCTGATGCCAGAGGCCTGCTGTACCGCCTACGTTGAGCAGAGCTAACCCCGCAAAGGCGGCTAAAAGGCGGCAACGGCAGCAGCGCATGAGAACTGTTGCATATAGCCCCCGGCATATGCTGCTGTGAGGCCGGGCACAGCTCATGCGGTGCCAAAGATTACGTGAGGCGGCAGGGCCATGCAGAGCACATGCTGGGGTCACAATCCGTCGCCGCCTTGGGGCCTGCCGCCTTGGGGAAGCCGGGATACTATGGGGCACCGCCGCTTCCCCGTTTAGGCATGCAAGCAGAGGATCTGCGAAGGTCCAGGGGATTAGCTAGGGGGTGCCGTCCTGGCAGCGGTATTCCCGGCAGGCTGGCTATGGCACATGGGCACGGGTACATGCAAGCAGCCTCGGCCACCATTTGCCCGCGGTCAACGTAACGAGCAGCGTGGTGGTGTTGCCGCGGGCCCCTGTCGCCGCCCGCTCTACCCAAATCAGGCGCCACCCGCCCGCCCTGCATGCACCCGCCCGCCTTGCACCCGCAATGTCCCTTCAGTGCTCTCCACCTCCCCATACTGTGTGCGCACAAACCCCTCCTGCATGCAGATCCGCTTCACCGCCCTGCATGGCGCCGTCAACCACGACCAGCACGACGTCGCCGTCCTGCTGCTCCGCAACGGCGCCAACCCGCAGATCCTGGACATCACACGGAACAACGCCTTCCAGGTGCGGTCCTGCCGTGAAATGCCGTACCGTGCCGTACCATTCCTTGCCCTCACGCGTGCCAGGGGCAGAGCCTGTTTGTTTGCAAGGATGCCTAATGCAGGCCCTTTCTTGTGCGACCGTGTTTTTATTGTGCCTTTCTAAGGACTTGGGCATGTCAGGCGCAGCCCCTTGTGCAAGCGTTTATCATGTTGCGCGCCTCCGGTCCCGCCTCACGCCTTCCTCCTTTCCGTGCCTCCGCTGCTGCTACGAGGGCAGGTGGCTCCCTCCCTGGAGTCGCTGCAGGAGCTGCTGAACTGGGTCGTGAGGGACATCGACGCGGTGCCGGTGAGTAGTAGATGCAACTGGGGCGGCGTAGGTGGCCTTTAAGGCTACCTCGATAAATACCAGGAAGCATGCTGTCGGAGCTTGTGGGGAATGTGGTAGTGCCTCGGGAAGGGCGCTTTCCTCCCGACATGGCTTGTATACTGAGTGTGTCGGAGAGCTATTGAGCAGGGTTGTCCACCTTGAGGAGTTTGTCTGCTCTTCGCAGACGCCAGCAATTGCCCAGCTGATGATTGAGGTAATCAAGCAGCAGGAGGAGCGCGAGAAGGCGGATCGCGCTAAGACAGCGACTGTGGCGAACCCTGGCAAGGAGGAGGAGGAGGCCAAAGGGAAGGCGGACTGGTCCAAGCTGGTGACTTCTGGTACCATGGACTACACGCAGGTGCGTGCGGAGGATTAGCGACCCATGGGTCAGGTGCAGGGCGATCGCGGCTGTCGTTCTAGTAGCCTCCAGTCGCTTGGTCGGGTTATTCGGGGATACCACCTGAGTGCTTCACCACCTGTTCTCCACCTACTTCGTAAGCTGCGAACTCTGTCCCCCGCCTTGCTATTTGCAGCGCATGATATTCACGGCGATAAACAAGCTGGTGACGGGCCAGACCCATGGGTCAGCCCACGAGGGTCATAAAGCCGCGGAGAAGGAGGCACCCGCGGTTCCGCCTGCGGAGGCGGGTGGTGCGGTCGGAGGCATCATCAAGCGCCTCTTCAAAGAGCTGTACGAGAAGGTAAAGTCTTGTGCATGGGAGAGCACATGACCCTTTCCTGCATGCGCATGCCACGTATACCGGTAGCCGTATTCCTCTAGGGCTATCAGATGCCCATCATCGTTCAATCCCTCACCCCACCTGCTCCCTCCCTCGCCACCTGACCTCTCCGCCCTACCTCCCAACCTACCTGCTACTCCAACCGATCCTACCCGGCAGCAACCTTTTCATACCCACTATCCTCCCTGCTGTCTTCTGCCTGCTGCAGGAAAAGCACACGGAGCTCTGGCACTACGTGCAGGCGGCGGTTGACTACAATAACTACAAGCTGACCAAGATGATGCTGGACCTGATATGCAAGGAGTGCCCGCGCGCACTGGCCAGCTGCAACTGGGACACCACCATGGAGTCCCTCATTGCTTGCTTCCCCGACCTCTTCCATGCGCTGCTGTACAAGCTGCAGGTAGGCGCGGTCGGTCAGTGACCCACGGGTCAGCCCTGCGTGGAGTTTAGCAGGGGAACTCCTTGTTCAGGAGGGGTGGTGGCTGGATTGGTTCCGGTTTCGAGGCTGGGGCAGGGGTCGCGGAAGATGGCGCAGCACGGCACCAGGGGGGGACCCAGTTCGTACGCTGCTGTACAGCCCAATTATACCGTTTGTCCTCTCTTATCTGTCCATGCACCCCACGCTTTCCGTTGCCCACCCCAACCGCAACATCGAACCCAACAACATGTCCCTCTCCATGCAAACAACAACCGACACAACAGGACATGTCAGACTTGGCCGTTGTGGGCTTCGTGCAGTCCCTGCGTCTGAGCACCCCGCCGCCCGCCGCCAGCAACAGCAAGAGCAACCGCCGGAGCAACCCGGGCACTGCCGCCGCCTCCCCACCCCCCTCAAGCCCCACGCTGCTGCAACGGCAACAGCAGGAGCAACCGCAGCAGCATCAACAGCTGCAGCAGATGACGCGCCGCCGCCTGCCCAGCCAAGTGGTCAGCAACGGCTCAGCGGCTCAAGGGAAGATCCTGATCTACCAACAGCTGGTGGAGGGACTCAAAGCGGTGAGGGTTGTGGCGTTGTCAATACCGTTGCAGGCAATGCAGCGGAGGTTAACTCCTCGAGTACTTTCTGAGGTTACATGAGGCCAGTCTGTGTGCTGGTGCGCGGCATTCGACACCAAGCAAGCAGGGCTTTATGGGCTGTGTGTCTGTCAGCTGTGTTTGTTACGGCTCAGCGCCGTTGCTGCTGTTGTGGCCGCTGTTCATCATAGCATCATTCCGATGCAGATGCACGCAATTGCAGTTTGTTGCTCCTGCTGCTGCTGCTGATGCTGTTGCAAGACGCTTGTTGGAGCCTCCTCTCTATCTCCTCTTTTACTACCTCCAGTTGCTGCCTGCCCAAGCCACGCCTTTGCTACCTTCACCTGTCCCCTTGCCCGCCTCCTCCCTATCATTATCCTACCACACTTTGGAATTTCTTTTTCCCTCCTGCTGGCCCCCAGGTGAACTACGTTGTAGTGAAAGCGTTCTTCGAGAAGGCGCACCAGGAGGTGCTCAACGACATGGCGCTGTACCCCATCTTTGAGAACTTTGTCATGCTCATCGCGGACAAGCGGACGGCCGAGGTGGGTGCAATAAGGATGGGTCTCCGATGGGGGCGGTGGTACTTTGGGGCAGGGCAGTAGGGGAAGTACTCGGCTACTTTACACGGACTACACAGTTGGTTTCCATGTTCACGCTCATTGCGGTCAAGGGGACTGCCCAATGGGTAAGGGTAGTGGGTTGTAGCTGGCAGGCGGGCGTGGGTCGTATGGCCGTGAGGCTTAGTGGCCACGCGCATGCGGTACCACAGCGTCTCCCCGTACCCGCTCAACCGCAATCACCCCTATTCACGGGCTTGTGCCCAGCCCTAACCCGATGCGTTGTGGTGGTGCCATAAGCCAAACCCCGAGCCGCCCGGCACTCCCAAACACCCACCTAGCAGCCAACCAACACGTCCACCATTCCTCAGCACTTTGTCACTTCCCTCGTTCCCTGCACCCTTCCCATCAGAGGACGGTAACTTTAACACCCGATCACCTACCCAAACCCAACCTTCAACGCCCCCATCCCTGCATGCATGCATGCCCCCACGCGCAGGGCTTCACCGAGTCCGACAGCAGTCGCGAGCGGCTGCTGGCCATGCTGCGGGACTCCAAGCTGGAGGGGCCCGCCGTTGTGGTCGACCCACGGGACACCCGGCCCGCCGCCGTCTCGCCTAACAGCAGCCTGACGGACGGCAACAGGTGCGAGCTGGCTTGGTGACGGTATTGGTGCGAACTCCGGCTCATGTCACCTGTCCTTTCCCACCCATTCGCCTTCCCCTCACGATTCATCCTTGCCCCAACTCTGCCTTCCCCTCTTGCACCCCGCCCCGCTATTCGCCTCGCAGCCACATAGCCTCCAAGCTCATACACCAGTTCTCCGTCAGGTTGCGTGCCTCCGTACGAACCACCGCCTCACGAGGCAGCTGGTGTCAGCTCCTAGGCAAGGGTGCTGGCGGCGGCAGCGCGCGGGGCATTGACGGCGCCAGCAGCGGTGGCGCCAGCGGTAAGGAGGAGCGCGCCGCTAGCGGTGACCCACGGCTCAGCAGCACCGGCGACGGCACGGACGGGCGGCAATCCTCCTCGGAATCCTCGGAGCTGGCGGTCCAAACGCTGAATGTGTCACGGGTGCTGCGGGCGGCGGTGCATGCGGGCAAGTCGATGAACGTGGAAGCCACGGTTCGCAGCATCACCAGCTGGGTGAACCTGAACAGCAAGGACCGAAGGGTGAGCAGGGACGGAGGCTAGCGAAGGAGGTGGTTAGGTGTGCGAACTGTCGTTTGCTGCTGCCTGCAATGACGGACTCGCTTGGCGCTGCCCATTACACGTTACTTGCCCCTGACGGCTGCGTTGCTTTCTCGCCTTGCCTTCTTGCCGTTTGACCGTGTTGCTGCCATCTTGTTGGCTCCCCAGGCGGTGTTCATCACGGGCATCAGCACGGAGCTGCTGAAGGACCTGTCCAGGCGCTTCCCGCTGGGCTGTGCCAAGCTGCTAAACCTGGTGGGAGGATACCCCGGGTGGTCGGGTTTTTTTGTCTAGATCCTGCCAAGTCCCGGTGTCGCACCCGTCAGGTTCCTAGTTCTGTCGCATGCAAATCTTTCTTTTCATGTTTCTTTTCCCGCCTGCCTCCCGGTATCAACCACCTTGCCCCGCCTCCACCTCCTACGCATTGCAAACTCCCGATCCACCCGCACCACCAGCCCAACATCATCAACCCCATCATGATACCCCAACCCTCTGCTCTGCTCCCTCCCTCCCCTCCCCTCTTTATTACTTACCCCAGGTGAGTCGCGACGTGTTGGAGCAGCTGGTGACGCTGCAGGTGGCCGCCAAGCTGCTGCTGCGGAAGGACCAGCTGGTCAAGTGCAGCACCGTGCGCAACCACTTCACGTGGCGCGCGCCGGAGATGCAGCACCTGGCGGACGAGAAGGTATGCATGAGGGTTGCGTGCATGTGGCTTGCCGGGCATAGGTGGGTTTGCATGACGCCGCATGCATGCGTCCTTTAACGACGTTTGCCTGTTCGGTGAAGGTGGCATAGGTCGAAGCCGTCAAACCTCCTGGTGCCAACGCTGTCAGTCCATTGCATCCACCTTTCGGCTTTGCCCCATGCTTTTGCGGTATCGTAGTCCTGACATCCATCCCCGTTCCCCAATCTTGCCGTGTAGGGCTTTTCGGAGCGAGTTGTGGACGCACTGGTGGACTACGGCATTCCCTTCGAGTGCACCTACAAGGCGGCATTCGACGGCAACGCCACGCGGGAGGACTTCGCGGCGCTGATCGAGGAAAAGTTCACGGGCGATGAGATCCGGGTGCTCATCTCCAATGACATCAAGCTGCCGGCGGTGGTGGACATTATCCGCGTGTGCAAGTATGTGAGTGCTGCAGCTGCTGTTGCTGTTGCTGCTACCGGTGCCGTGTCGCTGGCTCGCGGCTCGCAGCGCTAACGTAGCTTCTTGCGTGTTTCTTACGTTCTATGGATATCTTACTTCGATGGATACTGTGCGATGGCTGACCACGTTACCTGGGTAGTTCGGGCCCCTGGTGACCGGAGATGTGAGGGGATCTGGATCAGCCAATCTCTGTACTGTGCCTGTACTCCGTTCCTGTTTTCCTGCCTCCGACGCACCCCCTGGGGTACTCCTCGTGTCACCTGCCATGCCGGTCCTGCTGCTCCCCTTTCCTCCTCCCTGTGTGTGCAGCCTCCCTCTGAAGTGGAGGCGGACAACTTCAAGGCGGACTCCATGACGGACCTCATTCGCGACATGATAAAAGAGAAGCTGAGCTTCCGAATTGTGGAGGCGATCCAGGAAGCACGTGAGCACGTTTGGGTGGGGGGGTTGGAATAGTTCGGGGGCGGAAGGGTGCCAGGTTCGGGGTGAGGGCTGGGTGGTGTTCGAGAGTCCTGGCGTCTGTCCCTACTGCCTTACCATGACGGGCGCTCTTCAGTCATGTGTTTGGTGCATGTGCGTTTACACATCTACGGCCCTTCTTGCCGATGCCCTCCCAACTTCTACATAGTCCTTACCGGCCCCCTCCCTACGTCCCATTCCTAGCATACATTTGTTGTTGCCTACCTGTGTCGCCTCCTGTGTGTTTCCTAACCCCTCCTCCCACCAACAGGCACCATGAACGAGGCAACCACCTACATCAACTTCCGACCCGGCAACCTGCTCTACAACAACTACAAGAAGGAGCTCTACTACCCCTGCTACACAAAACACTTCATTCAGGTACGACAGCACGGTACGGCAGTACGGCGCCGCGGCCGACCATGCTGTGCGCGCTGTCGCTGCCTGGGCTGTTCGCTGTGCTGTCCTACTTGGCAGTCCTAGCCGACCGGGCCTTGCCTCAAGCCCTAACCCCCAACCCCCCATCTTCCGCCTCCCGCAGTTGCTGCTGACCAACTGGCGCAAGGGCGTCAAGAGCGGCAGCACCTGGACGCAACGTCCCTGGGACAAGAAGGTAAGGGGCACTCACCCAGCAAGGGGGGAGGTACAGGGAACAGGGGATTGGGTAAACAGGAAACAGGGGAGGACGTACAACACCTGAAAATCCTTTCGGCTATTGCAGTAGCAGACCCCTTGTGCGGCCTTCCCTTCCTCTCCCGACCAGCGTGCCTCCTCTCGGGAGCGCTGGCAACGCTGCCAACCTCAAGATAGGCACAATTCCAGCCGATACGAAATTAACCCCATAACCATTACCCCCGTGCCAACCCCCCGCACCCTTGTGCGTCCCCCCGCCCCCACACATTCCCACGCAGTTCATCGACACCATCTTCGCGCCCAACGACCCGCTGTGTACGGCACTCAAGAGCGCGTACGACAACAAGCTGAAGGACACGCAGGTGTACATTGACAAGCAGCAGGAGGTGGATAGCTGGGCGCGGAAGCAGCGGCAGGACCAGAAGCTGGTGCTGAGGTGGGATGGAAACGTGGAGGGGGCCCTGTCCTGTCCATGCTGTCCTGTTGCCACCCTGCTGCAGCTGATTACATTTGATGCTTCCTTGCTGTCCCTCTATTCCCATCATTACCCTCATGCTGGCCGTCACCGCCACCCGGGTTGTGTTGGCTTCCTCCCACCTCCCACCTCCCCTTCCGTGTTCCACCCCTTCAATCTATCCTGGTCGCAGCGCCTTCGTGTGCCGGCCCTTCCTGCTGCACCGCTGGCCCGTCTTCTTCCTCATGCACCTGCTGCTGTACCTCAAGGACAGCACGCGGGTGCTGTGGCGGCGCATGGGCTGGGAGTGGGGCACCAGCGCCAAGCAACACAGCGTGGACGCCCGGGCGCTGGTGGGTAGCTGGCGGGGCTTGGGGAAAAGGGTGGTAGAGCTGGGGAGAGAGGAAAACCGACCATGTGACGAGGCTCCACCGGTACCGCCCTCGCTCCTCTTTCCTCCGCTTTGCTCCCCTTTCCGTTCCATTTACCCGACATCCCACGGACCTACCCCCTTGCCTGGCTTGTCCTCCTCCTGCTACCGTTTTACTACCGTATCGTTGCCATCCTTTGGTTGCATGCCGCGATGGTGCCAGGTGATTCCCTGGAAGGGCATCGCGGACATGGGCAGCGTGCGCGGCATGCTGACGGGACTGATCGACGTGGACGTGCCGGTGCGCTGGTTCGGCTTTGCGGCGGTCAAGGCGGCAATCACCGTGCAGTGGCGTGAGTATGGCGGCTGTGGCGGGGTTGTGTACGTTGGGGTGGTGGTGGGCATGGCGCGCTGTGTCGTGCAGGGGGGCTTCACGACCAAGTAAGGCAATCGCTTGTGAAGCCTCAATACCGTATTGCTGCTCAATTGGTTCTGGCCGTTCGCGCCTCTTCATCTTCCCTCCCACTCTCTCCCCGCCTCCCTCCCGAAAACAGAGGAGTTTGGTCAGATGCTGATGCTCATGTCGGCACTCGCGCACGTCATTTTCATGGCGCTGTACGGCGGGTTCCTGCTGGTGTTGCGGCATGCGGGGGTGGAGGAGGAGGGGCAGACGGACAAGGTGCGGGTAGTTGGGGACATGTTAAGGCTGTGCTGGGGAGCGATATGGAGGTGGTGGAGGCAGCGCACAGAGGGGCTGTGAGCTCCCGCCTCCCTTATTCACCGGCGGCGGGAAGGAATGCCGTCTCTACCTGCTTCCGCGCATCCCCACACCCGGGTTTCACATGTCGAAAGGTGTGTTTTGAAACCCGCCCCACCCGGCCTCTTGCATGCGCCCCACCACCGCATGCCCCCCCCCAGATCCACCAGCGGCCTGAGGTGATGGCTCTGCTGATCGTGTTGGGGCTCATGAGCTTCGGAGGACTGCTGGAGGAGGCGTCGCAGGTGGGGGCGGGATGCTGTTAGCAACCACTAGGGTGGGGTTGGGCATATGGATGCGCAGGCATGAGGTTGGCTCCGGTGCCATTTTTTATGTCAACGTTTTTCCTTAACCCCCATGGAGCCCTACGTCGTACAGCATACCTTGCCGTACCACAAACAATTCGTGTCGTACACTTCACAGATGATGGAGCTGACGTGGCGCACCTGGCGCAACTACCTGGGCAACATAGTGGACGTGACCTCCTTCGCGCTCTTTGTCGTACTGTTCGGCATGGTGTGGTCGTCGTACCGGTACGACGTCATCCTGGCGGTTGGAGCGGTTGAAACGCTCGTACTGTTCATCCGGCTGGTGTTTTTCGCCTCCATGACCGACTCCATGGGCAGCCTGATGCGCATGGTGATCGAGATCATTAAAGACATGAGATACTTCTTCACACTGCTCGGGATGATATTCAGCGGCTTTGCCATCGCCTTCGCCGTACTGCTGGTGAGTACCAGTATTTCGTACGCTGCTTTGCCGTACAGGAGCCGCAGGTTGTCACCTGAGTTCCGCGTGATTGCTGTTTTGCTGGTGCTGTTCCTTGCTAGGCTCCCAAGGCTCTAACTCGTCATCACTGCCCTTCCTTGGCCATCTCACCACTCTATCTCCTGCTACCCCCCCTCCTGCCTTGGCCACACCACCACCGCCTCCTGCCACCTCCCTACCACCACTGCGACCCCCCGCAGGGCCCCAGCAACAGCTACGAGGCGGTGGCGTTCAAGCTGTTCAGTGTGATGCTGGGCGACTGGCAGTACGACTACTTGCTGGACATGATGCACACGGAGGACATGTGGTGGGTGCGGGTGTGGAGAGGGGGTGTTTGAGGTATCTGGAGGGGTTGCGGGTGCGGTTGGGGTTGCGAGGCACACGAGAGGGGTCGAGGGCTTGTGCAGCTCTTCAACAGGACTTGGCAACCCTCCTTTGTTTTGCGCTTACTGGCCGTCCTTTGTAATCCATTGTGTCGACGGCCCGAGTCCGAATGCCGCTCTCACACCCAATCCTTTCCGCTCCGTGGTGATACGTGGGTTGGTCCTCGCTGATCTGTACTCCGCAGGTACGTGTCCCGGCTGAGCGTGCTGCTGATGAGCGTGTACGGCATCCTGATGTTGATCGTGTTGGTGAACCTGCTGATTGCCATCATGAATGACACGTACGACCGGATCAAGGAGACGGAGGAGATCGAGGTGCTGCACAACCGTGCGCGCCTGATAGTGGATCTGGAGTCGCTGCTTACAAAGGAGATGCGTGACAAGCTGCAGGTGCGTGTGAAGATGCTCGGCACGGCACAGACAATATCCTATGCATGCATCCATCCATCCTGGCCTCCTCACCATGCTCTATTTCCCGCCTGGCCCCTTTCACGCTGCCACGAGCGGTTGGTCTGCGACTTCGGTATCCCGCTCTCCCCACGGTAATGCCCCTCTTCCCCCCTCCTCGGCCCCCACCCGCCCTTCAGGAGCGGCTGCTGGGTGATTACCTTCACGTGCTGGTGCCTGCCGACAACAAGTTCAACAAGTTCATGGCCAGCTCCGAAACGGGGGAGGGCGATTGGAAGGGCCGCATGCGGGCCTTTTCCGAGGTGCGTACCTTCTGTAAACTTCCCACATGGAGGCACACCCATGCGCATTTGTTTGTACAGTACGTCATAAGCCCAGGGGCCCGCGAAGAGATCACGGTTACGTATGGAGCTAATTCGCTTACATGTGACATGGGGGGGTTGTGCATAGTCTGCTCTCTGCCCTGTCTGCCACAGCCATACTTACTGCTGTAGCATGCAAGAAAGCCCGCGTTTACGCCTCCACTTCCTCCTTACGTCATCATCCCGGATTCAATCGCAGCACCTCTCCATAGCGTCGCCCATGCTGACCGCATACCCGTCCCGAACGCACAGGCCATGAAGCGCGACGTCGAGCCCCGCATACGCGGGCTTCAGGAGCGTCAGGAGGGCGAATTCCGTGCCATTCGCTCCGAACTCGACTACATCAAGAAGTGGGTGGTGCAACAGAAGCGAGTGATGGGCGAACTGTCAGAGTCTCCGCCGCCGGAGCGATCAGACGGGCCGCAGCCCACGCCACGCCCAGGTCGCGCAGGGGGTGGCGCTGCCAACGCAGGGCGGGGGAAGTAGCGTACGGCGCTGTGGAGTGGGGAGAAGGAGGGTGCGGGGTTAGGCGGGGCGGCTGCCGTGCCATGGCCGCATGTGTGCGTATGTGAGCTTTGGCTGGCAGGGATCGCTCGCTTGTTTGCACGTCGCCGAGAGGCGTGCCTTGTCTTATTATGACCCTTGTATAGAGGACGGTTACAAGTAGCACCGTAACCCGAGCAAGCATGCAGTCGTTGACCGGTAGGGAGTTTGGCGCGTCGCTGACCTTGTGATACACGTGACCAGGTGGTAAAAAGGGGATGCATGGTGGGGCATATGTTTTGGGTTGTTACAGCACATCTACGTTGTCTGGGAGGGGAAGCAGGTGTGAGCATGTTAGCTACTTCTGGTGGGGTTATGCGGTGTAGTTATGTCTGGTTAAGGTGATGTACTTGCTTTCTATACCCGTTGCCAGGCCTCGGATGCCTGTTGAGTACTGCTGATGATGCTGTATAGATACCTTCTGGTGCACATGCGTTGGGAAGAAGGGACTGCCGCAAGTGCGGCCACTGGAATAATAAATACTAGGGGAATATTCCTCGTGTTATGGGTTGGTGGGTCTCGTGAGACAGGGTGCTTATCTTCTCGTGTGGCGGGTGTGGTGTGAGGCCCCCTTCAGGGCAGCTTCGAGTGGGGCCGGCCGGTAGGAGACTAGGGACACGGCTGTTAGGATCGGATATGTAAAGAGGTAGGACGTAGGAGAGGCGGAAGTGATGGCCTAGGCAGGCAACGCATTCACGTCCTACTTGACTTCTCGGACAGGGTCGATGGTGTGTTGATGGTGGTAGCAGCGTATGCAGTGTGTGCCCCAAAAGGCCCTTGACTTCAGGTACAGTACAATGAGGAGCAAGGCCACCGTACAACGATTGTTGCGAAGTAGTGTTCTGGCCGGGACATGCAGCCTTTCCTTGTCGTTTTCCGGGTTGCTCCCGTGTTGACTGGGACGCGGCGAGGAGGGGGCTTTGGTAGGCGGGTGGAACTTCGATGTTGGTGATTTGCATGGTGTCTGCTTTAGGCACTTTTTCGAGCGCACGAGGTGAAGGAAATGTATGAACTAGTGAGGAATGGGCGTCCACTAGTACCGTGCAGCCGCTGCATGCGTGTGATGGCCTATACAGGCTACCGGTAGCTGTCTGTCCGTGAACCAGTTTTTCAGAAGCATAGCACATATCGGCGCATGCACATATCGGCGCATAGAAGACGGTGTCCCGTGTGTTTCCGGTGGCGCTGGAGGGTGGTGGGCTGCTGCCGGTGGAGCCTGTGATGGGGCACTTCCCGACGATAATCGTCTGGCTCATTGGAACATAAAAGCTCTGTGACAGAAGGCCGAGTTTGCGGATTCGTATTGAGCTGCAATGCAAATGTTCGACGGTTCTGACTTTCCAGGCAGATGCGCTCAACTGCCGGTCGCCGTACACTGATGCCGAATTACTGCTTTATACTGCCAAGCAAGCATGATGCCTCCTTGCTTAAATGATGCCAAGCATCGTCTTGCCCAGAAGTACTGCAGCCGTGGAGCAGCCCCCAGCACCACAAAAACCAGCCACAGCGCTCAGGGCGAGCATGAGACATGCAGGAGTTCCTGGGCAAGGGAATCCAGCCATTGGATAAACGCCAAAAAGCCTCCTATTCGCCCCCCTGACCTTCTAAGGGCACTAAATACCGGTATTCTTGGAGCCTGTCCAAAACGCCAAGAGAAAGCTCTTTCCATGTTACTCTACGGCTCCTTTGATGGAGGCATCCAGCAACACTCTCCAAACATGCTATCCAGCTGAAGAATCGTGGCCTTTCGAACAGGGACCATTCCTTCGTATACGGCAACTCCACCCCATATACGGGGAATCAAAACCTGCCTTCAGTCGGGGCGGTACGTTGTCACTAAGTTGGGCCTCCACTGCCGTCACCCAAGCCGCGGGCACCTCACCCAACAAGTTTTCTAGTGACAGCAGCAGACCATGGAGTCTGGGCAGGGAACAACGCGCAGAGGCAACCGAAAGAACCGGATAGGAGCCGAAGGATGAGATATGACCATCAACACATGATCTCCGCATCCTCCATACAACAAAGCTTATCTTGAGCATCCTTATACTGCAAAACTATAGTTATTAAAAACTGCCACAACAGTACATACACGAAGGGCATGGCAATGAACTAGGACCGGATGACAGTATTCCAAACCCAACATGCCTGATTAGGCCATCACACCAACAGGCAAAAACGGAACACCCCAACACCAACAACCCGGTTTCAAAGGATCCGGATACAATACGTCGGTATTAAGCGGTGAAACCAACACAGAAAATACTACACGTTGGATATGTTCCGGCAAACTATCTACCCCCAGCCATGGCCCCGCCATATTAGTCGTGGAAAACGCCAGGGGACTAGAAGCCGGATGCAAATCCTTAAAATTGAAATCAGAGCACGTTGTCAAGGATGCATAGACCCCCAGCCACCACCGTTGAACGAACAAGAAGGGCTCCCCAACAAGCAAAGCGAGCCCGAACAACGTCTAAGGAAGGCAAAACATCAAAACCATCTGCCCATCTGCCCCGGGGTGACTCAGCGGGTGACCTGGTAACAGTCTATCTGCAACACTTGCAGCACGCCCCTCCCCATCTTGCCGACACAGGTGCCCAACAAATTTAGCAACTTGCCAGAACCTGCTTGCCAAACTCTCCTAACTGATCACCCTGCAGTAAACCTCAATGCTTCCTATGCCAGGTCGCCACATGCAGCAGAGCTGCAAGCTGCCGTACCGTTAGCCCGACAGAGAATACGGTAGAAGAGGACGACGGTCCTCCGCTGTCAGGAACCGCTTGCTCCAATAATCAAGACACCAAGCTAACTCATTTTTCCGCTAAAGCCACTGCCGTACAAGCCACTGACAAACCCCAAATGTCACTACTGACACTAACCCAGTGAAACCCCAAGTCCCCAAGAAGCAAAATTTCAGTCTGTCGAGATTTAAGCGCAACGACTTCATTCACTGGAGGATTATGTCCCTCACACATCAGGCCCATGCCTTCCGGTTTGGGATCACTGCAATAACGGTCAATCATCCAGACCTGCCGTACACCACTACCTACCAACACCGTACCATTAGCAAACTGGACCACAGAGGTGAGGAAGGAATTCGAGGGATCAGATTTTATACCCGCCTGACAGTGCTGTAAGCTACACAAGAGGGCTGGCGAGGCAAATAAACAAGTACAGCGAGGGTGCTTAAGGACACCCTTGCCGGACACACGCCTCCATACACACCTGTTGCCATGCATGAACAGCCGCATTTACTTCCGATGTGGATACCGGTGTTGAGGACGTGTCAGTAAGCACTTTCAACAGACTTGCACCTCTCTCATAGCTCGCATACATAAAATAGAGCGCATTTCGGTCGAAGGTATGAAACGCCTAGGCAAAAATCATTGATGAGGCCACCATGCCGGCTTGCCTTTGGTGAGTTATGAAATGCTGTGACGTACGCAACAACAAATGTTTTGCGCCAACTAACCTGTCAGACAGGAACGCCGGCTGCTCTTAAGTAACCACGTTAGCCGGCCCAAGGCGTGATGCAAGTAGGCGGTTGTATGGGTGCACCCTTTTGGATGGCTCAGGAGGCAAAGAAGGAGCGCTACCCACATGCACGAACGTTAGTCCGACACACTTCACCTCTGCCACCCAGTTCCACAGCGGCATGCAGCAGCGGATCAGCACCGTACACATCCCGCTCGAACTATGCGCAGCACGCTGCTCGCGAGAAATGAATCACCGCTGCTCATATCTGTGTGCCAATCCGTATCAGCGACGTCACCGTCATACTTCCATAGCTAGCCCTGTCAAGCGATAACGTACTCCGTAACGTGGGAAAACGTGCCGTACGGCTGGTGGGAGGCGAAGATGTTCAAAACTGCACCCGCGCCTCCACGGGAGACGTTCTTGATCGTAAAGGCATACAAGTTGGAGTTGCCGTGGCCGTTAGTACTTGATAGGGTTGCTGGGTAGAATTTCTGGTTGCTGTTGGTGAATGAGGCCAACATGTGAGTTCCCTTCTTCACTTTAAACACAATCCGAAGCCCTTCGTCCGACGTAGACGTGTCTTGAATTACCAGCTGCTTGTGCGAAATGGGCAGCACACCCAGCTCCCAGCAAACCGGAAAACGAAGCTTAACAACCCTCGTAAATGTCTGCCAGCTGAGTCGGTAGTCCTCTGGTAGCAGCGTCCAAGCAGGGTTCTCCGGAAAGTGTGATTGCACAAAGGCTAGCGGATCTGCCATGTAGTACTGCCGGCCCCATTCCTGGATATACGTCGTACCGTTGGTGTGGCCGGCGCACCAGGTTGGATCCACAAGATGCCAGCGCTCCTTGCGCCTCGAGGGGACGTACAACTTGACCGCATTCCAGTTGTGGTTGGCTTCATACTTCATGCCTGAGGAGGCTGTGACCGTCGTACCGGAAAGACTCCGGGTGAAGCCCATACCCTTCGCGTAACCGGAGATAACTTCGCACTCCACGTTACAAGCCTTGCACAGCGCTGCCATGAGCCGCGAGAAGCCATGGCAAACCGTACACCTGGGCGACAGTTTATTTGACAGGGAAGTGAACCAACTGAAAGAAAGAAAGCGACAAGTAGTGAAACAATAAAGATGCAATTCGCATGTACGGCCAGCAGACAGGGCCGTACCATCGGGCAGTACTTGTAGAAGTGTATGTGCGGATTCCTCAGTTCCCAGCGTATGCCGACGGGACTTATAAACCCCAACAATGTACGGCAAACACCGCCTACCTGTCTCGCAGCACATCATCGGCAGTCATGCTTCGGACGGTTCCGCCGAAGTAGGCTTCTGTGTCGTACCGCACGTTGAGGTGCAGCCAGAAGCAGATGGCGCGGACCTTCTCCTCGGGGCTCCTTGCCGCTGAGGCCAGGTAGGTCGCGAGGTCGGCTATGGTGCGGGTTACAGATGTCGGGCAGGCGCGCGCGTGTGCGTCCATGGCCGCCATCCGATCTTGTGATAACGTTCCACGGTATAGCGGGCATTTCATGTCGTTGACCACGGCGTCTAGGCGAGCGAACGAATCAGCTTGCTCCATGTCCGCAGTCAGAAAGTAAGGATGTCTGTAAATCCTGACTGCGACGTCACAGCAGTAGGCACAGGCAGGGCAAGTAAGACGGCGAAAGTAAGGCTCAAATGTTAAAGGCCGCCGTTGTGCCAGAAGGTATATATTGAAGACTTATAGTTGCTTTATATTGTTCTAGTTGTGCAGAGAAAGCTTCGCATTCTATCAGCTGTCCCAGCATGCAGCGACCTGCTAATCATGACTTCTCTCACCTACTCCTCCAATCTATTGCCCCATAGCAACAAAAAATGACCAACATACCTTGTAAACGTAGTTTTAGGTGGCTTCTTATCCACAGAAGTGCTTTGCAGCGGCTTGCAAAATGCGATGTCCGTTCACGCTTCGGCAGCGCCCTCCGGAGCTAAACCATTCTCGTATATTGTGTCGTCGATAAATTATAAACAACAACTTGCACGGCTGCTTAGGCCGTCTTGCCTACTTAGGCTTGTATGATGGTACCAAGCGGCGGCAAGGATTGCGACTATTGGGAAAAGAAGCTGTTGTGGATTGTCCTCAGAATGATCTTGCGTGACAAATGAATCACAGTACTGTGACGCGGCCTACCCTGGAGTGGCACCGGCGGAAAATCTGCGAAAGCACAAGTCGGGGAGCTGCATAGAGACTGGGGTAGACCGGCTCAACTGCCGGTTCGTTACCCGGTTGCCGTACACTGACCGAGATACGGCCAAGCTAGCACTCCAGGAAATTGGCACGACAAGTTGCTCATATGGCCAATCATCAACGTCGGCACTACAGACTATATATGGCATTCCAAGCTTACCGTACCGACGCTTTGCAGCCTCCAGGCAGGCTAGCCGTCGAGGGCGGTGCGGGGCGTTGGTTACATGATTACCGTGTTACGGGGAAAAGAGGAAACAACTAACTGACTGAGGGATAAGGCGTCAACATGGGTTGCAACATGTGAGCCAGCCCGACCCGCCCAGCCCGAATTAGCCAAGCCAAATTGCCGAATTAGCCCGTGTTACGGGGAGGCCTTGAAGGAGGCGGAGGAGGATTGCTACCCATAATCCCACCTGCATCGCTGGTTTCGTCACACTTCCACCACTGCCACCCAGTTCCACAGCGGCGTACTGCAGCCGATAGCATCGTACAGATCCTGCTCCCGCAGTACGCAACATGCTGCTTGCCGGGAACAGAAACAACGCTGTCCGTGGTGTACTGCAGCCGTTTTAAAAACTATCATCGACATACATTAAATAAATACTCAAGCAATGTTAAGCAATCACATACTCCGTAACCCAGGCATACGTGCCGTACTCTTGATGAGAAGCAAAGAACTTCAACACTTTGCATGCATCCGTGCCATTACAGGCAACTGCGACGTCCTTGATATAAAAGGCAAGCAGATCGCTGTTCTTGTTGCCGTACTGCTGCTCGTTGACGCCTGACAGGGTTGCTGGGTAAATCTGCTGGTTGCTGTCGTCGATTTTCGCCAACATGTGAGTTCCCTTCTTCACTTTAAACACGATCCGAAGCCCTTCATCCGATGTTGACGCGTCTTGTAACAGCAGCTGCTTGTGCGAAATGGGCAGCACGCCCAACTCCCAGCAAACTGGAAACCGCAACCTTGCGACCTTTACGAACGTGTGCCAAGTGGGTCGGTAATCCTCTGGTAGCAGCGTCCAGGCAAGGTTCTCCGGAAAGTGCGACTGCGCAAAGGCTAGCGGATCTGCCATGTAGTACTGCCGGCCCCATTCCTGAATCCATGTCGTACCGTTGGTGTAGCCGGCGCACCAGGTCGGATCCACAAGATGCCAGCGCTCCTTGCGCCTCGAAGGGACGTACAACTTAACCGCGTTCCAATTGTGGTTGGCTTCATACTTGATGCCTGAGGAGGCTGTGACCGTCGTACCGGAAAGATTTCGGGTGTAGCCCACGCCCTTCACGTAACCGGAGATCACTTTGCACTCCACGTTACAAGCCTTGCACAGCGCTGCCATGAGCCGCGAGAAGCCATGGCATACCGTACACCTGGGAGACAGTTTGACAGGATTGAAAGGGTGAGGCGGCAAGTTTTAAGTTGTCAAACGTGATCAGAAGCACGCACTTGGCATGTGCGCCCGGCCCTAGAGCATGCAGGGCCCTACCACCGCCGGGCAGCATACGTGTATGTGCAGCCTTCCTCTGTTCAAGACGTAAGAACGCGACGATGTACGGCAAACACTGCCTACCTGTCTCGCAGTACATCATCGGCAGTCATGCTTCGGACGGTTCCGCCGAAGTAGGCTTCTGTGTCGTATCGCACGTTGAGGTGCAGCCAGAAGCAGATGGCGCGGACCTTCTCCTCGGGGCTCCTTGCTGCTGAGGCCAGGTAGGTCGCGAGGTCGGCTATGGAGCGGGTTGCAGATGTGGGGCAGGCGCGCGCGTGTGCGTCCATGGCCGCCATCCGATCTTGTGATAACGTTCCACGGTAGAGCGGGCATTGCATGTCGTTGACCACGGCGTCTAGGCGAGCGAACAAATCAGCTTGCTCCATGTCAACAGCCTCTCGGTTAATAAGCTGCAATGTCGGAAGTTATGACTGCGGTTCAAAAAGCGGCAGGCACAAGGGGGGCATATCCTCAAGAAATGGGCGCATGGTTATGCATGGCTCAGCAGTTGCAGTTACCTGCGAATTACCTACCGTCACAAAAAACAGTAGAACCTCCCCACCAGCCGTGACAGCCAAGCCAAAGAGGTCAAATCCCCTTCACCCACAACCTCCAGCCTCTTCAAAAGTACACAAGCCACGACAACTTCACAGACCATTCAAGCAGGATGCAAGCCGCCAAGGGCCGCAGCTGCAGGGCTCGCAGCGCCCCCACTCTGCCGCATGCAGACATGCTCTCACTCGAAGGGGGTCTGCACACATGCAACAGAAGCAAGGGTAGCGTTCAAAAGGGTTTAGTTTTCCTTCGCAACTGAAGCGTCGCAGAAGCTCAGCAGTGTTACCAGTATTAGGATCCAGCTATGCTTACGGTAACTAACACAACGCCACACAAAAAGTCATCGTCAACAGAACATGTCCAGGGGGTCAACAACTAACGCCAGCAGTGGAATAAAGCACCAAAAATCGCTGGTATGGTTTGTCAACAACGCCCCTCAAGAACGCCAGTTTCGTGCCTCAACCAAGGAGCACACTGCTCCTCCGCTCAGTCACAGCTGAAATACTCAGCACAAGTACAGCGACCAGACCACCACAACACACACACATACACACAACTACACACACTGTTTTACCGCAGAACGCCGCCAACTCGCATACCGATACATGGCAACATGGGAGGTGACAATACAGCAAAAAAACAGCCCGAGCTGCAGCAGCAGGCCTCGCCACCCACCCCACCCATTGCCCCATTCTTCTTTTTCCCGCTGCCCCGCCACCACATTTCCTCTCGCCCCCCTGCCTTTCTTCATCATACACCCAACATGGCCCAAGTTGCCGCTGTAGGTCTAACGTTGTCCCATGCTCCAGGCCTGGCCATCAGACCACAGCACAACGCCATGTCAACGACCTACAAACTGACAAACGGAGACACCCTGCTGCAGAGGCAATCCTACCCGCGCGGCAAACACCGACCAAACATGACGTTGGAAGCGCGTTATGCATGGGCAAGCAGCCAATTGGCCACAGACTGCCGCATGCGCTAGCCCACATAGGTATCTTCACCAACATCGGGAGAAGCTGCCACTTGCCTACCGATTGCCACCGCACGCCCCGTTCTTTCATGGTCCCCTCACAAACCCTAGTACTAGGGGCATCTAACCAGCAGCTTTGGCGCACATTCAAGACGCATCTCACTAGCTTCACAAACGCACATCCCTTGGACGCACCCACGTGTTGGTGGCAGGCCTAACGGGCCCATCTGGCAACCGTAAAGATACAGAAGCGGTGATGGGACCCATGGGTCAATAAGAAAGCAATTAATAAAAAGAGAGACCACTCCCTCCGGGATGTTCGTCTCTGGCATCGTCAGACACGCAAGTACGCAGTATGCGGCAGGATGTGCTAGCTTACCGCCCCAATCAACTCAAAACACGCGACAACACCCCCTAGACAATGCAGGCACATGCTGACCCTCATCCCTCTTAACAAGCACGACGAGTTGCCCAAAGCCACAGCCACGATACTTGCATTCCCTGTCACTCACTCCTGAAGGCAGAGGAAAGACCAAGAATGAAAGAAAAGCAGCCGCCGACTCGCACGAGCCCCCCGCCACACCAACTCGATTGCGGTCAAACACATTGCACCAGACCATGCAGACCAACAAGTGGGTACTCGCATGGCGACACCCCACCCCACGGTCCACCACAGCAGGAAACACTCCCGACCTTGCAATCTTGTTATGTTGCCACCAGCCAAAAGCCACAACGATACGACCAAAAACATGGCCTCAACCAAGCCCCTTTACAGGAAAGAAACACCCCAGTGCTTCCGCATATCGGATATCACGAAAGAAGAGCAGAGAGGAACAGACGGTACACACAAACAAACCTTGCGTTAACCAAATCAGGCAATAGCCAGCCGCATCCGTCAAGGACACGCTTCGACACACCAGCCGTATACCTGAGTGAGTGACATGGGCTCGCTTACGCAGTCGCCAACACGTTCCATGTGACATGTGACTAGGTACAGTCCTCCTTGGGAGGTTAGGTGAGCAGTGTTGGCGGGGCTTACCCACCGTGAACAAGTTAACACCGGACAGCATTAGCATGCCACACGAATACGGCCAAACTCGGTCACAACAATTCACCATAGCCATACATAATGACACGGTAGCCATATACCACGATACGGCTCGCTTTTCAGAGGATAAAGGGTGTTTTGTGGCACAGGCCACTGCTGCGCAAGGTGTCCGCCGGGAAGGCGGGTCCGTTGCAAAGGCACGAACAGCGGCCGGGCAACGTACTAAACGGAGTGACAGCCGAAGGAACGACTGCGACAAGATCCCGCTAAAGGAATGTTTCAGGGGTGACCGCCCAGAAGCCGCATCAGGGCGGCCTTGCATCTGCGCCACACTTCTCCACATACTACTACACAGCAGTCCTGCGCCTACAACAGGCGACGAGAATGCCAGTTCGCCCAAACTAACACCGAGGCCGATGAAAACAGCCATACAAGCAACACAAAACGCGCGCGTGCGCCTCATCATCACCCATCCCATCCGCTTTTTAGTGCTACTTAGCTTATACAAGAAGCGCCCCGTACGGCTTTTCATGAAGCACCTGTAGTAGTCCTGTTATTATGGGTCCCAAGGATACGAGGCACGCATACTAGGGTAATGGTAGTCCACCGCCCATTGAAGTACATAAGGAGGGCGACCCCAAAATTAACAACACCCGTGTTCCCTTTTAGAGAACCATTGAAACGGTCATTCACTTAAACAACAAACATACGTGAACAAAACTGGCCGCGAGTCGGAACTGGTCACGAGCCATGTGCCAACAAAACCCGATCCTACCCGTATGGGGTAGCTAGCCAAAATGACAACATTCAAGACTTGAAGATGCCGAAAGCCTGCAGCAAGCGCTTAGCGCTACCTCCGCTTCCGGGCCGCAAGCGGCTGCTGCTGCTGCCACTGCTGCTGCCGCTACCGCTGCTGCTGCCACTCGGCCCAGATCCCCCGCCGGGAGACTCCTCACCGTCACAACTGCAGCAACCACCACCGCTGCTGCCACTCCCAACATGGCCCCTAGGCAGAGACCCAGCGCCTCCCTGCGCTGCAGGTCCTTTGTTGTTGTTGCCGCTGCCGCCACCGCTATTGCAGCGCGCCCCGCCGCTAAGGGAGCCGTCATTGCGGTGCCCGCTGCTGCCACTGCCGCCACCCGGCCCCGCTGGCGCCGCAAAGGTGCCGCAGCCCGTCAGAAGCTCCAGGATAATTCGCAGCACGTCGTCTGGTGAGCCCAACTGCGGATTGACGTACTGTTGTACAGCCTGTTTCACTAGCGAATGCAGGGCGCGGTGCTGAATGGCACGTACGGCAGCCATTGCTTCGTCGTACAAGGGGCGTACGGCACGCAGCAGCATCTCCCGGCGATGTGGGTCAAGATGCGCGCTTTGCGCTCCGCGGCCCCATAACTGATCGTGGATTTGAGCTGCCAGCTCCAAAGCATGTGTGGCCATGAAGGCATCTTCGTCATCCATGAGCCGCACTAGGTGACCGCGAGGCTGCGGAGGCGCCTGCTGGGGGTTAGGATCGCAGCCCTCACCGCAGCACACTGGGCTGCTGTGACTTGCAAGGCGCTTCATGGAATCACGACGGGCTGCCTTTGAGCTTAAACGACGTGAGGACAGGGAGGTGCTGGAGACACATTGCCAACGTGCTGGGTAGGATTCCACTGCCTCTAGGGTTCCGGCGGAGGGTTCGGTGGCACGACGTGGTGTGGAAGCGCAGGAGGTGTGTTGATGAACGTTACTGTTGTGATGGTGTAGAAGGCGGCAGAAGAGCTTGGAGGTAGCAGCGGCGACCGAAGCCATTGCGCCAGATGCGACCTGCGAAACCCTATGGTCGCGGTCGTGCGGGACGTCGATTGCATCATCGCTGCCAAGGTCGTGAGAACTGAACCGGGAAGGCTCATGGCCGGCATTGCTGCAGGAGCTCATCAGCATGTCATCCTCCTCGCCTTCGTGCTCGCCCTCCTTAATAGTCGTGGATATGAGCATAGTAGAGGCTTCACTCCATGCGCGATAGCATTTATTGTTCAAGAGAGTGGACATCTGCCCCAAAGGAAGAGTGGAGGACAAGGACCGGATGAGTCAGCACCCTTCAGCTACCAGATAAAAAACAGGGGACACTTTGCACGACAAGGAAGACCAGCACCACTGTAATCCGAGAGTTCCCTCCTGGCATTGGTAAGAGCATTTGGACCGCGCCCCTGATGTCCCACCTCACGCGGTGTAGGTGACTTCGCCAGCACAGCCCTCCTCAGCGAAACTGGTTGCACTGAAATATTCTCACCCATTTTACCACGCGTAAGCTGCGGTGTCCGCACGCCCGAAACGATAAAATGCCAAGTTGCCTAACCTAAAATCCCTACGCTTACACCATCATGAAAATAACATAAGCGGCAAAGCCATAGCGAGCAGCTATGTCCTTGCTGAGGACAAGAAGTCACGCGGGCATCGCTGGGAAATTCATAGGTCGGTACAATTGAGTATGAATTGGCAATTTGGTAAGCAGTGAGTATCCATAACACTTGTGTACAGGTGGGACGGGTTTGCGGAAACAGCGGACGGCGGCTGTACCTGTACTGCCTGCACCACCTGAAGTTTGTTGGCCACCTGTATCATGCTGCGCACCACAGTTTTTGTTTGGATACTCCTACGTACTGTTATTGCAATTTGTGTTCATATTTTTGCAAAGTATGTGAAACTTTACGGCTTGGAGAGGTCCGTGCAGTCGTGCGCCTTACATTCTGTCCTTCAGTAATCCTGCATTGACGACAGTAGAGAAAACACAAAGTCCTGCAACGTATGTCCATTGCTTGGGTAAACCTTTGAGCCAGCGCTGCTGTTAGGGACGCGTAAGCGCTAAGAGCCTGCGCGTTGCGCGTGTGGACGGTGACAGGGAAACGGTTTCGGAAACATAAAGGCAAAGTGTACGTGATGCAAACTGGGTAGGGAAGGGCTGGCTTGCCGGACGGAGGGGATGATTGGGCTGTCCTAGCACAATAACAACACATACGTAGAGATCCGAAGGAAGCATGCAGCCATGGCCCTACAATGGTTTTGGTGCATAAAGTGAACAGCTCTTGTAGAAACCATGGTTGCAACACCAGTGCTCATCTGCAAGGTTACCCGTAGTCGTGGTTAGTGCCCTTAATGACATCGTTATATTTCCCATGCGCTTGTGGAAGACCGAAGGAACACCCGGTGAAGGATAACATTTACGCTCTAATGTGGGCAAGTGTGTCTTCAAGTTACCAGACAAGCCTCCGGGTCACATGTCAAATAGTTATTTGGGTCGTAGTAATGAAGTAGGGCAAAAAATGTCCAGCGGTTTGCGTGTGGATTGTCAGTGGCCCCTGCAGAAGTTCAAGCGACGCGAGGGCTTATCAGTCGCTTCGTCCACGCCTCCGCGTGGCGATGGACTCTTAGCAGCGACTAAAGGGATGCATTCATTGTTTTTTTGCGCAAACGTTGAATGCGAGGCGTGCGCTAGCCCATAGGGCCCAATCTAGGCCCAACCTAACATCTTATCCGTTGAGAGAGCTATAACTACAGCTCGTGTGTACGGCGACGCCCGATCAGGGTTCGCGTACCAAAGAACTACACCGGCTATGGTGCTGGCATATAGGATACTACCCTCATTGCCTCATACCCGGTAAATATCATGAGTAAGATTATCATAATAAGAAGGTTTGCTAGCTCCTGCCAGCCCAATTTCTGCCGCTAAGATTGTTGAACTAGGCTACTGGTAGCAGCTGCCGACCGAGCTACAGTTCCGCACATTGTTCAGGTACCAAGCGGGCATTATCCGGGCATTATCCTTATTATCATAGCTAGGGCAGTAGTCCAGAAATTCATCATTTGCTTCTTAGGCGCGCCGGCGAGCGACTGCGACCGCCTTGGCTGCAGCAGCAGTAATTTCTACTACCCTACCTAACACACAATGCAAGTCAGCTGCAAGCATTGTCCTCACACCTCCATGCTGTTTGTGCGGGTGCAGGAGGGATGGATGCCCTTGCTACCCACACCGACGGCTTGCGCGCCGGTAAAGTCGCGACTGCCCTTGAGCGCTTTTGGACGGCCGACGATACAGCAACGCTGTGCGAGTTCCTCTGCTCCGGTGATTTCCAGGTAGCGACATACTTTGGCGGATTCCGTGCCGACTGGTTTACATGAAGATTCCTCTTTCGTTGACCCCAGCAGGGATGAGGGAAGGCCATTGACCCGTGGTTCACTCTCCAATCCTCAGTGAACCTACATTCCTGAAACCCGCGCACATCCTGTCTTCCCAGCCTGCCCATTCCCGTCTCCCGCTGCAGCTCCTATGGCACGACTCGCTGTTTCCTGATCAAGCTCTAGCGGGACTGGAGCAACTGCAGGTGAAGAGAAACGGGGAAACGATTTGAGGTGCTGATTGCGGGGTGGCAGAGTTTGGGTTTGAGGCACGAAACTTTCCATCCCATATACCGGTACCCACCGTGCTGATTCTTCACCTCTCTCCTCGCCTCCCACTCCCCTCCCGGGCCCCTAACCGGCCCCTCCCTGCCGCCCAGTCCCTCCGCCGGGTGCTCACCGGGGCCCTGCCGGACCTACACCTCCGCCTGCTGACACCGTTGCACGTGGCGGAGGGCGGCGTGCTGCTGGGGTACTGGACCACCAGTGGTGGGTGGCCTCGAAGCCTTAGTGGGGACGGGGAGGTTGCAGGCATGCAGGGGTTGCATGTTGTTGCAGCAGGCAGGGAAAGGTAATTTGATGAGGAAAGGCCGATGGGTGGTTCTGGGCGCTGGACCCAAAGAACGGGCGGTCTGGCGGGCAGGAAGGCGGGATTAGCGGGAAGGGAAATGCCTATTCGGATATTTACAGGAAGATCAAGGAGGGGTAGGAGAGTTGTATGCATGAAGTACCGGTAGTCGCCACCGTATGCGGCTTCCCACCGCTCTTCCCCACCACCATGACGCCCTCCGCAACCAACCCAACGCGCAGGCACCCACGCCGGGGCGCTGGGGCCCCCCCTGCCCCCCACCGGTGCTCGAGTCACCTGGGAGGGCAGCGTGCTCATTCGCGTCGCGGGGGCGGCTGAGCAACAGCAGCAGCAACAGCAGCCACAGCCACGGCACCCGAAGCCACAGCAGCAGCCACAGCCACAGCAGCAGCAGCCGGAAGGGCTGGCGCCCCATGCCAGGTTGCAAGAGCAACAAGGCTTAGCAGCATGCCCTACCCGGACGGTGGAGGTCTGGTGGTCTTGGGACCCCATCTTCCTCTTCAAGCAACTCGGTTGGCAACAACAACAGCAACAACAGCAAGGACAGGAGCAGCAGCGGAAACCGCACAGGCAACAGCAGGTGAGCCTGGCGGGATCATGCGAGGCGGCTGGGATTGCGGAGGAGTATCAGGAGGGTGCGCAGCAGCTTGCCCGACCCGCTTCCAAGCAACACGCCGACGTATCCTGTTTGGGCAATGGTTTCGGCGGCGGCACTAGCGCCCTGGCGCCTGAGTTTGGGGACACGGCGGCGCAGACAGCGGCTGAGGCGAGGGCTGCGTTTGCGACGGAGGAAGAGGCGGTGCAGGCTGCTGGTGCTGCGGTGGCGGCTGCAGCAGAGGCGGCAGCGGCAGCATGGCGGCTGTCGGCAGGGACGCCTGAGGAGGGGGCAGAGGCAGAGGCGGCGCTGGCGGGGGTTCAGGCGGCTAACCGGGCTGTGGTTGAGCTTTACTTCCACACTTACAACACGGGTGGGTGTGGCTGCAGTACGTAGGTTGGGTCTGTCGATTGCGGCTTCGTGTCTGCCGCAAGCTTCAGGAGAAGCGTTACCCAATCACATAAAACGCATGTGAGGGTGCAGGACGAGGGTGCAGCACGAGGGTACAGCATCCGCCTTCTAAAGCAAGGAACGAAAGTAGGAAACCAAACTAGGCATGTCGGGCAACAACAACATGCGATACTCAGGTTAATGTTGTCTTGTCGACCCAAACATGCGCTAGCACGTTGCTTGTTGAAGACAACGCGAACCCGCGCAGGTCGATATAAGGTGCTGGATCATATCGTACATCCTGAATACCAGTACGACGGCTTACTTGATCTGGGTGACAGGTACGGTATGTACGGCAGCGTGGGCCATCCTACCATATCCTTGGCTCAATAACATCGAGGCCCCGGTTCTGTCCCCCTGCTGCTTTCCGATGCACGCTAGGTACCCTTGTAATAAATAGGAATGCTTATGTACTTGTGCATTTGCTGTCCCGTGCTCACTGGGTACGACATACACCATTGTGCCGTACGACAGACGCGGTCGTACCGCCATGGAGGCCATGATGGGCGGCTGGCGTGACAGCTTGCCTGATCTGGCCATTGGACACGAGCTGTTTGCGGCTGTGGGCTGCGACAAGGTCACCTTCCGTTGGGTCATTCGGGTAGGTCAAATGCTGTGCACGTACTGGTACGCCCTCCACGTTCGTGGTGCGCAGCGGTGGTTGTCTTGCGTGTAATGTTATGTCTTTTCCTGTCATGCTCCTTTCCTGACTTGGAAACGCCCTAGCGCCCTACGTTAATCGCCGGCCTAACTCTTCCCTTCTCGTCTATGGCACGAATGACATTGTCCAGGGCACACACTCCGCTCCTGGCAGCAGTCCCCTGCTAGGAGTGCCCGCCTCCGGAGCCCGCTTGCTGGTCAAGGGCGTCACCACGCTCACAATCCGAGATGGCCGTATTGTACGGAAGGTTTCGCATGCGAATGCCGTACACACGCTACAGCAGCTGGGAGCTGCGGCGGCTCCGGAACTGCCTCCCATCTGGATGGCATGAGGCGAGGGTGTGCTTTTCCGGGCAGGGAAAATGCAAACCGGTGTGAGGGGAGGTTGTAGGAAAGTGCTTCGAATTCGGAATGGACAACTTGACTTGCATGCTTCATACCATCGCAATCATGCACTGGTATCAAAAAATTGTTGAAGGGCGGCATGTGATAGTTTTACACCACGGTACCGGTAGTTGCTACAATTTTGCTGCATTACAATACCGGTCATGCAGCGCGGGGAGACGTTTATCACTTCACCGGTGTTGAGTAGAGGGTTTGGAACATGGAAGGTATCCGCCGCATGAAGTGAGCTGATGCCAGGCTGCAGCAGGCTGCAGGCACAGGCGATTGCGTCAGCGCCAATGACATGTGTACGGCTCACGAAAGAAGTGCCTACATATGCCTAGCCGCATTACTAGTTTACTACGCTTACTGTCCAAAGCCCTCAGCCCCTTACCATCTTCAGTCAAGACAAAACAGCCTGCACCTTCCGTCATAACAAATAAGACTGCAGCCAGCTGCAGCACCAAAACGTTGCATCATCATCCTGGCTCTCCGCTCGCCCGGCATACCAGTACACCTGCTGACTCAGCTGTCTGTGTATGCACCGGTAAATTGTCAATAAAATCGACTGCCTCTTACCGCTACCGCCTTCTATGTACGGATGCAGCGTACGGCCATCAGGTGATGGTAACAGTACGGTTCACTCCGCTTCTTCCAATGCGATGCGTGCACCCAAACCGGTTGTGTGACCCCCCCTGTGGCCTTGCATGCCACCGTCGACCGTCCATTTTGCTTCGGTATGCCTCGGGAAGGGTGTTGTCCTCCAGACAGGGCTTGTATGGCTTGTATACTGAGTGTCATGTTGGTTCGGAGAGCTACCGGTATTGAGCAGGGTTGCCCACCTTGAGGATTTTGTGTGCTCTTCGCAGACGCCAGCTATTGCCCAGCTGATGATTGAGGTAATCAAGCAGCAGGAGGAGCGCGAGAAGGCGGATCATGCTAAGACAGCGACTGTGGCGAACCCTGGCAAGGAGGAGGAGGAGGCCAAAGGGAAGGCGGACTGGTCCAAGCTGGTGACTACACGCAGGTGCGTGCGGAGGATTAGCGACCCATGGGTCAGGTGCAGGGCAATCGCAGCTGTCGTTCTAGTAGCCTCCAGTCGCTTGGTCGGACAATTCGGGGATACCACCAGAGTGCCTCACCACCTGTCCTCCCATCTACTTCATAAGCTGCGATCTCTGAACCTGCCGGCCCCCTCCTGCTAACGCAGTGGATGATCTTCATGGCAATAAACAAGCTGGTGACGGGGCAGACCCATGGGTCAGCCCACGAGGGTCATAAAGCCGCGGAGAAGGAGGCACCCGCGGTTCCGCCTGCGGAGGCGGGTGGTGCGGTTGGAGGCATCATCAAGCACCTCTTCAAAGAGCTATACGAGAAGGTAAAGCCTTGTGCATGGAAGAGCACCCCATTCCTTTATGCAGACGCATGCCACAGATAGCCTTACTCCTCCTCTAGGTCCATTCAATGCTCAACCCCGCCCAATCCCTTATCTCACCTGCTCCTTCCCTCGCCACTTGGCCTCTCCTACCTACCTCCCAACCTGCTACTCCAACCAATCCAATCCGCCGCAACTGTATCGTATGCACTATCCTCCTTGCTGTCCCCTGCCTGACTCAGGAAAAGCACACGGAGCTCTGGCACTACGTGCAGGCGGCAGTTTACTAAACAACATGACGTACCTGTTATGCGTACCCATAGTAAGGGGCATCTGACTTCCCTTACGTCGAGAGGCAGTATTTTAGTCCGAAATCGTGTCCATCAATGCTCATCGGGTCGCTGCTATCCACAATGCGTAACACATCGCGACGCAACTTATCCGAACCTTACATCCCCGGTGCGCGCGGACTGGCGCCGTACTGCTCGTCCTCCGGTCTCGCGACCGGCCGCGGACGCTCCGGCGGCCGGCCAACTCACCACGCACCCTCCTAAACTTCTACGTAACATTAGGACAAATTGAGGGTTTCGTTTGGTATCGCGATTGTGGCGTTTAGCGACCGGAATAGCTCGGGTCCGCGGCTCCGCGCGCAACTGTGAATTTGGACGAGCATACCCGGGGCCCTCTGCTGGCCGCGCCGTCACTCCGTGGGAAGCCTTCCACGACCAGAAGCCGGACATCTCGGACCTCCATGTCTTCGGCTGCCGCGCCTTCGTCCGCGTCCCTACTGAACAGCTGAAGAAGCTCGATCCCCGTGCAGAGGAAGGTACATATCTGGGGCCCGAGCGCCACACAGCTGCCCACCGCATCCTGGTTCACGGCAAGGTCGTCATCAGCCGTGACGTCACCTTCGACGAAGCGGTTCGGGGGCCCGCGTCCAGGAAGCCCGGCACGCTCTTCGACCCTTTGCCTGTCGCTGGTCGTGGTGATGGTGGTGGCGACAGCAGTGTCGGCGGCGGCGGCGGCAGCTCTGGCAGTGGCGGCGGCAGCGGCAGCTCTGGCGATGGCGGCAGCAGCGGCGGCGGCAGCTCTGGAGATGGCGGCAGCGGCGGCACTGGCAGCGGCGTGCACAGGCCTGTCACCCGTAGCCAACGTCAACCGCTCACACCCCCATTGGCCTCCGTGCGTGGCGGCGGCAGCGGCGGCGGCGGCGTATCATCCACCCAGGCAGTTCCACCGCTACCGCGCCCCACGACTAGCAGTGCCCTGGAGCCGCGGACTGATGAGGAGGCGCTGAGCGGCCCCGACGCAGCCAAATGGAACGACGCCAGGAGCGAGGAGATCGCAGCGCATCTGGAGAATCGCACGTGGGAGCTGGCGGTTCCTCCCCCCGGCACTCGCCTGCTGGCTTGCCGCTGGGTGTACAAGGTCAAGATGGCACCTGATGACAGCATTGAGCGCTACAAGGCACGGCTGGTGGCGAAGGGCTTCGAGCAGCGAGCGGGCATCGACTACGGTGAGCTGTTTGCACCCACCACCCGCACAGCCTCGCTGCGTGCCCTGCTGGCGCTTGCGGCAGCCAAGCAGATGCACATTCATCAAATGGATGTGAAGACGGCGTTCCTGAACGGCGAGCTGGAGGAGGAGATCTGGATGCAGCAGCCGCCGGGCTACAGCTTAGGCAGCCCTGATATGGCTTGCCGGCTACGCAAGTCGATCTACGGCCTCAAGCAGGCACCCCGCTGCTGGTACAAGAAGCTGTCTGCAGAGCTCGGACGCCTGGGCTTCTTGCCGTCAATGTCAGATCCCGCGCTGTTCATCCGTGATGACCCCGCTGGCCCCGTCTACCTGCTGGTGCATGTGGATGACTTGCTGGTGGTGGCGTCCAACCTGGCGCAGCTTAAGGCCGCCAAGACGGAGATCGCTGGCTGCTTTGCGGTGAGGGACCTGGGCGAGGCGGGTGTATACCTAGGCATGGAGATTACGCGGGACTCGAGTACGGGGAGCATCATGCTTTCGCAGCGGCACTATGTGGAGCAGTTGCTGCAGCGGCACGGCCTGTCTGATGCTAAGCCGCGTCCCACTCCCATGCCTGAGGGCACGCGGCTGGTGCCAGCCGGTGAAGGACAGCCGGCGCTGGAGGATGGCACCCCGTATCGTGCTCTGGTCGGTGAGCTGAACTACTTGGCGACCAGCACCCGGCCCGACATTTCCCAGGCCCTGAGCATGCTTGCGCGGCACATGGCGTCTCCCACGAAGACACACATGAACCTGGCGCTGGGCGTGCTGCGCTACCTGTCTGGCACCCGGCGGCTCGGCCTACGCTACGGCGGTGGCGGCGACATCAGCGGCTTCACTGGCTTCAGTGACTCTGACTGGGCTGGCGACCCTGCTACTCGCCGGTCCACTACGGGCTACGTCTTCCTCCTCGGTGGCGCAGCCGTCAGCTGGAGCAGCCAGCTGCAGCGCACTGTGGCAGCATCGTCAGTCGAGGCGGAGTATCAGGCAGCAGCAGCAGCAGTGCGCGAGGCACTCTGGTTGCGCCACCTGACTGGAGACCTGCGACTGCCACGCAAAACCATTGCCATCATGGTCGACTCGCAGGGCGCCCTCAGCCTTGCGAACAACCCCATTACGTCGGTGCGCTCTAAGCACATCGACGTGCACCACCACCTGGTGCGAGAGCGTGTGGCGCGTGGCGAAGTGGAGCTGGGCTACTGCGCAACGGAGCACATGGCGGCGGACGTGCTCACTAAGGCGCTGGGCGAGATCAAGTTCCGGCGCTGCCGTACGGCGCTGGGTGTGGTGTGAGAAAGAGAGAGAGCTGAGGATGATGAGAGCTGAGTAGTTTGGCTTAGGGGGTTTCCTTCAGCTCAGGGACCTTGCATGGGTCTTTTGGTTGTTTTGTTGAGCGGGCATGGAACTAGGGGGGCGCTTTTGCATGGGTTAGGCGCCCGGGGTTGGCTAGTTTGCAGTTGCCCTTCTTCAGGGTGTTTGTTTGTTGGTAGTTACGGGCCTTTTGGTTTTGAGGTCCTGTTTTGGCGGTTGGTGCTTGCTGTGTGGCTGGCCTGGACCACGAACAGTTGGAGGAAGGCCTTGCCTGTTAGTAGCGCCCGTGTTGGTTTTGCCCCCGGTTCAGTTCGAGGGGGCGTGTTGGTGAGAGGTGTTTTCGCCCTGTCCCTGGAGCAGTTTGGGTGATCCGAGAGGACTGGTAGTAACAGGTGTTTGACCAGCGGCAGTTATGCCGGGAACGGTCCTAGAGAGTTGGTCAGTCCGGTAGTTCTGTCCGAGCGTGGCATGCCAGGGCAGGACTTAAGCCCTAGGCAGTGTTGTCTTCGTCAACCTAGGCAACCCAGGTCAGGCCCCTCAGACTAAGCCCGAGCGCAAGGGCTACTGGTAGCGGAGCGCAACGCTACACAGTTATATGTAACTACCCTAGAGTTACTATTGCTAACACGTCACAGAACCCTCCGCTGCATACCCGTATTATCAATAGGTTATGAGCCCCGGGGCGCCAGGTTCATGTGTGTCTTCGTGGGAGACGCCATGTGCCGCGCAAGCATGCTCAGGGCCTGGGAAATGTCGGGCCGGGTGCTGGTCGCCAAGTAGTTCAGCTCACCGACCAGAGCACGATACGGGGTGCCATCCTCCAGCGCCGGCTGTCCTTCACCGGCTGGCACCAGCCGCGTGCCCTCAGGCATGGGAGTGGGACGCGGCTTAGCATCAGACAGGCCGTGCCGCTGCAGCAACTGCTCCACATAGTGCCGCTGCGAAAGCATGATGCTCCCCGTACTCGAGTCCCGCGTAATCTCCATGCCTAGGTATACACCCGCCTCGCCCAGGTCCCTCACCGCAAAGCAGCCAGCGATCTCCGTCTTGGCGGCCTTAAGCTGCGCCAGGTTGGACGCCACCACCAGCAAGTCATCCACATGCACCAGCAGGTAGACGGGGCCAGCGGGGTCATCACGGATGAACAGCGCGGGATCTGACATTGACGGCAAGAAGCCCAGGCGTCCGAGCTCTGCAGACAGCTTCTTGTACCAGCAGCGGGGTGCCTGCTTGAGGCCGTAGATCGACTTGCGTAGCCGGCAAGCCATATCAGGGCTGCCTAAGCTGTAGCCCGGCGGCTGCTGCATCCAGATCTCCTCCTCCAGCTCGCCGTTCAGGAACGCCGTCTTCACATCCATTTGATGAATGTGCATCTGCTTGGCTGCCGCAAGCGCCAGCAGGGCACGCAGCGAGGCTGTGCGGGTGGTGGGTGCAAACAGCTCACCGTAGTCGATGCCCGCTCGCTGCTCGAAGCCCTTCGCCACCAGCCGTGCCTTGTAGCGCTCAATGCTGTCATCAGGTGCCATCTTGACCTTGTACACCCAGCGGCAAGCCAGCAGGCGAGTGCCGGGGGGAGGAACCGCCAGCTCCCACGTGCGATTCTCCAGATGCGCTGCGATCTCCTCGCTCCTGGCGTCGTTCCATTTGGCTGCGTCGGGGCCGCTCAGCGCCTCCTCATCAGTCCGCGGCTCCAGGGCACTGCTAGTCGTGGGGCGCGGTAGCGGTGGAACTGCCTGGGTGGATGATACGCCGCCGCCGCCGCTGCCGCCGCCACGCACGGAGGCCAATGGGGGTGTGAGCGGTTGACGTTGGCTACGGGTGACAGGCCTGTGCACGCCGCTGCCAGTGCCGCCGCTGCCGCCATCTCCAGAGCTGCCGCCGCCGCTGCTGCCGCCATCGCCAGAGCTGCCGCTGCCGCCGCCACTGCCAGAGCTGCCGCCGCCGCCGCCGACACTGCTGTCGCCACCACCATCACCACGACCAGCGACAGGCAAAGGGTCGAAGAGCGTGCCGGGCTTCCTGGACGCGGGCCCCCGAACCGCTTCGTCGAAGGTGACGTCACGGCTGATGACGACCTTGCCGTGAACCAGGATGCGGTGGGCAGCTGTGTGGCGCTCGGGCCCCAGATATGTACCTTCCTCTGCACGGGGATCGAGCTTCTTCAGCTGTTCAGTAGGGACGCGGACGAAGGCGCGGCAGCCGAAGACATGGAGGTCCGAGATGTCCGGCTTCTGGTCGTGGAAGGCTTCCCACGGAGTGACGGCGCGGCCAGCAGAGGGTGAGACGTTGCGCAGGCAGCTGGCGTAGTTGGCCGCGTCAGGCCAGAAGGTATCCGCCAAGTCAGCTTCCTGCAAGAGGGCTCGCACTCGGTCCATAAGGGTGCGGTTGAGCCGTTCTGCTGCACCGTTCTGCTGCGGCGTGTATGGGGCAGAGTAGTGGTGAACAGTGCCGTGCTCCTTCAGCCACTGCTCCAGCTGCTCCGCAATGTACTCGCCTCCATTGTCACTCTGCAGCGTACACACCTTCACGTCAGAACGGCGCGACTCCACTTGGGCTATCATCTCCTGCAGCGCTGCACCCGCCTGGTCCTTGGTTGCCAGCGGACGGACCAGTGAAAGGCCCGTGGAACTGTCCAGCAGCGTAAGCAGGTGTCGGGCGCCCCCACGGCCCACGACAGGCAGCGGACCACAGAGGTCTGAGTGGACAAGCTGCAGGGCACGTTGCGGCTTGTTCCCGCGGCTGGGAAAAGGCGCTCTGGTCGCCTTGGCCGTCTCACAGGTGCTACAGACGCCCGCAGCTGCCTGGCGCAGCGCAGCTACCGGCACGTCTACCCCAAGCACCAACTTGTCACGCACTAGCTGCTCCAGTCCCTTCCAACCAAGATGTCCGTACAGCCGGTGCAGGCGCAGTGCGGCCGCCATGTCCTTCTTGCTACACTCGCTGCTGCCACTGCTGCTGTTGCTCTCCGGCTGGGATGCGTCGCTGCTGGTAACGCCGTCTCCGCCACTGCTGCTGCTGCTGCTGGCACAAGCGCTGGCCGCTGGTGCGTCGGTGTTAACTGCCGAGGCACTGCTGCTCACGGGGCAGGCAGCAGGGATGTCCGCCGACGCTGGTAGCAACTGCGCAGCGACGACGAAGCTGTTGTTACCCCATGAACGCAGGGCCCCATGAACGCATGAGCCATTGGCAAAGAGGTGATTGTAGCCCACCGTACCTGACGTCTCGTACATACAATGGCTGCCTGCAACCTATCTGCTACCGGCATGGAGACATGCACCTTGTGACCTGACCTGACGCCCGAAGAGCCTGCTGTTCATCTAGGTGCCCCAAACTCATCAACCTCTGTCCTCAACGCCTCCTGTGCATGATCTCTCTCTCTCTCTCTCCTCCCGCTCGATGGATGCATGGGGGCTGGTCAGTAGGGGGGTCACGTGTGTGCGTGAGGGACGTATATGTGTGGGTATGATGCCGAGCAGGCGGCTTGTGCGGTCGTCATGAAGCCAACTCGCACTTAACGGGAACAATGTTGCTAGAGTAATGCTTTGCTGTTTGAAATCAGTTAATTTACTAAGCGCATACTAATCCAGTTGCGGCTCGTCCATTGTACAGCGCTTTGTCACCTTGTGGTGGCTTGGACTCGCGTGAGAGTTAGTGGCCCCTATCACTAAGTTCGGCACTGCCTGTCACCGTGTTGCTGCTTCAATGGCAACTTTGATTTCAAGAGGTGTGTCGACAGCGTGAGGGGCCTCTCTCTGCTCAGGGCATCGGCGCTTCGCTGTGTCAATAGCAGACACCGCCCCTCTTCAGTAAATTGCTACAAATATACTGACTCATTTCCCTTGTTTCTTATGGTCCCGACCTGAACAGCTACGCTGCTATGTCGCAAAGGTGCGTTTGCTGGGCCACCTGGTGTTGCTCACTTAGAGAGTTCCTTTGAGCGTCACATCAACAGCGTAAACAAGTTTCACGTTGAAACGCTTGGATGTTGAACATTTTCAAGTGCAACTTTAAAAGGAGCATCCCTCCGGACAAGGCTAGCTGGGTTTAGCATGACAGCGGTAAACGCCATGCGGAAAGCGCAACTGTCACAACCCTGTCAAACTTCCGCTATTTGCTCCCACTGCAGGAGGTACCCCGTCCGTGGCAGTGCTTGGACCACGGCATCCTCGTGTGCCTACCAGCACCACGGCCTTGCCATGTTCGCCAGTGATGGCACAGAGGCGTGGGCATGCTGTGGCGGCCATGGCTGCTGGGGGTAGCGCCTACGGTCCTTCTAAGGAGACCTTTGTGGAGAAGGCGCTCTCTTCTTTGGGAATTATCCGCTTCGTGTGCGCAATGGCGCTGTTCGTGCGTTTGGCAGTGAAGCATAAGGTGCGTTTACAGCCGCACTGCATTTCTCCGCTTGCTCATACACTAGGTTGTCAGTGCAGCGTTTTCAGTGCGGCATTGGATTAAGGACGCCTTGACCGCCAAGCTGACCGCATGTGTGCTTCCTCCAGGTTCACCTACACCCTTTTGCTGGCTCCGCGGCTGAGCTGGCAGGAGGGGTGATGTTTATCTTGCTTGCCATCTGGGACTTCGTGGCCCGCAGCTCCAAGTAAGTAGCATTAGCAGTGAGACAAGTTGACGTTACAGATGTTGAAGGAATGGTGCATATGGATTACATTGTACGGTAGCTTGGGTCCCGTCTGTACGGGCTTCCCAAGTCCCCTAAGTGAAACTGTTGTGTCAATCCCTTTCCCTCTTGTGCTGCTCATCACAAAACCCATTGTCGCTTGGTTGCCCCTACTGGTCAGTCCCGATTTCTTCCATGTCCCTCCTCCTGGCTTCATGCCATGACCCCTCCCCGCCTTGTCTACTCCTGTCAATCAGTGTGGCTGGCTACCCTGCCGGGCCCCCCCTGAAGATGGAGACTGATATTCCTGTGCTCCCCGAGCTGATGAAGACAATTAGGAAGAAGGAGACCGAGATTGCGATGATGAAGACCGAGATTACGATGATGAAGACCGAGATTACGATGATGAAGACCGAGATTACGATGATGAAGACCGAGATTGCGATGATGAAGACCGATTTGCACGAAGTGAGGTCCGGCATCTGCAGCTTAATGACTCAGCAGTTGCTAGCAACTGCTGCATTGGTGCAGACAACTGTCGCATGGCAGCAGACAATGAACAATAAGCTCGAGCACTCATGAGTACCAGCTGCTGCATTTAGAGCTTGAAATATAGCAGGCATAAGCTCAGAGACGGGTGTGAGTTTGGGCTATCGGGGCCAGGGGCTTGTGTTGGCCTTGCCTGTGCCTGTTTTCGGTTGACTGGTTGTTTCCGTGAGGTGGGGTTAGTAGTGCACAGTGTGGGGAATTTGTGCGGAGTACGTCGACTGGGTTTGAATGAGTGACTGTTACAATGGCTCCCTAAAAGGGAACACAGGTGAAGGGTTTGGTGCGTTACCGTAGCCTTATTCCGTGTATGGCTGATTGGTCGGGCGTGCGCCAGTAGTGCACCCCCTCACTGATCAGTCATGCAGGCCGCACGGTACATTCTACACAACCGCAAGAACACAGCTGTGGGGGTATCGAGGGTGCACTTCTGGTGCACCCCAGGGCTTTGCAATTCCTCTGCTTACCTGTGCCAAGGGTGCACTTCTGGTGCGCTGTAATGCTCACAGAGCGTTACAAGGCACAGGTAAGCAGAGGAATTGCAAAGCCCTGGGGTGCACCAGAAGTGCACCCTTGAAACCCCCACAGCGTTCTTGCGGTTGTGTAGAATGTACCGTGCGGCCTGCATGACTGATCAGTGAGGGGGTGCACCAGGGCTTTGCAATTCCTCTGCTTACCTGTGCCTTGTAACGCTCTGTGAGCATTACAGCGCACCAGAAGTGCACCCTCGATACCCCCACAGCTGTGTTCTTGCGGTTGTGTAGAATGCATGTACCCTGTATATAGCGTTAATATATGTGGGCTATCTGTTCGTATCCGCCAAAGTAGCTCGTGTGTATGGTGCCATGGGATAAACGTTTGCCTGTCAAACAGCTTGTGCTACGCTAACACATCAAGAGCACTGCTACGGGTACCAAGGAATCCTTCTTGCTCCTGTCAGTGTAACGCTGCACAACTCACAAGTTGGTTGGGTTCATCACCCGTATTCCCTTTTGGGTCATTCATGTATGGTCGTGTGATAGTTCTTATAACGGTCAGTTGGTGTGATGTACTTGTTTTTCGATGTCGTGTATGCAGAAGGAAGGCGTTTACCACTTAACTGTTGTTGAAAAGGTTTGGAGACCATGGGAGGTTTCCACAGTGTCAACTGACGTGATGTTGCAGACGGCAAGCAAGCCGGCAGGCATAAGCTATCGCACATATGTACCGCACTCCTACCTAGTTCTCACCAACAAGTAGCGCCTTGCACCTCTCTAGCTGCATTACTATGCGGTCTGCACGCTGGCACCACCGCCATATCAATGACAGGCATACTGCAACTTTTGTCAGAAACAACACCGCAGCCAGCCACAGCGCTTAAAAGTTGCACACATCATCCTAGCCCACCATTGCACGACATACACTTGCCTCTGGCTCAGCACACACCGGTATGTATCCTGCTCTGGAAAGCGTGCTTTCTCCTAATGCATGAATGCAGAGCAAGGCCATCAGGCAGTGTTGACACTACGAATCACTCTGCTTAATCCAAGGCGATGTACCTAACGGCTGAACCGGTCGTCTAAGCCTCTCTGTGACATTGCATGCCACCATCCATACCCTTACACACCATACCATCCAACAACCCGCTGCTTTTGGAAGCCCTGCTGGCCAGCAAGCCATCACACACATGTGGCTTCTAGCCTTGCTACTGCATAGCACTGGGAAATTGTCTGCCCAGGGATCCTAGGAGGTGAGCCATATGAAAGACAGACTTCCTGTAATTTTACCTTTAAAAGGTAAGAGCCTCGGTTCGACATGTTCGTGGCTCTGCCCCTAGCACCGATATCTTCCTAATGGGCGACCGCTCCCATCCCCAATCACCCACGATCATCTGAAGCTGTTTCTAAATGGTAACATGAAGTGCATGGAACCAGCAAATGCCATCGACCCCATCATACAAAGGCCATTGCAGCAACAGTTGCAGCCGCTAAAGCCGTACAAAACTACTGCTTTTGTCGTACTCCCGCCACGAAAAGCAGCTCACTACCGCCGTACAACGCCACGTACGTGTCCGCACCCAGCCTCTCCAGTGCTAGCTGCCGGGTGCTTCGGGGCAGGCGCTTGGCTGGCCGCTGCTGCTGCTGGTCACCTTGGGAGTCGCCTGCTCCTGCTACCGTCCCCTGCTGCTGCACTTGCTGCCCCTCCTGCTGTTCCTCTTGCCCTTGCTGCTGGCTGCCCTCCATGCGCTCGGTCTCCCGCCAGTCCACCTGCCAGTGCTGCCCGGCAAATGCCTCCGTGCCGTACAAGAGCTCCCCCGCATCAAAGTGCCAGAGATCCGCGAACACGTGACCCTGTACAAGCGAGGAGGGAAACCGGGCCATCATTGCTACCGGTATGGATGGTCACATCTGAGTCAGCTAGGTTTTAACTTAGGATCAGCAGTCATGGGCCTCCTGGCTCTTTTGGGCCTTACGAGCACATCCAGTACACAACACACACACGTAAACATACTCATCCATGCATGAAGTACCGGTAACCACGACCTCGGTGCAAAACGCCGCAACACAGAAAGCATCACACGCACGGAGAGATCTGAGAGCACACGCCCCGTTTCACCTGTGCACCCGAGCACTCACTCCCTACCTTGGGCACTCCTCGTCTGCTGGCTTCCAGCAGCTCCCGGTCCACGCAGGTGGCCACCAGGCGGCTCCTCGGCTCCGAAACCTCAATCAACTGCACCAACAGGTCACTTGCAGCCGCAAGCGGCATGTAGTACAGCAGCGCCTCCAGCACCCACAATGTGGGGAGGGCCGGATCGAAACCCTGGGCTATCAGCGCCGCCGCCAGGCTGCTACTGCTATTGCTGCTGGCGTTGCTTCCATCGCTGTGGTTGGTCTCACCACAGCCGCTGCCGCTGTCAGCTCCACCGCAGCCGCTGCCGCCGTCGGGGTTGCCGTTACCGCCACTGCAGCATGCAGCCAGGTCGACCCCCACGCAGGCGTAAGTAGCCGCCATGAGCGGAAAGACCGGCTTCTGCGGCTCAAGCGGCTCCAGAGATGCTTGTGGCTGCTGCAGCTGTGGCTGCTGTTGCGGTGATGGCAGTCGGGGTGAACCTAGCGGCTCGATTTGGGTTGTTTGTGCGCCTGCTAGTGCCAGCAGCTTCGCCTTGGTGCTGGCAACATGTGGCAGGTCAACTTCAAACACGTGGCACCCCGACAGCGCCGCAAGCCGCCAGGGCCGAGTGCACATGCCAGCGCCCAGAGATACCACCTGGCAGGCTGGATGGGGAGAGAGCGTGTGGGTGCGTAAGCGGGAGTGTGCGGGGGTGTGCGGGCTGCGGAGTCGCTGTCGTCTAGCGAATACACACACTCCGGCACTCAACACTGAAACCAAGTTGCGTGTTTGGGAGCGGCGTGGATAGGTAGGCTTGTACAGCGGGATGTGCAAAAGCCCTCGCGTCAACCCATAGATGTTGGAATGCTCAGACGGGTACTGGCTTACCAGTGGCAGGGCCGCACTTCAAGGCTGCAATCTCCCGTTCCAGCCAGTCATCAATCAAGCGGCTGCGCGCGGGTACACGCAGGTGCCGTCCTGGGCCCTGGAAGTGTGTGGAAGCAGCCGCACGTAGTGGGTTGCCTTATGGTGGGTAGGCTAAGCGGTTAGCGGTTAGGGCTTTGGCGTACAACCTTGGCTAGTTGCTTCAGTTCGCGGCGTTCATCCTTAATACCTCTGATGTAACATACCTGGGATAGAGTGAGCTGCTCTAGCTCCTGCCGGGCAAGTGCTAGGCCACGCTCTCCGGCAAGAACCCCTGCTAAGGGGTCGGCAACTATCAATGGCCGGAGGACACAAGTGCTCTCCACGAAACGAAGCCCGGCTGTGTATCGCCCAGTAAAACCTGCGGCTTCATGTTGAGCTTGACCTTCGCGTGCGGCTTGCATGGGACTATGAGCCGATTGCATCCCAGGATAGTGCCGACAGCCCTAATGGTCATACGCTCTATATTCCAATGCCTCTATTGGGTGATGATAAACGGCGCTCGTGGCGTCGATAGGAGACTAGCTATCGTACGGTATCGGGCGGTCAGCCAAGGCGGTGACGGTGTTACCAACTATTTTCATTGATATGTATAGCACAATCAACACGATGTGTTAACTCAAACCATGATATAAGGCGCTGCTATTTAGGCCACTAGGCAATTCAATATGGACTTGCATGCTGTTTAATCCTATGAATGACATATCCATTAAACAAGGTGGTTCCTATGGCCCAGTAAGTTTATGTATGGATGGAGAGGCTTTTAGTATGGCCATGTCAACTGAACTGTGAACATTGTTTTGAGTATTCGTAGGGATGGGCATGGAACCATAAAACAAGTTGCTTTGAAAGCGTTTGCGGGCTCTAATAACTCGGAAGGAGGCACGTATGGTGGGAGAGCTTCTGCAGCCCTACTGGGTGAAGCAGGCAGTTCGGTGGGACTCAGTTCAGACGATCTCGAGGAATCGACTGGGGTACAGCAACTGGTTGAATCGGCCGGCTTTCAGGGAGCACTTGCAGAGGTGCGTATTGACGAATGTCCTATGGTGCATGTCTAAGCAGGCGGTCATTTCTTCATGTTTGAATACGACTGTCTTCTCCGCACAGGATTCCGGATTTTCGCTCTTGCATTATGTCGCGCTTCTGGGGCAGACGACGCTCGCGGAAGCCACCAAGGTGGACACGCCGGCCGCTAGGCGTCGGTTCGCGCGGATAGCACGGTACGTGCCCGCTATGGAACACCGTAGGCTTCCAGAAAGCAGTAGAGGGGAGCCCAGATCCAGATCCCCGCACGTGTGTTGTGAGCAGGTACTTGCTGAAAAGGCAGGATGACGACTTGTGGCAAAGGGATGACAACATCTTGAGAATCAACGACCAGGTGAGCTGCAGGTACTAGCAACCACAGGAAGCAAGGAACAGATCTGTGTGGGGATGTTGACTTGCGCTTCAATCGACTGGTTACGGCCTTTGGCCGTACGGCTGACATGGCGGCCTCTTTGCCGTACATTCGCTGCTGCAGTATGGGTGCATCCCGCTGCAATTGGCGGCTGCCTACGGCAACAAGGAGATGGTGGAGGTACTGCTGGAGCCGTACGGCGGAGGAGAAGCAGCCGGAGGGGTAGCACTGGACAGGGAAAAGGAGAAGGCGCGTAGCCATTACCTAAACCACCAGGACGCGCAGGTATGTAGGGTGCCCGACCGTGCCTAGCGACAGGTCCGACATGAGCAGGGAGATAGGGGTCAAGGGAGAGAAGGATGGGGCGTGGGTATCGTTCGGTTAGGGCGCCGCACTCGTTTGCCCAGAGCATTACAGCCGCAGATGCAGCGGCATGCAGCATAGCATGCAGCCCGCAGTTCCGGAGCTGCTTGGTGTGGCCGGCTGCACTGCAGCACGACAGCCGCGCCTGGGTGGTGGCGGCCGCAGCAGCAACCACTTGGGTTGCCCGCCTAGGGCAGTGCTGGTACGGCAGCGCAAGATGGCGGCCACAGCTATACACATGATGCAGGATGGCAGCTGCGTGCTGCCGCTACATACGCCAGTCAGGTCCATACGCTGACTGGAATGAGCAGCAACTTCGCAAAACGGCGATCAACACCTGGGCTTCTGCAGCGGTGGCTGCCTGGCTGCGATGGCAGGGCAGCTGAGGCAGCTGAGGCAGCTTGGCCACAGTAGCAGCATTCACGGCCGCATGTGGCGGGTACGGGCAGCGGTTGATGCAACGGAGCCGATGCCAACTGGGCGTAACGTCTGACCTGATGCCAGAGGCCTGCTGTACCGCCTACGTTGAGCAGAGCTAACCCCGCAAAGGCGGCTAAAAGGCGGCAACGGCAGCAGCGCATGAGAACTGTTGCATATAGCCCCCGGCATATGCTGCTGTGAGGCCGGGCACAGCTCATGCGGTGCCAAAGATTACGTGAGGCGGCAGGGCCATGCAGAGCACATGCTGGGGTCACAATCCGTCGCCGCCTTGGGGCCTGCCGCCTTGGGGAAGCCGGGATACTATGGGGCACCGCCGCTTCCCCGTTTAGGCATGCAAGCAGAGGATCTGCGAAGGTCCAGGGGATTAGCTAGGGGGTGCCGTCCTGGCAGCGGTATTCCCGGCAGGCTGGCTATGGCACATGGGCACGGGTACATGCAAGCAGCCTCGGCCACCATTTGCCCGCGGTCAACGTAACGAGCAGCGTGGTGGTGTTGCCGCGGGCCCCTGTCGCCGCCCGCTCTACCCAAATCAGGCGCCACCCGCCCGCCCTGCATGCACCCGCCCGCCTTGCACCCGCAATGTCCCTTCAGTGCTCTCCACCTCCCCATACTGTGTGCGCACAAACCCCTCCTGCATGCAGATCCGCTTCACCGCCCTGCATGGCGCCGTCAACCACGACCAGCACGACGTCGCCGTCCTGCTGCTCCGCAACGGCGCCAACCCGCAGATCCTGGACATCACACGGAACAACGCCTTCCAGGTGCGGTCCTGCCGTGAAATGCCGTACCGTGCCGTACCATTCCTTGCCCTCACGCGTGCCAGGGGCAGAGCCTGTTTGTTTGCAAGGATGCCTAATGCAGGCCCTTTCTTGTGCGACCGTGTTTTTATTGTGCCTTTCTAAGGACTTGGGCATGTCAGGCGCAGCCCCTTGTGCAAGCGTTTATCATGTTGCGCGCCTCCGGTCCCGCCTCACGCCTTCCTCCTTTCCGTGCCTCCGCTGCTGCTACGAGGGCAGGTGGCTCCCTCCCTGGAGTCGCTGCAGGAGCTGCTGAACTGGGTCGTGAGGGACATCGACGCGGTGCCGGTGAGTAGTAGATGCAACTGGGGCGGCGTAGGTGGCCTTTAAGGCTACCTCGATAAATACCAGGAAGCATGCTGTCGGAGCTTGTGGGGAATGTGGTAGTGCCTCGGGAAGGGCGCTTTCCTCCCGACATGGCTTGTATACTGAGTGTGTCGGAGAGCTATTGAGCAGGGTTGTCCACCTTGAGGAGTTTGTCTGCTCTTCGCAGACGCCAGCAATTGCCCAGCTGATGATTGAGGTAATCAAGCAGCAGGAGGAGCGCGAGAAGGCGGATCGCGCTAAGACAGCGACTGTGGCGAACCCTGGCAAGGAGGAGGAGGAGGCCAAAGGGAAGGCGGACTGGTCCAAGCTGGTGACTTCTGGTACCATGGACTACACGCAGGTGCGTGCGGAGGATTAGCGACCCATGGGTCAGGTGCAGGGCGATCGCGGCTGTCGTTCTAGTAGCCTCCAGTCGCTTGGTCGGGTTATTCGGGGATACCACCTGAGTGCTTCACCACCTGTTCTCCACCTACTTCGTAAGCTGCGAACTCTGTCCCCCGCCTTGCTATTTGCAGCGCATGATATTCACGGCGATAAACAAGCTGGTGACGGGCCAGACCCATGGGTCAGCCCACGAGGGTCATAAAGCCGCGGAGAAGGAGGCACCCGCGGTTCCGCCTGCGGAGGCGGGTGGTGCGGTCGGAGGCATCATCAAGCGCCTCTTCAAAGAGCTGTACGAGAAGGTAAAGTCTTGTGCATGGGAGAGCACATGACCCTTTCCTGCATGCGCATGCCACGTATACCGGTAGCCGTATTCCTCTAGGGCTATCAGATGCCCATCATCGTTCAATCCCTCACCCCACCTGCTCCCTCCCTCGCCACCTGACCTCTCCGCCCTACCTCCCAACCTACCTGCTACTCCAACCGATCCTACCCGGCAGCAACCTTTTCATACCCACTATCCTCCCTGCTGTCTTCTGCCTGCTGCAGGAAAAGCACACGGAGCTCTGGCACTACGTGCAGGCGGCGGTTGACTACAATAACTACAAGCTGACCAAGATGATGCTGGACCTGATATGCAAGGAGTGCCCGCGCGCACTGGCCAGCTGCAACTGGGACACCACCATGGAGTCCCTCATTGCTTGCTTCCCCGACCTCTTCCATGCGCTGCTGTACAAGCTGCAGGTAGGCGCGGTCGGTCAGTGACCCACGGGTCAGCCCTGCGTGGAGTTTAGCAGGGGAACTCCTTGTTCAGGAGGGGTGGTGGCTGGATTGGTTCCGGTTTCGAGGCTGGGGCAGGGGTCGCGGAAGATGGCGCAGCACGGCACCAGGGGGGGACCCAGTTCGTACGCTGCTGTACAGCCCAATTATACCGTTTGTCCTCTCTTATCTGTCCATGCACCCCACGCTTTCCGTTGCCCACCCCAACCGCAACATCGAACCCAACAACATGTCCCTCTCCATGCAAACAACAACCGACACAACAGGACATGTCAGACTTGGCCGTTGTGGGCTTCGTGCAGTCCCTGCGTCTGAGCACCCCGCCGCCCGCCGCCAGCAACAGCAAGAGCAACCGCCGGAGCAACCCGGGCACTGCCGCCGCCTCCCCACCCCCCTCAAGCCCCACGCTGCTGCAACGGCAACAGCAGGAGCAACCGCAGCAGCATCAACAGCTGCAGCAGATGACGCGCCGCCGCCTGCCCAGCCAAGTGGTCAGCAACGGCTCAGCGGCTCAAGGGAAGATCCTGATCTACCAACAGCTGGTGGAGGGACTCAAAGCGGTGAGGGTTGTGGCGTTGTCAATACCGTTGCAGGCAATGCAGCGGAGGTTAACTCCTCGAGTACTTTCTGAGGTTACATGAGGCCAGTCTGTGTGCTGGTGCGCGGCATTCGACACCAAGCAAGCAGGGCTTTATGGGCTGTGTGTCTGTCAGCTGTGTTTGTTACGGCTCAGCGCCGTTGCTGCTGTTGTGGCCGCTGTTCATCATAGCATCATTCCGATGCAGATGCACGCAATTGCAGTTTGTTGCTCCTGCTGCTGCTGCTGATGCTGTTGCAAGACGCTTGTTGGAGCCTCCTCTCTATCTCCTCTTTTACTACCTCCAGTTGCTGCCTGCCCAAGCCACGCCTTTGCTACCTTCACCTGTCCCCTTGCCCGCCTCCTCCCTATCATTATCCTACCACACTTTGGAATTTCTTTTTCCCTCCTGCTGGCCCCCAGGTGAACTACGTTGTAGTGAAAGCGTTCTTCGAGAAGGCGCACCAGGAGGTGCTCAACGACATGGCGCTGTACCCCATCTTTGAGAACTTTGTCATGCTCATCGCGGACAAGCGGACGGCCGAGGTGGGTGCAATAAGGATGGGTCTCCGATGGGGGCGGTGGTACTTTGGGGCAGGGCAGTAGGGGAAGTACTCGGCTACTTTACACGGACTACACAGTTGGTTTCCATGTTCACGCTCATTGCGGTCAAGGGGACTGCCCAATGGGTAAGGGTAGTGGGTTGTAGCTGGCAGGCGGGCGTGGGTCGTATGGCCGTGAGGCTTAGTGGCCACGCGCATGCGGTACCACAGCGTCTCCCCGTACCCGCTCAACCGCAATCACCCCTATTCACGGGCTTGTGCCCAGCCCTAACCCGATGCGTTGTGGTGGTGCCATAAGCCAAACCCCGAGCCGCCCGGCACTCCCAAACACCCACCTAGCAGCCAACCAACACGTCCACCATTCCTCAGCACTTTGTCACTTCCCTCGTTCCCTGCACCCTTCCCATCAGAGGACGGTAACTTTAACACCCGATCACCTACCCAAACCCAACCTTCAACGCCCCCATCCCTGCATGCATGCATGCCCCCACGCGCAGGGCTTCACCGAGTCCGACAGCAGTCGCGAGCGGCTGCTGGCCATGCTGCGGGACTCCAAGCTGGAGGGGCCCGCCGTTGTGGTCGACCCACGGGACACCCGGCCCGCCGCCGTCTCGCCTAACAGCAGCCTGACGGACGGCAACAGGTGCGAGCTGGCTTGGTGACGGTATTGGTGCGAACTCCGGCTCATGTCACCTGTCCTTTCCCACCCATTCGCCTTCCCCTCACGATTCATCCTTGCCCCAACTCTGCCTTCCCCTCTTGCACCCCGCCCCGCTATTCGCCTCGCAGCCACATAGCCTCCAAGCTCATACACCAGTTCTCCGTCAGGTTGCGTGCCTCCGTACGAACCACCGCCTCACGAGGCAGCTGGTGTCAGCTCCTAGGCAAGGGTGCTGGCGGCGGCAGCGCGCGGGGCATTGACGGCGCCAGCAGCGGTGGCGCCAGCGGTAAGGAGGAGCGCGCCGCTAGCGGTGACCCACGGCTCAGCAGCACCGGCGACGGCACGGACGGGCGGCAATCCTCCTCGGAATCCTCGGAGCTGGCGGTCCAAACGCTGAATGTGTCACGGGTGCTGCGGGCGGCGGTGCATGCGGGCAAGTCGATGAACGTGGAAGCCACGGTTCGCAGCATCACCAGCTGGGTGAACCTGAACAGCAAGGACCGAAGGGTGAGCAGGGACGGAGGCTAGCGAAGGAGGTGGTTAGGTGTGCGAACTGTCGTTTGCTGCTGCCTGCAATGACGGACTCGCTTGGCGCTGCCCATTACACGTTACTTGCCCCTGACGGCTGCGTTGCTTTCTCGCCTTGCCTTCTTGCCGTTTGACCGTGTTGCTGCCATCTTGTTGGCTCCCCAGGCGGTGTTCATCACGGGCATCAGCACGGAGCTGCTGAAGGACCTGTCCAGGCGCTTCCCGCTGGGCTGTGCCAAGCTGCTAAACCTGGTGGGAGGATACCCCGGGTGGTCGGGTTTTTTTGTCTAGATCCTGCCAAGTCCCGGTGTCGCACCCGTCAGGTTCCTAGTTCTGTCGCATGCAAATCTTTCTTTTCATGTTTCTTTTCCCGCCTGCCTCCCGGTATCAACCACCTTGCCCCGCCTCCACCTCCTACGCATTGCAAACTCCCGATCCACCCGCACCACCAGCCCAACATCATCAACCCCATCATGATACCCCAACCCTCTGCTCTGCTCCCTCCCTCCCCTCCCCTCTTTATTACTTACCCCAGGTGAGTCGCGACGTGTTGGAGCAGCTGGTGACGCTGCAGGTGGCCGCCAAGCTGCTGCTGCGGAAGGACCAGCTGGTCAAGTGCAGCACCGTGCGCAACCACTTCACGTGGCGCGCGCCGGAGATGCAGCACCTGGCGGACGAGAAGGTATGCATGAGGGTTGCGTGCATGTGGCTTGCCGGGCATAGGTGGGTTTGCATGACGCCGCATGCATGCGTCCTTTAACGACGTTTGCCTGTTCGGTGAAGGTGGCATAGGTCGAAGCCGTCAAACCTCCTGGTGCCAACGCTGTCAGTCCATTGCATCCACCTTTCGGCTTTGCCCCATGCTTTTGCGGTATCGTAGTCCTGACATCCATCCCCGTTCCCCAATCTTGCCGTGTAGGGCTTTTCGGAGCGAGTTGTGGACGCACTGGTGGACTACGGCATTCCCTTCGAGTGCACCTACAAGGCGGCATTCGACGGCAACGCCACGCGGGAGGACTTCGCGGCGCTGATCGAGGAAAAGTTCACGGGCGATGAGATCCGGGTGCTCATCTCCAATGACATCAAGCTGCCGGCGGTGGTGGACATTATCCGCGTGTGCAAGTATGTGAGTGCTGCAGCTGCTGTTGCTGTTGCTGCTACCGGTGCCGTGTCGCTGGCTCGCGGCTCGCAGCGCTAACGTAGCTTCTTGCGTGTTTCTTACGTTCTATGGATATCTTACTTCGATGGATACTGTGCGATGGCTGACCACGTTACCTGGGTAGTTCGGGCCCCTGGTGACCGGAGATGTGAGGGGATCTGGATCAGCCAATCTCTGTACTGTGCCTGTACTCCGTTCCTGTTTTCCTGCCTCCGACGCACCCCCTGGGGTACTCCTCGTGTCACCTGCCATGCCGGTCCTGCTGCTCCCCTTTCCTCCTCCCTGTGTGTGCAGCCTCCCTCTGAAGTGGAGGCGGACAACTTCAAGGCGGACTCCATGACGGACCTCATTCGCGACATGATAAAAGAGAAGCTGAGCTTCCGAATTGTGGAGGCGATCCAGGAAGCACGTGAGCACGTTTGGGTGGGGGGGTTGGAATAGTTCGGGGGCGGAAGGGTGCCAGGTTCGGGGTGAGGGCTGGGTGGTGTTCGAGAGTCCTGGCGTCTGTCCCTACTGCCTTACCATGACGGGCGCTCTTCAGTCATGTGTTTGGTGCATGTGCGTTTACACATCTACGGCCCTTCTTGCCGATGCCCTCCCAACTTCTACATAGTCCTTACCGGCCCCCTCCCTACGTCCCATTCCTAGCATACATTTGTTGTTGCCTACCTGTGTCGCCTCCTGTGTGTTTCCTAACCCCTCCTCCCACCAACAGGCACCATGAACGAGGCAACCACCTACATCAACTTCCGACCCGGCAACCTGCTCTACAACAACTACAAGAAGGAGCTCTACTACCCCTGCTACACAAAACACTTCATTCAGGTACGACAGCACGGTACGGCAGTACGGCGCCGCGGCCGACCATGCTGTGCGCGCTGTCGCTGCCTGGGCTGTTCGCTGTGCTGTCCTACTTGGCAGTCCTAGCCGACCGGGCCTTGCCTCAAGCCCTAACCCCCAACCCCCCATCTTCCGCCTCCCGCAGTTGCTGCTGACCAACTGGCGCAAGGGCGTCAAGAGCGGCAGCACCTGGACGCAACGTCCCTGGGACAAGAAGGTAAGGGGCACTCACCCAGCAAGGGGGGAGGTACAGGGAACAGGGGATTGGGTAAACAGGAAACAGGGGAGGACGTACAACACCTGAAAATCCTTTCGGCTATTGCAGTAGCAGACCCCTTGTGCGGCCTTCCCTTCCTCTCCCGACCAGCGTGCCTCCTCTCGGGAGCGCTGGCAACGCTGCCAACCTCAAGATAGGCACAATTCCAGCCGATACGAAATTAACCCCATAACCATTACCCCCGTGCCAACCCCCCGCACCCTTGTGCGTCCCCCCGCCCCCACACATTCCCACGCAGTTCATCGACACCATCTTCGCGCCCAACGACCCGCTGTGTACGGCACTCAAGAGCGCGTACGACAACAAGCTGAAGGACACGCAGGTGTACATTGACAAGCAGCAGGAGGTGGATAGCTGGGCGCGGAAGCAGCGGCAGGACCAGAAGCTGGTGCTGAGGTGGGATGGAAACGTGGAGGGGGCCCTGTCCTGTCCATGCTGTCCTGTTGCCACCCTGCTGCAGCTGATTACATTTGATGCTTCCTTGCTGTCCCTCTATTCCCATCATTACCCTCATGCTGGCCGTCACCGCCACCCGGGTTGTGTTGGCTTCCTCCCACCTCCCACCTCCCCTTCCGTGTTCCACCCCTTCAATCTATCCTGGTCGCAGCGCCTTCGTGTGCCGGCCCTTCCTGCTGCACCGCTGGCCCGTCTTCTTCCTCATGCACCTGCTGCTGTACCTCAAGGACAGCACGCGGGTGCTGTGGCGGCGCATGGGCTGGGAGTGGGGCACCAGCGCCAAGCAACACAGCGTGGACGCCCGGGCGCTGGTGGGTAGCTGGCGGGGCTTGGGGAAAAGGGTGGTAGAGCTGGGGAGAGAGGAAAACCGACCATGTGACGAGGCTCCACCGGTACCGCCCTCGCTCCTCTTTCCTCCGCTTTGCTCCCCTTTCCGTTCCATTTACCCGACATCCCACGGACCTACCCCCTTGCCTGGCTTGTCCTCCTCCTGCTACCGTTTTACTACCGTATCGTTGCCATCCTTTGGTTGCATGCCGCGATGGTGCCAGGTGATTCCCTGGAAGGGCATCGCGGACATGGGCAGCGTGCGCGGCATGCTGACGGGACTGATCGACGTGGACGTGCCGGTGCGCTGGTTCGGCTTTGCGGCGGTCAAGGCGGCAATCACCGTGCAGTGGCGTGAGTATGGCGGCTGTGGCGGGGTTGTGTACGTTGGGGTGGTGGTGGGCATGGCGCGCTGTGTCGTGCAGGGGGGCTTCACGACCAAGTAAGGCAATCGCTTGTGAAGCCTCAATACCGTATTGCTGCTCAATTGGTTCTGGCCGTTCGCGCCTCTTCATCTTCCCTCCCACTCTCTCCCCGCCTCCCTCCCGAAAACAGAGGAGTTTGGTCAGATGCTGATGCTCATGTCGGCACTCGCGCACGTCATTTTCATGGCGCTGTACGGCGGGTTCCTGCTGGTGTTGCGGCATGCGGGGGTGGAGGAGGAGGGGCAGACGGACAAGGTGCGGGTAGTTGGGGACATGTTAAGGCTGTGCTGGGGAGCGATATGGAGGTGGTGGAGGCAGCGCACAGAGGGGCTGTGAGCTCCCGCCTCCCTTATTCACCGGCGGCGGGAAGGAATGCCGTCTCTACCTGCTTCCGCGCATCCCCACACCCGGGTTTCACATGTCGAAAGGTGTGTTTTGAAACCCGCCCCACCCGGCCTCTTGCATGCGCCCCACCACCGCATGCCCCCCCCCAGATCCACCAGCGGCCTGAGGTGATGGCTCTGCTGATCGTGTTGGGGCTCATGAGCTTCGGAGGACTGCTGGAGGAGGCGTCGCAGGTGGGGGCGGGATGCTGTTAGCAACCACTAGGGTGGGGTTGGGCATATGGATGCGCAGGCATGAGGTTGGCTCCGGTGCCATTTTTTATGTCAACGTTTTTCCTTAACCCCCATGGAGCCCTACGTCGTACAGCATACCTTGCCGTACCACAAACAATTCGTGTCGTACACTTCACAGATGATGGAGCTGACGTGGCGCACCTGGCGCAACTACCTGGGCAACATAGTGGACGTGACCTCCTTCGCGCTCTTTGTCGTACTGTTCGGCATGGTGTGGTCGTCGTACCGGTACGACGTCATCCTGGCGGTTGGAGCGGTTGAAACGCTCGTACTGTTCATCCGGCTGGTGTTTTTCGCCTCCATGACCGACTCCATGGGCAGCCTGATGCGCATGGTGATCGAGATCATTAAAGACATGAGATACTTCTTCACACTGCTCGGGATGATATTCAGCGGCTTTGCCATCGCCTTCGCCGTACTGCTGGTGAGTACCAGTATTTCGTACGCTGCTTTGCCGTACAGGAGCCGCAGGTTGTCACCTGAGTTCCGCGTGATTGCTGTTTTGCTGGTGCTGTTCCTTGCTAGGCTCCCAAGGCTCTAACTCGTCATCACTGCCCTTCCTTGGCCATCTCACCACTCTATCTCCTGCTACCCCCCCTCCTGCCTTGGCCACACCACCACCGCCTCCTGCCACCTCCCTACCACCACTGCGACCCCCCGCAGGGCCCCAGCAACAGCTACGAGGCGGTGGCGTTCAAGCTGTTCAGTGTGATGCTGGGCGACTGGCAGTACGACTACTTGCTGGACATGATGCACACGGAGGACATGTGGTGGGTGCGGGTGTGGAGAGGGGGTGTTTGAGGTATCTGGAGGGGTTGCGGGTGCGGTTGGGGTTGCGAGGCACACGAGAGGGGTCGAGGGCTTGTGCAGCTCTTCAACAGGACTTGGCAACCCTCCTTTGTTTTGCGCTTACTGGCCGTCCTTTGTAATCCATTGTGTCGACGGCCCGAGTCCGAATGCCGCTCTCACACCCAATCCTTTCCGCTCCGTGGTGATACGTGGGTTGGTCCTCGCTGATCTGTACTCCGCAGGTACGTGTCCCGGCTGAGCGTGCTGCTGATGAGCGTGTACGGCATCCTGATGTTGATCGTGTTGGTGAACCTGCTGATTGCCATCATGAATGACACGTACGACCGGATCAAGGAGACGGAGGAGATCGAGGTGCTGCACAACCGTGCGCGCCTGATAGTGGATCTGGAGTCGCTGCTTACAAAGGAGATGCGTGACAAGCTGCAGGTGCGTGTGAAGATGCTCGGCACGGCACAGACAATATCCTATGCATGCATCCATCCATCCTGGCCTCCTCACCATGCTCTATTTCCCGCCTGGCCCCTTTCACGCTGCCACGAGCGGTTGGTCTGCGACTTCGGTATCCCGCTCTCCCCACGGTAATGCCCCTCTTCCCCCCTCCTCGGCCCCCACCCGCCCTTCAGGAGCGGCTGCTGGGTGATTACCTTCACGTGCTGGTGCCTGCCGACAACAAGTTCAACAAGTTCATGGCCAGCTCCGAAACGGGGGAGGGCGATTGGAAGGGCCGCATGCGGGCCTTTTCCGAGGTGCGTACCTTCTGTAAACTTCCCACATGGAGGCACACCCATGCGCATTTGTTTGTACAGTACGTCATAAGCCCAGGGGCCCGCGAAGAGATCACGGTTACGTATGGAGCTAATTCGCTTACATGTGACATGGGGGGGTTGTGCATAGTCTGCTCTCTGCCCTGTCTGCCACAGCCATACTTACTGCTGTAGCATGCAAGAAAGCCCGCGTTTACGCCTCCACTTCCTCCTTACGTCATCATCCCGGATTCAATCGCAGCACCTCTCCATAGCGTCGCCCATGCTGACCGCATACCCGTCCCGAACGCACAGGCCATGAAGCGCGACGTCGAGCCCCGCATACGCGGGCTTCAGGAGCGTCAGGAGGGCGAATTCCGTGCCATTCGCTCCGAACTCGACTACATCAAGAAGTGGGTGGTGCAACAGAAGCGAGTGATGGGCGAACTGTCAGAGTCTCCGCCGCCGGAGCGATCAGACGGGCCGCAGCCCACGCCACGCCCAGGTCGCGCAGGGGGTGGCGCTGCCAACGCAGGGCGGGGGAAGTAGCGTACGGCGCTGTGGAGTGGGGAGAAGGAGGGTGCGGGGTTAGGCGGGGCGGCTGCCGTGCCATGGCCGCATGTGTGCGTATGTGAGCTTTGGCTGGCAGGGATCGCTCGCTTGTTTGCACGTCGCCGAGAGGCGTGCCTTGTCTTATTATGACCCTTGTATAGAGGACGGTTACAAGTAGCACCGTAACCCGAGCAAGCATGCAGTCGTTGACCGGTAGGGAGTTTGGCGCGTCGCTGACCTTGTGATACACGTGACCAGGTGGTAAAAAGGGGATGCATGGTGGGGCATATGTTTTGGGTTGTTACAGCACATCTACGTTGTCTGGGAGGGGAAGCAGGTGTGAGCATGTTAGCTACTTCTGGTGGGGTTATGCGGTGTAGTTATGTCTGGTTAAGGTGATGTACTTGCTTTCTATACCCGTTGCCAGGCCTCGGATGCCTGTTGAGTACTGCTGATGATGCTGTATAGATACCTTCTGGTGCACATGCGTTGGGAAGAAGGGACTGCCGCAAGTGCGGCCACTGGAATAATAAATACTAGGGGAATATTCCTCGTGTTATGGGTTGGTGGGTCTCGTGAGACAGGGTGCTTATCTTCTCGTGTGGCGGGTGTGGTGTGAGGCCCCCTTCAGGGCAGCTTCGAGTGGGGCCGGCCGGTAGGAGACTAGGGACACGGCTGTTAGGATCGGATATGTAAAGAGGTAGGACGTAGGAGAGGCGGAAGTGATGGCCTAGGCAGGCAACGCATTCACGTCCTACTTGACTTCTCGGACAGGGTCGATGGTGTGTTGATGGTGGTAGCAGCGTATGCAGTGTGTGCCCCAAAAGGCCCTTGACTTCAGGTACAGTACAATGAGGAGCAAGGCCACCGTACAACGATTGTTGCGAAGTAGTGTTCTGGCCGGGACATGCAGCCTTTCCTTGTCGTTTTCCGGGTTGCTCCCGTGTTGACTGGGACGCGGCGAGGAGGGGGCTTTGGTAGGCGGGTGGAACTTCGATGTTGGTGATTTGCATGGTGTCTGCTTTAGGCACTTTTTCGAGCGCACGAGGTGAAGGAAATGTATGAACTAGTGAGGAATGGGCGTCCACTAGTACCGTGCAGCCGCTGCATGCGTGTGATGGCCTATACAGGCTACCGGTAGCTGTCTGTCCGTGAACCAGTTTTTCAGAAGCATAGCACATATCGGCGCATGCACATATCGGCGCATAGAAGACGGTGTCCCGTGTGTTTCCGGTGGCGCTGGAGGGTGGTGGGCTGCTGCCGGTGGAGCCTGTGATGGGGCACTTCCCGACGATAATCGTCTGGCTCATTGGAACATAAAAGCTCTGTGACAGAAGGCCGAGTTTGCGGATTCGTATTGAGCTGCAATGCAAATGTTCGACGGTTCTGACTTTCCAGGCAGATGCGCTCAACTGCCGGTCGCCGTACACTGATGCCGAATTACTGCTTTATACTGCCAAGCAAGCATGATGCCTCCTTGCTTAAATGATGCCAAGCATCGTCTTGCCCAGAAGTACTGCAGCCGTGGAGCAGCCCCCAGCACCACAAAAACCAGCCACAGCGCTCAGGGCGAGCATGAGACATGCAGGAGTTCCTGGGCAAGGGAATCCAGCCATTGGATAAACGCCAAAAAGCCTCCTATTCGCCCCCCTGACCTTCTAAGGGCACTAAATACCGGTATTCTTGGAGCCTGTCCAAAACGCCAAGAGAAAGCTCTTTCCATGTTACTCTACGGCTCCTTTGATGGAGGCATCCAGCAACACTCTCCAAACATGCTATCCAGCTGAAGAATCGTGGCCTTTCGAACAGGGACCATTCCTTCGTATACGGCAACTCCACCCCATATACGGGGAATCAAAACCTGCCTTCAGTCGGGGCGGTACGTTGTCACTAAGTTGGGCCTCCACTGCCGTCACCCAAGCCGCGGGCACCTCACCCAACAAGTTTTCTAGTGACAGCAGCAGACCATGGAGTCTGGGCAGGGAACAACGCGCAGAGGCAACCGAAAGAACCGGATAGGAGCCGAAGGATGAGATATGACCATCAACACATGATCTCCGCATCCTCCATACAACAAAGCTTATCTTGAGCATCCTTATACTGCAAAACTATAGTTATTAAAAACTGCCACAACAGTACATACACGAAGGGCATGGCAATGAACTAGGACCGGATGACAGTATTCCAAACCCAACATGCCTGATTAGGCCATCACACCAACAGGCAAAAACGGAACACCCCAACACCAACAACCCGGTTTCAAAGGATCCGGATACAATACGTCGGTATTAAGCGGTGAAACCAACACAGAAAATACTACACGTTGGATATGTTCCGGCAAACTATCTACCCCCAGCCATGGCCCCGCCATATTAGTCGTGGAAAACGCCAGGGGACTAGAAGCCGGATGCAAATCCTTAAAATTGAAATCAGAGCACGTTGTCAAGGATGCATAGACCCCCAGCCACCACCGTTGAACGAACAAGAAGGGCTCCCCAACAAGCAAAGCGAGCCCGAACAACGTCTAAGGAAGGCAAAACATCAAAACCATCTGCCCATCTGCCCCGGGGTGACTCAGCGGGTGACCTGGTAACAGTCTATCTGCAACACTTGCAGCACGCCCCTCCCCATCTTGCCGACACAGGTGCCCAACAAATTTAGCAACTTGCCAGAACCTGCTTGCCAAACTCTCCTAACTGATCACCCTGCAGTAAACCTCAATGCTTCCTATGCCAGGTCGCCACATGCAGCAGAGCTGCAAGCTGCCGTACCGTTAGCCCGACAGAGAATACGGTAGAAGAGGACGACGGTCCTCCGCTGTCAGGAACCGCTTGCTCCAATAATCAAGACACCAAGCTAACTCATTTTTCCGCTAAAGCCACTGCCGTACAAGCCACTGACAAACCCCAAATGTCACTACTGACACTAACCCAGTGAAACCCCAAGTCCCCAAGAAGCAAAATTTCAGTCTGTCGAGATTTAAGCGCAACGACTTCATTCACTGGAGGATTATGTCCCTCACACATCAGGCCCATGCCTTCCGGTTTGGGATCACTGCAATAACGGTCAATCATCCAGACCTGCCGTACACCACTACCTACCAACACCGTACCATTAGCAAACTGGACCACAGAGGTGAGGAAGGAATTCGAGGGATCAGATTTTATACCCGCCTGACAGTGCTGTAAGCTACACAAGAGGGCTGGCGAGGCAAATAAACAAGTACAGCGAGGGTGCTTAAGGACACCCTTGCCGGACACACGCCTCCATACACACCTGTTGCCATGCATGAACAGCCGCATTTACTTCCGATGTGGATACCGGTGTTGAGGACGTGTCAGTAAGCACTTTCAACAGACTTGCACCTCTCTCATAGCTCGCATACATAAAATAGAGCGCATTTCGGTCGAAGGTATGAAACGCCTAGGCAAAAATCATTGATGAGGCCACCATGCCGGCTTGCCTTTGGTGAGTTATGAAATGCTGTGACGTACGCAACAACAAATGTTTTGCGCCAACTAACCTGTCAGACAGGAACGCCGGCTGCTCTTAAGTAACCACGTTAGCCGGCCCAAGGCGTGATGCAAGTAGGCGGTTGTATGGGTGCACCCTTTTGGATGGCTCAGGAGGCAAAGAAGGAGCGCTACCCACATGCACGAACGTTAGTCCGACACACTTCACCTCTGCCACCCAGTTCCACAGCGGCATGCAGCAGCGGATCAGCACCGTACACATCCCGCTCGAACTATGCGCAGCACGCTGCTCGCGAGAAATGAATCACCGCTGCTCATATCTGTGTGCCAATCCGTATCAGCGACGTCACCGTCATACTTCCATAGCTAGCCCTGTCAAGCGATAACGTACTCCGTAACGTGGGAAAACGTGCCGTACGGCTGGTGGGAGGCGAAGATGTTCAAAACTGCACCCGCGCCTCCACGGGAGACGTTCTTGATCGTAAAGGCATACAAGTTGGAGTTGCCGTGGCCGTTAGTACTTGATAGGGTTGCTGGGTAGAATTTCTGGTTGCTGTTGGTGAATGAGGCCAACATGTGAGTTCCCTTCTTCACTTTAAACACAATCCGAAGCCCTTCGTCCGACGTAGACGTGTCTTGAATTACCAGCTGCTTGTGCGAAATGGGCAGCACACCCAGCTCCCAGCAAACCGGAAAACGAAGCTTAACAACCCTCGTAAATGTCTGCCAGCTGAGTCGGTAGTCCTCTGGTAGCAGCGTCCAAGCAGGGTTCTCCGGAAAGTGTGATTGCACAAAGGCTAGCGGATCTGCCATGTAGTACTGCCGGCCCCATTCCTGGATATACGTCGTACCGTTGGTGTGGCCGGCGCACCAGGTTGGATCCACAAGATGCCAGCGCTCCTTGCGCCTCGAGGGGACGTACAACTTGACCGCATTCCAGTTGTGGTTGGCTTCATACTTCATGCCTGAGGAGGCTGTGACCGTCGTACCGGAAAGACTCCGGGTGAAGCCCATACCCTTCGCGTAACCGGAGATAACTTCGCACTCCACGTTACAAGCCTTGCACAGCGCTGCCATGAGCCGCGAGAAGCCATGGCAAACCGTACACCTGGGCGACAGTTTATTTGACAGGGAAGTGAACCAACTGAAAGAAAGAAAGCGACAAGTAGTGAAACAATAAAGATGCAATTCGCATGTACGGCCAGCAGACAGGGCCGTACCATCGGGCAGTACTTGTAGAAGTGTATGTGCGGATTCCTCAGTTCCCAGCGTATGCCGACGGGACTTATAAACCCCAACAATGTACGGCAAACACCGCCTACCTGTCTCGCAGCACATCATCGGCAGTCATGCTTCGGACGGTTCCGCCGAAGTAGGCTTCTGTGTCGTACCGCACGTTGAGGTGCAGCCAGAAGCAGATGGCGCGGACCTTCTCCTCGGGGCTCCTTGCCGCTGAGGCCAGGTAGGTCGCGAGGTCGGCTATGGTGCGGGTTACAGATGTCGGGCAGGCGCGCGCGTGTGCGTCCATGGCCGCCATCCGATCTTGTGATAACGTTCCACGGTATAGCGGGCATTTCATGTCGTTGACCACGGCGTCTAGGCGAGCGAACGAATCAGCTTGCTCCATGTCCGCAGTCAGAAAGTAAGGATGTCTGTAAATCCTGACTGCGACGTCACAGCAGTAGGCACAGGCAGGGCAAGTAAGACGGCGAAAGTAAGGCTCAAATGTTAAAGGCCGCCGTTGTGCCAGAAGGTATATATTGAAGACTTATAGTTGCTTTATATTGTTCTAGTTGTGCAGAGAAAGCTTCGCATTCTATCAGCTGTCCCAGCATGCAGCGACCTGCTAATCATGACTTCTCTCACCTACTCCTCCAATCTATTGCCCCATAGCAACAAAAAATGACCAACATACCTTGTAAACGTAGTTTTAGGTGGCTTCTTATCCACAGAAGTGCTTTGCAGCGGCTTGCAAAATGCGATGTCCGTTCACGCTTCGGCAGCGCCCTCCGGAGCTAAACCATTCTCGTATATTGTGTCGTCGATAAATTATAAACAACAACTTGCACGGCTGCTTAGGCCGTCTTGCCTACTTAGGCTTGTATGATGGTACCAAGCGGCGGCAAGGATTGCGACTATTGGGAAAAGAAGCTGTTGTGGATTGTCCTCAGAATGATCTTGCGTGACAAATGAATCACAGTACTGTGACGCGGCCTACCCTGGAGTGGCACCGGCGGAAAATCTGCGAAAGCACAAGTCGGGGAGCTGCATAGAGACTGGGGTAGACCGGCTCAACTGCCGGTTCGTTACCCGGTTGCCGTACACTGACCGAGATACGGCCAAGCTAGCACTCCAGGAAATTGGCACGACAAGTTGCTCATATGGCCAATCATCAACGTCGGCACTACAGACTATATATGGCATTCCAAGCTTACCGTACCGACGCTTTGCAGCCTCCAGGCAGGCTAGCCGTCGAGGGCGGTGCGGGGCGTTGGTTACATGATTACCGTGTTACGGGGAAAAGAGGAAACAACTAACTGACTGAGGGATAAGGCGTCAACATGGGTTGCAACATGTGAGCCAGCCCGACCCGCCCAGCCCGAATTAGCCAAGCCAAATTGCCGAATTAGCCCGTGTTACGGGGAGGCCTTGAAGGAGGCGGAGGAGGATTGCTACCCATAATCCCACCTGCATCGCTGGTTTCGTCACACTTCCACCACTGCCACCCAGTTCCACAGCGGCGTACTGCAGCCGATAGCATCGTACAGATCCTGCTCCCGCAGTACGCAACATGCTGCTTGCCGGGAACAGAAACAACGCTGTCCGTGGTGTACTGCAGCCGTTTTAAAAACTATCATCGACATACATTAAATAAATACTCAAGCAATGTTAAGCAATCACATACTCCGTAACCCAGGCATACGTGCCGTACTCTTGATGAGAAGCAAAGAACTTCAACACTTTGCATGCATCCGTGCCATTACAGGCAACTGCGACGTCCTTGATATAAAAGGCAAGCAGATCGCTGTTCTTGTTGCCGTACTGCTGCTCGTTGACGCCTGACAGGGTTGCTGGGTAAATCTGCTGGTTGCTGTCGTCGATTTTCGCCAACATGTGAGTTCCCTTCTTCACTTTAAACACGATCCGAAGCCCTTCATCCGATGTTGACGCGTCTTGTAACAGCAGCTGCTTGTGCGAAATGGGCAGCACGCCCAACTCCCAGCAAACTGGAAACCGCAACCTTGCGACCTTTACGAACGTGTGCCAAGTGGGTCGGTAATCCTCTGGTAGCAGCGTCCAGGCAAGGTTCTCCGGAAAGTGCGACTGCGCAAAGGCTAGCGGATCTGCCATGTAGTACTGCCGGCCCCATTCCTGAATCCATGTCGTACCGTTGGTGTAGCCGGCGCACCAGGTCGGATCCACAAGATGCCAGCGCTCCTTGCGCCTCGAAGGGACGTACAACTTAACCGCGTTCCAATTGTGGTTGGCTTCATACTTGATGCCTGAGGAGGCTGTGACCGTCGTACCGGAAAGATTTCGGGTGTAGCCCACGCCCTTCACGTAACCGGAGATCACTTTGCACTCCACGTTACAAGCCTTGCACAGCGCTGCCATGAGCCGCGAGAAGCCATGGCATACCGTACACCTGGGAGACAGTTTGACAGGATTGAAAGGGTGAGGCGGCAAGTTTTAAGTTGTCAAACGTGATCAGAAGCACGCACTTGGCATGTGCGCCCGGCCCTAGAGCATGCAGGGCCCTACCACCGCCGGGCAGCATACGTGTATGTGCAGCCTTCCTCTGTTCAAGACGTAAGAACGCGACGATGTACGGCAAACACTGCCTACCTGTCTCGCAGTACATCATCGGCAGTCATGCTTCGGACGGTTCCGCCGAAGTAGGCTTCTGTGTCGTATCGCACGTTGAGGTGCAGCCAGAAGCAGATGGCGCGGACCTTCTCCTCGGGGCTCCTTGCTGCTGAGGCCAGGTAGGTCGCGAGGTCGGCTATGGAGCGGGTTGCAGATGTGGGGCAGGCGCGCGCGTGTGCGTCCATGGCCGCCATCCGATCTTGTGATAACGTTCCACGGTAGAGCGGGCATTGCATGTCGTTGACCACGGCGTCTAGGCGAGCGAACAAATCAGCTTGCTCCATGTCAACAGCCTCTCGGTTAATAAGCTGCAATGTCGGAAGTTATGACTGCGGTTCAAAAAGCGGCAGGCACAAGGGGGGCATATCCTCAAGAAATGGGCGCATGGTTATGCATGGCTCAGCAGTTGCAGTTACCTGCGAATTACCTACCGTCACAAAAAACAGTAGAACCTCCCCACCAGCCGTGACAGCCAAGCCAAAGAGGTCAAATCCCCTTCACCCACAACCTCCAGCCTCTTCAAAAGTACACAAGCCACGACAACTTCACAGACCATTCAAGCAGGATGCAAGCCGCCAAGGGCCGCAGCTGCAGGGCTCGCAGCGCCCCCACTCTGCCGCATGCAGACATGCTCTCACTCGAAGGGGGTCTGCACACATGCAACAGAAGCAAGGGTAGCGTTCAAAAGGGTTTAGTTTTCCTTCGCAACTGAAGCGTCGCAGAAGCTCAGCAGTGTTACCAGTATTAGGATCCAGCTATGCTTACGGTAACTAACACAACGCCACACAAAAAGTCATCGTCAACAGAACATGTCCAGGGGGTCAACAACTAACGCCAGCAGTGGAATAAAGCACCAAAAATCGCTGGTATGGTTTGTCAACAACGCCCCTCAAGAACGCCAGTTTCGTGCCTCAACCAAGGAGCACACTGCTCCTCCGCTCAGTCACAGCTGAAATACTCAGCACAAGTACAGCGACCAGACCACCACAACACACACACATACACACAACTACACACACTGTTTTACCGCAGAACGCCGCCAACTCGCATACCGATACATGGCAACATGGGAGGTGACAATACAGCAAAAAAACAGCCCGAGCTGCAGCAGCAGGCCTCGCCACCCACCCCACCCATTGCCCCATTCTTCTTTTTCCCGCTGCCCCGCCACCACATTTCCTCTCGCCCCCCTGCCTTTCTTCATCATACACCCAACATGGCCCAAGTTGCCGCTGTAGGTCTAACGTTGTCCCATGCTCCAGGCCTGGCCATCAGACCACAGCACAACGCCATGTCAACGACCTACAAACTGACAAACGGAGACACCCTGCTGCAGAGGCAATCCTACCCGCGCGGCAAACACCGACCAAACATGACGTTGGAAGCGCGTTATGCATGGGCAAGCAGCCAATTGGCCACAGACTGCCGCATGCGCTAGCCCACATAGGTATCTTCACCAACATCGGGAGAAGCTGCCACTTGCCTACCGATTGCCACCGCACGCCCCGTTCTTTCATGGTCCCCTCACAAACCCTAGTACTAGGGGCATCTAACCAGCAGCTTTGGCGCACATTCAAGACGCATCTCACTAGCTTCACAAACGCACATCCCTTGGACGCACCCACGTGTTGGTGGCAGGCCTAACGGGCCCATCTGGCAACCGTAAAGATACAGAAGCGGTGATGGGACCCATGGGTCAATAAGAAAGCAATTAATAAAAAGAGAGACCACTCCCTCCGGGATGTTCGTCTCTGGCATCGTCAGACACGCAAGTACGCAGTATGCGGCAGGATGTGCTAGCTTACCGCCCCAATCAACTCAAAACACGCGACAACACCCCCTAGACAATGCAGGCACATGCTGACCCTCATCCCTCTTAACAAGCACGACGAGTTGCCCAAAGCCACAGCCACGATACTTGCATTCCCTGTCACTCACTCCTGAAGGCAGAGGAAAGACCAAGAATGAAAGAAAAGCAGCCGCCGACTCGCACGAGCCCCCCGCCACACCAACTCGATTGCGGTCAAACACATTGCACCAGACCATGCAGACCAACAAGTGGGTACTCGCATGGCGACACCCCACCCCACGGTCCACCACAGCAGGAAACACTCCCGACCTTGCAATCTTGTTATGTTGCCACCAGCCAAAAGCCACAACGATACGACCAAAAACATGGCCTCAACCAAGCCCCTTTACAGGAAAGAAACACCCCAGTGCTTCCGCATATCGGATATCACGAAAGAAGAGCAGAGAGGAACAGACGGTACACACAAACAAACCTTGCGTTAACCAAATCAGGCAATAGCCAGCCGCATCCGTCAAGGACACGCTTCGACACACCAGCCGTATACCTGAGTGAGTGACATGGGCTCGCTTACGCAGTCGCCAACACGTTCCATGTGACATGTGACTAGGTACAGTCCTCCTTGGGAGGTTAGGTGAGCAGTGTTGGCGGGGCTTACCCACCGTGAACAAGTTAACACCGGACAGCATTAGCATGCCACACGAATACGGCCAAACTCGGTCACAACAATTCACCATAGCCATACATAATGACACGGTAGCCATATACCACGATACGGCTCGCTTTTCAGAGGATAAAGGGTGTTTTGTGGCACAGGCCACTGCTGCGCAAGGTGTCCGCCGGGAAGGCGGGTCCGTTGCAAAGGCACGAACAGCGGCCGGGCAACGTACTAAACGGAGTGACAGCCGAAGGAACGACTGCGACAAGATCCCGCTAAAGGAATGTTTCAGGGGTGACCGCCCAGAAGCCGCATCAGGGCGGCCTTGCATCTGCGCCACACTTCTCCACATACTACTACACAGCAGTCCTGCGCCTACAACAGGCGACGAGAATGCCAGTTCGCCCAAACTAACACCGAGGCCGATGAAAACAGCCATACAAGCAACACAAAACGCGCGCGTGCGCCTCATCATCACCCATCCCATCCGCTTTTTAGTGCTACTTAGCTTATACAAGAAGCGCCCCGTACGGCTTTTCATGAAGCACCTGTAGTAGTCCTGTTATTATGGGTCCCAAGGATACGAGGCACGCATACTAGGGTAATGGTAGTCCACCGCCCATTGAAGTACATAAGGAGGGCGACCCCAAAATTAACAACACCCGTGTTCCCTTTTAGAGAACCATTGAAACGGTCATTCACTTAAACAACAAACATACGTGAACAAAACTGGCCGCGAGTCGGAACTGGTCACGAGCCATGTGCCAACAAAACCCGATCCTACCCGTATGGGGTAGCTAGCCAAAATGACAACATTCAAGACTTGAAGATGCCGAAAGCCTGCAGCAAGCGCTTAGCGCTACCTCCGCTTCCGGGCCGCAAGCGGCTGCTGCTGCTGCCACTGCTGCTGCCGCTACCGCTGCTGCTGCCACTCGGCCCAGATCCCCCGCCGGGAGACTCCTCACCGTCACAACTGCAGCAACCACCACCGCTGCTGCCACTCCCAACATGGCCCCTAGGCAGAGACCCAGCGCCTCCCTGCGCTGCAGGTCCTTTGTTGTTGTTGCCGCTGCCGCCACCGCTATTGCAGCGCGCCCCGCCGCTAAGGGAGCCGTCATTGCGGTGCCCGCTGCTGCCACTGCCGCCACCCGGCCCCGCTGGCGCCGCAAAGGTGCCGCAGCCCGTCAGAAGCTCCAGGATAATTCGCAGCACGTCGTCTGGTGAGCCCAACTGCGGATTGACGTACTGTTGTACAGCCTGTTTCACTAGCGAATGCAGGGCGCGGTGCTGAATGGCACGTACGGCAGCCATTGCTTCGTCGTACAAGGGGCGTACGGCACGCAGCAGCATCTCCCGGCGATGTGGGTCAAGATGCGCGCTTTGCGCTCCGCGGCCCCATAACTGATCGTGGATTTGAGCTGCCAGCTCCAAAGCATGTGTGGCCATGAAGGCATCTTCGTCATCCATGAGCCGCACTAGGTGACCGCGAGGCTGCGGAGGCGCCTGCTGGGGGTTAGGATCGCAGCCCTCACCGCAGCACACTGGGCTGCTGTGACTTGCAAGGCGCTTCATGGAATCACGACGGGCTGCCTTTGAGCTTAAACGACGTGAGGACAGGGAGGTGCTGGAGACACATTGCCAACGTGCTGGGTAGGATTCCACTGCCTCTAGGGTTCCGGCGGAGGGTTCGGTGGCACGACGTGGTGTGGAAGCGCAGGAGGTGTGTTGATGAACGTTACTGTTGTGATGGTGTAGAAGGCGGCAGAAGAGCTTGGAGGTAGCAGCGGCGACCGAAGCCATTGCGCCAGATGCGACCTGCGAAACCCTATGGTCGCGGTCGTGCGGGACGTCGATTGCATCATCGCTGCCAAGGTCGTGAGAACTGAACCGGGAAGGCTCATGGCCGGCATTGCTGCAGGAGCTCATCAGCATGTCATCCTCCTCGCCTTCGTGCTCGCCCTCCTTAATAGTCGTGGATATGAGCATAGTAGAGGCTTCACTCCATGCGCGATAGCATTTATTGTTCAAGAGAGTGGACATCTGCCCCAAAGGAAGAGTGGAGGACAAGGACCGGATGAGTCAGCACCCTTCAGCTACCAGATAAAAAACAGGGGACACTTTGCACGACAAGGAAGACCAGCACCACTGTAATCCGAGAGTTCCCTCCTGGCATTGGTAAGAGCATTTGGACCGCGCCCCTGATGTCCCACCTCACGCGGTGTAGGTGACTTCGCCAGCACAGCCCTCCTCAGCGAAACTGGTTGCACTGAAATATTCTCACCCATTTTACCACGCGTAAGCTGCGGTGTCCGCACGCCCGAAACGATAAAATGCCAAGTTGCCTAACCTAAAATCCCTACGCTTACACCATCATGAAAATAACATAAGCGGCAAAGCCATAGCGAGCAGCTATGTCCTTGCTGAGGACAAGAAGTCACGCGGGCATCGCTGGGAAATTCATAGGTCGGTACAATTGAGTATGAATTGGCAATTTGGTAAGCAGTGAGTATCCATAACACTTGTGTACAGGTGGGACGGGTTTGCGGAAACAGCGGACGGCGGCTGTACCTGTACTGCCTGCACCACCTGAAGTTTGTTGGCCACCTGTATCATGCTGCGCACCACAGTTTTTGTTTGGATACTCCTACGTACTGTTATTGCAATTTGTGTTCATATTTTTGCAAAGTATGTGAAACTTTACGGCTTGGAGAGGTCCGTGCAGTCGTGCGCCTTACATTCTGTCCTTCAGTAATCCTGCATTGACGACAGTAGAGAAAACACAAAGTCCTGCAACGTATGTCCATTGCTTGGGTAAACCTTTGAGCCAGCGCTGCTGTTAGGGACGCGTAAGCGCTAAGAGCCTGCGCGTTGCGCGTGTGGACGGTGACAGGGAAACGGTTTCGGAAACATAAAGGCAAAGTGTACGTGATGCAAACTGGGTAGGGAAGGGCTGGCTTGCCGGACGGAGGGGATGATTGGGCTGTCCTAGCACAATAACAACACATACGTAGAGATCCGAAGGAAGCATGCAGCCATGGCCCTACAATGGTTTTGGTGCATAAAGTGAACAGCTCTTGTAGAAACCATGGTTGCAACACCAGTGCTCATCTGCAAGGTTACCCGTAGTCGTGGTTAGTGCCCTTAATGACATCGTTATATTTCCCATGCGCTTGTGGAAGACCGAAGGAACACCCGGTGAAGGATAACATTTACGCTCTAATGTGGGCAAGTGTGTCTTCAAGTTACCAGACAAGCCTCCGGGTCACATGTCAAATAGTTATTTGGGTCGTAGTAATGAAGTAGGGCAAAAAATGTCCAGCGGTTTGCGTGTGGATTGTCAGTGGCCCCTGCAGAAGTTCAAGCGACGCGAGGGCTTATCAGTCGCTTCGTCCACGCCTCCGCGTGGCGATGGACTCTTAGCAGCGACTAAAGGGATGCATTCATTGTTTTTTTGCGCAAACGTTGAATGCGAGGCGTGCGCTAGCCCATAGGGCCCAATCTAGGCCCAACCTAACATCTTATCCGTTGAGAGAGCTATAACTACAGCTCGTGTGTACGGCGACGCCCGATCAGGGTTCGCGTACCAAAGAACTACACCGGCTATGGTGCTGGCATATAGGATACTACCCTCATTGCCTCATACCCGGTAAATATCATGAGTAAGATTATCATAATAAGAAGGTTTGCTAGCTCCTGCCAGCCCAATTTCTGCCGCTAAGATTGTTGAACTAGGCTACTGGTAGCAGCTGCCGACCGAGCTACAGTTCCGCACATTGTTCAGGTACCAAGCGGGCATTATCCGGGCATTATCCTTATTATCATAGCTAGGGCAGTAGTCCAGAAATTCATCATTTGCTTCTTAGGCGCGCCGGCGAGCGACTGCGACCGCCTTGGCTGCAGCAGCAGTAATTTCTACTACCCTACCTAACACACAATGCAAGTCAGCTGCAAGCATTGTCCTCACACCTCCATGCTGTTTGTGCGGGTGCAGGAGGGATGGATGCCCTTGCTACCCACACCGACGGCTTGCGCGCCGGTAAAGTCGCGACTGCCCTTGAGCGCTTTTGGACGGCCGACGATACAGCAACGCTGTGCGAGTTCCTCTGCTCCGGTGATTTCCAGGTAGCGACATACTTTGGCGGATTCCGTGCCGACTGGTTTACATGAAGATTCCTCTTTCGTTGACCCCAGCAGGGATGAGGGAAGGCCATTGACCCGTGGTTCACTCTCCAATCCTCAGTGAACCTACATTCCTGAAACCCGCGCACATCCTGTCTTCCCAGCCTGCCCATTCCCGTCTCCCGCTGCAGCTCCTATGGCACGACTCGCTGTTTCCTGATCAAGCTCTAGCGGGACTGGAGCAACTGCAGGTGAAGAGAAACGGGGAAACGATTTGAGGTGCTGATTGCGGGGTGGCAGAGTTTGGGTTTGAGGCACGAAACTTTCCATCCCATATACCGGTACCCACCGTGCTGATTCTTCACCTCTCTCCTCGCCTCCCACTCCCCTCCCGGGCCCCTAACCGGCCCCTCCCTGCCGCCCAGTCCCTCCGCCGGGTGCTCACCGGGGCCCTGCCGGACCTACACCTCCGCCTGCTGACACCGTTGCACGTGGCGGAGGGCGGCGTGCTGCTGGGGTACTGGACCACCAGTGGTGGGTGGCCTCGAAGCCTTAGTGGGGACGGGGAGGTTGCAGGCATGCAGGGGTTGCATGTTGTTGCAGCAGGCAGGGAAAGGTAATTTGATGAGGAAAGGCCGATGGGTGGTTCTGGGCGCTGGACCCAAAGAACGGGCGGTCTGGCGGGCAGGAAGGCGGGATTAGCGGGAAGGGAAATGCCTATTCGGATATTTACAGGAAGATCAAGGAGGGGTAGGAGAGTTGTATGCATGAAGTACCGGTAGTCGCCACCGTATGCGGCTTCCCACCGCTCTTCCCCACCACCATGACGCCCTCCGCAACCAACCCAACGCGCAGGCACCCACGCCGGGGCGCTGGGGCCCCCCCTGCCCCCCACCGGTGCTCGAGTCACCTGGGAGGGCAGCGTGCTCATTCGCGTCGCGGGGGCGGCTGAGCAACAGCAGCAGCAACAGCAGCCACAGCCACGGCACCCGAAGCCACAGCAGCAGCCACAGCCACAGCAGCAGCAGCCGGAAGGGCTGGCGCCCCATGCCAGGTTGCAAGAGCAACAAGGCTTAGCAGCATGCCCTACCCGGACGGTGGAGGTCTGGTGGTCTTGGGACCCCATCTTCCTCTTCAAGCAACTCGGTTGGCAACAACAACAGCAACAACAGCAAGGACAGGAGCAGCAGCGGAAACCGCACAGGCAACAGCAGGTGAGCCTGGCGGGATCATGCGAGGCGGCTGGGATTGCGGAGGAGTATCAGGAGGGTGCGCAGCAGCTTGCCCGACCCGCTTCCAAGCAACACGCCGACGTATCCTGTTTGGGCAATGGTTTCGGCGGCGGCACTAGCGCCCTGGCGCCTGAGTTTGGGGACACGGCGGCGCAGACAGCGGCTGAGGCGAGGGCTGCGTTTGCGACGGAGGAAGAGGCGGTGCAGGCTGCTGGTGCTGCGGTGGCGGCTGCAGCAGAGGCGGCAGCGGCAGCATGGCGGCTGTCGGCAGGGACGCCTGAGGAGGGGGCAGAGGCAGAGGCGGCGCTGGCGGGGGTTCAGGCGGCTAACCGGGCTGTGGTTGAGCTTTACTTCCACACTTACAACACGGGTGGGTGTGGCTGCAGTACGTAGGTTGGGTCTGTCGATTGCGGCTTCGTGTCTGCCGCAAGCTTCAGGAGAAGCGTTACCCAATCACATAAAACGCATGTGAGGGTGCAGGACGAGGGTGCAGCACGAGGGTACAGCATCCGCCTTCTAAAGCAAGGAACGAAAGTAGGAAACCAAACTAGGCATGTCGGGCAACAACAACATGCGATACTCAGGTTAATGTTGTCTTGTCGACCCAAACATGCGCTAGCACGTTGCTTGTTGAAGACAACGCGAACCCGCGCAGGTCGATATAAGGTGCTGGATCATATCGTACATCCTGAATACCAGTACGACGGCTTACTTGATCTGGGTGACAGGTACGGTATGTACGGCAGCGTGGGCCATCCTACCATATCCTTGGCTCAATAACATCGAGGCCCCGGTTCTGTCCCCCTGCTGCTTTCCGATGCACGCTAGGTACCCTTGTAATAAATAGGAATGCTTATGTACTTGTGCATTTGCTGTCCCGTGCTCACTGGGTACGACATACACCATTGTGCCGTACGACAGACGCGGTCGTACCGCCATGGAGGCCATGATGGGCGGCTGGCGTGACAGCTTGCCTGATCTGGCCATTGGACACGAGCTGTTTGCGGCTGTGGGCTGCGACAAGGTCACCTTCCGTTGGGTCATTCGGGTAGGTCAAATGCTGTGCACGTACTGGTACGCCCTCCACGTTCGTGGTGCGCAGCGGTGGTTGTCTTGCGTGTAATGTTATGTCTTTTCCTGTCATGCTCCTTTCCTGACTTGGAAACGCCCTAGCGCCCTACGTTAATCGCCGGCCTAACTCTTCCCTTCTCGTCTATGGCACGAATGACATTGTCCAGGGCACACACTCCGCTCCTGGCAGCAGTCCCCTGCTAGGAGTGCCCGCCTCCGGAGCCCGCTTGCTGGTCAAGGGCGTCACCACGCTCACAATCCGAGATGGCCGTATTGTACGGAAGGTTTCGCATGCGAATGCCGTACACACGCTACAGCAGCTGGGAGCTGCGGCGGCTCCGGAACTGCCTCCCATCTGGATGGCATGAGGCGAGGGTGTGCTTTTCCGGGCAGGGAAAATGCAAACCGGTGTGAGGGGAGGTTGTAGGAAAGTGCTTCGAATTCGGAATGGACAACTTGACTTGCATGCTTCATACCATCGCAATCATGCACTGGTATCAAAAAATTGTTGAAGGGCGGCATGTGATAGTTTTACACCACGGTACCGGTAGTTGCTACAATTTTGCTGCATTACAATACCGGTCATGCAGCGCGGGGAGACGTTTATCACTTCACCGGTGTTGAGTAGAGGGTTTGGAACATGGAAGGTATCCGCCGCATGAAGTGAGCTGATGCCAGGCTGCAGCAGGCTGCAGGCACAGGCGATTGCGTCAGCGCCAATGACATGTGTACGGCTCACGAAAGAAGTGCCTACATATGCCTAGCCGCATTACTAGTTTACTACGCTTACTGTCCAAAGCCCTCAGCCCCTTACCATCTTCAGTCAAGACAAAACAGCCTGCACCTTCCGTCATAACAAATAAGACTGCAGCCAGCTGCAGCACCAAAACGTTGCATCATCATCCTGGCTCTCCGCTCGCCCGGCATACCAGTACACCTGCTGACTCAGCTGTCTGTGTATGCACCGGTAAATTGTCAATAAAATCGACTGCCTCTTACCGCTACCGCCTTCTATGTACGGATGCAGCGTACGGCCATCAGGTGATGGTAACAGTACGGTTCACTCCGCTTCTTCCAATGCGATGCGTGCACCCAAACCGGTTGTGTGACCCCCCCTGTGGCCTTGCATGCCACCGTCGACCGTCCATTTTGCTTCGGTATGCCTCGGGAAGGGTGTTGTCCTCCAGACAGGGCTTGTATGGCTTGTATACTGAGTGTCATGTTGGTTCGGAGAGCTACCGGTATTGAGCAGGGTTGCCCACCTTGAGGATTTTGTGTGCTCTTCGCAGACGCCAGCTATTGCCCAGCTGATGATTGAGGTAATCAAGCAGCAGGAGGAGCGCGAGAAGGCGGATCATGCTAAGACAGCGACTGTGGCGAACCCTGGCAAGGAGGAGGAGGAGGCCAAAGGGAAGGCGGACTGGTCCAAGCTGGTGACTACACGCAGGTGCGTGCGGAGGATTAGCGACCCATGGGTCAGGTGCAGGGCAATCGCAGCTGTCGTTCTAGTAGCCTCCAGTCGCTTGGTCGGACAATTCGGGGATACCACCAGAGTGCCTCACCACCTGTCCTCCCATCTACTTCATAAGCTGCGATCTCTGAACCTGCCGGCCCCCTCCTGCTAACGCAGTGGATGATCTTCATGGCAATAAACAAGCTGGTGACGGGGCAGACCCATGGGTCAGCCCACGAGGGTCATAAAGCCGCGGAGAAGGAGGCACCCGCGGTTCCGCCTGCGGAGGCGGGTGGTGCGGTTGGAGGCATCATCAAGCACCTCTTCAAAGAGCTATACGAGAAGGTAAAGCCTTGTGCATGGAAGAGCACCCCATTCCTTTATGCAGACGCATGCCACAGATAGCCTTACTCCTCCTCTAGGTCCATTCAATGCTCAACCCCGCCCAATCCCTTATCTCACCTGCTCCTTCCCTCGCCACTTGGCCTCTCCTACCTACCTCCCAACCTGCTACTCCAACCAATCCAATCCGCCGCAACTGTATCGTATGCACTATCCTCCTTGCTGTCCCCTGCCTGACTCAGGAAAAGCACACGGAGCTCTGGCACTACGTGCAGGCGGCAGTTTACTAAACAACATGACGTACCTGTTATGCGTACCCATAGTAAGGGGCATCTGACTTCCCTTACGTCGAGAGGCAGTATTTTAGTCCGAAATCGTGTCCATCAATGCTCATCGGGTCGCTGCTATCCACAATGCGTAACACATCGCGACGCAACTTATCCGAACCTTACATCCCCGGTGCGCGCGGACTGGCGCCGTACTGCTCGTCCTCCGGTCTCGCGACCGGCCGCGGACGCTCCGGCGGCCGGCCAACTCACCACGCACCCTCCTAAACTTCTACGTAACATTAGGACAAATTGAGGGTTTCGTTTGGTATCGCGATTGTGGCGTTTAGCGACCGGAATAGCTCGGGTCCGCGGCTCCGCGCGCAACTGTGAATTTGGACGAGCATACCCGGGGCCCTCTGCTGGCCGCGCCGTCACTCCGTGGGAAGCCTTCCACGACCAGAAGCCGGACATCTCGGACCTCCATGTCTTCGGCTGCCGCGCCTTCGTCCGCGTCCCTACTGAACAGCTGAAGAAGCTCGATCCCCGTGCAGAGGAAGGTACATATCTGGGGCCCGAGCGCCACACAGCTGCCCACCGCATCCTGGTTCACGGCAAGGTCGTCATCAGCCGTGACGTCACCTTCGACGAAGCGGTTCGGGGGCCCGCGTCCAGGAAGCCCGGCACGCTCTTCGACCCTTTGCCTGTCGCTGGTCGTGGTGATGGTGGTGGCGACAGCAGTGTCGGCGGCGGCGGCGGCAGCTCTGGCAGTGGCGGCGGCAGCGGCAGCTCTGGCGATGGCGGCAGCAGCGGCGGCGGCAGCTCTGGAGATGGCGGCAGCGGCGGCACTGGCAGCGGCGTGCACAGGCCTGTCACCCGTAGCCAACGTCAACCGCTCACACCCCCATTGGCCTCCGTGCGTGGCGGCGGCAGCGGCGGCGGCGGCGTATCATCCACCCAGGCAGTTCCACCGCTACCGCGCCCCACGACTAGCAGTGCCCTGGAGCCGCGGACTGATGAGGAGGCGCTGAGCGGCCCCGACGCAGCCAAATGGAACGACGCCAGGAGCGAGGAGATCGCAGCGCATCTGGAGAATCGCACGTGGGAGCTGGCGGTTCCTCCCCCCGGCACTCGCCTGCTGGCTTGCCGCTGGGTGTACAAGGTCAAGATGGCACCTGATGACAGCATTGAGCGCTACAAGGCACGGCTGGTGGCGAAGGGCTTCGAGCAGCGAGCGGGCATCGACTACGGTGAGCTGTTTGCACCCACCACCCGCACAGCCTCGCTGCGTGCCCTGCTGGCGCTTGCGGCAGCCAAGCAGATGCACATTCATCAAATGGATGTGAAGACGGCGTTCCTGAACGGCGAGCTGGAGGAGGAGATCTGGATGCAGCAGCCGCCGGGCTACAGCTTAGGCAGCCCTGATATGGCTTGCCGGCTACGCAAGTCGATCTACGGCCTCAAGCAGGCACCCCGCTGCTGGTACAAGAAGCTGTCTGCAGAGCTCGGACGCCTGGGCTTCTTGCCGTCAATGTCAGATCCCGCGCTGTTCATCCGTGATGACCCCGCTGGCCCCGTCTACCTGCTGGTGCATGTGGATGACTTGCTGGTGGTGGCGTCCAACCTGGCGCAGCTTAAGGCCGCCAAGACGGAGATCGCTGGCTGCTTTGCGGTGAGGGACCTGGGCGAGGCGGGTGTATACCTAGGCATGGAGATTACGCGGGACTCGAGTACGGGGAGCATCATGCTTTCGCAGCGGCACTATGTGGAGCAGTTGCTGCAGCGGCACGGCCTGTCTGATGCTAAGCCGCGTCCCACTCCCATGCCTGAGGGCACGCGGCTGGTGCCAGCCGGTGAAGGACAGCCGGCGCTGGAGGATGGCACCCCGTATCGTGCTCTGGTCGGTGAGCTGAACTACTTGGCGACCAGCACCCGGCCCGACATTTCCCAGGCCCTGAGCATGCTTGCGCGGCACATGGCGTCTCCCACGAAGACACACATGAACCTGGCGCTGGGCGTGCTGCGCTACCTGTCTGGCACCCGGCGGCTCGGCCTACGCTACGGCGGTGGCGGCGACATCAGCGGCTTCACTGGCTTCAGTGACTCTGACTGGGCTGGCGACCCTGCTACTCGCCGGTCCACTACGGGCTACGTCTTCCTCCTCGGTGGCGCAGCCGTCAGCTGGAGCAGCCAGCTGCAGCGCACTGTGGCAGCATCGTCAGTCGAGGCGGAGTATCAGGCAGCAGCAGCAGCAGTGCGCGAGGCACTCTGGTTGCGCCACCTGACTGGAGACCTGCGACTGCCACGCAAAACCATTGCCATCATGGTCGACTCGCAGGGCGCCCTCAGCCTTGCGAACAACCCCATTACGTCGGTGCGCTCTAAGCACATCGACGTGCACCACCACCTGGTGCGAGAGCGTGTGGCGCGTGGCGAAGTGGAGCTGGGCTACTGCGCAACGGAGCACATGGCGGCGGACGTGCTCACTAAGGCGCTGGGCGAGATCAAGTTCCGGCGCTGCCGTACGGCGCTGGGTGTGGTGTGAGAAAGAGAGAGAGCTGAGGATGATGAGAGCTGAGTAGTTTGGCTTAGGGGGTTTCCTTCAGCTCAGGGACCTTGCATGGGTCTTTTGGTTGTTTTGTTGAGCGGGCATGGAACTAGGGGGGCGCTTTTGCATGGGTTAGGCGCCCGGGGTTGGCTAGTTTGCAGTTGCCCTTCTTCAGGGTGTTTGTTTGTTGGTAGTTACGGGCCTTTTGGTTTTGAGGTCCTGTTTTGGCGGTTGGTGCTTGCTGTGTGGCTGGCCTGGACCACGAACAGTTGGAGGAAGGCCTTGCCTGTTAGTAGCGCCCGTGTTGGTTTTGCCCCCGGTTCAGTTCGAGGGGGCGTGTTGGTGAGAGGTGTTTTCGCCCTGTCCCTGGAGCAGTTTGGGTGATCCGAGAGGACTGGTAGTAACAGGTGTTTGACCAGCGGCAGTTATGCCGGGAACGGTCCTAGAGAGTTGGTCAGTCCGGTAGTTCTGTCCGAGCGTGGCATGCCAGGGCAGGACTTAAGCCCTAGGCAGTGTTGTCTTCGTCAACCTAGGCAACCCAGGTCAGGCCCCTCAGACTAAGCCCGAGCGCAAGGGCTACTGGTAGCGGAGCGCAACGCTACACAGTTATATGTAACTACCCTAGAGTTACTATTGCTAACACGTCACAGAACCCTCCGCTGCATACCCGTATTATCAATAGGTTATGAGCCCCGGGGCGCCAGGTTCATGTGTGTCTTCGTGGGAGACGCCATGTGCCGCGCAAGCATGCTCAGGGCCTGGGAAATGTCGGGCCGGGTGCTGGTCGCCAAGTAGTTCAGCTCACCGACCAGAGCACGATACGGGGTGCCATCCTCCAGCGCCGGCTGTCCTTCACCGGCTGGCACCAGCCGCGTGCCCTCAGGCATGGGAGTGGGACGCGGCTTAGCATCAGACAGGCCGTGCCGCTGCAGCAACTGCTCCACATAGTGCCGCTGCGAAAGCATGATGCTCCCCGTACTCGAGTCCCGCGTAATCTCCATGCCTAGGTATACACCCGCCTCGCCCAGGTCCCTCACCGCAAAGCAGCCAGCGATCTCCGTCTTGGCGGCCTTAAGCTGCGCCAGGTTGGACGCCACCACCAGCAAGTCATCCACATGCACCAGCAGGTAGACGGGGCCAGCGGGGTCATCACGGATGAACAGCGCGGGATCTGACATTGACGGCAAGAAGCCCAGGCGTCCGAGCTCTGCAGACAGCTTCTTGTACCAGCAGCGGGGTGCCTGCTTGAGGCCGTAGATCGACTTGCGTAGCCGGCAAGCCATATCAGGGCTGCCTAAGCTGTAGCCCGGCGGCTGCTGCATCCAGATCTCCTCCTCCAGCTCGCCGTTCAGGAACGCCGTCTTCACATCCATTTGATGAATGTGCATCTGCTTGGCTGCCGCAAGCGCCAGCAGGGCACGCAGCGAGGCTGTGCGGGTGGTGGGTGCAAACAGCTCACCGTAGTCGATGCCCGCTCGCTGCTCGAAGCCCTTCGCCACCAGCCGTGCCTTGTAGCGCTCAATGCTGTCATCAGGTGCCATCTTGACCTTGTACACCCAGCGGCAAGCCAGCAGGCGAGTGCCGGGGGGAGGAACCGCCAGCTCCCACGTGCGATTCTCCAGATGCGCTGCGATCTCCTCGCTCCTGGCGTCGTTCCATTTGGCTGCGTCGGGGCCGCTCAGCGCCTCCTCATCAGTCCGCGGCTCCAGGGCACTGCTAGTCGTGGGGCGCGGTAGCGGTGGAACTGCCTGGGTGGATGATACGCCGCCGCCGCCGCTGCCGCCGCCACGCACGGAGGCCAATGGGGGTGTGAGCGGTTGACGTTGGCTACGGGTGACAGGCCTGTGCACGCCGCTGCCAGTGCCGCCGCTGCCGCCATCTCCAGAGCTGCCGCCGCCGCTGCTGCCGCCATCGCCAGAGCTGCCGCTGCCGCCGCCACTGCCAGAGCTGCCGCCGCCGCCGCCGACACTGCTGTCGCCACCACCATCACCACGACCAGCGACAGGCAAAGGGTCGAAGAGCGTGCCGGGCTTCCTGGACGCGGGCCCCCGAACCGCTTCGTCGAAGGTGACGTCACGGCTGATGACGACCTTGCCGTGAACCAGGATGCGGTGGGCAGCTGTGTGGCGCTCGGGCCCCAGATATGTACCTTCCTCTGCACGGGGATCGAGCTTCTTCAGCTGTTCAGTAGGGACGCGGACGAAGGCGCGGCAGCCGAAGACATGGAGGTCCGAGATGTCCGGCTTCTGGTCGTGGAAGGCTTCCCACGGAGTGACGGCGCGGCCAGCAGAGGGTGAGACGTTGCGCAGGCAGCTGGCGTAGTTGGCCGCGTCAGGCCAGAAGGTATCCGCCAAGTCAGCTTCCTGCAAGAGGGCTCGCACTCGGTCCATAAGGGTGCGGTTGAGCCGTTCTGCTGCACCGTTCTGCTGCGGCGTGTATGGGGCAGAGTAGTGGTGAACAGTGCCGTGCTCCTTCAGCCACTGCTCCAGCTGCTCCGCAATGTACTCGCCTCCATTGTCACTCTGCAGCGTACACACCTTCACGTCAGAACGGCGCGACTCCACTTGGGCTATCATCTCCTGCAGCGCTGCACCCGCCTGGTCCTTGGTTGCCAGCGGACGGACCAGTGAAAGGCCCGTGGAACTGTCCAGCAGCGTAAGCAGGTGTCGGGCGCCCCCACGGCCCACGACAGGCAGCGGACCACAGAGGTCTGAGTGGACAAGCTGCAGGGCACGTTGCGGCTTGTTCCCGCGGCTGGGAAAAGGCGCTCTGGTCGCCTTGGCCGTCTCACAGGTGCTACAGACGCCCGCAGCTGCCTGGCGCAGCGCAGCTACCGGCACGTCTACCCCAAGCACCAACTTGTCACGCACTAGCTGCTCCAGTCCCTTCCAACCAAGATGTCCGTACAGCCGGTGCAGGCGCAGTGCGGCCGCCATGTCCTTCTTGCTACACTCGCTGCTGCCACTGCTGCTGTTGCTCTCCGGCTGGGATGCGTCGCTGCTGGTAACGCCGTCTCCGCCACTGCTGCTGCTGCTGCTGGCACAAGCGCTGGCCGCTGGTGCGTCGGTGTTAACTGCCGAGGCACTGCTGCTCACGGGGCAGGCAGCAGGGATGTCCGCCGACGCTGGTAGCAACTGCGCAGCGACGACGAAGCTGTTGTTACCCCATGAACGCAGGGCCCCATGAACGCATGAGCCATTGGCAAAGAGGTGATTGTAGCCCACCGTACCTGACGTCTCGTACATACAATGGCTGCCTGCAACCTATCTGCTACCGGCATGGAGACATGCACCTTGTGACCTGACCTGACGCCCGAAGAGCCTGCTGTTCATCTAGGTGCCCCAAACTCATCAACCTCTGTCCTCAACGCCTCCTGTGCATGATCTCTCTCTCTCTCTCTCCTCCCGCTCGATGGATGCATGGGGGCTGGTCAGTAGGGGGGTCACGTGTGTGCGTGAGGGACGTATATGTGTGGGTATGATGCCGAGCAGGCGGCTTGTGCGGTCGTCATGAAGCCAACTCGCACTTAACGGGAACAATGTTGCTAGAGTAATGCTTTGCTGTTTGAAATCAGTTAATTTACTAAGCGCATACTAATCCAGTTGCGGCTCGTCCATTGTACAGCGCTTTGTCACCTTGTGGTGGCTTGGACTCGCGTGAGAGTTAGTGGCCCCTATCACTAAGTTCGGCACTGCCTGTCACCGTGTTGCTGCTTCAATGGCAACTTTGATTTCAAGAGGTGTGTCGACAGCGTGAGGGGCCTCTCTCTGCTCAGGGCATCGGCGCTTCGCTGTGTCAATAGCAGACACCGCCCCTCTTCAGTAAATTGCTACAAATATACTGACTCATTTCCCTTGTTTCTTATGGTCCCGACCTGAACAGCTACGCTGCTATGTCGCAAAGGTGCGTTTGCTGGGCCACCTGGTGTTGCTCACTTAGAGAGTTCCTTTGAGCGTCACATCAACAGCGTAAACAAGTTTCACGTTGAAACGCTTGGATGTTGAACATTTTCAAGTGCAACTTTAAAAGGAGCATCCCTCCGGACAAGGCTAGCTGGGTTTAGCATGACAGCGGTAAACGCCATGCGGAAAGCGCAACTGTCACAACCCTGTCAAACTTCCGCTATTTGCTCCCACTGCAGGAGGTACCCCGTCCGTGGCAGTGCTTGGACCACGGCATCCTCGTGTGCCTACCAGCACCACGGCCTTGCCATGTTCGCCAGTGATGGCACAGAGGCGTGGGCATGCTGTGGCGGCCATGGCTGCTGGGGGTAGCGCCTACGGTCCTTCTAAGGAGACCTTTGTGGAGAAGGCGCTCTCTTCTTTGGGAATTATCCGCTTCGTGTGCGCAATGGCGCTGTTCGTGCGTTTGGCAGTGAAGCATAAGGTGCGTTTACAGCCGCACTGCATTTCTCCGCTTGCTCATACACTAGGTTGTCAGTGCAGCGTTTTCAGTGCGGCATTGGATTAAGGACGCCTTGACCGCCAAGCTGACCGCATGTGTGCTTCCTCCAGGTTCACCTACACCCTTTTGCTGGCTCCGCGGCTGAGCTGGCAGGAGGGGTGATGTTTATCTTGCTTGCCATCTGGGACTTCGTGGCCCGCAGCTCCAAGTAAGTAGCATTAGCAGTGAGACAAGTTGACGTTACAGATGTTGAAGGAATGGTGCATATGGATTACATTGTACGGTAGCTTGGGTCCCGTCTGTACGGGCTTCCCAAGTCCCCTAAGTGAAACTGTTGTGTCAATCCCTTTCCCTCTTGTGCTGCTCATCACAAAACCCATTGTCGCTTGGTTGCCCCTACTGGTCAGTCCCGATTTCTTCCATGTCCCTCCTCCTGGCTTCATGCCATGACCCCTCCCCGCCTTGTCTACTCCTGTCAATCAGTGTGGCTGGCTACCCTGCCGGGCCCCCCCTGAAGATGGAGACTGATATTCCTGTGCTCCCCGAGCTGATGAAGACAATTAGGAAGAAGGAGACCGAGATTGCGATGATGAAGACCGAGATTACGATGATGAAGACCGAGATTACGATGATGAAGACCGAGATTACGATGATGAAGACCGAGATTGCGATGATGAAGACCGATTTGCACGAAGTGAGGTCCGGCATCTGCAGCTTAATGACTCAGCAGTTGCTAGCAACTGCTGCATTGGTGCAGACAACTGTCGCATGGCAGCAGACAATGAACAATAAGCTCGAGCACTCATGAGTACCAGCTGCTGCATTTAGAGCTTGAAATATAGCAGGCATAAGCTCAGAGACGGGTGTGAGTTTGGGCTATCGGGGCCAGGGGCTTGTGTTGGCCTTGCCTGTGCCTGTTTTCGGTTGACTGGTTGTTTCCGTGAGGTGGGGTTAGTAGTGCACAGTGTGGGGAATTTGTGCGGAGTACGTCGACTGGGTTTGAATGAGTGACTGTTACAATGGCTCCCTAAAAGGGAACACAGGTGAAGGGTTTGGTGCGTTACCGTAGCCTTATTCCGTGTATGGCTGATTGGTCGGGCGTGCGCCAGTAGTGCACCCCCTCACTGATCAGTCATGCAGGCCGCACGGTACATTCTACACAACCGCAAGAACACAGCTGTGGGGGTATCGAGGGTGCACTTCTGGTGCACCCCAGGGCTTTGCAATTCCTCTGCTTACCTGTGCCAAGGGTGCACTTCTGGTGCGCTGTAATGCTCACAGAGCGTTACAAGGCACAGGTAAGCAGAGGAATTGCAAAGCCCTGGGGTGCACCAGAAGTGCACCCTTGAAACCCCCACAGCGTTCTTGCGGTTGTGTAGAATGTACCGTGCGGCCTGCATGACTGATCAGTGAGGGGGTGCACCAGGGCTTTGCAATTCCTCTGCTTACCTGTGCCTTGTAACGCTCTGTGAGCATTACAGCGCACCAGAAGTGCACCCTCGATACCCCCACAGCTGTGTTCTTGCGGTTGTGTAGAATGCATGTACCCTGTATATAGCGTTAATATATGTGGGCTATCTGTTCGTATCCGCCAAAGTAGCTCGTGTGTATGGTGCCATGGGATAAACGTTTGCCTGTCAAACAGCTTGTGCTACGCTAACACATCAAGAGCACTGCTACGGGTACCAAGGAATCCTTCTTGCTCCTGTCAGTGTAACGCTGCACAACTCACAAGTTGGTTGGGTTCATCACCCGTATTCCCTTTTGGGTCATTCATGTATGGTCGTGTGATAGTTCTTATAACGGTCAGTTGGTGTGATGTACTTGTTTTTCGATGTCGTGTATGCAGAAGGAAGGCGTTTACCACTTAACTGTTGTTGAAAAGGTTTGGAGACCATGGGAGGTTTCCACAGTGTCAACTGACGTGATGTTGCAGACGGCAAGCAAGCCGGCAGGCATAAGCTATCGCACATATGTACCGCACTCCTACCTAGTTCTCACCAACAAGTAGCGCCTTGCACCTCTCTAGCTGCATTACTATGCGGTCTGCACGCTGGCACCACCGCCATATCAATGACAGGCATACTGCAACTTTTGTCAGAAACAACACCGCAGCCAGCCACAGCGCTTAAAAGTTGCACACATCATCCTAGCCCACCATTGCACGACATACACTTGCCTCTGGCTCAGCACACACCGGTATGTATCCTGCTCTGGAAAGCGTGCTTTCTCCTAATGCATGAATGCAGAGCAAGGCCATCAGGCAGTGTTGACACTACGAATCACTCTGCTTAATCCAAGGCGATGTACCTAACGGCTGAACCGGTCGTCTAAGCCTCTCTGTGACATTGCATGCCACCATCCATACCCTTACACACCATACCATCCAACAACCCGCTGCTTTTGGAAGCCCTGCTGGCCAGCAAGCCATCACACACATGTGGCTTCTAGCCTTGCTACTGCATAGCACTGGGAAATTGTCTGCCCAGGGATCCTAGGAGGTGAGCCATATGAAAGACAGACTTCCTGTAATTTTACCTTTAAAAGGTAAGAGCCTCGGTTCGACATGTTCGTGGCTCTGCCCCTAGCACCGATATCTTCCTAATGGGCGACCGCTCCCATCCCCAATCACCCACGATCATCTGAAGCTGTTTCTAAATGGTAACATGAAGTGCATGGAACCAGCAAATGCCATCGACCCCATCATACAAAGGCCATTGCAGCAACAGTTGCAGCCGCTAAAGCCGTACAAAACTACTGCTTTTGTCGTACTCCCGCCACGAAAAGCAGCTCACTACCGCCGTACAACGCCACGTACGTGTCCGCACCCAGCCTCTCCAGTGCTAGCTGCCGGGTGCTTCGGGGCAGGCGCTTGGCTGGCCGCTGCTGCTGCTGGTCACCTTGGGAGTCGCCTGCTCCTGCTACCGTCCCCTGCTGCTGCACTTGCTGCCCCTCCTGCTGTTCCTCTTGCCCTTGCTGCTGGCTGCCCTCCATGCGCTCGGTCTCCCGCCAGTCCACCTGCCAGTGCTGCCCGGCAAATGCCTCCGTGCCGTACAAGAGCTCCCCCGCATCAAAGTGCCAGAGATCCGCGAACACGTGACCCTGTACAAGCGAGGAGGGAAACCGGGCCATCATTGCTACCGGTATGGATGGTCACATCTGAGTCAGCTAGGTTTTAACTTAGGATCAGCAGTCATGGGCCTCCTGGCTCTTTTGGGCCTTACGAGCACATCCAGTACACAACACACACACGTAAACATACTCATCCATGCATGAAGTACCGGTAACCACGACCTCGGTGCAAAACGCCGCAACACAGAAAGCATCACACGCACGGAGAGATCTGAGAGCACACGCCCCGTTTCACCTGTGCACCCGAGCACTCACTCCCTACCTTGGGCACTCCTCGTCTGCTGGCTTCCAGCAGCTCCCGGTCCACGCAGGTGGCCACCAGGCGGCTCCTCGGCTCCGAAACCTCAATCAACTGCACCAACAGGTCACTTGCAGCCGCAAGCGGCATGTAGTACAGCAGCGCCTCCAGCACCCACAATGTGGGGAGGGCCGGATCGAAACCCTGGGCTATCAGCGCCGCCGCCAGGCTGCTACTGCTATTGCTGCTGGCGTTGCTTCCATCGCTGTGGTTGGTCTCACCACAGCCGCTGCCGCTGTCAGCTCCACCGCAGCCGCTGCCGCCGTCGGGGTTGCCGTTACCGCCACTGCAGCATGCAGCCAGGTCGACCCCCACGCAGGCGTAAGTAGCCGCCATGAGCGGAAAGACCGGCTTCTGCGGCTCAAGCGGCTCCAGAGATGCTTGTGGCTGCTGCAGCTGTGGCTGCTGTTGCGGTGATGGCAGTCGGGGTGAACCTAGCGGCTCGATTTGGGTTGTTTGTGCGCCTGCTAGTGCCAGCAGCTTCGCCTTGGTGCTGGCAACATGTGGCAGGTCAACTTCAAACACGTGGCACCCCGACAGCGCCGCAAGCCGCCAGGGCCGAGTGCACATGCCAGCGCCCAGAGATACCACCTGGCAGGCTGGATGGGGAGAGAGCGTGTGGGTGCGTAAGCGGGAGTGTGCGGGGGTGTGCGGGCTGCGGAGTCGCTGTCGTCTAGCGAATACACACACTCCGGCACTCAACACTGAAACCAAGTTGCGTGTTTGGGAGCGGCGTGGATAGGTAGGCTTGTACAGCGGGATGTGCAAAAGCCCTCGCGTCAACCCATAGATGTTGGAATGCTCAGACGGGTACTGGCTTACCAGTGGCAGGGCCGCACTTCAAGGCTGCAATCTCCCGTTCCAGCCAGTCATCAATCAAGCGGCTGCGCGCGGGTACACGCAGGTGCCGTCCTGGGCCCTGGAAGTGTGTGGAAGCAGCCGCACGTAGTGGGTTGCCTTATGGTGGGTAGGCTAAGCGGTTAGCGGTTAGGGCTTTGGCGTACAACCTTGGCTAGTTGCTTCAGTTCGCGGCGTTCATCCTTAATACCTCTGATGTAACATACCTGGGATAGAGTGAGCTGCTCTAGCTCCTGCCGGGCAAGTGCTAGGCCACGCTCTCCGGCAAGAACCCCTGCTAAGGGGTCGGCAACTATCAATGGCCGGAGGACACAAGTGCTCTCCACGAAACGAAGCCCGGCTGTGTATCGCCCAGTAAAACCTGCGGCTTCATGTTGAGCTTGACCTTCGCGTGCGGCTTGCATGGGACTATGAGCCGATTGCATCCCAGGATAGTGCCGACAGCCCTAATGGTCATACGCTCTATATTCCAATGCCTCTATTGGGTGATGATAAACGGCGCTCGTGGCGTCGATAGGAGACTAGCTATCGTACGGTATCGGGCGGTCAGCCAAGGCGGTGACGGTGTTACCAACTATTTTCATTGATATGTATAGCACAATCAACACGATGTGTTAACTCAAACCATGATATAAGGCGCTGCTATTTAGGCCACTAGGCAATTCAATATGGACTTGCATGCTGTTTAATCCTATGAATGACATATCCATTAAACAAGGTGGTTCCTATGGCCCAGTAAGTTTATGTATGGATGGAGAGGCTTTTAGTATGGCCATGTCAACTGAACTGTGAACATTGTTTTGAGTATTCGTAGGGATGGGCATGGAACCATAAAACAAGTTGCTTTGAAAGCGTTTGCGGGCTCTAATAACTCGGAAGGAGGCACGTATGGTGGGAGAGCTTCTGCAGCCCTACTGGGTGAAGCAGGCAGTTCGGTGGGACTCAGTTCAGACGATCTCGAGGAATCGACTGGGGTACAGCAACTGGTTGAATCGGCCGGCTTTCAGGGAGCACTTGCAGAGGTGCGTATTGACGAATGTCCTATGGTGCATGTCTAAGCAGGCGGTCATTTCTTCATGTTTGAATACGACTGTCTTCTCCGCACAGGATTCCGGATTTTCGCTCTTGCATTATGTCGCGCTTCTGGGGCAGACGACGCTCGCGGAAGCCACCAAGGTGGACACGCCGGCCGCTAGGCGTCGGTTCGCGCGGATAGCACGGTACGTGCCCGCTATGGAACACCGTAGGCTTCCAGAAAGCAGTAGAGGGGAGCCCAGATCCAGATCCCCGCACGTGTGTTGTGAGCAGGTACTTGCTGAAAAGGCAGGATGACGACTTGTGGCAAAGGGATGACAACATCTTGAGAATCAACGACCAGGTGAGCTGCAGGTACTAGCAACCACAGGAAGCAAGGAACAGATCTGTGTGGGGATGTTGACTTGCGCTTCAATCGACTGGTTACGGCCTTTGGCCGTACGGCTGACATGGCGGCCTCTTTGCCGTACATTCGCTGCTGCAGTATGGGTGCATCCCGCTGCAATTGGCGGCTGCCTACGGCAACAAGGAGATGGTGGAGGTACTGCTGGAGCCGTACGGCGGAGGAGAAGCAGCCGGAGGGGTAGCACTGGACAGGGAAAAGGAGAAGGCGCGTAGCCATTACCTAAACCACCAGGACGCGCAGGTATGTAGGGTGCCCGACCGTGCCTAGCGACAGGTCCGACATGAGCAGGGAGATAGGGGTCAAGGGAGAGAAGGATGGGGCGTGGGTATCGTTCGGTTAGGGCGCCGCACTCGTTTGCCCAGAGCATTACAGCCGCAGATGCAGCGGCATGCAGCATAGCATGCAGCCCGCAGTTCCGGAGCTGCTTGGTGTGGCCGGCTGCACTGCAGCACGACAGCCGCGCCTGGGTGGTGGCGGCCGCAGCAGCAACCACTTGGGTTGCCCGCCTAGGGCAGTGCTGGTACGGCAGCGCAAGATGGCGGCCACAGCTATACACATGATGCAGGATGGCAGCTGCGTGCTGCCGCTACATACGCCAGTCAGGTCCATACGCTGACTGGAATGAGCAGCAACTTCGCAAAACGGCGATCAACACCTGGGCTTCTGCAGCGGTGGCTGCCTGGCTGCGATGGCAGGGCAGCTGAGGCAGCTGAGGCAGCTTGGCCACAGTAGCAGCATTCACGGCCGCATGTGGCGGGTACGGGCAGCGGTTGATGCAACGGAGCCGATGCCAACTGGGCGTAACGTCTGACCTGATGCCAGAGGCCTGCTGTACCGCCTACGTTGAGCAGAGCTAACCCCGCAAAGGCGGCTAAAAGGCGGCAACGGCAGCAGCGCATGAGAACTGTTGCATATAGCCCCCGGCATATGCTGCTGTGAGGCCGGGCACAGCTCATGCGGTGCCAAAGATTACGTGAGGCGGCAGGGCCATGCAGAGCACATGCTGGGGTCACAATCCGTCGCCGCCTTGGGGCCTGCCGCCTTGGGGAAGCCGGGATACTATGGGGCACCGCCGCTTCCCCGTTTAGGCATGCAAGCAGAGGATCTGCGAAGGTCCAGGGGATTAGCTAGGGGGTGCCGTCCTGGCAGCGGTATTCCCGGCAGGCTGGCTATGGCACATGGGCACGGGTACATGCAAGCAGCCTCGGCCACCATTTGCCCGCGGTCAACGTAACGAGCAGCGTGGTGGTGTTGCCGCGGGCCCCTGTCGCCGCCCGCTCTACCCAAATCAGGCGCCACCCGCCCGCCCTGCATGCACCCGCCCGCCTTGCACCCGCAATGTCCCTTCAGTGCTCTCCACCTCCCCATACTGTGTGCGCACAAACCCCTCCTGCATGCAGATCCGCTTCACCGCCCTGCATGGCGCCGTCAACCACGACCAGCACGACGTCGCCGTCCTGCTGCTCCGCAACGGCGCCAACCCGCAGATCCTGGACATCACACGGAACAACGCCTTCCAGGTGCGGTCCTGCCGTGAAATGCCGTACCGTGCCGTACCATTCCTTGCCCTCACGCGTGCCAGGGGCAGAGCCTGTTTGTTTGCAAGGATGCCTAATGCAGGCCCTTTCTTGTGCGACCGTGTTTTTATTGTGCCTTTCTAAGGACTTGGGCATGTCAGGCGCAGCCCCTTGTGCAAGCGTTTATCATGTTGCGCGCCTCCGGTCCCGCCTCACGCCTTCCTCCTTTCCGTGCCTCCGCTGCTGCTACGAGGGCAGGTGGCTCCCTCCCTGGAGTCGCTGCAGGAGCTGCTGAACTGGGTCGTGAGGGACATCGACGCGGTGCCGGTGAGTAGTAGATGCAACTGGGGCGGCGTAGGTGGCCTTTAAGGCTACCTCGATAAATACCAGGAAGCATGCTGTCGGAGCTTGTGGGGAATGTGGTAGTGCCTCGGGAAGGGCGCTTTCCTCCCGACATGGCTTGTATACTGAGTGTGTCGGAGAGCTATTGAGCAGGGTTGTCCACCTTGAGGAGTTTGTCTGCTCTTCGCAGACGCCAGCAATTGCCCAGCTGATGATTGAGGTAATCAAGCAGCAGGAGGAGCGCGAGAAGGCGGATCGCGCTAAGACAGCGACTGTGGCGAACCCTGGCAAGGAGGAGGAGGAGGCCAAAGGGAAGGCGGACTGGTCCAAGCTGGTGACTTCTGGTACCATGGACTACACGCAGGTGCGTGCGGAGGATTAGCGACCCATGGGTCAGGTGCAGGGCGATCGCGGCTGTCGTTCTAGTAGCCTCCAGTCGCTTGGTCGGGTTATTCGGGGATACCACCTGAGTGCTTCACCACCTGTTCTCCACCTACTTCGTAAGCTGCGAACTCTGTCCCCCGCCTTGCTATTTGCAGCGCATGATATTCACGGCGATAAACAAGCTGGTGACGGGCCAGACCCATGGGTCAGCCCACGAGGGTCATAAAGCCGCGGAGAAGGAGGCACCCGCGGTTCCGCCTGCGGAGGCGGGTGGTGCGGTCGGAGGCATCATCAAGCGCCTCTTCAAAGAGCTGTACGAGAAGGTAAAGTCTTGTGCATGGGAGAGCACATGACCCTTTCCTGCATGCGCATGCCACGTATACCGGTAGCCGTATTCCTCTAGGGCTATCAGATGCCCATCATCGTTCAATCCCTCACCCCACCTGCTCCCTCCCTCGCCACCTGACCTCTCCGCCCTACCTCCCAACCTACCTGCTACTCCAACCGATCCTACCCGGCAGCAACCTTTTCATACCCACTATCCTCCCTGCTGTCTTCTGCCTGCTGCAGGAAAAGCACACGGAGCTCTGGCACTACGTGCAGGCGGCGGTTGACTACAATAACTACAAGCTGACCAAGATGATGCTGGACCTGATATGCAAGGAGTGCCCGCGCGCACTGGCCAGCTGCAACTGGGACACCACCATGGAGTCCCTCATTGCTTGCTTCCCCGACCTCTTCCATGCGCTGCTGTACAAGCTGCAGGTAGGCGCGGTCGGTCAGTGACCCACGGGTCAGCCCTGCGTGGAGTTTAGCAGGGGAACTCCTTGTTCAGGAGGGGTGGTGGCTGGATTGGTTCCGGTTTCGAGGCTGGGGCAGGGGTCGCGGAAGATGGCGCAGCACGGCACCAGGGGGGGACCCAGTTCGTACGCTGCTGTACAGCCCAATTATACCGTTTGTCCTCTCTTATCTGTCCATGCACCCCACGCTTTCCGTTGCCCACCCCAACCGCAACATCGAACCCAACAACATGTCCCTCTCCATGCAAACAACAACCGACACAACAGGACATGTCAGACTTGGCCGTTGTGGGCTTCGTGCAGTCCCTGCGTCTGAGCACCCCGCCGCCCGCCGCCAGCAACAGCAAGAGCAACCGCCGGAGCAACCCGGGCACTGCCGCCGCCTCCCCACCCCCCTCAAGCCCCACGCTGCTGCAACGGCAACAGCAGGAGCAACCGCAGCAGCATCAACAGCTGCAGCAGATGACGCGCCGCCGCCTGCCCAGCCAAGTGGTCAGCAACGGCTCAGCGGCTCAAGGGAAGATCCTGATCTACCAACAGCTGGTGGAGGGACTCAAAGCGGTGAGGGTTGTGGCGTTGTCAATACCGTTGCAGGCAATGCAGCGGAGGTTAACTCCTCGAGTACTTTCTGAGGTTACATGAGGCCAGTCTGTGTGCTGGTGCGCGGCATTCGACACCAAGCAAGCAGGGCTTTATGGGCTGTGTGTCTGTCAGCTGTGTTTGTTACGGCTCAGCGCCGTTGCTGCTGTTGTGGCCGCTGTTCATCATAGCATCATTCCGATGCAGATGCACGCAATTGCAGTTTGTTGCTCCTGCTGCTGCTGCTGATGCTGTTGCAAGACGCTTGTTGGAGCCTCCTCTCTATCTCCTCTTTTACTACCTCCAGTTGCTGCCTGCCCAAGCCACGCCTTTGCTACCTTCACCTGTCCCCTTGCCCGCCTCCTCCCTATCATTATCCTACCACACTTTGGAATTTCTTTTTCCCTCCTGCTGGCCCCCAGGTGAACTACGTTGTAGTGAAAGCGTTCTTCGAGAAGGCGCACCAGGAGGTGCTCAACGACATGGCGCTGTACCCCATCTTTGAGAACTTTGTCATGCTCATCGCGGACAAGCGGACGGCCGAGGTGGGTGCAATAAGGATGGGTCTCCGATGGGGGCGGTGGTACTTTGGGGCAGGGCAGTAGGGGAAGTACTCGGCTACTTTACACGGACTACACAGTTGGTTTCCATGTTCACGCTCATTGCGGTCAAGGGGACTGCCCAATGGGTAAGGGTAGTGGGTTGTAGCTGGCAGGCGGGCGTGGGTCGTATGGCCGTGAGGCTTAGTGGCCACGCGCATGCGGTACCACAGCGTCTCCCCGTACCCGCTCAACCGCAATCACCCCTATTCACGGGCTTGTGCCCAGCCCTAACCCGATGCGTTGTGGTGGTGCCATAAGCCAAACCCCGAGCCGCCCGGCACTCCCAAACACCCACCTAGCAGCCAACCAACACGTCCACCATTCCTCAGCACTTTGTCACTTCCCTCGTTCCCTGCACCCTTCCCATCAGAGGACGGTAACTTTAACACCCGATCACCTACCCAAACCCAACCTTCAACGCCCCCATCCCTGCATGCATGCATGCCCCCACGCGCAGGGCTTCACCGAGTCCGACAGCAGTCGCGAGCGGCTGCTGGCCATGCTGCGGGACTCCAAGCTGGAGGGGCCCGCCGTTGTGGTCGACCCACGGGACACCCGGCCCGCCGCCGTCTCGCCTAACAGCAGCCTGACGGACGGCAACAGGTGCGAGCTGGCTTGGTGACGGTATTGGTGCGAACTCCGGCTCATGTCACCTGTCCTTTCCCACCCATTCGCCTTCCCCTCACGATTCATCCTTGCCCCAACTCTGCCTTCCCCTCTTGCACCCCGCCCCGCTATTCGCCTCGCAGCCACATAGCCTCCAAGCTCATACACCAGTTCTCCGTCAGGTTGCGTGCCTCCGTACGAACCACCGCCTCACGAGGCAGCTGGTGTCAGCTCCTAGGCAAGGGTGCTGGCGGCGGCAGCGCGCGGGGCATTGACGGCGCCAGCAGCGGTGGCGCCAGCGGTAAGGAGGAGCGCGCCGCTAGCGGTGACCCACGGCTCAGCAGCACCGGCGACGGCACGGACGGGCGGCAATCCTCCTCGGAATCCTCGGAGCTGGCGGTCCAAACGCTGAATGTGTCACGGGTGCTGCGGGCGGCGGTGCATGCGGGCAAGTCGATGAACGTGGAAGCCACGGTTCGCAGCATCACCAGCTGGGTGAACCTGAACAGCAAGGACCGAAGGGTGAGCAGGGACGGAGGCTAGCGAAGGAGGTGGTTAGGTGTGCGAACTGTCGTTTGCTGCTGCCTGCAATGACGGACTCGCTTGGCGCTGCCCATTACACGTTACTTGCCCCTGACGGCTGCGTTGCTTTCTCGCCTTGCCTTCTTGCCGTTTGACCGTGTTGCTGCCATCTTGTTGGCTCCCCAGGCGGTGTTCATCACGGGCATCAGCACGGAGCTGCTGAAGGACCTGTCCAGGCGCTTCCCGCTGGGCTGTGCCAAGCTGCTAAACCTGGTGGGAGGATACCCCGGGTGGTCGGGTTTTTTTGTCTAGATCCTGCCAAGTCCCGGTGTCGCACCCGTCAGGTTCCTAGTTCTGTCGCATGCAAATCTTTCTTTTCATGTTTCTTTTCCCGCCTGCCTCCCGGTATCAACCACCTTGCCCCGCCTCCACCTCCTACGCATTGCAAACTCCCGATCCACCCGCACCACCAGCCCAACATCATCAACCCCATCATGATACCCCAACCCTCTGCTCTGCTCCCTCCCTCCCCTCCCCTCTTTATTACTTACCCCAGGTGAGTCGCGACGTGTTGGAGCAGCTGGTGACGCTGCAGGTGGCCGCCAAGCTGCTGCTGCGGAAGGACCAGCTGGTCAAGTGCAGCACCGTGCGCAACCACTTCACGTGGCGCGCGCCGGAGATGCAGCACCTGGCGGACGAGAAGGTATGCATGAGGGTTGCGTGCATGTGGCTTGCCGGGCATAGGTGGGTTTGCATGACGCCGCATGCATGCGTCCTTTAACGACGTTTGCCTGTTCGGTGAAGGTGGCATAGGTCGAAGCCGTCAAACCTCCTGGTGCCAACGCTGTCAGTCCATTGCATCCACCTTTCGGCTTTGCCCCATGCTTTTGCGGTATCGTAGTCCTGACATCCATCCCCGTTCCCCAATCTTGCCGTGTAGGGCTTTTCGGAGCGAGTTGTGGACGCACTGGTGGACTACGGCATTCCCTTCGAGTGCACCTACAAGGCGGCATTCGACGGCAACGCCACGCGGGAGGACTTCGCGGCGCTGATCGAGGAAAAGTTCACGGGCGATGAGATCCGGGTGCTCATCTCCAATGACATCAAGCTGCCGGCGGTGGTGGACATTATCCGCGTGTGCAAGTATGTGAGTGCTGCAGCTGCTGTTGCTGTTGCTGCTACCGGTGCCGTGTCGCTGGCTCGCGGCTCGCAGCGCTAACGTAGCTTCTTGCGTGTTTCTTACGTTCTATGGATATCTTACTTCGATGGATACTGTGCGATGGCTGACCACGTTACCTGGGTAGTTCGGGCCCCTGGTGACCGGAGATGTGAGGGGATCTGGATCAGCCAATCTCTGTACTGTGCCTGTACTCCGTTCCTGTTTTCCTGCCTCCGACGCACCCCCTGGGGTACTCCTCGTGTCACCTGCCATGCCGGTCCTGCTGCTCCCCTTTCCTCCTCCCTGTGTGTGCAGCCTCCCTCTGAAGTGGAGGCGGACAACTTCAAGGCGGACTCCATGACGGACCTCATTCGCGACATGATAAAAGAGAAGCTGAGCTTCCGAATTGTGGAGGCGATCCAGGAAGCACGTGAGCACGTTTGGGTGGGGGGGTTGGAATAGTTCGGGGGCGGAAGGGTGCCAGGTTCGGGGTGAGGGCTGGGTGGTGTTCGAGAGTCCTGGCGTCTGTCCCTACTGCCTTACCATGACGGGCGCTCTTCAGTCATGTGTTTGGTGCATGTGCGTTTACACATCTACGGCCCTTCTTGCCGATGCCCTCCCAACTTCTACATAGTCCTTACCGGCCCCCTCCCTACGTCCCATTCCTAGCATACATTTGTTGTTGCCTACCTGTGTCGCCTCCTGTGTGTTTCCTAACCCCTCCTCCCACCAACAGGCACCATGAACGAGGCAACCACCTACATCAACTTCCGACCCGGCAACCTGCTCTACAACAACTACAAGAAGGAGCTCTACTACCCCTGCTACACAAAACACTTCATTCAGGTACGACAGCACGGTACGGCAGTACGGCGCCGCGGCCGACCATGCTGTGCGCGCTGTCGCTGCCTGGGCTGTTCGCTGTGCTGTCCTACTTGGCAGTCCTAGCCGACCGGGCCTTGCCTCAAGCCCTAACCCCCAACCCCCCATCTTCCGCCTCCCGCAGTTGCTGCTGACCAACTGGCGCAAGGGCGTCAAGAGCGGCAGCACCTGGACGCAACGTCCCTGGGACAAGAAGGTAAGGGGCACTCACCCAGCAAGGGGGGAGGTACAGGGAACAGGGGATTGGGTAAACAGGAAACAGGGGAGGACGTACAACACCTGAAAATCCTTTCGGCTATTGCAGTAGCAGACCCCTTGTGCGGCCTTCCCTTCCTCTCCCGACCAGCGTGCCTCCTCTCGGGAGCGCTGGCAACGCTGCCAACCTCAAGATAGGCACAATTCCAGCCGATACGAAATTAACCCCATAACCATTACCCCCGTGCCAACCCCCCGCACCCTTGTGCGTCCCCCCGCCCCCACACATTCCCACGCAGTTCATCGACACCATCTTCGCGCCCAACGACCCGCTGTGTACGGCACTCAAGAGCGCGTACGACAACAAGCTGAAGGACACGCAGGTGTACATTGACAAGCAGCAGGAGGTGGATAGCTGGGCGCGGAAGCAGCGGCAGGACCAGAAGCTGGTGCTGAGGTGGGATGGAAACGTGGAGGGGGCCCTGTCCTGTCCATGCTGTCCTGTTGCCACCCTGCTGCAGCTGATTACATTTGATGCTTCCTTGCTGTCCCTCTATTCCCATCATTACCCTCATGCTGGCCGTCACCGCCACCCGGGTTGTGTTGGCTTCCTCCCACCTCCCACCTCCCCTTCCGTGTTCCACCCCTTCAATCTATCCTGGTCGCAGCGCCTTCGTGTGCCGGCCCTTCCTGCTGCACCGCTGGCCCGTCTTCTTCCTCATGCACCTGCTGCTGTACCTCAAGGACAGCACGCGGGTGCTGTGGCGGCGCATGGGCTGGGAGTGGGGCACCAGCGCCAAGCAACACAGCGTGGACGCCCGGGCGCTGGTGGGTAGCTGGCGGGGCTTGGGGAAAAGGGTGGTAGAGCTGGGGAGAGAGGAAAACCGACCATGTGACGAGGCTCCACCGGTACCGCCCTCGCTCCTCTTTCCTCCGCTTTGCTCCCCTTTCCGTTCCATTTACCCGACATCCCACGGACCTACCCCCTTGCCTGGCTTGTCCTCCTCCTGCTACCGTTTTACTACCGTATCGTTGCCATCCTTTGGTTGCATGCCGCGATGGTGCCAGGTGATTCCCTGGAAGGGCATCGCGGACATGGGCAGCGTGCGCGGCATGCTGACGGGACTGATCGACGTGGACGTGCCGGTGCGCTGGTTCGGCTTTGCGGCGGTCAAGGCGGCAATCACCGTGCAGTGGCGTGAGTATGGCGGCTGTGGCGGGGTTGTGTACGTTGGGGTGGTGGTGGGCATGGCGCGCTGTGTCGTGCAGGGGGGCTTCACGACCAAGTAAGGCAATCGCTTGTGAAGCCTCAATACCGTATTGCTGCTCAATTGGTTCTGGCCGTTCGCGCCTCTTCATCTTCCCTCCCACTCTCTCCCCGCCTCCCTCCCGAAAACAGAGGAGTTTGGTCAGATGCTGATGCTCATGTCGGCACTCGCGCACGTCATTTTCATGGCGCTGTACGGCGGGTTCCTGCTGGTGTTGCGGCATGCGGGGGTGGAGGAGGAGGGGCAGACGGACAAGGTGCGGGTAGTTGGGGACATGTTAAGGCTGTGCTGGGGAGCGATATGGAGGTGGTGGAGGCAGCGCACAGAGGGGCTGTGAGCTCCCGCCTCCCTTATTCACCGGCGGCGGGAAGGAATGCCGTCTCTACCTGCTTCCGCGCATCCCCACACCCGGGTTTCACATGTCGAAAGGTGTGTTTTGAAACCCGCCCCACCCGGCCTCTTGCATGCGCCCCACCACCGCATGCCCCCCCCCAGATCCACCAGCGGCCTGAGGTGATGGCTCTGCTGATCGTGTTGGGGCTCATGAGCTTCGGAGGACTGCTGGAGGAGGCGTCGCAGGTGGGGGCGGGATGCTGTTAGCAACCACTAGGGTGGGGTTGGGCATATGGATGCGCAGGCATGAGGTTGGCTCCGGTGCCATTTTTTATGTCAACGTTTTTCCTTAACCCCCATGGAGCCCTACGTCGTACAGCATACCTTGCCGTACCACAAACAATTCGTGTCGTACACTTCACAGATGATGGAGCTGACGTGGCGCACCTGGCGCAACTACCTGGGCAACATAGTGGACGTGACCTCCTTCGCGCTCTTTGTCGTACTGTTCGGCATGGTGTGGTCGTCGTACCGGTACGACGTCATCCTGGCGGTTGGAGCGGTTGAAACGCTCGTACTGTTCATCCGGCTGGTGTTTTTCGCCTCCATGACCGACTCCATGGGCAGCCTGATGCGCATGGTGATCGAGATCATTAAAGACATGAGATACTTCTTCACACTGCTCGGGATGATATTCAGCGGCTTTGCCATCGCCTTCGCCGTACTGCTGGTGAGTACCAGTATTTCGTACGCTGCTTTGCCGTACAGGAGCCGCAGGTTGTCACCTGAGTTCCGCGTGATTGCTGTTTTGCTGGTGCTGTTCCTTGCTAGGCTCCCAAGGCTCTAACTCGTCATCACTGCCCTTCCTTGGCCATCTCACCACTCTATCTCCTGCTACCCCCCCTCCTGCCTTGGCCACACCACCACCGCCTCCTGCCACCTCCCTACCACCACTGCGACCCCCCGCAGGGCCCCAGCAACAGCTACGAGGCGGTGGCGTTCAAGCTGTTCAGTGTGATGCTGGGCGACTGGCAGTACGACTACTTGCTGGACATGATGCACACGGAGGACATGTGGTGGGTGCGGGTGTGGAGAGGGGGTGTTTGAGGTATCTGGAGGGGTTGCGGGTGCGGTTGGGGTTGCGAGGCACACGAGAGGGGTCGAGGGCTTGTGCAGCTCTTCAACAGGACTTGGCAACCCTCCTTTGTTTTGCGCTTACTGGCCGTCCTTTGTAATCCATTGTGTCGACGGCCCGAGTCCGAATGCCGCTCTCACACCCAATCCTTTCCGCTCCGTGGTGATACGTGGGTTGGTCCTCGCTGATCTGTACTCCGCAGGTACGTGTCCCGGCTGAGCGTGCTGCTGATGAGCGTGTACGGCATCCTGATGTTGATCGTGTTGGTGAACCTGCTGATTGCCATCATGAATGACACGTACGACCGGATCAAGGAGACGGAGGAGATCGAGGTGCTGCACAACCGTGCGCGCCTGATAGTGGATCTGGAGTCGCTGCTTACAAAGGAGATGCGTGACAAGCTGCAGGTGCGTGTGAAGATGCTCGGCACGGCACAGACAATATCCTATGCATGCATCCATCCATCCTGGCCTCCTCACCATGCTCTATTTCCCGCCTGGCCCCTTTCACGCTGCCACGAGCGGTTGGTCTGCGACTTCGGTATCCCGCTCTCCCCACGGTAATGCCCCTCTTCCCCCCTCCTCGGCCCCCACCCGCCCTTCAGGAGCGGCTGCTGGGTGATTACCTTCACGTGCTGGTGCCTGCCGACAACAAGTTCAACAAGTTCATGGCCAGCTCCGAAACGGGGGAGGGCGATTGGAAGGGCCGCATGCGGGCCTTTTCCGAGGTGCGTACCTTCTGTAAACTTCCCACATGGAGGCACACCCATGCGCATTTGTTTGTACAGTACGTCATAAGCCCAGGGGCCCGCGAAGAGATCACGGTTACGTATGGAGCTAATTCGCTTACATGTGACATGGGGGGGTTGTGCATAGTCTGCTCTCTGCCCTGTCTGCCACAGCCATACTTACTGCTGTAGCATGCAAGAAAGCCCGCGTTTACGCCTCCACTTCCTCCTTACGTCATCATCCCGGATTCAATCGCAGCACCTCTCCATAGCGTCGCCCATGCTGACCGCATACCCGTCCCGAACGCACAGGCCATGAAGCGCGACGTCGAGCCCCGCATACGCGGGCTTCAGGAGCGTCAGGAGGGCGAATTCCGTGCCATTCGCTCCGAACTCGACTACATCAAGAAGTGGGTGGTGCAACAGAAGCGAGTGATGGGCGAACTGTCAGAGTCTCCGCCGCCGGAGCGATCAGACGGGCCGCAGCCCACGCCACGCCCAGGTCGCGCAGGGGGTGGCGCTGCCAACGCAGGGCGGGGGAAGTAGCGTACGGCGCTGTGGAGTGGGGAGAAGGAGGGTGCGGGGTTAGGCGGGGCGGCTGCCGTGCCATGGCCGCATGTGTGCGTATGTGAGCTTTGGCTGGCAGGGATCGCTCGCTTGTTTGCACGTCGCCGAGAGGCGTGCCTTGTCTTATTATGACCCTTGTATAGAGGACGGTTACAAGTAGCACCGTAACCCGAGCAAGCATGCAGTCGTTGACCGGTAGGGAGTTTGGCGCGTCGCTGACCTTGTGATACACGTGACCAGGTGGTAAAAAGGGGATGCATGGTGGGGCATATGTTTTGGGTTGTTACAGCACATCTACGTTGTCTGGGAGGGGAAGCAGGTGTGAGCATGTTAGCTACTTCTGGTGGGGTTATGCGGTGTAGTTATGTCTGGTTAAGGTGATGTACTTGCTTTCTATACCCGTTGCCAGGCCTCGGATGCCTGTTGAGTACTGCTGATGATGCTGTATAGATACCTTCTGGTGCACATGCGTTGGGAAGAAGGGACTGCCGCAAGTGCGGCCACTGGAATAATAAATACTAGGGGAATATTCCTCGTGTTATGGGTTGGTGGGTCTCGTGAGACAGGGTGCTTATCTTCTCGTGTGGCGGGTGTGGTGTGAGGCCCCCTTCAGGGCAGCTTCGAGTGGGGCCGGCCGGTAGGAGACTAGGGACACGGCTGTTAGGATCGGATATGTAAAGAGGTAGGACGTAGGAGAGGCGGAAGTGATGGCCTAGGCAGGCAACGCATTCACGTCCTACTTGACTTCTCGGACAGGGTCGATGGTGTGTTGATGGTGGTAGCAGCGTATGCAGTGTGTGCCCCAAAAGGCCCTTGACTTCAGGTACAGTACAATGAGGAGCAAGGCCACCGTACAACGATTGTTGCGAAGTAGTGTTCTGGCCGGGACATGCAGCCTTTCCTTGTCGTTTTCCGGGTTGCTCCCGTGTTGACTGGGACGCGGCGAGGAGGGGGCTTTGGTAGGCGGGTGGAACTTCGATGTTGGTGATTTGCATGGTGTCTGCTTTAGGCACTTTTTCGAGCGCACGAGGTGAAGGAAATGTATGAACTAGTGAGGAATGGGCGTCCACTAGTACCGTGCAGCCGCTGCATGCGTGTGATGGCCTATACAGGCTACCGGTAGCTGTCTGTCCGTGAACCAGTTTTTCAGAAGCATAGCACATATCGGCGCATGCACATATCGGCGCATAGAAGACGGTGTCCCGTGTGTTTCCGGTGGCGCTGGAGGGTGGTGGGCTGCTGCCGGTGGAGCCTGTGATGGGGCACTTCCCGACGATAATCGTCTGGCTCATTGGAACATAAAAGCTCTGTGACAGAAGGCCGAGTTTGCGGATTCGTATTGAGCTGCAATGCAAATGTTCGACGGTTCTGACTTTCCAGGCAGATGCGCTCAACTGCCGGTCGCCGTACACTGATGCCGAATTACTGCTTTATACTGCCAAGCAAGCATGATGCCTCCTTGCTTAAATGATGCCAAGCATCGTCTTGCCCAGAAGTACTGCAGCCGTGGAGCAGCCCCCAGCACCACAAAAACCAGCCACAGCGCTCAGGGCGAGCATGAGACATGCAGGAGTTCCTGGGCAAGGGAATCCAGCCATTGGATAAACGCCAAAAAGCCTCCTATTCGCCCCCCTGACCTTCTAAGGGCACTAAATACCGGTATTCTTGGAGCCTGTCCAAAACGCCAAGAGAAAGCTCTTTCCATGTTACTCTACGGCTCCTTTGATGGAGGCATCCAGCAACACTCTCCAAACATGCTATCCAGCTGAAGAATCGTGGCCTTTCGAACAGGGACCATTCCTTCGTATACGGCAACTCCACCCCATATACGGGGAATCAAAACCTGCCTTCAGTCGGGGCGGTACGTTGTCACTAAGTTGGGCCTCCACTGCCGTCACCCAAGCCGCGGGCACCTCACCCAACAAGTTTTCTAGTGACAGCAGCAGACCATGGAGTCTGGGCAGGGAACAACGCGCAGAGGCAACCGAAAGAACCGGATAGGAGCCGAAGGATGAGATATGACCATCAACACATGATCTCCGCATCCTCCATACAACAAAGCTTATCTTGAGCATCCTTATACTGCAAAACTATAGTTATTAAAAACTGCCACAACAGTACATACACGAAGGGCATGGCAATGAACTAGGACCGGATGACAGTATTCCAAACCCAACATGCCTGATTAGGCCATCACACCAACAGGCAAAAACGGAACACCCCAACACCAACAACCCGGTTTCAAAGGATCCGGATACAATACGTCGGTATTAAGCGGTGAAACCAACACAGAAAATACTACACGTTGGATATGTTCCGGCAAACTATCTACCCCCAGCCATGGCCCCGCCATATTAGTCGTGGAAAACGCCAGGGGACTAGAAGCCGGATGCAAATCCTTAAAATTGAAATCAGAGCACGTTGTCAAGGATGCATAGACCCCCAGCCACCACCGTTGAACGAACAAGAAGGGCTCCCCAACAAGCAAAGCGAGCCCGAACAACGTCTAAGGAAGGCAAAACATCAAAACCATCTGCCCATCTGCCCCGGGGTGACTCAGCGGGTGACCTGGTAACAGTCTATCTGCAACACTTGCAGCACGCCCCTCCCCATCTTGCCGACACAGGTGCCCAACAAATTTAGCAACTTGCCAGAACCTGCTTGCCAAACTCTCCTAACTGATCACCCTGCAGTAAACCTCAATGCTTCCTATGCCAGGTCGCCACATGCAGCAGAGCTGCAAGCTGCCGTACCGTTAGCCCGACAGAGAATACGGTAGAAGAGGACGACGGTCCTCCGCTGTCAGGAACCGCTTGCTCCAATAATCAAGACACCAAGCTAACTCATTTTTCCGCTAAAGCCACTGCCGTACAAGCCACTGACAAACCCCAAATGTCACTACTGACACTAACCCAGTGAAACCCCAAGTCCCCAAGAAGCAAAATTTCAGTCTGTCGAGATTTAAGCGCAACGACTTCATTCACTGGAGGATTATGTCCCTCACACATCAGGCCCATGCCTTCCGGTTTGGGATCACTGCAATAACGGTCAATCATCCAGACCTGCCGTACACCACTACCTACCAACACCGTACCATTAGCAAACTGGACCACAGAGGTGAGGAAGGAATTCGAGGGATCAGATTTTATACCCGCCTGACAGTGCTGTAAGCTACACAAGAGGGCTGGCGAGGCAAATAAACAAGTACAGCGAGGGTGCTTAAGGACACCCTTGCCGGACACACGCCTCCATACACACCTGTTGCCATGCATGAACAGCCGCATTTACTTCCGATGTGGATACCGGTGTTGAGGACGTGTCAGTAAGCACTTTCAACAGACTTGCACCTCTCTCATAGCTCGCATACATAAAATAGAGCGCATTTCGGTCGAAGGTATGAAACGCCTAGGCAAAAATCATTGATGAGGCCACCATGCCGGCTTGCCTTTGGTGAGTTATGAAATGCTGTGACGTACGCAACAACAAATGTTTTGCGCCAACTAACCTGTCAGACAGGAACGCCGGCTGCTCTTAAGTAACCACGTTAGCCGGCCCAAGGCGTGATGCAAGTAGGCGGTTGTATGGGTGCACCCTTTTGGATGGCTCAGGAGGCAAAGAAGGAGCGCTACCCACATGCACGAACGTTAGTCCGACACACTTCACCTCTGCCACCCAGTTCCACAGCGGCATGCAGCAGCGGATCAGCACCGTACACATCCCGCTCGAACTATGCGCAGCACGCTGCTCGCGAGAAATGAATCACCGCTGCTCATATCTGTGTGCCAATCCGTATCAGCGACGTCACCGTCATACTTCCATAGCTAGCCCTGTCAAGCGATAACGTACTCCGTAACGTGGGAAAACGTGCCGTACGGCTGGTGGGAGGCGAAGATGTTCAAAACTGCACCCGCGCCTCCACGGGAGACGTTCTTGATCGTAAAGGCATACAAGTTGGAGTTGCCGTGGCCGTTAGTACTTGATAGGGTTGCTGGGTAGAATTTCTGGTTGCTGTTGGTGAATGAGGCCAACATGTGAGTTCCCTTCTTCACTTTAAACACAATCCGAAGCCCTTCGTCCGACGTAGACGTGTCTTGAATTACCAGCTGCTTGTGCGAAATGGGCAGCACACCCAGCTCCCAGCAAACCGGAAAACGAAGCTTAACAACCCTCGTAAATGTCTGCCAGCTGAGTCGGTAGTCCTCTGGTAGCAGCGTCCAAGCAGGGTTCTCCGGAAAGTGTGATTGCACAAAGGCTAGCGGATCTGCCATGTAGTACTGCCGGCCCCATTCCTGGATATACGTCGTACCGTTGGTGTGGCCGGCGCACCAGGTTGGATCCACAAGATGCCAGCGCTCCTTGCGCCTCGAGGGGACGTACAACTTGACCGCATTCCAGTTGTGGTTGGCTTCATACTTCATGCCTGAGGAGGCTGTGACCGTCGTACCGGAAAGACTCCGGGTGAAGCCCATACCCTTCGCGTAACCGGAGATAACTTCGCACTCCACGTTACAAGCCTTGCACAGCGCTGCCATGAGCCGCGAGAAGCCATGGCAAACCGTACACCTGGGCGACAGTTTATTTGACAGGGAAGTGAACCAACTGAAAGAAAGAAAGCGACAAGTAGTGAAACAATAAAGATGCAATTCGCATGTACGGCCAGCAGACAGGGCCGTACCATCGGGCAGTACTTGTAGAAGTGTATGTGCGGATTCCTCAGTTCCCAGCGTATGCCGACGGGACTTATAAACCCCAACAATGTACGGCAAACACCGCCTACCTGTCTCGCAGCACATCATCGGCAGTCATGCTTCGGACGGTTCCGCCGAAGTAGGCTTCTGTGTCGTACCGCACGTTGAGGTGCAGCCAGAAGCAGATGGCGCGGACCTTCTCCTCGGGGCTCCTTGCCGCTGAGGCCAGGTAGGTCGCGAGGTCGGCTATGGTGCGGGTTACAGATGTCGGGCAGGCGCGCGCGTGTGCGTCCATGGCCGCCATCCGATCTTGTGATAACGTTCCACGGTATAGCGGGCATTTCATGTCGTTGACCACGGCGTCTAGGCGAGCGAACGAATCAGCTTGCTCCATGTCCGCAGTCAGAAAGTAAGGATGTCTGTAAATCCTGACTGCGACGTCACAGCAGTAGGCACAGGCAGGGCAAGTAAGACGGCGAAAGTAAGGCTCAAATGTTAAAGGCCGCCGTTGTGCCAGAAGGTATATATTGAAGACTTATAGTTGCTTTATATTGTTCTAGTTGTGCAGAGAAAGCTTCGCATTCTATCAGCTGTCCCAGCATGCAGCGACCTGCTAATCATGACTTCTCTCACCTACTCCTCCAATCTATTGCCCCATAGCAACAAAAAATGACCAACATACCTTGTAAACGTAGTTTTAGGTGGCTTCTTATCCACAGAAGTGCTTTGCAGCGGCTTGCAAAATGCGATGTCCGTTCACGCTTCGGCAGCGCCCTCCGGAGCTAAACCATTCTCGTATATTGTGTCGTCGATAAATTATAAACAACAACTTGCACGGCTGCTTAGGCCGTCTTGCCTACTTAGGCTTGTATGATGGTACCAAGCGGCGGCAAGGATTGCGACTATTGGGAAAAGAAGCTGTTGTGGATTGTCCTCAGAATGATCTTGCGTGACAAATGAATCACAGTACTGTGACGCGGCCTACCCTGGAGTGGCACCGGCGGAAAATCTGCGAAAGCACAAGTCGGGGAGCTGCATAGAGACTGGGGTAGACCGGCTCAACTGCCGGTTCGTTACCCGGTTGCCGTACACTGACCGAGATACGGCCAAGCTAGCACTCCAGGAAATTGGCACGACAAGTTGCTCATATGGCCAATCATCAACGTCGGCACTACAGACTATATATGGCATTCCAAGCTTACCGTACCGACGCTTTGCAGCCTCCAGGCAGGCTAGCCGTCGAGGGCGGTGCGGGGCGTTGGTTACATGATTACCGTGTTACGGGGAAAAGAGGAAACAACTAACTGACTGAGGGATAAGGCGTCAACATGGGTTGCAACATGTGAGCCAGCCCGACCCGCCCAGCCCGAATTAGCCAAGCCAAATTGCCGAATTAGCCCGTGTTACGGGGAGGCCTTGAAGGAGGCGGAGGAGGATTGCTACCCATAATCCCACCTGCATCGCTGGTTTCGTCACACTTCCACCACTGCCACCCAGTTCCACAGCGGCGTACTGCAGCCGATAGCATCGTACAGATCCTGCTCCCGCAGTACGCAACATGCTGCTTGCCGGGAACAGAAACAACGCTGTCCGTGGTGTACTGCAGCCGTTTTAAAAACTATCATCGACATACATTAAATAAATACTCAAGCAATGTTAAGCAATCACATACTCCGTAACCCAGGCATACGTGCCGTACTCTTGATGAGAAGCAAAGAACTTCAACACTTTGCATGCATCCGTGCCATTACAGGCAACTGCGACGTCCTTGATATAAAAGGCAAGCAGATCGCTGTTCTTGTTGCCGTACTGCTGCTCGTTGACGCCTGACAGGGTTGCTGGGTAAATCTGCTGGTTGCTGTCGTCGATTTTCGCCAACATGTGAGTTCCCTTCTTCACTTTAAACACGATCCGAAGCCCTTCATCCGATGTTGACGCGTCTTGTAACAGCAGCTGCTTGTGCGAAATGGGCAGCACGCCCAACTCCCAGCAAACTGGAAACCGCAACCTTGCGACCTTTACGAACGTGTGCCAAGTGGGTCGGTAATCCTCTGGTAGCAGCGTCCAGGCAAGGTTCTCCGGAAAGTGCGACTGCGCAAAGGCTAGCGGATCTGCCATGTAGTACTGCCGGCCCCATTCCTGAATCCATGTCGTACCGTTGGTGTAGCCGGCGCACCAGGTCGGATCCACAAGATGCCAGCGCTCCTTGCGCCTCGAAGGGACGTACAACTTAACCGCGTTCCAATTGTGGTTGGCTTCATACTTGATGCCTGAGGAGGCTGTGACCGTCGTACCGGAAAGATTTCGGGTGTAGCCCACGCCCTTCACGTAACCGGAGATCACTTTGCACTCCACGTTACAAGCCTTGCACAGCGCTGCCATGAGCCGCGAGAAGCCATGGCATACCGTACACCTGGGAGACAGTTTGACAGGATTGAAAGGGTGAGGCGGCAAGTTTTAAGTTGTCAAACGTGATCAGAAGCACGCACTTGGCATGTGCGCCCGGCCCTAGAGCATGCAGGGCCCTACCACCGCCGGGCAGCATACGTGTATGTGCAGCCTTCCTCTGTTCAAGACGTAAGAACGCGACGATGTACGGCAAACACTGCCTACCTGTCTCGCAGTACATCATCGGCAGTCATGCTTCGGACGGTTCCGCCGAAGTAGGCTTCTGTGTCGTATCGCACGTTGAGGTGCAGCCAGAAGCAGATGGCGCGGACCTTCTCCTCGGGGCTCCTTGCTGCTGAGGCCAGGTAGGTCGCGAGGTCGGCTATGGAGCGGGTTGCAGATGTGGGGCAGGCGCGCGCGTGTGCGTCCATGGCCGCCATCCGATCTTGTGATAACGTTCCACGGTAGAGCGGGCATTGCATGTCGTTGACCACGGCGTCTAGGCGAGCGAACAAATCAGCTTGCTCCATGTCAACAGCCTCTCGGTTAATAAGCTGCAATGTCGGAAGTTATGACTGCGGTTCAAAAAGCGGCAGGCACAAGGGGGGCATATCCTCAAGAAATGGGCGCATGGTTATGCATGGCTCAGCAGTTGCAGTTACCTGCGAATTGCGTAGTTGGCCAACGTTAAAATGTTAAAATGTTAAAATGAGATTTCTAGCCCCCCTGTTTATGGCTTGCATAAAAAGCTTGCCATGCCTTCAGCTTGCAGGGACCTGCTAACCATGACTTCTCTCACCTCCCTCCTAGGTATTGTCACAAAGAGACGACTCGAACATTATCGAACCATACCTTATTAATTTAGCAGTGGAGGGCTGTTTAGCAACAGAGGTGCTTCGAAATGGCTTGCAACATGCGATGTCCGTTGACGCTTCGGCAGTTGCATCCACAGCCAACCACTATAGGTTAGAATGCCTTGGCTTTCAAGTTACGACAGCAAGTCTATTGCGCTATTAAGGACTTGCATACCATGTGGCGGTTGGGAATGCGACCTTCGGGTTTCAAAGTTGTTGTGTCTTGCCTTCAATATACTACGTTTTGAGCCAAACATGTATATACAGAGGCAATGCAGACTCTTGGCCTGCTGCCATGCTGTCTCGGCCGTACGATAGACCAACCTACGGTCGCCAAACGTAAGCTGGGAAGCCAAGGGACACATCTCGCATTAGCTGGCAGCAGCTAGTCCGAATTTACTAAAGGTTATACCGGTAATGCAACTGTTCATGTACGCCCCTCAACCTGCCGAGAAGACGGGGCAAGCCAGACGGGAAATGCCAAGGGCAGCGCCAAAGGCGTAAGCGCCTGTGCAGTGCCTCTAGAACCATTCCCGCAGCAACCATCAGCTCATCAGGTACACTGGTCGGTGCCTGCTTGCCGCCATGTCGGCCTCCCGCATGTGGCTTGGACATGCGAGTTGCGACCAAGAAGAAACCGCGACACGCACCCTGGACATCCGACTACCACGCGGATATACATCCAGTACCACCAACGCATGCTGAAATCAAGGCCAACAAAGCTATCCTACATAGCAATCAAGGGCACACACCAAAGCCCCATGCCTCTCTTGCTCTCTGTTTAAGTCTGGACTATGGCATTTGTTGCCTTGGGCCATGAAAGCTTTGCTTCAGCTTTGCAGTTGACGCCCCATGGTCCATGAGGAATGCAACCCGATGTTTTGCATTTAAGCCAAGACTGCCATGCATGCGAGGACAAGGACTGCCGGTGCTGGTTCCCACGTCACAGTACGGCAACCGTGAAATCGCCCTTGTTACTTCAAGATGCGCTCCATGCAACTTGTGTAGGTTGTGAAAGCCCCCCAACACCCTCCAACAGCTACTTCCATTACAGACTCCTACACTACCTGCACTCTCCCGCTTGTTGCTCACTTCCTTTCATTGTCCCACGCGCTATGCTCCCTCCACTCCCTCTCCGACCCTTCGCCTACCCTCCCCCTACTGATCTATACGTCCCTCGCAACCACCCTCAGCTACAACTCACTCCCAGTCATCCACCTCCTCATGCAAATCCAGGCGACCCGCCACACCGCCCCGACCCACACCGTTGGCGCTACCTGCCCCAGGGCCCGCTAACCCAGATTGCCCCGGGGACTGTCCACCGGCATTGCCCCAAGGAGGGGAAGCAGGCGCTGCTCCTGCCCCGTACACGCCGCCTACCGACCCCGCCTCCGCTGCCGCCCCGCTGCCGTACTGCCAGGCATTGCCGTACTGACCTAATCCGCCGTAAGCCTCACTGGTGCTGCCGCTGTTGCTGCTGCTACTGCTTGCCGTAGCATCCCACAGTCCAGAGGGAGAGGCCGGCCCCGGACCGACGCTATTTGAGTAGGGCTCCCCTCCCGGGTACTGCCCCATGGTTCCTGCTGCAGGGCCCCCGGGAGCAGCGTCCGACAGCTGCTGTCCGTACATCAACGAGCCGTTGTCCCCTACCGGTGGCATACCGTACGGCGACGCGCTCCCGTACGACGTTGATGCGTCGTACCCAGAACTGTCGTACAGCGGCTGCTGTTCTTGCTGTGACTGCTGCGGAAGAACCGGATTTCCGTAATAGTCGTACTGGATTGTCTCCGCGTACGGATTGCCGCCTGGGCCTCCCGCGGCGCTGCCACCGCTGCTGCCGTACAGCCCTCCTACTCCTGCTTGGCCAGATACGGACGCTTCTGACGTACCATCGCCTCTCCAGGGGTAGTACGAATCCGCACCGGGTGGTAGGAAGGACGACCCCGGAGGTGGCGGCGGATAGCCCCCAGCGCCCGGCTGTTGTTGCTGCTGCTGTTGGTAGTAGTATTGCTGCTGGGCGGCATCCAGTGAGGAGGGGTCGGCTCCAGGGCCCGGCAGGAGTGGTGGCGGTGCCTGCGGGGATGGTGGAAGCAGGACACGCATGGGCAAGGGTAGCGACGGGGTTGCTGCAGGATTTGTAGGCCATCTACGAAGAGGCAATCCGGAGCAACAGGGTCAACGCTGCTGGGATACGGGTTCAGCTCTGCCTTACCATGTCCGCTTCCTTTGACCGGAGCCGGAACGTTTCTAGGCCGTACCAGAACGCGACCGACGTGGTCAACGCCTGGCACAGCAGGAGGAGGGGGTCGAGGCGCCAGCCCTGGAAAATAAGCGTGCTACCCACGATGCTGACCATTGCCGCAACCACGATGTCGGCGTCGCGTGACACCTTGTTTTGGAAGTTTCGAAGCTGCGTAGCAGCGAGCGGAAGACATGGTAAGTTAGCAACAGTCTCGAACCCGCTATGCAAGCCTTGTTGGCACGTTAGCAATTACTCACGTTTAAGAGCAGCACGCCACAGCCTATTAATGCCGTTCCAAGCAAGAGCGAAGGACTGGCAAAATCCACGTTGACCATGGCCACGGCTCGCACAGCGAGCTGTCGTCCGCGAGTTGGGATGCGTCGACGAGCTTGACGCGGACACACCAACCGGCCATTTAGTGCCATGCATTGTAGCGCCTAAAATACATGCATACTGGCATGAGCCCCGACGGTAAAAGTCAGCATGGCGTAAAGTTTGTTTTACACGAACCTGCGTCGGCCGCGCAAACTTGCGAGGACCCATATGCGACAGCACGAGGATGGGCGGTAAGCATACTGCCTGCGTAGTAAGAGCAGTTTATACTCCTTGTTAGGGATGCTTTCTGACACAAAGAGGTGCCGCCTCTGGTTGGAAATGTTCATACCTGAAAGGGACGTTGCCGCAGCCGAGGAGCCCCTATGGTAGCCATAGCAACTTACTGTATGGTGTAATGACAGCTATGTCAAAGCGGGGCAACAGGTTACGCTTGTTGCGTTTGCTGCTATCATGTATCAACTTATAGCTTGAGTAGTGGAGAAGCTGCACATACTATTCGATTTCTCGCGGTCAAGACGAGTGCATCTGCAGGTATCATGGCTTATTGCCGATAGCCTTTCGGTGCTCGTCCAACCAGAAACTACCCGTCAAGCAAAGGGAGCCATAAGGCCAAACCCCGCAGATAGGTATCTGTAAATGTTCAGACATGCAGTAGGCCATTGTACAGACATTCCACCAGCATAGCGGCCCTAAAAATCAGCCTTTCAGTTGGGATGGTAGGCAGCCGGCAAGTGGCGTATGTCGATAGGAACGCTCCCAGTGATGGGCGCTGTATTTGAATTGCGCTAGGAGCCCCTCTCAAAACCCTGTTCCACACATGCGCAACTGCTTATGGCTTAACCCTATCACTGCATCGCACCATTGCAGGTCACCCCTCAGTCCTGGGTGTCTTTTACTGTACGTGCATGCATAAGCGCACCACATGGCATGTGCAAATGCGCTACGCTAATACTGCTCAAGCCACCCTCATGATGGGCCTTTCCTCTCGCCATGCTACCTCTCTCTGCACCGCCACCTCTTCTAACACTACCTTTTCACGGGGCTGGATCTAACTGTCTACCCTCCTACACGAACTGCAACTCTCCTTCTAGGGCTTAGGTCGGACTGGGCGCCCCGTACCCATGCGCCATGCCTAACAGGTTCCCGTTCAGGTCTTCACTCCTGCCCCCCTCCTACCCTCTCTCCACCCTACATAACCAAGCCGCACTCGGGACACAACTTGAAATCAGAAAAGCCGCCTTATCCCGCCCTCTCTCTCTCGACTCTCGTTTACTACTCGGTAAAACAACAACGCTCCCGTATTTCCAACCACGCGATCCACTGCTGTACCACCCACTGCTCCACCGGTCACGTTACACGGCCTCAGCCGCTGCTGCTGCCGCCGCTGCTGTCGCTGCCTCCTGCACCGCCCTCCCCGCCGTGTGCCCGCCCACCCGCTCCCCAAGCTCCAGCAGCAGCCCGTGCAGACCGACCGTCGCCGCAGCCACCCGACCCACCGCCGCCGCCAGCAGCTGGGTTGCAGCCGCAGCAACGCTGCCTCCGTAGACAGCGCTAGCGACGGTGGTGGTGGTGGCGGCAGCGTCATCAACACCGCTGTCGCCGTACAGCGATGCCGTACGAGCACGCAGGGCCGCCAGCTGCTGCCCTTGGTGCAGCTGAGTCAGCAACATGTAGCACAACAGGGCGAAGACCAGCAACGCGCGGATCTGGGGAGACGGGGGCGGAGCGGAAAAGGGCGGCGGCAGGGTCAGTAAACCAGCAATGCTGGTGCCTAAGAAGAAACGAAGGGCTGTGCATCCGATATAACGGCAGGTTGGCGCCGAACGTAGGTGGCACAAAGATTGGTGTCCTCGCTCAGCCCCGCGCGCCTAGCAGCATACTCTATGTGTTCCCTAACCTTCCTGCCGCCATAGCGCGATGTCCTCCGCCATTTCAGTACGGTACCGGTACCCACACATATGCCCCGAGGCAGGGCATGGCAGGGACGCAGCGGCATCAGCATTGAGAGCAGGTGCCCTGACAGCCGTGTGCAACACCAGATCGACCAACGCACCTGCTTCCAGGCAGGCAGGGTCTCCCGCAACGGCGCAGCAGCACCACCGCCGCCACCGCCACCGCCGCCTAGGACACCCACATCCTTTGGAACGCCCGCAGCAGCAGCAGCACTGGCGGAGGCTGGTGATGGTGATGACGATGGCGTCAGCTGCAGGCGTGAGCGGGGAGGCGGGGCCTGCTGTTGCTCTTGCTGCTGTGTGCGGATGTAGCGCTCCACGTTGGCGATGAAAGCGTTGAAGAAGGCGGAGGTCTCTGAGGAGGTGGTGGCGGAGATGATGCCGCCCACTCCGAAGGCGCGCTTAAGAAAGTTGACCTGCGCGGGCAGGGGAAGGTAAGTCGGTAGCAGAGCAGGTATCTGTTTAACGGGTATGCCGGCTCGAGACGGTGTGGTGGGGATCTGGTAGCTGGAGGTGTGCAATCACGGACCTGGAGGGGGTGCGTCATGCACGTACCCTCGTGTTATCGTAACTGAGCCGAGTCGTGTGCATGCGCAACAACTGAGCCAGGGTTACCATGTGCCCAGTGCCCCTCTCGCTCCCCCCCGCACGGTGCTGTTAACATCAACAGGAGTTACACGGCTACCCCCAGCTAGCCGTACAAGTTGACACTCACCTTGAGGTGGATGCTCACGGAGCAGCTCCCCGGCGAGGTACCCGGCGCCACCCGCCAGAAGGTGTTGACTGTGAAGCAATCCCTGCGCGGTTGCGTAGCTGTTTCCATACCGGGAGCCACAGCGGCGCTGCTATGACTGCGCTACCTGGACTACTACGAGTAGAACGAAACGGCTACGGGGCGACGGGGCGAAAGAAACGACCAGAGCTACCGTAACCTATAGCCCAAACGTTAGCTACCGTAACTAGATGTCGGTCGCTCAACTGGAGGGTGTAATCCTAGGCACGTATGTACGGTATCAGCTGGTATCCATATGCCTGCCAGCCCGGAAGCTGCCCATGTCCCCCTCGCATGTGCCTCCCTCCCTCCCTCCCGCATGTGCCTCCCTCCCCCCCTCCCTGCCCATCATCCAGTTCGTCAGCTTTCCTTATCCTTACCCTCCCGCACCTCACCGCACCTGAAGGGGATGTCCAGCATGTTCATGGCGGTGGCGAACAGCAGTTCCCCGCCGCGGTACACACACAGCTGCTGCCGCTGGACGCAGCTGGGGGAAGAGAGGAATTCCAAGGTGTTGAATGAAGGGGCGCGGGCGCGAGATCAGGGAGATGAGGGGGAGGCGGGTGTTGGTGAGGGATGTGGAGGTGATGAGGGGGTGCGGGGGCAACAAGATGGACAACACGATGTAGGCAGTACCCTGCCGCTGCTGCTGCTTGCCAACCCAGCCCCCGGTGTGATCATTCTCATTCAACACGTGAATTGGGTATCCTTCATTTCACCCCTTGTGTCCCCGCCTACCGTGTGTCGGCTGTGTTGGGCGGCTTCTTGGGGTTCCAAAAGGTGAGCAGCCGCGTGTAACCGCCTGAGCCCGGCTGCCCCACCTGCCGCGCAGCGTCGGACCCATGGGTCAGTATAACAACAGGTATGGAACGGGGTCTGTGAGCTCTATCAGGGAAGAACGTGAGCGAGAGAAAGGATTCCCAACAACCCTGTGACATACTTATTTGGGTCTTCGGCCCTTTATTCTTCACAGCCAGGAGTTCTTCCCAGCCATTCTTGACAAACCTAAAACCCCATACCGTGATGCCTTATCACACAGTTAATTACTTGGTTGGTACTTTCTGACATCCCCTGCCGCCTCACCACATACTCGAACACGCTCGTAGGGCCCAGCAGGCTCCCATCCGCTCCCTCCGCACCCGCACCACCTGCCGCCGGAGCGCGACGCCACCCCGTGAGTGCGACGTCCCAGTGCTTCCCGACTTCCTTATGCTGCCGTACATACAACTCGGTTCCGGAGCTGGAAAACAAGATGTTGTACAGTTGCTGCGGACTGCACGGCAGTACGGTGTTGACCATGGGCTTGTAGCCCTCTGGTGTGCTGGGTGCGGGTGCATCGACGAGGGTCCAGGCGTCTTCTGAGGGCAGGTTCTGTGGCGCGGGAGAGAGCAGGGGTGTCGGGTCGTGGGAGGGGAGTGAGGGAGGCAGCGCAGGCGAATGGTAGAGACGCCTTAAGAGGACAAAGTGCAGCATCCAAGTGAAGTGCAGTAGACGGGTTTTCAGGAAGAAGCACGATTGAAGGACATGCCTTGCTGCACGCCCAAGGCGCTAGGTGTAATTGTTTGGGGCCTCGGGTAGTTGGGAGAACGGTTTGTGTCTAAAGAGGTTGTGCACGGCTGGCATGATGGCGAGGGATGTTCCCTCCGACCTTCACCCTTAGCGGCTTGGGGCCCCCTTCCTCTTTTGCCCCGTTACCGCTTGCTGAGCTGCGTTCGTCCTGTCCTGCCCAAAGCTCTGGCCTTGTGGCGACGATGAGGGTGTCCTCGGGTTGTGCTTGGCTCCGAGCTTCCTCCCTGAAAAGGTTAAGAATGGTAGCAGGCGTAACAGAACCCAAAGTATCAAGGGGCTATACGCTTTGCTCGAGGGGACATAAGGGCGTAGGATGGAATGGCATGCCAAGGCCACAGGTCAACCTGAAGGATATTATAGAAAGAAGTGGCCATCCAATATTTGGCACGTTTAAAAAAGGGGATCACTGTTTGCAACTTACGTACAAACCTAACGGCTGCAAGCCCAAGCTGTAGGGCCACAAACGCGGTTACCCCAGCCTTTGCATATTTAGCTATGACTGTTGCCCTGTGGTTTCTGTTGTTACAGGTATTCGCCTTGCTTTCAGGGGCCGCGTTTGCGGCCCCGCTTGTGCACATGCCTTTATTCTGTATGCTATCTTCAACTTTCGTAGGTCAGCCTACTCTATATGCGTGGTAGAACAGAAAAGCATAGTTGCGTGCAAATTGCAGGTTGCTTGCATGTTAACGCTTAACGGTAGCACTGCTACCGCTGCTCCGAAGACGGTACAGCTTCTCAGAACGCCTCCGTGCGTTTTGCGCTTGTGTTACGGCCTCATGCTTTTTTGCTCTTTACTAGACGTCTCAGCTGTATTGCCACCCACCCAGCCTTGTCAACCAGTCTAATTCGTTCCTTTACCCATCCTGCGCAGTAAATTACACCTTAACCCCGTCGCAGCTTGGTAAGTGTCAGCCTCCCCATCACTTACGGCGTTTGATTGCCACCACAAAGTGGAGGCAAGACGTCGAGAACCTTCCTACACAAGGCATGAGGCTGCACCTATCTAGCAGGCGGCCGAGCTACCCCCTATTTTGTCGCGTTCAACGCTTACGACCAGCTTATCTCGTCCAGAAAACCGCTGTGCATCCAAAGCTTATAGAGCATTACCGATACATCCTATTCGTGTAGGTCGTTCCCAGCCGGTTACAACCAATGCCTGATGGCCCAAACGCGGAAAGCGGACCGTCCAGACCGCGACGCCGGTATTCCCGTCAACACCAAGCCGGGGCGAAAACCCGCCAAAACTCGCTTCCGGGTGTCCGGTGTGTCCAACCGCTGCATCCAACTTTATGCTCATCAGGAACCAATCCCAACCCATGTCGTCACCGCAGCTCCTTGCAACTGGATGCCTCTGTTCGTTGCATAGCCAACCAGGCAACGTGTATTCCCTGACGCGCAACGGCGCGTAAAGATACGGCACCCCCCATGCGCTCCTCTTCCACTTCTTCCATTCAATTCGCCCCTCAACACCGCATGTTAAGAGCCCATCCACCATCGCCCCGCCGTCAACCACACCCCTGCCTGCACAACCCCCGCAACCCTAACCCGCTTCCCGAAAGACACAATACAAACCCCACCACAACACATTGCCTTCTAAAGCAACCCCTTACCTCGACCAAACCATCCCGGTCCAATCCCAACCTCCTCCTTGGAGCGCACCCCCCACCCTGCCTCCTCCGCCCTCCGCCGTTACTCCCCATGTTCCCCATGCTGGGCTCGGAGCTCCTGCGCCCGCCTCGCATGGTTGCTGTAGCGACACGCCTCCCCACTCGCCACGCAGCGCTCCGTACAGCACGTCATGCACAGCCCCCAGCTGCACACCCGGGACGCGTTGGCACTGCCGCAGCCGCCAGCGCACCTCGCGCGCTTGCGAGTGCCGTCAACCTTGAACTCCTCCTCGTCCGCAGCAGCAGCGGCGGCGGCGGCGGAGGCCTTATGCCGCCTGGCGGCGGCACCTGACCTGCCGGTGGGGGACGCCGCCGGCGCCAGCGGCGCCGGCGACAAGGCACCGGCCTCTAGGCCAGCAGCGGCGGCGGCATCACCGCCGCCGCTACCTGTGGGGTGGCTGACGCCGCCGCGGCGGCGGCCCCTACCGGGCGACGCCGGCCCTGCGCCGCCAGACGCCGGCGCCGGAACCGCCGCCGCCACTGTCGCCTGTTGCGGCGGCTGCGGCTGCAACAGCCCCGCCGGCACCGGTGGCGCTGCCGGAGCCAGCTGCTGCGGCGGCTGCTGTGGTGGCGGCTGCCCGGCGAGGGCGCCAGCCTCCGCGGACCCCGATGTCGCTCCGGAGGCGGCGCTGCGGGCGGGAGCTGCGGCAGCAGCGGTGCCTCCGCCGCTGCCTCCGCCGCTGGGAATCATGGCAGGTACAGCAGCAGCACCGTACTGCCCAGGCATGGCTGCCACCTGCGGCTGCTGCTGCTGCTGCTGCTGTTGCGCTTGCGCTTGGGCCTGTTGGACTTGCTGTGCTAGCTGTTGCAGATACAGCAGCGACTGCTGAAAGCGCGGCGCGTACTGCAACTGAAAGATCTGTTGTCCCTGTTGGTACCCGTGCTCTGACATGAGGTGCTGTAGGGTTTGATTAGCATGAGCCATCACGCTGGCTTGCTGGTGCTGAATCTGCTGAAGTGTGATCTGCGGAGGCGGTTGAGGCGGTTGTAGTGGTTGTGTCGGTTGCTGAGGTTGCTGCGGGGGCGGCGCTTGCTGCTGCGGCGGCGGCGGCAACGGCTGCTGTGGCGGCAATGGCAAAGGCTGTTGTGGCTGCAGCTGCTGCACCTGCTGTTGAGGCTGCCTGGGTTCCGGAACTTGTTGGGGCTGTTGAAGCTGGGGCTGCTGCTGCTGCTGTTGCTGCGGGGGCCGCTGAAGTTGCTGCGGATGTGTTGTTTCCTGCGGTCGCAAAGAGGCTGCCTGCTGCTGCTGCTGCCGTAGCTGCAGTTGCTGGGCTGCAAGCAGTGCCTGCTCGCGTTGCCGCTGTTGCTGCTGCTGCTGCTGCTGAAGCCGCAGCTCAAGCTGCGCTTGCTGCTGCCGCTGTTGCTCCTGCATTTGCTGCTGCTGCTGTGTAGGAATCATCGGCTGCAACTGCTGCTCCCGCTGCTGCTGCTGCTGCTGTTGCGGCGGTTGCACCGTCTGTTGCTGCTGCGGCTGCAACACCTGCTGCTGCGGCTGCTGGGCTCCCGCTGGCCCACCCAACTGCTGACCCACGAGGCGAGGAGGCGGTCCCTGCCCCGTGCCGGGCCCCTGCTGCTCCCGGCCCGCACCCCCGCCACCCCCGCCCCCTGCCTGCAGCGCAGCCAGCCCCGCGGGTGCAGGTCCTGGTGCCATACCCGCAGCCGCAGCCGCGCCCCCGGCACCCGGCGGAGGACTGCTCACCTCCTCCTGCTCCTCTCGCCATCGCCCACCCTCGCCTTCGCCCTCACCCTCTCCCTCCTCTGCACGGACTGCACCTCCGCCCGCCCCTTCTCCTCCCGCCTCTTCCGCCCGCATACCCGCCTCCGCTGCCGCCTCGCGTCGCCCTCCTGTTCCACCATCGCCGCCGGTGCCCTCCCTCTCACCCGCCCCCTCCTCCTCCTCCTCCTCCTGCCTGTCCTCCACCTCGGCCCCTCCCTCCTCATCGCCCTCAAGCCCCCCGCCCAGCTCTTCCGACTCCAGCTGCCCCAACAGCAGCTGACCCGCCCGCTGGAACTCCTCCTGCGCCTGCTGGGGAGCATGCGGCTGCTGTTGAATCACTTGCTGCTGCTGCTGATGATGATGAAACAACTGCTGCTGCTGCTGAGGCACTTGGGGATGCTGGTGTTGCTGCTGTTGTTGTTGTTGTTCCGGTAGCAGAGGGGTTGGTTGGGGCGGTTGGAGTCCCGCGGGCGCCTGCTGGTGCGGTGCCGGCTCCAGAGCTGCCGGGGGGGCAAATGGTGCGACCTGGGGGAAGGTGGGGCAGGGGAGCGGGGGACGACCAGTCGTAGGCGCCGATGCGAGTGATTTAGCGGGGAAAGAGACACCTGAAGAGGCAAACGGACGTGTCAGCTGTAGGGTACCGGTATCCATGCCTGCCTGGATCTGTTTCTGGGTAACTTGGATGTACGGCCATACATGCACATGTAATGATAACAGCTGACGGGCCGACGTACGTATAGCTCGCATCTAGGCCCAATCTTCCTAACCCATACCGGTACCTCCCTTCGTCCCTCTGGCCGTCTGCCCCAACCCTCTAGTACCCGCAACACCACCTGCCTTGCCATACGCTGTGAACGAACCCCAGCCGCCCATCGAGCACATGCAACAGCCTAAAGCCCTCCTCACCTCACCTCACCTCACAACAGCCTAAAGCCCTCCTCACCTCACCTCACCCGCCCCTCCCCCCAACCACCTCACTGCATGAGTCGGGATTCGGGATTGGGACTCCGTTGATGCATTTATCTGTATCTTTTCCCCCCACCACCCACCGGGCCTCCCAGCGTCCGCAACACCGCCTGCAGTGACTCCAGACTCTCCGCCCTGAACACCTCTCCCTCGCCGCCCCCCGCCGTCCCGCCGCCGCCCCCCTGCTCCTGCTCCCCCTCCTCCTCCTCCTCAGCCCCCCCGCCTCCCCCGCCTGATGCTGCTGCCACCTGGTTCCGGAGCGGCACCGGCGGGGCGCCCGCAGAGGTGAGCCACACCTCGCCGTTGGGCATCAGATCCACCACCAGCTCGGAGGACTCGTGGAGGGCTGCAGCGGCGGCGGAGGTTGCGGATGCCGCGGGGTCGGCAGTTGGGGGGCGAGACAGGTGGAAGCGAGCCAGGGTGATCTGTGCATGGGCGGCGGTGGCGGCCGAGGGAAGGGGGGAAGGACATGCATGTGAAAGGGGCGAGAGGTGGCGGAGATATGACGGCGGGCAGCGTGTGCGGCTGGGAAAAGCTGTCGTAGTTCTGCACCCCGCCGGTACGGTACTGGAGGTTGGCAGCAGCAGGAGAAAGGGACGGGACGGTGCAATGGACTATAGCTTAAGTGCAGTGTAGCCGGGTGTAGCTGGCAGTTTTCAGCACTTTACCCCATGCGTGCGCCTTCCCATCCTGCCCCATGCAACCCCTAGCTTCACCAGTCCCCCTTTACCCATCTCTGCAAACTCCATGTACGCGCCGACCCACCGACCCGCGCAGCGCCCGAAGCCTCCGAAACCAACGCGGCTCACCTGCGGCTCCGGCACCTGCACCACCTCAGGGCTCCACATCAGCGCCACCTGCAGGTCCCAACCCGCACTCGCAGCCACTCGTTGAGCCGCGTCGCTCAACCCCCCGGAATCACCACCACCCGCGCCCTGCTGCTGCTGCTCCGCCATAACCTCCTGCATGACTAGATTCCGCACATTTTGCAAGGATAAGGCCCATGCAACAGCCATGGGGATGTCGCCGCCGGAGCCAGCGCCAGCGCCGGCGCTTATGCTTGTGCCTCCTAGATCCTGAAATGACCCATGGGTCATCTGGGTCGGCCCCAGCTGCGGTCCCCAAGGAGCAGCAGCCGTGGCTGCAACAGAAGCAGGTCCTGATCCGGCTCCGGCACCGCTATAAGCACCCACTAGCGCCTGCTGTTGCTGATCGTGAGGCGGCAATGGCGGCAATGGTTGCTGCTGCAGTCCGTAGCCGTAGCCATCCTGATGACCCATGGGTCGGCCAGCTGCCGACTCATACGGCCGCTGCTGCTGCTCGTACACCGCAGCGCCGCCTTCCAGACTGCCTGGATACGGCTGATGGCCGTACAGCTGGCCTCCATGCCGTACGTCGGCGGCGGCGCCTCGTCCCTCCGCATCTCCGTCGAAATCCCAGACCTCATAACAGCTAGCCGGAGCCGCTTGCCGGCTGCTCCCGCCCCCGCCGCCAGCTAGCAATCCGGTGCCGTACTGGTGTTGCCAGGCACTTGTACCGTCTCCGTACTCTCCACGCTGGTGCTGCATGTACGACATATCCTGCTCGGACCGCTGCTGCTGCAGGCCTGGCTCATAGAAACCTGCGTAAGATCCAAATCCACCTGACGCTAGCTGCTGTTGCGCCTGCTGCTGCGGCGGCGGCAGCGGCGGCAATCCTCGTAATGCGCCTGTCACAGCGCCGCCGCCACTGACTAGAGGCTGCGAAGCCGCCGCCGCCGCCGTCGTCCCCGTCGCAGGCGCGGCTCCCGAGGGAGGTCGTAGCTCGCCACCGCCAGCAGTGAAGCCGAAACCCCGCTGGCCAGCAGTGTGATCAGGCGGCAAGCCGGTGCCGCCAGCAGAGATGTATGGGTGTGGAGGCTGCTGCCCCGTAGGTGCTCCGGCGCCGTCCTGGGGTATCCCTTGTAGGAGGGAACAGGAAGGCAGGGAAATGGTTTGTATGTATGGTTGAGGGAGGGAGGATGTGGGGATGGACATGGATGGGTGAGGAGGCGGTGGTGCAGGAGGTGGGAGTCATCAGGGGCCCCTTCCACCGCCCATGCAACAGAACACATGACCAGGGTCACGAGCCCGAAGCCAAGGTTATGGCAAGGTACAACAGCCTTTCGGCCGTCGGAAGAAGGGGATAAGAACGCAAGTTGAGTAACTGTGGCCGGCGACTGACCCATGGTTCATAAATCGACGACGGTTGTGGTGATGTGCCATACTCGTCGGGCTATGGTCTTACTTGTTCGCGCAGGGTAGTTACTAAAGGCAAAGACTGGTACAGAATGTGCAGCGCTAGCTGGGGATAGCTGTTGGAGCTGGAATTCATGAAAGATGCTGGCACCCGGTGACTGCGATGTTGGATTTCGCAGCAGCCTATAGCGCGCGCTTACCAGGTTGCGGTGCCCTTGTGCCGCCAGCCTCTTGGTCCATAGAAATAATACACGGAAAACAATTGCGTAAAGAATAGTGGCCAGCAAGCCAACGCACGCACAGCTAGGTTTAGCTGGTCAGGGTGTAGGGAACGTAAGGAGGAAGTTGAGGCAAGACCGATGTTGCAACGTCAGCATGACCCAGGCGGAGAGGTTTTGCACGGATCTTGGCATGTTGGAATTCCATGTTACAGCATAACAGGTAGTGTTTAGGAGGCTTACAAGATTAGGAGTTTAAAGGGCAGACACGTTGTGTTGACCTCAAAGGACGCCGACGCAATGATCACAATGACTGGGCGCACATGCTCTTGCTGCACGTGGTACCACCAGCTAAGCCCTCCGCAAAGGCGGCCAAGGGTACAAATAGGGAACCATATTACTAAGCTAATTGGAGTATAATTGCGTACGGATGTTAACTTCAAACGATTTGTGGATACAGCAGCCTAGCGAGTTGTCACCGAGGAACTGCACACCCTTGGACAGTGCCACTGGGTTGCGTTCACAGCAGAGCTGTTGAGGTTGCAAATGGTTAAGGAAGCGGCGCAATTTTGCCTCCCATTACCTTATGCTTACGGGATGGCGTGTTTCTTTAGGTTGCCTCGCCAAGCTGGTAACATGGTAACATGACGTGGCATATCAGTTATTGACTACGTCTTCTAGGCCGCACGGCAGCAAAAATTGCAAAAACGAGCAGAGGGCTCAAGATGGTGACGCCGTTGGACAGCTAGATCGCATGCCGCAGCATGGATGTCAGCGACCAGGTTGCGCCGCTTCCTTGTGTGGAAGGGACATAGCACGTGCATAGCAATTGGCAAATATTGCATGAACACTATCAGGCAACAGGGCCACCCACGAACGCTAGATAGGCCCAGATAGGACGTTAGGGACCGCCCCACGTAGGGCGCATGCTAGTAAACTCTGACTGCAACTGGCTGACAGAGCAGCACTTGGGCATGCCAGGGATGGCTTACCGTCCTCACTGGTGGAATGGGGGTTTGGGTTCCGTTAGGCCTGGCTAGACCACTATGCATACCTTTGCAGACCCAGATTAATTTTCAAGCGGCAATACATTCACCTATATGAACTTCAGCATACTAAGGTGTACACAACTAAAAAGCCTACCTTGTGTTACCGACCCAATGCATGACCTTTGTAACTCACAGTCGAAGTTATACAGCTTTTGCGCGGTTATCATTATCAATAACACCCTTTAAGTGTTTGCTATCACAATGAAGCTTTAAGGTGGAGCACCTGGGTGAAGCAAACAGGAGACATGGCTTGCTGTGGGCCGACGAACGGTAGGCAAAGTTACTTAATACCATGCCTTCACTATTATGCGAGCCTTTTCTTTTGATTTGCAGGTCTACGTGATAACGACGATTGGAGGTACCCTCGAACCCTTCAATGGAAACGACTGGTAACCGGTGATGACGTGCCCCTGCTCCTGGCGCCATCATATGATAGGCCCTTGTTGCCAGCTACAACGGTGCGTGCGAGCTGTGGTAGCGGTGCTTCCGAAATCCAAGAGTTGCTGTGCTACTGCTTTCCTGCTTGAGCTACCCAGGCGTTTGGCTTAAGCATTGTTGCTTACCATGATATGTTCCTTACAAGTTCGTGTCGTTTGGAGAGAAGTTGGCTGCCCGCAACACCTCCTTAAATACCGCATGGTCGCGCGTCCGCAGGCGGAGGTGCCCAATCCTCTCCACACCCGCTCGGCTCAGCAGTGGTTCACTGGACTTCCTGATGACACTGCACGAGCAATTATGCAAACACGGTCAGTCGAGGGTAGCCTGTGTGCTTCACGTGTGGTAAGGATGGCAAGAAGCTCCTCTCGGCTGCTAATCACATTTCCAGTCCCATCCCTTGTCCATCACCCTCGCCCCAAGCCCAGTTCCCCACCCACCAAAGCACTGTCCCCATGCTTCCCCGGCCCTCCCACAGACGCAGCATGCTGCGGGAACAGCAGATCGTGGACACTGTCATGTCCATGAACCCCAAGCCGCTCGCCCGCGACCCGCGCCCCTCCCCTGACCTGGTCTTCCAGCACCTGGCGGCCACGCAGCAGCACATGGCAGCGCTGGCAGCAGCGCGGGGCCTGACAGGCAGCAGGGGGCTCTGGAGCGGCGGCCGAGCGGGGCCAGCGGGCCAGCGGCCGGGGACGGCGCCACCTGCAGGCGCTCCTCAGGGCATGCCGTACGGAACCACCGGGATGCCGTACGGGTTTTCACAGGTGGGCATGGGAGCGGATGCCTGGTGTGGCTCTGTTGTGTGGTGGGTTCAGACGTGAGCATGGGGTGCACGGCGCAACCGCATGAGATGGGTTATGTCGTGATTATCGGTATGCCATGTGGGTCAGGTTGGAAACCCGCATGGGCTGCTGCGTAAAGGAGGATTGGCATATTGGGTTAGGAGGGATACGAACGTAGGCGACGGGGTCTGCGAGTTTGGCGTGCCCTATGGGCCCCGTGCACCGCCGGAGCAACTATTATTATCCCCGACTTAACAATGATTAGTTGATTACCGTGTACACCTACGGCTCACACGTCAGCACACGTAGCCATTTTCTTGGCTGTACCAGCCCTCACATGCCTGCCCCTCCTCCTCTCTTCCCCTGCCCCTGCCCATCCGCTGTCCTGCCCTATACGTCCCCGCCTCCTTCCTGCTCCGCTCCGCAGCCCTCCACGCCGCACCGCGGTGCTCCTCTGCTGCAGCCAGGAGGCCTGCCGCCGCCCGTCATGTCCATTATCGCACAACAACAGCAGCAGCAGCAGCAGCAGGGGCAGCAGGCTGGGCAGACAGGAGGAAGGATTGCGGTGCGCGGTTGGGGGTTTAGCACGGGATGCAGGAGAGGGGGTTTGGGGTTCATGGGGTATTGCGTCAAGGAAAACTGTGTGAATGCCTAGATAAGAGGTTCCAACATCCATGTGAAGCAACGTTGGGGTGTGCAATGCTGAGGAGGCCAACACCACCCCTATTTTCCGTTGGCATGCAACCCTCCTTTTGCATGCAACCCTCCTCCTCAACCCCCAGGCGGCGCTGCGGTCCATCACCCCCTTCAAGTCCAAGCGGCCCCAGAGCGCTCCTGCGCCTCCGGGGCAGATGCAGCAGATGCAGCAGCAGCAACAGCTGCAGCAGCACATGGTGCCGCAGCAGCCACTGTCCCCCCAGCAGCCCCCAATGTATCCGCAGCAGCAACAGCCGCACATGTTGCAGCAGGCGCCCCAGCACCCGCTGATGCCGCCCCAGCACCCGCAGCAGCACCTCCCCCAGCCGCCAATGGTGCAGCAGCAGCAGCAGCCCCTGATGACGGTGGCAAGCCCGCAGCAACAGCAGCAGCAACCATACCAACCCGGGCCGTTGCAACCAGCACCGCCGCCGCAACAACAGCAGCAGCAGCAGTTCCCCATGCATCAGCCGGGCATGCCGTTGCAGCAACAGCAGCAGCTGCAGGCGCAAGCCATGCCCCAGCCGCACATGCCCCAGCAACCCCCGATGCCGCCCCAACAGCCGCCCCCACCTCAGCCGCCCATGCAAGGCCCGCCTCCAGACTCCGCCGGCCCATCGAGCCCTTGGTACAAGCGCATGTGGCGGCGAGGCGGCGGCACAACCACCTCACCCGGCCCTGGCCCCGACGCGGCAACAGCTGCTACGGTGCCGGCGGGGTTCCAGCCACAAGGGGGTCAAACAGCGTTCGACGGCACGCAACCGCCGCCGCCGCAGCAGCAGCTGCCACTCCAGCCGCTGCAAGGGCCGCAGGCACCAGAGCCACACCTACAACATCAGCAACTGCTGGGTGTCGACCCCCAGCAGCGACAACAGCTGCTGCTGCAACCGTGGCAGCAGCAACAGCAGCCACAGGTGGCAGCACAAGCTGCAATGCAGCAGGCAGCTTACCACCAACAGCAGCAGCAGCAGCAAGGGGTAGGTCCCATGGGCAGGCCACAACCGCAATCTCCACAGCCCTCGGAGGCTGCAATGTGGGGTGCCATGCAGCACCCTGGGATGGCACCGCTCGGACAGCAGCAGCAGCAGCAACCGCAACCGCAACAGCTGCAGCTGCAGCAACAAGCTGGAGGAGTGATGGGCTCGCGGCTGCCATATCCCGACCCACAAGCAGCCATGCAGCAGCAGCAGCAACACCGGCAGCCACTCATGCAGCTGCTTCCACCGCCGCCACCAACAGCCATGCCCCAGCCGGTCCAGCCACCCCCTGCAGCGGCTCCACTGCTGTCGCCGCCGCTACCTCCCGGCCCCGTACTCCTGCCGCCACCCCGCATGCCGTACAATGACGATGCGGCTTACGGTCTGGATGAGGAACTAGTGGCCACTACGGCCGCGCCGCCGCCGCCCCTCCCGCCACCATCCTCGCTGCCGCCTTCTCGCCCTGGAGCTGCCCTAACCAACTTCAAGCGTGGCGGTGGTAACGACTTTGGCCTGGGTGCTGACGTGGCGGAGGCAGAAGCGGCGACTGCACCCCTGCCGCCGCCAGCAGCAGCGCCGTTGCTCCGGCCGCCGTCCCTTACTCAAGGTCCCGGCGGGAGTGGCATGCTGCGTCCGCCGCCGCCACCGCTGTCGTACAATCACCACCAGGATCCGTACGATGTTCCGGAGGAGGCCCTGGAGGCGACTGCTGCTGCGGCAGAGCAGCGGTTGGGCATGGCGCCGCCTTCGCTGCGGCGTGCGCAGGCGCCTGCACCGCTGCCGGCGCTGTCATCCGGCTTGTTGCCGGCGCCACGCCGGCTGCAGCGAAGGCCCAGCATGGATGGTAAGAGGTCTTGGCTGCCGTGGACGCGCTTTGTTTGCTTTGGGAGCAATGCCCAGCGGTTGTGGGATGTGGGTTCTGTTATACTTGGGGCGCATGGTTTACGCACTGGTTCCCGTCTGTACTGCAATTGGTGTAAGCGTCGTCGTGAGGTATACAGATCTGACAGTTTTCATCGAAGCCTTGCCGCATGCTTTTTGACACCTGTTGGACTGCTTGCAGGGCCAGCTGGAGACATTGAGGACGTGGAAGAGGACTTTGGGTTGGGCGCGGAAGTGGAGGCAGCAAACACCGCAACCATGCGACCCGCGGGTCTGCCGCCGGCTCGTCAGCTGGCAGCCGTGGGAGGGCCCGCACCAGAGGTTGACTTCAGCTTTGGGGCCAGACAACACCCCGGCGGCCCGACACCCAAGAAGATTGCACCGTAGGTTCAGGGATGCTGACGTGAGGATGATGGCCGTGAGCGTGCTGCCGTGTATTGAGGACATGGCTGCTTGGTTCATGCCAGTTTTGTTTGTTTGACAGATTATGATGTTTCGGTTTGTGCCTGCAGGGTCACTCGCCCGCTTCCGGCCAAGCTTTCCCCTCCCCGTTTCAACAATGAGGAGATTGTGGAGGAGGATTTCTAGTTTGCACGACCTCTACACGGGACCCCAGGGCTCCCTTTCGAAACGACGAGACAATTTACTTGATGGTAGTTGGGTGAGCTGCGCTCGAACAAGATACGTAGCAAGATAATTACCGGTTGTCCTTTGCGATACCAGCTGTGAGGGGTTCGTCGTGAGAAGCACTCATTGTAAGCTGTGGAGAAACCATGTCGCGGCGCGCAATGGCGCAAAATGCACAGGCCCGCTTCTATATCTTATAACCCATTTCACCCTAGTTGCATGGCGGCATGCAAATGCATCGGAGGGCGCTTGCAAGCAGGCAAGAGGACTGAGGCAAACCGGAGAGGCATGAAAGCACTCACGACTAATGTAGCGAGAATTATTCTTAGGCTTGTCCCCGGTTTTCAAAGGCCAGCGCAGAAGCCCGTTGCTCGCAGTGCGCACGGGGAACGAGTAACCACATGCAGTACTACATAGTCGAGTGACCAAAACTGCAGCCAATCCTATGCGACTGTGAAGGGTACATTTTTTCCTGACGAATTGCTTACTGTAGTATGCGAATTTCATGCAGTTCTAGTGGCAAGGGATCGTCGCGCCGTGGTTGTTAAACGTCTTTACCTCGCCTACAACTATCTGGGTAGCCCGCTAATTATAATTATGCTCTACTGCACTGTGTTACCAACAGCATGATCTGTGTTGCAATTGGGTGGCCTTAGCCGGCGTCAAAGCAATGACCGGGGCATATGGGCCTCGCCCAGTCCGTAGAAACGGCCTACTATAGCATTCTGGAGCTCTGCAATATATGCTCCCTGGTCTTGCAGTTTCGCGATCAGATTAGGTAGGAGCCATGCTCGTCAACGCCGAATTGTGACTTCGCAAATATATAGTTTGTGCCCTCCCTAACACCTTCTCATGAACTCAGGTCCCTCACAGTTTATGGCAAATGGCATGCTATTTTACGATCGCTGACAGTCTGTTGGATACTCATGCCCGCGTAGGTAGCGCCTAAACTACCTTCATTTGCTTTATTGCATCAGCGGAGGCATATCCAACCTGCATCTTCCAGTATGTCTCGGCGGCTGACGCTTGTGGTGGACCTTGACATCCTGCTATGCAGGTCGGTGTAATGGGGGCAAACATGGCAAATTTCACTGCATAACAGTGAACCCGATACATTACACGCATCAGGTGCCGGGGATTTCCTGTTCTCGGTATCAGGAAAACCTTGCCCTCTTCGTGTCCCGTCTCCAGCCGCAGCGTCGAGCTGCACCTGTTCCTTGTTTTTCCATTGCACCGCCACACAAAATTGTTGCCTGCCCCTGCACATTACATGCAACCTCACCCCTTAGATTCACCCCCGCAGCCACAAATGTGCTCCCTTGTTGCCTATCATGGCACTCCTCCATACCTTGCAGTGCCCCAGCTAGCTGACGCGGTTTCTCCAGTTTCTCTCAGCAACCCTTTCACATGATCGCCCACTTCTGACTGCTTGCAGAAGTGCCTCTGATGGCAACGCTTTGGACACACCTGCTGGTCCGGCGCCGACCTTCACATTCACCACCAGCTCATCCGCGCCTGTACACAGCAGCACAAGCGGCAGCAGCAGCAGTAATCCACCCCAAACAAACAGCGTGTGGCTAAGACCCGGAGTACGGCGTTTCCTTCTTGCCGTACAGCCGCACGCGGATACGGTTTTACTGTTACGACACCAGTGCTGTAGTAGCTATGGTGGAGGCGAGGCGGATGCTGCGGGATATGTGGAGGAGCTGGCTAGGCCGCTGCTGACCGCTGCTCTCGCCTGCATAGACCCTGACGGACAGTTCTTTGGCATCAGGTGAGCAATTCCATTGACACCGGTCACGACGCCACACCAGTACACCATTTTGAAGTGCCTATGTCGCTGCTGTGTTGCGAGTAGAAGGCACCTCAAGCGGTACCGGTACATCCGAATCGATGCCTGTTGTTCACCAAGGCTTTCCCTAACATGGCTCTTGCCTGTCCTCTATTGCTCTTGCTATCGTACTTTCTCAGCGGCCTGCCATATATGCCTCTCCATGCTCCCTTTGGCGACGCAGGGTGTTTCTGGCAAGCCAGTCGGCGCAGTCGGGGCAGGGCAGGGCTAGCTCCTTCCGCCGCACAGGCGCAGCTGCAGCAGCTCCCAAGTCTGCGGCATCTCCAGCACTCATCCACCTTCAAAACCTAGCAGACCTAGACGATCACCTGAAACCACAGCAGCAGCAGTCCCCCACCGCATCCGAGTCGGCACTTGCCATCGTCTCAACCGCTAACAGGGCGCTGTACGGCAACCTTTCGGATGTCGTCATCGAATGCCAGACGTACCGCAAGGAGTACGGCATGTACGACGATGTCTTGGACTGCCTAGCGAACGTTGTCACCGGGTCTCTCCTGGAGGCTCCCTCTTCCTCCTCGGTGCCTGCTGCCCTGCGGCGTCTGGGGCTGTTGCACGCCAAGCTGCAGCCCAGTCCGGTGATGCAGGCGGTGCGGGCGCAGATCGCCATGCGCAAGGCTGGCTGCATGCAGCAGGGGCAGGGACAGGGAGCTGGGGAGCAGCAGCAGCCAAGGAGGCAGCAACAGCAGCAGCAGGGCCACCAGCGTCAGCACCACCCACAACCGCAAGCAGCGCGGAAGACGGAACGCCAGCAAACACACCACCACCACCACCAGCAGCAGCCCTACAGCAACCGCTCCGCTCACCAGCAACGCCACCCGAACCAGATGTCCCCGCCACCACCCTCCATCGTCCTGCTGTCTGCCTTCTCCTCCTCCCGGCTGCAGTCGCCGCCGCCTCCGCACCACCAGCAGCAGCAGCCGGCATCATCCCTCCGGTGTGGTGGCTTGGGAAGCAGCGGCCGCCACCCCTCCTCGCCTTCCCAGTTCCAGCTTCCCTCCATTCCTGAGCAACCCCAATTGGAAACCAGCGACGCTTCGGAGACCTTCTCTCCAGAAGATACTCCTGTCCGGGCAAGAACTCTGCCCTCGGCGCTCTCACATGCGGCCAACATGGCTCCTCCTCAGCAACGGTCCCTGCTGCCGCCAGCCCCGCATGATGACTCCGCCGCCGACGCGGGCGCTTGCGAGGCGGTAGTGGTCGTGAAGAGGGCTGCTGGGCACAGGAAGGCATGGAGTGAGGGTAACTTGGTGTTGGCAGCGGAGGTAGCAGCGACTGCGCCTTCAAAGCAGCAAAAGCAGAGGGATGGGCAGAAGCACCAGCAAAAGGGCGAGCAGAAACAGCAGCGGGCTCAGCTCTCCGCAGGTTCCCCTTCTTCCTCCTTTTCCCGTGAGAATGGCGACGGGTCCAACCACTCGCCGAGCAGCTGTGGAAGCGAGGGCCGGACGTTTAGTCCCAGAAGCGGTGCTGCCGAGGGGCCAACATGCCCCGCGGGCGGCAACGTGTTGGGCTGGCGACCCAAGAGCTTCCCAACCGCTGCCAAGCCGCGCATGACTAATACCCGCCGTGTGTCAGGGTCTAACGTCAGTTGCGAAGGCGCGAGCTCAAACGCAAGCACCGCTATCAGCATCACCAGCATTGTCGCGGCCGCCGCCGCCACCGTTGGCCGCGGCGTCAGCGGCGGCGGCTGTAGCAGCGATGGCCGCGGCAGCGACGGCGGCAGCATCAGCATTCGCAGCAGCTTTGGCACTAGTAGCATGAGTCTGCGGAGCGGTAGCACAGGCTGGGCTAGCTTGCGGGGCAGCGGCTTCCGGTTCAGTATCACGAGCAGCCGTGGCAGCAGCCCGAGATCAGACCCGGAGGAAGATGTGCCCAAGGACAAGGGCATGGCTGCTGTCGTACGGTCTCCATCGGCGACATCTCGGCTTTCCTCGGCGGCATCTGCTATGGCTGCGAAGACGTCGCGGCTGTTTGCGCGCTTGCTCGGAAGCCGTCGCAGCCGTCGTGGCAGCAGCAGCCAATGCAAATCGGGAGCGGACTTTGACAGCGTTTTCGATGTGAACGCCGGGCTTGCAGAGGTCGGTGAAGTCGGTGGCGGAGGCGGCTGCTTCGTCTCACGTCGGTTTGCGAGTGATACAGCCTCGCTTGCCGGGCGCAAGAGAGTAGACTAGTTGGCCTTTGGGGGTTTCATCAGCGGACTGTATCGTACATTGGCTGGAACGTGCGAGTCAGGCGGTGCAACTTGGTTTTGCAGTCGGTTGCTAAAGAGGAGAAGATACATTTGAGGACGCAGGCTGCTAGCGTTGTGACCCGTGGGTCGTTCGGAGGATTCGGAATGACACCCCCGTCGCCCCAGAGTGCTTTTACTGGTTTTGCATCTCTGGGGAGTACACACCTGCTGTGGTTTCTGTCGCTCGTTGCAGGCGTATGCGTTGTTGGCGGTTTGTTGGTCGTTCGTTGGTTGCGTTGGTGGTTGGCAAAGCTCGATTCGGCTTATCATGGCCAGAGTTATGCTACATGGCACATGTGCTTAACAGCAATGTCGTGCCGGATTCAGTGGTGCATCTCATCTTTCCGGCTAACCATGGTCAAACCAATAGTGTGAAGTGCTTAAATGCTGTCAGTTCAAGCGTACTTTGTGAGATGCGAATAATGGGCTTATTCTTCGCCTTTGTTCGGTTTTTATGGAACCAGGCTAGCTGCTGTGACCTACCCTGGGCTTTTCGCTTTGGAAAACGGCGATAGGACGCAAGCTGCTTGGGTGGGAATGAGCGCATGGTATTATGATGTGGACACTAGACTAGCCATCTCTCTCGGTTTCCAAACATGACATATCAACTTTAGCTTGATGATTTCGGACATCGACAGAGGGTATTTATCTGCTGCAGCTAACGGTATTTTTTCGCATGCGCCATATTGCACATTTTGCGGTTGGTGTTGCCAAGGCTCGAGATGGTTGGTGGTGCGCATTAGGCTGCAATCGGACCCATAACTTTCGACACACGGGAGGGGTGGCTTGTATGAATATAATATTAACGTCAACCTCGAGATTACCGTAACCCAAGAATCATGTTGAAGGGATTAGGTCGCGGACACCGGAAGCCTTTGTTGTGGCGCCGGTGGGGCCGCATGGTTGCGTCGACGTGAGCGCTGGGCAGAGATTAGGATACGATTGTACGACTATGTAGGTTAGGCCGTTGGTAGTTGGTACAGTGTCACGGAGTTACAAGGTCTAATAGCCTACTTGACTTGATATGAGGGAGAGATGGTGATATATGTATGTTTCCTTGCGATTCGGGAAACCCTTTGCGAGCTTTTGTTACGTTGTTGCGAACTTGGGATGGACGCTTTGACTGTATGGGCCGCGGGAGCCCTGCAAAGGGAGTGCAGCTTCACGTTGTTATTTACTTGGCCCGGACATGGTTGGTATTTGGGATGTTGTCCCGGGCCATGTCCCTGCCAATGCAAGTACAACAGGGTTCCTTTGCCGTGCGTACGTACGGCAGTGCCGCTGTGGTATACGAGATCTTGGTGTGAATGTCTTAAAGGACTGTGACAACCGTGTCTGTTGGCTTGTTGGCCGCACTTTTGTGGCTTAGCCTAAGTTAAGGGAGCGAGAATACCAGGCTCAGATGCCCTCGCTGCCAACATGGCTTTGGACAGGGAATGTGCGGTGGTGCCGTACGTATTAGCGTGCGCCGTTCCACAATACCATGATTGGCAACGGCAATTTCATTCCGTGTCGCGCTTTCACTGTTAACTTGCTGAGATGCTGACCGGGACTTGTGCGCGAGTGCTTTCACGCTTGACAACACATGACGACGTGCATGAACACGTCCTGAGCGTTACACTTGAGCATTCCACCTTTGTAACAAACCTGGCCCGGGAGTATGTTCCCTGTTCCCTGGCGTTTACAAGCTCCCTGTGCCCATAAAAGCTTCTATCACATGCACGGGTTCACCGCAACCTATCCAACAGCCACTCATCGTCCTTCGAAGCATACGACCCAATCATGGCTTCTCGGCGCCTCCTGGGCTGCTTGTTTGCGACCTTTCCATGACCATGCAAACCCGTACCCAACACGCAACGACATGTACTAAAGAGGGAGCTCTTCCCTGGCACCCGAGCACATCCCTCCCCAGTTGCTGCTTTCAGTTGGCTGAGTCCACACCGGCCGCGTCAGCACTAGGTTGCCTCCTTGGGCACCTGGCCTGTAGCGGCTACTCATCCATTCGTTGATGAGGCACTTGTCATAGCAGCAACATCAAAGCCTGCGGAAGGGCGTTGCGGGGTGACAAGGGGGATGGAAGGGCTCATCAGGAATCTCTCCTTCACCCGAAAATGACGTACCTCCTCACGTGCGCTGCAGGTATTCCAACACCACACCAACGTTGTCTCCAACGCTGGCAGTTGCCGTACAGACGGGCACCCTGTACGGCACCTCGACACTGCCGTCAGTGCTCCAACGCCAACTGCCGCCGTACCTGCAGTTGCCGTACGTTATCGTTACGCGACCCCAATGGGGCAGGGGCGTCAGGAGCGCCGCCCGGTCATCACTAACGGTGACCCGCACAACAGTGGACACCCGGACAGGACTCCTTAAGACACGGTTGCCTGCTGGCATGCATGTACGGGGCCAGCTGCCACGTCCAAAACAGCAACATGACGTTTAGCACGTCCCCTTCACCGACCGGCAACCCCCAAGCCAACCAGTCACGTACCCTGACGGGTAGCAACCTGACCGGGCCGACGCCGCCCGTCATGTCGTACCCTCACATTGTACCCTGGACTGCCGTACTCGTCACACTACCCGTGTCGTACTTACCTGGAAAGCAGGGCTTGAAGCTCATCCCAGCTGGCCGGCTTGTGGCCTCGCTCCGTGCCCTGATCTAACGCACCCCTGGCTTCCAGCCGCTGCCTCCAGACCACCTCATCGCTGCATTCAACGTCTACTAGCACAACCAGCACAGATGTAGGAGCAGCAGCGGGAGGAGGAGCAGCAAGAGGCGAAGGAGGAGGGGGAGGAGAAGCGGGTACTGTTGCGCGCGCCGTAGCAGCAGTTGTCCTAACACCAGCTATTGCACTGCTGTTGCTGCACCTCGCGGCCACCTCGCAAGCTTGCTCGTACAGTTGGCGTCTTGACAAGGGGCAGTCAAGTACGACAGATAGGCCTAACGCCAGCTGTCGTGCCGCGGTTCGAAACATGACATCGTACGACAAGGCGTTCCAATCGATGTCAGGTGCTTGTCGTACAACGGTTTGGAAGGTGTCTCGCGCATCGTCCTATGCGCAACATGGGGCCAGACACACATGCATGAAGCAGGATGGGGTTGCGGTTAGCAGTTGGAAATGTGAAACCTCTCCGGCCCGGACGATGGGACAGCAAGCAGGTGTGAGCCGCACCTTATCAACAAGCGGGCATCTGAGAGCACGTGCTAATGCAGCGGCGAGTGTTGACTTTCCGGAACCTGGGAGGCCCTGTGATGGGGCGCAGTAAGGGAAGTGGGTTGATGTCGTAACCAAATAGCTGAAAAAGAGCGCGATGAGGTTGGGAGTTGAGAAGGCGCTTAGTGAAATGGGCTATAACGGGACGGGACGGACAACGTAAGGGCCTTCGCTGGGGATTAGGCCAGGGGTTAGACCACCCCGGGGACAGATGGGCAACCTGTCAGGCCCGGCCGGACAATGTGCGCAGCAATATTTCAGTGCTTAATTCAGATTACATCTCGCCTTCATAAGAATGAGGAGCTGCCTCTCCTTGCCGGGTTCGCGACTTGTTGCTTGCATGGAAAACTTCTTATTTTCTGGAAAGATGTAAATAAAAGTTTGAAATGTAACAAGGCCGCTGGAGGGATTCCTGAAAAACAGAAAAAGATTTCTGACCAAAGCTGACGGACCTGTACGACCCTCGGATCGGTCCAACGGAAATGCTGTGTACGACAACTGTACGAATGTACATTTGGCCATGGGATGATGAGTAGGTAAAAGAGCAGCTCCTCCTTCCCTTTCTGCACTTCCGCACCGACAATTGACTCGTTGGTTCCCAGGTTGAACGAAACATGGGCAATGCTTACAGCAACGTGATGCGCTTCAAACCGGTCGTCAAAGCGAGCAATCGTTTGCAGGCGACAACATCGTAACATGCTAACATCTACACAGACTCCACTCCGTACCCAATGCAATGTCGAGCAACCGCAAATGCATCCCGACTCAACAACCTAACCATCTGCAATGGATGTACAACAACCCGTGACCCCGCCCATACAATCGGATTTGCGCACTCCTAACAGCTTTCCTAGCATTCCAGTGCAAACGCTGTTGCCTTCAGCTCCTCCACCTTGCCTTCCACAACTGCCTGACCGTCCACAACGTGAAGCACACAAGCATCCATAAACTGCCATTGCATGCACCCATTTATGATTCGATTCGACGACCCCCCAAACCACCTTCTAGCCTGCTATGACAATTGAGCCCATATCAACACGACTGCCATGACGGAACGATCATTGTTTATCCGGTTACCTTCAAGCAAACAGCGGACAGCTAGGTTAGTCCCACTCGTCTGTTGCATCATCTTGTGGCAGGTGCCCGAGCTCCGAAGCCAGCGACAGCAGCGCCCGGAGCCATTGCCCTGATGCCATGCTGCTGCCTCCACTGCTGCTGCTGCTTGCGCCTGTGGCGCCACAGCCGCCTTTGTCCCACGCGAGGCAGCGGTTATCCCACAGCCCCTGAAGCTCCTGCGAGTCAGCGGTAGGAGGGAGGGAAATTGGTCAGGTGGCCAGGTGGCCAGAAGGACAGGTCGTTACAGGTAAAAGTGCCCACGCATCAAGTCACCATGTCTAAGCTTGAACCAGCGGGTATACTGTTCAGCCGTTTGCAGGCAAGTGCGGTGCACGCGATGCAGGTATTATACTCCTTACACGTGCTGACACCCGTAGCGCCCCTCCCCTTGCCTACGTACAAGGATACGCGGATACACCACACCGTGCGACTCAACCAAACCTCCTTCGGCACATATCCCAGCCCCGGTGCTGTAGTGGTATCAATCCACCGTCACCTCCTCCCTCGCTTGACACAAATGCGCCGCGCGGCGACAAACTCACACGGCCGAGGGGTGACCACCCAATGCAACTGCAGATCTGCAGTAGCTTCAGTCCTTACCTCGACCTTTGACCCCCTGCCCCCACCCCAACCCCCACCTGCTGCAACGCAGCACAGTACAGCTCACGTGCGGAGACCCGTTGGCCGACGTTAGCCGCCCCATCCGCCATCGCCGCCGCCACTGGCGTCACCTGAATCGCGCTGGGACTCTCCTTCCACCACCACCGCCTCCCGCTGGTGGCGTCAGCCTTGTCACCAGCCGCAGAACTGGCGGCGCCAGTGGCAGCAGCCGCCGCTGCCGCTGTCACCGCCGCGACCACCTCCGCATTCCCCAGTTGTTCCTCCGGCCAATTGGTCCTCACAATCGCAGCACCCACAGCCGCAGGCAACAACAGCACCCACTGGTCCGCCCACTTGTCCCGAATTACGATACCGTAATTCGGGACAAGGCCGCTCCGGTCAGCAGCGGCCAAGCTTCGGTCTAGTGAGGCTGCGAGCTCACGGATCCAGCAGCTGCAGACCTCCGGCCCCGCCCTGGCTAGCGCGGCCAGCAAAGGGCCGCGCAACACCAGCAGTCGTTCCGGCTGTGACAGCCAGGGCGTCCTGGCAAAAAACATGGCAAAACGCATGCAGCTCCTGCGGCTGCCGCACCCGCCGCCCCCGTAATAAGGACTGCTACCGCTGGCAACCCCAGAGGCAATGGCGGCGGTGCTGGCTGCACTTTTCTCTGAGCTGCCAATCGCCCCCGTCTGGACGACTCCTTCTGCCGGCGTGGCGGCGCGGGCGGTAGAGGAGGTACCGCTGCACCCTCCCCCAGCTTCTGCCGATGCTGCCTGCGCCGCCATCGTAAGCCTCCGCATCACCGCTTGTGCCACCACATCTGCAGCGGGCGGCGCTGCCGACCAGCGACCAGCCGCCGCTGCCGCCACTGCATTAGTCAGCTGGGAAGACGGCGCCGCCTCTGGCACTGTCGGGGTGCAGCCCTCAGCCGCCCGCCGCAGCCGTAGATCAAGGACGCCGTCGTCTTCCGACGTCTGCAGCACCAGCCTGTCCGGCAAGACTCCACCTAGCGCCTCCAACCCCGCCAGCGCCTGCTGCACGCCGGCATGCAGCAACGACACCCGCACCTGAGCGCTGCGGCGCACCAGCTGCTGCAAGGGCCGCGATGCCTGCTGCGACAGCGACCTCCACCGCACATCCACCGTGCCGATCTGCAGCTGTAATGGTATCTGCGGGCCCATCATGCTGCTCGCCAGCACCGCCTGGGCAAGGCGGCTATACGCCCACGGCGAGGCGCGTTGGAGGGCCAGGGTCAGGCGTTGCAGGTGTCCTGATGCGTCAAGCTCAGCGCTGAGCCTTAAAGCGTCGTCACTAAGCCCTGCATCATAGCCGGCCTCCAGAACCTCGAGACTGCGCAGTGATAGGGGCAGACTGTTCAGCAGTTGAGGAATCGGACCGAGGACGGAGAAATCTTCCGCAGCTGCATCCGCAATGCCGTCGTCGTCGGATCCGCCCGGCTCGGCATAGTCTGGGTCACCGGCATTGCCTTCCAGGCGTCCAAAGGCCACCCGGGGAAGCCACAGCTTCAGGCTTGTCAGTTGCTGCAGCTGCGACAGTACGGCAATGGCCTCCTTCCCAATGTATGTATCGGTGGCACCGGCCTTGACCTCCAAACACCCCAAACTAGCCGCCAGACAGCCCGCGTGTTGAAGGCCATTGAAGGTTGGCAGTTTTAGGTCTGCCAAGTACGGCAATTCGGCCAAGGCGCCGTACATGTACTTCTGGAGCTTTCCCCGGAAGGAGTGTCTCACGATTGAGTGCGCGTCAGAGGAGCCTTCCGCGGGATTCGAGATATCGATCTTGGCTAGCCTCGGCAGCAGGCGCAGCAGGGAGGGAAGCGCGGCCACGAACTTAGCAGCGTCGTCGGACCGAACGTTGCTGCCCCGGGCGTAATCATTATAGACGTCTTGTAGCTTGACGTGCAGTTCTTGGATGCGCTCGCGGGCCGCAAGCGTTGCGTTTGCGAAAGGGAACATAAAACGAGCGTGAACGGAACCTCGCTGCATCATCGCACGATTGAGATCTATGACAAGAACTAGACTGTTGCAGCGTTTAAACCGTTCCAGCAATGGCAGTCGGGAACCCTGAACGCTGCTGGAACTTTGCCAATCCACCGCCTTCAACGTAAGCTTCAGCTCGAGCAGCTCCTCATCAACGAACAAGCGCAGCTTGCGACACGTTGCGCGGGCGGCAGCAAGACCTTTGTGCGCTGCCAGGCTTTGAACCAGAGAAGCGACTGCTTGGGCGTCAAGGTTGCAAAGCACATCCTCAAAGGATGTCTGCTGCCCCTCCTGAGTCTTCTCCCTCTCCGGAGTGCTTCGGGAGGCCGCCATGGTCTAAGCGCGGGAGCTAAGAACGAAGGTGGTGGTATTCCTTTGCAAATTCTTGAGGTTCGCGGCAATGCCCAAGGGTGATCGACTAATTGTCTAATTGCCCACTGGGCTCCACGCAGACCTATGCCAGCTGTTATCTAGGATTATTGACATCGTACAGGGTTGGCAATTTCCTGCTGAAATTCATCAAGCAACCGAGGCTACCCGTGCATGGCCCGGATGTACCTCTGCCTAGGTCATGGCATCATCTTTGCCAAGGCAACATGGCTGATTGCTCAACTTGTGCCTAACCAGTCTGCGAAAACATGACCAAAACAAGAAGTTATACCAGGCGGCTGGTCCTGCGGTGCGTCAATTCGAATGATATGCGCCTGGGTTTGAAGCCGACTGAACCATGGGTCGGGACGGACCGTTGCCAACCTGGCTTCCCTTTGTCCCATACCAGCTCCTTGAGTAGGTCACGATGTGCATACCCACGAACATGGATCAGCAAACTGTTCTTACCACTGCCAATTGTGCCAAGGGCAGAGTAATGCAAGTTTGCAACACGCCATGTCAGCAAACTTGTACCGCATCACGCAAGGGGAGTCCTTTTGGTCGCCGTACATACTCCATATATCCGTGCAGGAACTCCTACATATGCCGTTAAGGGTTTCGTGCATGCAGGGGCCACTCGGAGCCCCATACGCCAGCAGCTGCCGCACACCTCCCAATGTGTAGGCCCTACCAAATAGCATCAACAGACACACTGTGGACGCGAAATGTACGGGTAGCACCTGAGCCATTACCCTCCTCTGGGCTGTGGCCCTACCTACCCAGCTAGATGTTACCCAGCAGCAGAGCACGCTGCACGGCTCCCACAGGCCCTTCGACCTCCCTCCCTCCCTTCTTCGCCCTCTTCCCGCCTGCCAGGCATGCTATGCTCTCATCGCATGTTGTGTTCAACCCCATGATGTGGCCCTCTCCCGTGGTCAGGCCAAGTGCTTAAGACACACCAAGTCATAGGCATACATACGTGTATTCAGGTAACCGAGGGGCTGCTAACGCGTCCCTCAGGCCATATCCTTCCCTGTACCATTCCTCCCTCAAGCCGTGGGCCCGATGTCAGCAGCCTTCCTGGCCCCGCCGTTGTACATGTTCGTTCTTCGGTGTCTCCGCCGGCAGCTCCTGCACCCCATCTGCGCGAGGAGGCGTGAATCCGATGCCGCTGTATACGGTAGCTGTAGCCATGTTTAGCTGCTGACGGTCGACGAGCGCGTCGATAGGGCGGGGCGGCGAGCCGGCGTCATCTGCGCTGGCGAGCAGTTGAGGAGGGTGCTTGCCAACGTGGTACTGGAAAGGGTAAGGGTTCAGCTGTCTGCGACTACGGCTTTAGCTGGCATTAAAGCTGAAACCGGAAAAGATAATTTTGTCGCACACACTCCAGTGCCAGAGGAGTCGCACCCCTCATCAACTTACACCGCCTGGGACCTGGCCTGCGGGCCCAGACTCCGAACAGCGTCTAAGAGACCCAACTCTGTAACTAACCAAGTTTGCTACCTAGCCGATACCTCACCCTACCCTCTCCGGGGAACAACAGGAGAGGGGGAAAACCAACAGCCGGGCGCGGATGGGCTCTAGCCCCCAAAACCCGCCCCGGCGTATTAGGCTCTAGGCGCGCTTCCGCATGCATGCACGCCTAGAGAGGACCCCGGAGAGAGTAGGGGTGGGAGGGTGGGAAACAAAAGGCTCGCCTACCTACAGCTGCAGCCATACTTAAGAACTGTCTGCAACTACGCAAAAGTCAGCGCCTTCCTAACTGCGCACGGAAACTCAGCGGCAAAGACCTGAAAGGCCAGCTGAGGGCAAACTGTTTAACCAAGGTCAAAACGTCTAGCACCGTCCACTCGCAAGCCTGGTGGCGACTGCTCTGCTCCCTGTCGTACATGCGCTCCAAAACCCCATTTTTTGTTGACACTCAAAATGATACTTTTGTCGCACACACTCCAGTGCCAGAGGAGTCGCACCCCTCATCAACTTACACCGCCTGGGACCTGGCCTGCGGGCCCAGACTCCGAACAGCGTCTAAGAGACCCAACTCTGTAACTAACCAAGTTTGCTACCTAGCCGATACCTCACCCTACCCTCTCCGGGGAACAACAGGAGAGGGGGAAAACCAACAGCCGGGCGCGGATGGGCTCTAGCCCCCAAAACCCGCCCCGGCGTATTAGGCTCTAGGCGCGCTTCCGCATGCATGCACGCCTAGAGAGGACCCCCCTTACCCTGTCACCCACCGCACGCCTCGTCACCTCACATGCACCCCACAATGCGGGCCTTAGCCGCCGCGGAGGGGAGGATATACGCGCTCACCGCCTCCGACCGCCACCTCCCGTGCGCCTTGATCTGCTCTCCAGAGGCCCCCCCTTCCGCTGCAGCCGTGGCTCCCCCCCTTCTCAGGCTGTGGGACGCGTAATCTGGTACCCGCCCGGCTATTTGTGGCAGGGCGCGCTGCATCTCTCCTAAGAGCGCCCTAAGCCTACGCGTAAACCCCTCCTTCCGCCAAGCCTCCGACCCCGGTCCCCACTGGGGGCCCCGCGTGAAGAGCGGCGCGCTGGGCTCCGCCCCCCCTGAGCGGGCCCGCTCTAGGTGGCGCCCTATAATGCGCCCGATGCGTACTCCGCTGCCAGACGATGCCCCCAGGTGCACATCCACCCCTGCCCCAACCTGATCGGTCTTGCTCCTCGTTATCCGCACCACGTGAACCCCACCAGTCAGCGAATGCACGTCACCTAGCCGCAGCCCCGCCAGCTCGCTTCTCCGCAGCATCCCAAAGAAACCCACCACCAGCCAACACGCATCCTGCTCGAGCTCCGCTCGGCGCGCTGGCGCCCCGTCCGCCGTCGCTGCCAGCCAGCCCAATAGGAGCCGCAGAAGCGGCACCGGGAACGCCTCCTTCGTACGTTGCGGCAGCGGCTCGGCCCCTGCATCGCCGCCAGCTGTGGCGGCTGCCGCCGGCGCCCGGGCACGCCACGCCTGCCTCAGCGTGCGTTGCACCAATGGGTTCCGGCGGATGGAGGCCTCCGCCGGAAAACCCTTCGCGCGCTGCCAGTCCGCAAGGGCGCTAATGGTGCCTGACAACGTTGAGGGGGCCACACGGTCGGCCTCATGGGCGATGAACAGGCTCACCAGCTCGGGGCTGAGGTCCGCGCCCCGCGCAGGTGGGAAAGCCGCCCTCATGGGTAAGCCCAGAGCAGCGCAGAAGGCCGCGTAGCGGCGGCGATGGGATTCGTACGTCCCTGCTGAACCCGCCGACACGGCGCTTCCCGCTAGCGCCACCAGCCTCGCCGCGAGTGCCTCCTGCCGACCGCCCGCAGCCCCTGCCGGAAAACCCGCCGCCGCCAGGATGCAGTGGATGCAGCGGAACCAGCCGCCGGGGTACGAGCCCGGCGGCAGTCCCAGGCAGCGGCGATGTGCCCGTATGTCGCATGTCCCACAGCGCAAGTCCCCCACGGAGGTGCGCCGCACGCAGGCCTCGCAGCTCCCGCCACCCTCTACAATCGCCATGGGGGCGCAAACGCGGATCGGAATTCGGTCAGGGCAGGCGTAAGACCAGCATATCGTAAGGAGAAGGACCCGCCTCGTCGCCCCAGGGCCAAACGCAGAGGCGGCCGCCCCTGGGCAGCACCTGGGCGACCCGGAATGGTGCGGATCGGCTACGGACGAAGGCCCGGAACCACCCCCGCTCCGGCCAGAAAGGCACCACCACAACCGCCCGCGTCCGCGAGTCACGCCGTGCCGCTGCCACGAGGGTCGCTAGCACCTCCCCCACCAGGGCCTGGGGTGGGAAGGCCCACAGCGCCTTGCCCGCCAGCTCGGCCTCCTGGCCAAGCACCGACCGCCCCGCGCTGTAGAACACCTCACAGCCGGGCTGCCGGTTGGAGCCATGGGCGTCGCAGCAGCAGTCGACGGTGGGCCGGAGAGAGAACTTGCGGCATAGCTCCCTGAAGATGCTGGCCTTCAGCCGCAGGTTCTGATCCTGGGCGCTGTCAAGGCGGCGGCTGAGGCGGTCGGCCTGGCCGTTGTCCACGCCGGGAATGTGCTCAGCCCGGACCTCGAACCCTGAGCTAATCGCAAGCTCTGCAATTTGGCGGCTAAGGCTGCGGCCCTCTGGGATGCGGGTGGAGCCGTGGTTGATGGCTGCTACGGCTTGGGTGTTGTCACAACGCACCAGCACCCGGCGCCCGGCAAGGCTGGCGGCCCATGACTGCAGCGCTCTGAGGACCGCCTTGAGCTCCAGCCACGAGATGTGCAGCTGACGCTCCTCCTCTGACCATGCCCCTTGCACCTCCGCCTCCCCCCAGACTGCGCCAAACCCACGCCCACTAGCGTCCGTGAAGAGGACGGCCCCATCCTGGCCGATAAACTCCCCCCTCACTAGGTCCAAACCGATGCCCGCTGAGCGCTTTACCCCGTCCCAGACAGAGGAATCCGCCCGTAGCACCTGCCACCAGAAAGCCAGGTCTTCTACTGCGTCCGCCGCCAGGCCGACAGTGGCCGGCGGGCGGGTGGGGCAGAAGAGGCTGTCGTAGAGGCCCTGCATGAACGTGAAACCCCAGCGGCATGCCCGGGCTATGAACGTTAAGCGGCCGACGGTGGACTCCAGGAGGTGCCGCTGCACTGGTCCGGTAGCTGCCGCGTCCAGGAGGGCGCGCACGTCCGCCGCGTAGCGCTGCCGCTTGTCCGGCGAGATGCGCATCTCCATCTTCTCGGTGTCGAACAGCATACCCAGGAAGTCGAGCTGCCGCAGGTGCTCGTTTCGTCCGCGGTCCTTGCTGGTCTTCCACTCCAGCCCCAGCTCGCCACCTATTTCGTCCATGACCGCGAAGGCGCCAACGACGTCTGCATGGGTCACCCCTAGGATGATGTAGTCGTCGACGAAGCAGAAGAGCTTGACCCGTAGCCCCCGCCGGTCGCACTCCGCTTGGAAGATGGCACACGCGGCGTTGGTTAACTCCACAAAGATTGGGGGCGATTGGCTGGCGCCGAAGGGCAGCACCACCCAACGCAGGACTGCCTCCGTGGTGGGATGCCTAAAGGCCATGTACCGGCGTGCTTCCGGGCTGCACTTGATGTGGTGGAAACCAGATGCGAGGTCCCGTTTGCCTAGCGCCCCTTGGAACGGCAAATGCTCCAGAATTGAGGCGAGGTCGGGCAGCGGGCAGGGGAGCTTGGTCATGCAGTCGTTCACCCCCGAAGCGGTAGGGTCGATGATCGGGCGCAGGTTGCCATCCGCCTTGCTGACAACATGCAGTGGGTTGGTAGTGGCTGCAAAGTTGCGCAGGGGGCCATGCTGCTTGCTGTCGTACGCCTCCACCAGGCCCTGGCGCAGTAACTCGTCAATGTGGCTGGCGTACCATTCGCTGTGTTCGCGCACGGATGGGTAGTTGCGCAAGTGGTGCGAGGTTGGCGGCGTGGTGTGGAAGGTCCAGCTGGCTTCGTTACGGGACGCAGGCGTGTCGATGCCGTGACGCTGCCACGCGGCCGTATTAAGCTTCACGCCCCCTGGGCCGAACCAGCGGCCGGCCGACGGCGTTTCCGCCGCCGAGTCAGGCATCCACAAAACTGCATGAGGCACAGGTCAAGGTTACGCTTTGGGTGTTCACCCTCGCAGGGCCCCCGTTCGCCGTAGGTCGCGTACACCACCGATTGAACCACATGCGAACACCGTCAGGCCCTTCTTCCTTCAGGCAGAGCCACACGACCCCGGTGCATGCCACGGCATATTGCTTGTCACCCGCGCAAGGCCCCAGTCCGCCGTAGGTCGCGTACACCACAGACTAGACAGCAGGTGGACGCAGGCAGGCCCTTCTCCCCTCGGGTAGGGTCACGCCACATGGACACACGCAACAGCACATTGCTTGTCACCCGCGCAGGGCCCCAGTCCGCCGTAGGTCGCGTACACCACAGACTAGACGGCAGGTAGACGCAGGCAGGCCCTTCTCCCCTCGGGCAGGGTCGCGCCACATGGACACACGCAACAGCACATTGCTTGTCACCCGCGCAGGGCCCCAGTCCGCCGTAGGTCGCGTACACGCTTACCTTCTGGTGTCTCCATCCCTGCCGTATTTGCGTCAGCTGCCCCACCGCCGGCCGTACTGCCGGCGGCTGGATGGAGGGGGGGCGTCGTTGGCGCCGGGGCGACCTCGCCCCCAGCTGACGCTGCCGCGTCCTAAGCCGGCCGGCGGGCTGCCTGCTCCTGCTTGGCGCATTCTGCGAATGCTGCCGTTTGGGCCCCAGGTTCCAGCGACCGCAACTCTCGGCAGCCGCGGTAGCTGTGTCCGGGCCTCTTGCAGTAGAAGCAGCCGTTGTCGCGTGGGGCACGGGGCTGTGCCGGGGCCGGCGGGAGTGGAAGAGGCGGGGGCGGCGGGTAAGCCGCCGCGGGAGCGGCGGTTGAGGCGAACTTCCTGAAGAGGTGCTGGCGCTGGCTGTCCGTAAATTGCGACAGGGCGGCTAGGAACTGCTGTGTGAGGGGAGAGCCCTTGCTGAATACGTCCATGACGTCCTTGAAGGGCAGGACACGGGCTGCATTCTGCACCTGCCGGAGGACCTCTTGTGTACGAAAAGCCTCCTCCCACACCTGCGCGGCCTTGGCCAAGAGCAGCGAGAGCTCCTCCGAAGAGGATGCGCAGTGTTTGGCCGCTTCCAGCTGGGACGCGAGATGCTGCAGGGAGCGGAGATGACTGTCTGCCTTGTGCGTGAAGGTCGCCTGGTCCCGGGATGCGAAGCTGACGTCCGCCAGCGAGACCAGGCTGCTGAGGCCTGGGATGCGGTCGAACACGTCTGCCCAGGCCCCTTCACGCTGAACGGTTGCCGCCAGGGGGCCCAGAGCGGACGGCGGTGCTGAGCCGAGGGGTAGGTGGCCGAGGCCCAGCACTGAAGAGTTGCTGTTTAAGTCCCCGCCACTGCCCCCCAGCGTGAGGCCCAGTCCCCCTAGGCCTCCCAGGCCTGCTGACGCTGCCCCAAATGCTTGCAGCCTGCTGCTGCCGGGAAGGCCCTGTAGGTTCAGGCCGGCACTCCAGCGTGCGTTCCCTATGGCAGGGTGCCGTTGGTCGTTCTGCAGGGTGGCGACTGCCGGCCGCCGGTCTTGCGGCAATTGCTGCTGCTGCCGTTGCTGGCGCTGAGGCTGGTGCTGTTCGCTGTCTTCTTCGTCCTGCAGAGCCGCCAGCTGCCGCTCTAGCACCGTCCTCCAGACTTCCGCTGCCTCGTCAGCGGATACAGGCTCCCTGATTTCCCGTCTTGCCAGCTCCAGGCTCGCGAGGCGCCGTACTTTGCGAGCTGCATCGCTCAAGCCCGCGTTCTCAAGGCGATCGAGAGCCCGTACAACCGCTGTCGGTGGGACGGATACGGCGCTGGGTGCCACACCCACGTCCCTCGCCGGCGCTGCCCTTGCGATTGCCGGCGACCCCGTACCGGGCATGGCGGGAGGGCCGGTGTGCTGCAGTGGCGTTGCTTGGGTGGCAAGGAAATCTTCAGCAAGAGCATCTAGGTGACCAGTTACGCCCAAGGTCTCGGGGTCAGGCGCGTTAGGTGAAGCAGTGGTGGCGTGCCGGTGGCTTATCTGACGGCCGGGGGTCGCCTGGAAAGCCTCCCGGACTGCACGAGTGCCCCCCCGTCCCCTGTCTGCCCGAACGCGAGCCGCTGTTGCCCGCCGGCCCCTGGACCCTCCTGGCCGTTGCTCCGCCCCGTTCTCACCATTGTCAATTTCCTCCGGTGCCTCTGCTTCGGCGTTGTGGATGTGAGCCGGCGCTGCTCCGGCCGCTGCGTTGCTGGGCCCTGGGAGCGCGGCCAATTCTTCTTGCAGAGCTGTCCCCTGATTGCGAAGCTGTTCCCAAGACTGGTAACGTGATAGCAACTCATAACCGCGCCTGTGCGTCTCGCGAGCCTGCCTCCGTTTAGCGTTTCTGTTTGAATTGGCCCGCTGATGGGCTTCCTGCCAGGTGCTAACTGCTACCGCGCTGCCACGGCTAGGCCTGGTAAGTCCCACTGGAGCCATGGCTGCCTGATACGCTTGTTCGGCTTGCTCTACCGCCCAATTGTACTCGCGGACCTGAGCTCGGTCTGCTTCGGTCAAACCTAGCTCTGCTAGCTCTTGGTTAATATCTGCTAATTTAGCCTAACAAAAGGCTCGCCTACCTACAGCTGCAGCCATACTTAAGAACTGTCTGCAACTACGCAAAAGTCAGCGCCTTCCTAACTGCGCACGGAAACTCAGCGGCAAAGACCTGAAAGGCCAGCTGAGGGCAAACTGTTTAACCAAGGTCAAAACGTCTAGCACCGTCCACTCGCAAGCCTGGTGGCGACTGCTCTGCTCCCTGTCGTACATGCGCTCCAAAACCCCATTTTTTGTTGACACTCAAAATGATACATTATAGCTTGCTGCGGTGGAAGGAAATGTGCAACTTGTTAATAGTGTGTCAGTATATGTGTGACGCATACGTAGGTTTGGCGTTACAGGATACCGTGCTGCCTACCATCCGTCAATCAGAACAGCCTCGCTCAGTTGATCATGTTGACCTAACCCCAAGCCTAATCACACATGACAACGTGTATTCCGCTGTCAAAAGGTTTACACAATGCAACAAGTACTTCGCTAAGCCTCATTTAGGATACATGCACTACGATATAAGCCAAACAGCTACAGCAATGTGCACCTTGTAGTCGTGTTGACATGTGCAGCGCCCGCCCCCACGCGTAAAAACAACATGGCATCTGCTGGCACACCAACTTCACAACCTAGCTTGCACCGGTGTGTAACACCATTTCACCCTGCCTACCCGTCGCCTCCCCCACGATCTCCCGTCTAGCCAATCCTCAGCCCCCTCCCTTCCGCCGCTCCTCACGCGCCTGTAACCGCAATCCGCTTGGGCTCCGGCTTGGCGGGCCGCTCCTTCTTCGGAACTGTAACCGTGAGCACGCCCTTGTCCATGCTGGCGGCCACTCCTTCCGCGTTGGCGTTCTCCGGAAGTGTGAAGGCGCGGCTGAAGCTGTAGGAGCCGCGCTCGCTGCGCCATACCTTGCCACTAGCATCCTTGGATTGGTGGGACACCTTGCGTTCGCCGCTGACCGTTAGCACACCCTCGTGCAACTCAACCTTGATATCCTCCGGAGCCATGCCTGGAGCGTCGGCGTGGATTTGGTACGCGGTGTCGGTCTCGATGATGTCCATCGGGAAGACATGGCCGGTGGCATTGCTGGGTCGCGCGCTGGCAGAGGTGGTATTCGCAAGCGCGCCCCCAAATGCGTTGGAAAGAAAGCGGTTCATAGCGCGATCCATATCGGAGAAGAAAGGGTCGGCGAAGACGGTTGACAGAGCCATTCTAACGGTTGCTTGACTAAAGCTTGTGAAATAAGGCTTGCTGTGGAGTTTCTTTGATGTTGTAAGGATTGCTGTTTTGAAAGACAAATGAATCCATTGGGCTTTTATACGCTCGCTCGGGGCCTAAGTTCCAGACGTGCAGACTTCCACGTCTTCCAGAGACACCGTCGATCGCTAGCGCCGGTTCCACTCGGTTCCGGAGGCTTCCGGATATCCGGTTATGACGCGAAGCCAACGCTACACCTAGACGCTTCTACCCAGTGCCGGCTTGTCGATTACTCGTCTCAAGGAGTCACAGGTCTCTGCGACACCCTGTGGTTCCTTCCTTCCGTGCGCAAAAGGTTGGGAGCACATCGTGGCACAGCACAACACAGTTGTAACATCCTGCCAAAAGCACTGTATTCGCTTTTCGTGATGTCGCCTCATCTTTTAACGGTGCCGTTGCAACGGTTAATCAGGGCCCTTAATCCCCTTAGGCTGACTGTCACCAGCGGCAATGCATGCCGTTGCATTGGTTATGCACACGTTAGCAGTCCTATTTACTCTTCGGTGCATACCGGAGTCTCCCACCTCCGCCACATGGCAGGCCTTTAAGAGCACGGGTGGATGCTGGGTTACACGTAGCGTATAGGCTAGACGGGTCTCCATAATAAAGCCTTAACGTCGTGTTGGGCTTTTACAGAATGCTAGCAGCTAGCCCCAGCGGAGGTAGTCAATGGAGGCGTCATGTTCAAGTACCGTCATGTAGGAAGCACCGCAACTCATCAGCATACCTTCTAGGCAGCACTCCGTAAGACTCCTCGTCTGGTAAACAGGTTGGAAGCCAGACGAGGTACGGGGCACAACAGACCCGTGGGACATAGCGCCACCTTCGCCGCCAGAGCGCACAAAGTCTACCGGCAGTCCTTTATTGTGAGAAAACAACTACTCCTGACGCAACACGTCCTTCAACCAGTTACGCGTCAGCTTAGCGGCCTAAGCATCCTGCGCCTTGCAACATATACTACCGGTTATTACCAGCAATACTGGGCGGCACCGCAAAGCCTGCGCACGTAACCTACAATGCCCCCTGCCCAAACCTGCGGCCGTAAGCATTCCCCACACAATTGGAAGCCTCCACCTAGAATCATCGTACGGCGCTCGTTGATGAATCTATTAGAACACATCCAAAGCCTACCATGCAGATTCTTCTCTCCAATCACACAGCACTGCCTGCGAGAGGCGACAGCGCTCCGCAAGTCCGCATCGTGCTATCGTTCGAAATATGCGTACCGCATGTACTACGGGACATTGGGAAACGCGGTGGGCTAACGTAAACCGCGCATGTTACCCTGGTTTGCAACTCCCATCGCAACTCCATTCGGGACAAGAAGCAATGTCCGTCTGGTAAAGACAGTTATCCAGGCAACGGCCTACAGCCCTACACTGCAAAAGAGGCGAAGGCCCCAAACCACCAAGAACACATATCTAACCGTAACCGCATGCGCACAGCCCCATCCTGCTGCTCCGCCCTCAAGCTGTAACCGCTGCGTGCGCGCCCATACGTGTACTGTACGACAAACTCGTCTTCGCGTTTTCGCCTCGTAACGACGTAAGCCCCCTGTTATTACTTCACCAGAGCTAGCGAGCCAGCGAGCAAATCCCGCATGCCGCATGCTCCCTCACACTCACATGCCCATGGGGCGATACCCGTAGATGCTGGCGGCGGGTATCTGGTACTGATACTGCTGCGGCTGGGCCTGCGTGTAGTGCACCTGTTGCTGGTGCTGCAGCTGCGGGATCTGAACCAACACAGGATGCGGCTGCAACTGCTGCTGCTGCTGTTGAGATGCATGGTGTCGGAAGATTCCAAACACCGGGTGCTGGGATTGCTGCTGCTGAGGAGCGGTGGTGTAGTAGCTCTGCGACTCAGCCGTGACCGCCGGCTGCTGCTGCTGTTCCTGTTGTTGCTGCTGCGCGGTTGTCGGGGCAGCGGCCGTCGGTACAGGTATCGGAACGGCCACCCTGACGACCGCCGCCTCCCGGGCTGCAGCGGTCCCGCTATCCGACGAAACCGCCACCAGGGTTGTTGTCTGTTGCTGCGCCATCGTTGCCGCGAACACATCCGGGGCTGCCTCAGCCTCCCCGAAGCTCCCGGCAGCAGCGTCTTGCTCGTCCAGGCCGCTGCCGGCCGGCCCTGAACCCTTGAGTTCCTCTGCAATCTTGCGGACCAGGTTGTTAGGGGTGAGGAGCTTGGTGGACAGGACCTGTTGGGGGTTGCGGAGGGCGCGTGGCGGGTGTTGTGCGGGTAGGGATTGCTGGGGTAGGGAGTCGACGAGCGGAGGGTTCCGTGCCAAGCGGAGGTTTTGGAAAAGCATGGCATCGCAGCATGTTGCTTGGATGCGACATGGGAGACCTGTGGCTCAACGGCCGCTATCAACAACCCCCCCCCTCCGCCCCCACCTGGTTGGTGAGCGGTGAGGTGTCGTGGTTAGCCAGCCAGGCCTCTATGGCGATACGCTCGTAGGTGTTGCCTGGGAGGGAAGGGCGGTGTTTGGGATAGCGTTCGGGACAACGAATGGGGCAACAAATGGGGCCGAGCAGGAACAACGGTGCTGCAGGCTGGTGCGCTGTGCGTTTCAGCGACAATGAGTCCCCTGCGACTCGGATTCTAGCTGCCTGTTAATCCCACCTCGATCCAGCAACAGCTATCAGTATCAGTGCCCCCTCCCCTGCCCTCCCTTCCCCCTCACCAATCATTCGCCAACCCAACTACCCAGCCTCATGCGGATCATGTATACCCCTACTAACCCCCTCCCCCCCCTCCTCACCATCCGCAGCCAGCACGGGGTCCACCAGCGGCTCCTGCGTGATGGGGCAGCACAGAAGCTCCTCAAGCAGGTGCGCGCGGGCTGGGGGGAGGGGGAGGCAGAGGGAGCGGGAGGGGGAGGCGGGAGGCGGGAGGCAGAGGGAGGGGAAGGGGGAGGGGGAGGCAGAGGGAGGTGGGAGGGGCGGGCAGCGAGTTTACCGGCAGAACGCGAGACAGGGTGTGAAACAGGGTGTGATGTGTATGACAGTGTGCATGACCAAAAAGTGCAAAGAGGGAGACGACGAAAGCACGCTTTTCTTTCGTTACTGCCTCTTAAGCCTTCAACCCGGCGTTACAAACCCCCGGCCCCCTCCATCGCGCACGCTCCGTGTGGTCCCGTACCGCCGCAGCCGCACGCCGCTCTGGACTGGACCACTCAACACCACCTGCCTGCCCGCCCCAACGCCCCGTCCCCCCCTGCCGCCTCATTCCCCAATTGTTTCGCCCATTCACGGTTTCATACGGTTTAGCCCATTTTGACCCCCCACCCAGTTCACTCACTCAGTGCAGCGGTCAGCAGGCCCTGCAGGCTGCCCGTCGCGCCGCTCAGCGAATGCACCGGGGGGCTGGCCGGCGGTGCGGCGTAGAAGCTGGGCACCGGCAGCATCCCGCTGCCCGTGGACTGCTGCCGCTGCTCCGCTGCTGCTGTTGCTGCTGCTGTTGCTGATACCGGAGATGAGGACGAAGCAGCCGCAGCCGCACCCCCGCCGCTTGTTCCGTCCGCCGTTGCCCTCTGCGTCGCCCCCGCAGCAGCAGCAGCACCTCCGCTACCCGCGCTGTAGCTTAGGTACTCCTGCTCCTGTTCCTGCAGCTCCCGCTCCTGCTGCTGCTGCAGGGCCGCGTAGGTGATGCCCTGGTGGGCGGAGATGTGACCGCCGATGACCCTAGCGGAAGGGCCGCTGCCGCCGCCGGCAGCAGCACCAGCAGCGGTGCTGCTCGAGGAGGAGGCGGCAGCGCCGGTTGCGTTGGTGCCGTTGGGGGTTGCAGCGGCGCCAAAGTTGCGCGGGATGGGGCCGTACGACGCGTTGGGTTTGTAGGGCTCCACCATGAGCACATTGTTGTATACTGGTGACCGGGACGGAGAGGGCGGGAGGGAGGGAGTGAGGAGGGAGAGTGAGAGAGTGATATTACACATCAGGGTTGGGGTGTGGCTGGAGAGGGAAAGGAGGGTAAGAAGGCAGGCTGTTGGCAGTTGGCATGTTCCTGGTCCCTCACTCTCGCTCTCGCTCTGGCTCACTTACCCCTTTGGCGGTTGGTGTGTTGGATGGCCCGGGCCACGGAGGCCACCTCCACGTACTGGATGATGGCAAAGTACTGTCCGTAGTGGTCCTGATTGGTGTGGACCTGCGGGCGGCGAGGAGCGGCGCCAGGTGCAGAGAGTCAAGAACGCGTGTGCAGTGTGCAGCATGGACGGCAGGCACAACAAGGTGGCTTGAAGGAGGCCGGACTGCCCCCAGCCGTCTTGCACTGCTGTGGGTGCTTGCGGCGGCGGCCGTTGTGGTACCGGTATGCGGAATGAGCGGTTGACTTTGACAGAGCAGACAGCGCGCTAATGGAGAAACAAAAGGGGTTTTTCCAGGATATCAAGGCAGGTACGGACTACGAGGCTGGCCCAGATGTTGGAGATGCCTCCATGACACCATGAGGCAAGGGCCCCAGGCTGGCTAGGGTGCCCAGCCCGCTGTGTGGGGAGGTAGACCCTGCCCTTGCTTCTAGGTAGGCCCCCCGCCTCACTTGTATGATTTCTCCAAACGCCGAGTACTTGTCGTACAACGCCGGCGGGTCCAGCTCCTCCGGCAGGTTGCGGATGAGCACCTTGAAACGGGCAACCTGCCGCACAACGGCGGCAGCAGTGGCGGGTCAGTGGGCCACGGTCCGCTTCCCTTTCCACGTTCGCGCGATCAAGGCACGTCCTGCCTCGGAGTCCCACCCCCTCCCCGCATCTTCCAGCCTTCCCACGGCCACGGTCAGTGTTTCCTGCCGGCTCAGTTGAATTCACCGCCCGCACCCCCGCCCGTTGAAGACTGAAATTCCCGCACCCCCCGCCCGCCCCCTCACCACTCACCAACGGGCTCTGCAACACGTCCTTAAACTCCCGGTCCGACGAGTACTGTATTTTTAGGGGCCGGCCGCGCAACTCCAGACCAAAGCGCCACTTCTCAAGGGCTGTCTTTGCATCCTGTGCGGTGAGGTGCGGGGCGCAGTGGGGTCACGTTTCTGTGGACCTTCATCTTCCGGCAATCACAGTACGTTCCGACTCGCGGCCAGTAGGCAACAGGAGGGGGCAACAGGAGGAGGCCAAACGATGGCTCTATCACACACCTACTTCTTTTTTCGAAAAGTTCAGGAATGCCGTGCCACGGTTCTTCCCCTCGGGGGTGGTTAGGATGTCTATCCCGCCCTGCTGGGGTTGCTTAATAGCCTGGTTGAGGACCTGGATTGGGCAGGGATTCACAGGGTTTCATCGTGAGGGTCGCCAGCAACAGACAGGTCGGGTTCAATGTTATTATTCGCTTTACATGATGTGTCAAGCTGTTCTAACAGCCAGTCGCCAGTTGAAGAGCCGCAAGCGCAGGTGCAGATCATCTCAGGCAACATGACCAGCGCGGTCGTGGATGCTCGCTTTTTACTATTTACAGTGGGATGCCATGATCATTAAGGGCACCACAGACAGTAAACCCCTCAAATGCCATCAAAGGTAAACATGGTATGGTGCGCGCCAGCGCGCGTACAAGCTGTGACGTTGCCATATACCCTCTTCACCTGAACGATTTCTGACTTGGAGGCATTTGGATCAATGCCCTGAACAAAGATGACGGATCTGTTTAGGAACCTCTCCAAACTTGTCGCGCTTTCCAGGACCTTTTGGTGCGATGCCATTTGCCAAACAATCAGCCAATATCACAAACTGTACGTCCTTCCAAGTGAGGTTAGCTACTATGGGCGTTCTCCTTGACGACTTGCCAAACAGAACTGAGGGGCGAAATGGTGTTCAGTAACGTCAGGTGGTATGGTGCATCATATAGAAGTGTAGATAGTTTCCCAACTGACTGCTATAAAACCTGCGCAAAGGGTGTGTATGAGTATCCACCTAATTAGTAGTGCCGGACTGCCGGCCGTGCAAGGAATGCGTGTGTTGTGCAAAACCTGAAGCATTGGTCCCTGTACTGTCTCTTCGACTTACTCTCAGTAGATCCTCATTTATAATACGTGACCACCATCATGCGGCCAAAGACGTGACCTGAATGCATAATCCTGGGAAGACTTTGTGCTGGCAGCTGCGTCGCTTTTTCATAAACCCTAGTGTGTGTTGATAATAGGCTTTAGTTGTGTAATTATGCCTCAAGGCATTGGTTCACTGGTCCCTGACGTGCTGAAGCCAGCGGTTGAGTGAGCAGCGGAACCCATGCCGACTACGGTCATTATTGGAGCTGGCATTAGCGGCTTGCAATGTGCTACGGCGCTCTTGCGGCTTGGGCACACTGTGACACTCCTTGAGCGTGAGGAGGACGTAGGAGGCGTATGGCTCCGCTATACGGCATTCAATGTCCAAGGTGCGATATCGAAAACATATGCCTTGTGTTTGGTACTTGGGCATTTATTACAGGCGGCGAAACTAACTAGTGCGAAGGTCGACTCGTAATGACTCCCGGCGTCCTCATACGGGCTGTTAAAATGTATTCATTGTTGGCAATGCTATGAAGCCGATAACTGTTTTGTTGGTGAGCTGTATGGCTCCTTCTTTGCGTCTGGTGGTTTCTATGAGCCCGCACGCTTGCCACAAAAACTCCAGTTAGTGGCAAAAGACCATGCATGCAATTCAACAGCAAAGGTTCCTAAGAGAGGAAAACGCCGTAGGTCACACTTCAACCGCTACTAACTCCAGACGTGCCCTTGAAGTCCGTGACATGCCATTCGCCCGAACTTGTTGACCTCCTGTAAATCCCATGTCACGACACAAACAACACCCAATGTCTGCTCTCTGCTAGGCGGCATGTGTAAATGCCCTTGTTCTTGTAAAGAATAAGAACTCCCATCGAAAACATCCTCACTCACCATTGGCAGTTAGCGTCAAGCTCAAGTAACCCCCTCGCCCCTACGGATGCACCGCTCCGCACCCACCTCCACATCTCCCTCCCCTAACACCCTCCCCACCCCCTCTACCCCTTCCCTGCCTTATCGCACCTGCCGCCTCCCACCCCTACTCTCCTACCCCCTCCTTGTGCCTTCGGTTCCTTCCCTAACCTCCACCCCACCCCTTCCCATCCCACCACCCTTCCCTCCCACCCTTCCCCCTCCCCCCTCCCTAGTCCCCCGCGCCTTCTTTGCCCTCCCCGGCTTCGCCTGCCCCCCCGAGCTGGAGCCCGAGGAGTACCCCAGCGGCCGCTCGCTGCTGCGCTACATCATCGCCTACGCGCACAAAAACGACCTGTACCGCCACATCGTCTTCCGCGCCCACGTCACCCGGCTGCACCGGCTGTCTGGGCAGTGGCAGTGCTTCTATGACCTGGAGCGTGGGGTTGGGGGTGGTGGAGGGGGCGGAGGAGGTGGGGGTGGAGGGGGTTCAGGCCGGCGGGCGGAGGTGCTGCAGCAGCGCATCACGGCGGACTTTGTGGTGGTGGCCACAGGGCTGCACTGCACGCCCAACATGCCGGCGATTGAGGTGGGGTGCGGGGGGTTGGGGTTGGGGGAGGGGGTAAAAGAGGAGGTCCCAGTGCGTTAAATGAGAATTCGAACCAGACGACAATCTCCATGGGAAGGGGTAAAGAGGAAACAACTAACTGACTGAGGGATAAGGCGTCAACATGGGGTGCAACATGTGAGCCAGCCCGACCCGCCCAGCCCGAAAGAGCGAAGCCAGTACGTGTAATGCACTTACCAGAAAATGAAGACTTACAGGGGAAGGGGGGTGGGGTGGATGGGTGGGTGGGCAGGTGGTGGTGGAAACCGTGGAGGCTGGTTGGGGGATGGGCGCTTGAGGCGGGTTGGGGTGTAGCAAGGGCGGGAGGCAGGGGAAGGGGAGGGCAGGGAGGGAGCGCGAGGACCGCAACAGGACAGTAGGGGATACGCCCCCTGCCTCCTCCTTCTCCAAACAGTGCTAACAGCCCGCAGCACGCCATCCCTCGTCTCGGTTGCACCCCTCACCGCCTCCCCACCCACTCCCTCGCCTCCCCCACCTCCCCCCCCCCCCGGCCCGCACAGAGTCCGCAGCTGTTCCGCGGGCGGGTGCTTCACGTGCAGGACCTGCCGCAGGAGGCGGAGGAGCTGGAACGACAGGTGGGGGGAGCGGGGGGCAGGGGGGAGATATAGGTAATGCCATCATCGGAATCCCAATCCCGAATCCATGGGGGCAGGGGGCGGGTGGGAGGGGCGGGTGGGTTAGCTGGGTGCCAGGAAGGCGGAGGGGAGGGCGGCTGCAGGTGACACAGGAGTCGGCAGGTGGGGGAGTGCGGTGTGGGCGTTGTTGGGTGGCGATGGGGATGCGTTTCGCGGTTGGTGTGATGTGAAGGGGTGCGGGTGTGGGTGTGGGGGCGGGGTGCCCGGAGCTACGCAGGGGGGTGGGTGCAGTGTGGGGCTCGGGTTGGGCCGGGAGGTGTGGGGTACGAGGGCGGAGTCAGGTGGGGCCGGCAAGGGGGGGTGAAGAGCGGGTCGTAGGTTGGCTGCTGCTCCCTCCCATCCAGCTGCATCCCCAATCCCGCCACTGCCACCCTCCTCCAGTTGGTTGCTTCCTCTTGCCTCCTCCCCCTCCCCCTCCCCCTCCCCCTGTGTCGCAGATGTCGGGTCGCCGCGTGGTGGTGATCGGCGGCACCAAGACGGCGGTGGACTCCGTGGCGCGGGTGGCGGCGGCGGGGGCGCAGGGCGCGACCGTGGTGTACAGACAGGTGGGGGGGGAGGGGGGGAGCGATCCTGATTGGGACCACCGCATCACACACAGCCCCCCCCCCCGCCGGCATGCATGCATGCATGTCTACCTGTTTCCGCTTGCAGGCTTGCTCCTCCCGCTGCTGCTGCTGTCCCCTTGCTATCGCTTCCTGCAGGCCAGCCAACGGCCCGCCGCTTGCTGCATCCCCCCACCCCACCCCTGGCCCCACCTCTCCCCCCCCGCTTAATCTCCCTCCCTCCCTTCTCTCCCCCCCCCCCGCAGGCCCACTGGCCCATCTCCCGTCACCCGCTGCCCGGGCTGCACTTCACCCGGCTGCTGCACAGCCGCATGTGCTCCGCCATGCTGGACCCGTACTACGATGAGGGGCTGCTGGGGCGGAGCAGGGGCTGGGTCACACGGTAGGGTGGGGGCGGGGTGGGAGAGGGGGAGGGGGGAGTAGGGGGCATGGGAGCCCTGTGGTTGTGCTGTGCTACCGGATACTGGCCGCGAGGTAAAACGTACAAACTGGGATTGCTGGAAGCTGATGTGTGTGTGGGTTTGTGTGCTGAGGTATGGTGCTGGTGTCCCGCGGGGACCCCCATCTGGTCCGCACACACATGCTTCCATGTCTTCCTCATGCATTTGACCACCATCATGCAGTTCGTAAACTCATCATCACACATAGCCCCACCCCTCACTGCTTTCCTCCTGACTCTTTTCTTCTCCCCACCGCCTATCCTCTTACGCCAACCCGCTTCCCCCTGCACCGCTGACCCCTCAGGCCGCTGCGGCGCCTGTTTTGGCGCACGCTGGAGCGCTCCCTGATCAGGCAACACCAGCTGTCGGGCGACCTGCTGCCCACCATGTCGCTGGACAAGGACCTGCTGAGCGGCGGACTGGTTCATGACGGCAAGTGGGCGCAGTACCTGGCGGAGGGGAGCGTGCATGCGATCAAGGGTGAGTGTAATCGGGGGGGGGGGAGATGGGGGGCGGGGGGGGCCGGAGATGTACCAGAACGACAGACTGGGGGGAGGGGGTAAATGAGGAGTGAGAGCAACTGGAGTCCCAATGCCATATCCCTACTCATGCTGTGGCCGGTGGGGGCGCTGGGGGGCTGGGGTGATGGCGCTGGTGAGGGGCTGGGGGCTGATGAAGGGGGGAACTGAGCTCCCGGTGCCCGAAGCTCGACCCCCCCGACGCCGCCGCCGGGGGGCGGGGTAGGGGACGGGGCCAAAATAAGGAAAGCTGACGAGGCAACTAACGAGCCGGGCTAGAGGGCGGGACGGGCTAGAGGGCGGGACGGGGTAGAGGGCGGCGAGCAGAGCATGCAAGCTGTGCAGGTTAAGTTGCGCGGCCCCGGGTGGGGCGGGGTTTTGAGCATTGAAGGACAAGTGCCGAGCTCGGGTGTGAGCAAGGGTGAGGGCACGGTGGGGTTGGTTTTACGGGTCGCCGTACATGCCTACTCACGTGGGGTTCTTTCCTTTCCCTTCTCAGTCACCCAACTCGCCCGTCTCTGCCACTCCCCTTCTCCTCTCCCCGCCTCCTCTCATGTCGACCCCCCCCCAGGCGAGCCCCTGCGGTACGCCCCCGACGGCCTCATCCTCCGCAGCGGCACCTTCGTTCCCGCAGACGTGGTGATCATGGCGACAGGTGAGGAGTGGGGCGGCATGACACGCGCCTGGGGAGGGGCCATGAGGAGTCGTGGCCCGCGGGTCCATGCGTATGGTATTATGGCCAGCGCTGTTGCCGCGAAGGAAACCAAACCAACCCCCGCTACCCCCTGTATCCCCCGCCCCGCCTGCTGCCGCCTCCTTTCCCCAATGCTTTGCCCTAACCTGTGGTTTCCTAAGGTTTGGTATGGCTATGGTCTTTGACCCCCCCCCTGCCTGCTGCCGCCGCCCGCCCCCCCAGGCCACCGCAAGGACTACTCCTTCATCGACCCGGACATCCTGTCCAAGCTGGGTGTGCAGCGGGACGGGCTGTACCTCTACCGCCACGTGCTGCCGCCGCTCGTGCGCAACATCGCCTTCGTGGGGGCGGAGGTGGGGAGCGGGGGGGGGGCTGGGGGGGTGGGGAGCAGGGACTGGGGGGGGGCTGGGGGGGCGGAGGTGGGGAGTGCGAACCGGGGGGGCGCCCGGAATGCATGGGGGGTGGAGGTGGGGAGCGGGGGGAGGGGGTGGCAGTCCAACTGAGCCGCGAGATGGGAACATGGGAGGGGCGGAAGGGGCATGGGAGGGGATACCGTATTGGGAATAGCAGGCACCGCAAGGAGCAAGAGGAAGAAGGAACCCACATTGTTAAGAGAGAGGCTGGACACAGCTTGCTTGCTTGTTAAGTCCGCAAGTCGCGGTACAGGACGAGTTAGCTGAGTAATGCTGCTGCTGCTGATGTTGCCCTGCTCCTCCTTCCCTCCAACGCCCCGCAGGCCAACAGTCAGAACAACCCGCTCACCAGCTTCCTGCAGACGGAGTGGCTGGCGGCGTGTCTGCAGGTGTGCGGGTGGCAGCGGCTGGTGGGGGAGTGTTAGTTGTAGCGTACTCGACTGTCTCCGCCCTCACTTGTGGCCTGGTTACTCTCTCTAACGTCCTCTCTCCGCCCCTCCCTCCTGCTCCACACCTCCTCCCCTCTCCCCTCCCCATTGCTTTGTCCTAACCTGTGGCTTCCTATGGTGTGGTACCTGGTCTTCGACCCCCCCCCCAGGAGCGAGTGCGGTTGCCGCCCCCGCATGAGATGCTGAAGGACCTGCAGCGCCAAACCAGGTGCGGGCCGGGGAACGCGCGAGGGAGCCCCCGGGCATGGACCCCTTATTCCCTTCGCTTTCGTGCACCTCTAGCCCCTTTCCTCGCGCCCTACAACGTCTACTGCCGGCTGCTTCCACCGCTGGCATGTACCGCTGGGGGGGCGATGTATCCGTGTTGCCAAACCTTATCATGCACGTTTTCGCGTGGTTTCGTCGGAACATGCCCGTGGTCGTGGTATGCCTGTGTTGTGGGGGGGTTGGTGTCTCGGGGCACAACAGTGTTGGCCTGTTGAGGCAACAACGTGTAGTGGCACCTGTTCGGTGCCCTTGGTGGCCCCCATGACGCATGCAGCAGCACTGGTTGTCCTTGTCATCCCCACCTTGCGCCCCTGCCCTCCCCCCCTCCTCCCTCACGCCCCCGCCCAGGTGGCAGCGGCAGAAGCTGCCTCCGCAGCCCGACCGCGCCTCCATGATCGGCATTTACTCGCACCACTACCACGACCGCCTGCTGAAGGGTAAGCGGGCGGTGTGCAGGCGGCTGCTGCTGGTGGTGGCTGGCTGCATGGGTGGGGGGTGGGTGGGTGGGAGGGAGCCGCTGGAGAGATGAGGAGGAGCTGGGACTGGTTGGAGCAGATCTGTTACTGTGTACAAACGCGTTCAAGACTTGTCCAGTAGAAGTGCGAACTGCTGTTGTGCCGTGCTGTCGTACCGTGCTTTCTTGACATGTCCCGTCACGTGGTACGTGTAGCCCCCACGCTCTCCCTGTCCCTCCTTCTTGCCCTGCCCTGCCCCGCCCCGGCCCTGCACACAAACAAACCGCCAACTGACACACACACATGTATGTTGAAACAGACATGGGCCTGACACCTCGTCGCAAGCCAAACATCTGGCGGGAATTCTTTGAGCCGTACACCGCCGCCGACTACAGCAACCTGGCGGGGGAGCTGTACGGCGACCCACATCACCCTCAACCGCATCACAACCACCACAACCACCACCCCCACCACCGTTTAAAACTCAAACACAAGAAGCAACACAAGCTCAAGAAGGCCCATAAGGCCCACCACAAGGACGGCGGCAAGGCCAGCAACGCCGTCGTACCGGTCTCCGCTGCGAGTGCAGTCGACGCCGCCGCCGGTGCCACGTCAGCATCTGCAACGGCAGCGGCGGCGGCGGCGGGCTCAATGGAGGTTTCCGCCGCGGCGACGGCGGCGCTGGCGCCTGATGTGTACGACATGGGGGCTGGTGAGGCGAGCGTTGGGTTTGGCATGCCGCCGCTGGCTAAAAGAGTGGTGGTTTCCCGGCGCCATGTGTCGGTGGAACTGGCGGACCGAGCGGGATCAGCAGGAGCAGCGGCTGCGGCGGCTGCGGTGGGGGGACGGAGCACGCATGATGGGGACACGGCGGGCACGGATACGGAGGGGCGATGGTGGGTATCGGTGTTTGTGGGAATGGGAGGGGTACGGGGCACCGGGGGCTGTACATGTAGTGTAGTGTGGGGTTGGGGTTGGGGTTGCACTTTAAAGTGCAAGCGGGGTCAGCCGCAGAAGGAGCGCTTTCACTCCCTAGCTTACGCTGCCTACAACCGCTTGCGGGCCGGGACATGGGAACCAAAACAAAGCGTTTCACTTATCGTCATCCCATCTTACGCACATCGACATACCGCTGCTGACTGCTGCTTTGCCGTAACTAACATTCCCCCCTCCTCTTGCTGCTTGCCTTACTGGCTGACTTACCATCCTACCGGTTGTTGCTGCCGCCCGTCCAGGGTGTCCGCTTCCGCCTCCAGCTCCGCTGCTCCCGAGTCCCACGGAGCAGCGGGCGGCCCCGCCTCCCTCGCACAGCTGAGCTCGGGGCAGCTCGTCACGTCGCTGTCCCATGGGTCGCGATCGGGCGGCGGCGCACTGGGTGTGCGGCACCTGGGCACGCTGTACGAGCAGGAGGGCGGCAGCGGGGGCGCCACGCAGCGGAGCATGGAGGGCAGTCCCAAGGTGGGGGTGGGATCTGTGTGTGGGCTGCGGCTTGCTCTGGGGACTCTGTGGGGGACAGAGAGAGACCAAGCCAAATGAAACGATAAGTAGTGGGGAGGCAGGATGTGGGGGTTAAGGGAACGGCCATTGTGCGCCTTCCTGTTGCCCGCTCAGCTCGTACGGGTGGGTTAGACAGCTGGTGGCGTGCATGTCCGTGGACCATTCCCGTCCCATGGGCCCGGCCCGAACCGTCTGGGCTTTACCTCCTGCGCCTCTTCGACGCCTCTCCTCCCGTTCGGTGGCTTCATGGCGCTTCCTTGCCATGTTGCTAGGTAGCTACTACCAGGTGTTTCCTTCCACTGTCATCCACATTTCATTCACCGCCCTTGCTCCGACCCCTCTTCATCTTTCCGCCCACAGACGCTAGAGACATGTGCGTCCATTCGTTCCGCCGCGGGGGGAGCCAGCCGCATGGCCTCCTCGAGTGTCCTCCCGGGGCCGCACTACCCGCACTTGCCGCATGCCTCCACCCCGCCCGACACGCCCCCGCACCCGCACATTCCCCACCTCCTGTCGCCGTCGCCCTCGTACGGCGCGGCGTCGCGGCTGGGCGGCCGGTCGCCTGTGTACGTTCCGCCTAGCAGCGGAAGGTGCGACCCGTGGGTCGTTGGGTTACAGTAAGGGGTAATGAGTGAGAGTTGAGAGGTTTGCAGGCTTGGCGGGGTTGCCAATACAGGCGTGTTGGGGTTGATGGTGGAGCATGCATTGGGAAGAAGGGGTATGGGGAGGCCATAGAGGCAGTTTAGCGGCCTTGCTTGGTGTTGTCTGCCACCCCTGCCTGTTGGCCGTCACTTGCATATCACGATGGCCATGCGGTGTGTCACGCCCGGCCGTATCTACGGTAGTAACGTCCACGCCCATTATACGCCGCACATTATCCACGCCCATTATACAGCCACACCTACGCCCATTATACGCCGCACATAGCCGGCCCGTTTTCATAACACTCGCGGCCAGTTTTCTTAATACATACACAGTTCTCTTTCAACACGCATCCACACTCCACTCCCCCACACAACCGCAGGTCATGTTTGATGGATGCCGCTGCGCTTGCTCTGATGGACGGCGTGGCGGGTGGAGCCCTTATGGACAAACCACCCAAGGTACTCCAAGCCGAGCAGCAACAAAAGCAGCAACAGCAACAGCAACAACAGCAGGGTGCCAAGCGGGAGCATTCCGCGTCAGGTTCTGCGTCGGGCTCAGCATCCGGCTCAGCTCTCGAGTTACAGCGGCCGCGGAGCAGCGCCGGTACGGCCGGTACGGCGGTTGCGGCAGCTGCTGCTGCTGCTGCTGCGACGGCTACCGACGTTGTCGCGACTGTGCAGCCGCCTCCAGGATCGGGGGCAGCGGCGGTGCTGGGGGCGGCGACGTCAGCCGGTGTGGGTGAGGGCTGCCAGGCGGGTGGTTCCGGGGCTACTGAGGTGGGGGTGATGGCGGACCATAACGCGGCGGTTGCGGCGGGGGCTGCCGCGGCGGCAGCAGCCACGGCGGGCGGTGCCGGGGACGGCGACGGCGCTGTTGTTGGTGGTAGTGGTGCCGCTGCTGGTGAGACCAGAGCGGCAGCAGGCAGTCCTGTGGCGCCTGCCGTACCAGCTGAGGAGGGGGCACCGCAGCAGCAGCTGCAGCCGTCACCACCAGCAGCCTCTGCGGACCCGGGCTGCAGCAGCTCCGGGAACGCAGCGATGCCGCCAGCAACCGCAGCAGCAGCAGCAGCGGCGCATCCTGGCATGACGCAACCCGCCGGCCCCGCGTCGCCTCTGGGCTCATCCCTGCATGCCCATACCTCGGCGCATGCTTGCTTGCGGACGTTTTCGCAAAGTAGTGCTGCATCGGGCTCTGCATCGGTTCAGCGACCTCGTGCTGGGCCGCGGCGGGCATCGGCTGGCTCCGCTGCCGCCTCGGCCGCACGGCGCGCCTCTGCCGGCTCCACCATTGCTGACGATGCTACCGTGTCTAGCAGGGAGTCCAGCGTGACCCATGGGTCACAACCGCGCCGTCCGCGGACGCTGGTACAGCTTGTGACGACGCGTCAGCAACAGCAGAACGTTGCTAGCAGCAGCAGCGTTGGCGGCGGCGGCGGTGGTGGTTGCGGTGGTGGCGGCACCTCTCCCTCGCGCTTTCGAACCACGAGCAGTCCGCAGACGACTGGAGCTTCGGAGACGGTTGACGAATCCGATGACTTTGTGGGCACCCCGCCTAGCTGCTTCAACAGTCCGTTGGCGGATGTTGTGTCGTCGCAATCGCGGCATTCCTCACACAAGTCCACATCGCGTGGCAGTCATCCAACATCTGATTACGACATCGAAGAGGAGGAGGAGGAGGAGGACCTGGACGTTGGGGATGCGGCGAGTGAGGAAGATGAAGACGAGGCGTTCATGTCAGGGCTAATGAGCGGAACAAACGTCGCTGGCGCTCGTTCGCGCCTTTCTGAAGCCCAACCGCCGCCGGTTTTACTTGCAAGCAACAGCCTTGGCCGAAGCCGCTGCGGTTGCGGAGAGGACTCGACAGCAGCAACTGTAACCGCAACTGCTGCTGGCAAGGCGAAATCAGGACCTTCTGGTAACGGCGGCGGCGGCGGCAACCATGCTCACGACCACGCTCACAATGACGGCGCACATTGCCGTTGTGGCGGCGGCAGCAGCGACGGCGGCGAGGGGGAGCCCCCCGCTGCGACCAGTGAGCCGCTGGCGGTACGGCACGCCCCTGGCGAGGATGAGGAGGCGCCGGGCGAGGACCATGACGCGTTTGATTTCGTGGCGGATATCGGGAGCTGCGGAGGAGGAGGAGGAGCAGGAGGAGGAGGAGGAGGAGAGGCGCCAGGGTCCAAGGTACGTGGAGCGGGAGGGGCGAAGGGTGCGTGTGTGTTTTTACAAGGCTGGTCGAGTTCTTGTGAGCGAGTGCTTGGTTCCTTGCTCAGGAACATTCCGTGGGCGCCCTTGGCCTTTGCCGACAACTCGTCCTCTGCTCCCTGCGTAGTGAACCCCCTTCACCTTCCATACTGCTGCTGCTGCCTCTGATTGCAGGCAACGGGAAACCCAGTGACGGCGGCGGCGATGGCCGCGGCCACACTGCACCTCCCCCACCGCCCGACGCACCGCATGGCCCCCCACCGCAACCTAAGTGTGGGGTCGCGCATCTCGCTGGACTCAATCCGGGAGACGGGACCCATGGGTCGGCGAGCGCCCCGCACCAACGCATCCTCTGGGTGCCTGGGCTCGGGTGTGGGCGGGCAGGGCTCGGCGTCGGGGGGCGCAAGTGCGCTGGACCGGTATGCGGCTCGACTGGTGGCGGCTCCTACGTTTAGGTGGGTCGAGGGAGGTCGAGGGAGGGATCAATAACGGTGGTGCCAACATCAGGCCGGGTGGGCGGGCGGGCGTGAGGGCGTGAGTGTATGCTCCACAACGTAGACAACTGTCGCACAGTAACCTACCGATACCGGTATCATTCAGTAGGCTTGAGCTTACCCGTCCTTGTACCTAATCATCGTGCTTCTTTCCCTCCCTCCCGCAGGATGAACCTCTCGCACATGGCGGACATGATACCGCAGAACCTCAAGCCCTCGCCCTCCCGCACTGCAGCCGGCCAGCACACCGGCAGTGGTGGCGGCGGCGGCAGCGGCGGCGCTGGTAGCGGCGGCGGCGCCTCCATTCATTCCGCGCCCCTTCGACCGCTGTTCCTGCAGCCCCCACAGTCCTCCGGCCAGCACCCCGCAGCCCACAACCCACACAGCACCCACTCCCAGTCCTTACAGTCCATTCAGGCCCATATCAGTGGTGCAAGCACCAGTCGGCTGGGCGTCCAAAGACCCATGGAGCTGCCCCCCGGTTTACTTGTCGGCGGCGGTTCCACTGAAGCGGGCGGCGGAGGCGGCGGAGGCACCACCTGGGACGGTGAGGGGTTTGTGATGATGGGCGACATTGACGGCAATGGCGACCAAACTGGCGGCGGCGGCGCCGCCGCCGACGACTCTGTCCCTCGGTCCACGACCAGCAACCTGAGCGCCAGTGGCGGCGGCGTCGGCGGCGGCGCCGACGGCAGCCGCCGCCCCACGACGACGGCGGGCATTGTGAGTGAGGGGTTCATGAAGCGCTCGAATCCGCAATGCGCCTCGCCGCAGGGCCGCGGCAGCAGCTCCGGAAAGCATCAGCCGGCGTCGTCACATGGGTGGTGGTCCACAGCTTCAGCTCGGGAGGACGGCAATGCCATGCCCATGTCCCCTGCCGGAGGGGGCACCGGGTCCGGAGGCCTGGCTGGTCTGTCGAGCCCGATACGGCTTTCTGGTAACGGTAACGGTAACGGTAGCACCAACGGTAACGCCAACGGAAGCAAGATTGCGACGTCTCAGAGCGCCAGTAGCTGGGATCTGACCTTCAAGCAGCTCTCGCGTGCTGTGGTGGCGCCTCCGCAGCGCAACTCCACTTTCCGTGCAGCCGTGGCCAGTCGCCGCAGCTTGCTGCTTGTCGACCGGGAGCGTCAGAACGAGGGAAGCAACGGGCCCAACTCAGCGGGTGGAAGCTTCTTTAACGCACGACGTGCGCTGGTCGAGGAGGCTGCGAACAACGGAGGCGGAGGCGCCGCGGCCGCCGCCGCCGTCAGTAGCGGAGGTACGGCGGCCGGCGGCGCTGGGAGCAGTGGCTTGTTTTCACTTCCCAGCGGTGGAGGGAGCAGCGGCGGGCTGCTCATGCAGCTCGCGGGCATGGCAAGCGCCGGAGGTGGTGGCGGAGGTGGCGGAGGTGGCAATGGTACGGCAGCGGCAGGGATGGTGGCCAGGAGTGACAGCAGCATGGGTGGCAAGAACCTTCGGCTTCAGGTGCAGGTGCGTGACGGGATGTGTGGGGCGGTTGTGGGCAGGCACAGGTCGTTAGTGTGGTTGGCAGCCGGCTGTGTGGCCGTGTGGCTTATGTGTAAGGGTTGTGAAACCACCATTTACCGGTATTTGCCGGTAGTTTACTGCGTTGCCTTGTATAGGCAACGCCCTGTCAAACGCGTAGCCTTAACACTCCTCACTCGTTCTTCCCCCCTTTGACTCCTCCGCAGGTCAACGCCGCACCAGCAAACGCCGCCGCGCATGACTCCGCCTTCCTCATCAGTCCGGTTGGGAGTGTTCCGCAGGTCGCAGCGCAGCCGGATGCCCCCGGCGGCGGCGGCGGCGGCGGCGGCGGCGGCGGCGGCGGCGGCGGCAGTGGTGCTGGCGCCGCCAGCGGCGGCAGCGGCGGCAGCGGCGGCATTGAAAGTGGAGAGGGTGCAGAGGGCGTTGCGCGACGTGGTGCTGCAGGTGCTCCTGGCGGGGGCGGCAAGGGCGGTAACAGTGGCGATGACCATGGTGAAGCGGACCGTCGCTCGGCGCGCGCTCGATCGCATTGGATGGCGGCGGTGGCCGCGGCGCAGGAGATGAAGATTGAGGCTGAGAGCACCCGCGATGCCTTTGCGGCTGTGGTCATGGCGGCACGAGCACGAAGGTGAGGGAGAGAGAGGCTTTTGCGAAGCCGGGTTGTGAGCCTACTCTATAGTTGCTATTGGTCAGGGATCCCGCTGTAGCCCCTCCACCTCACTGACGCCACCCCTCGCCGCCGCCACACAGGAATTCCGTCTGCCACGCCGCCGAGTCACGCAAGGAGTCCCCCATGCTCGCCAAGCTCATCGCCGCCAGCCAGTCCCATGCGGGTCCCACAAGTACGACGACAACCGCCACGTCGACTCGATCCCGTCTCCCCGTCCGCCCATCCATCGACCTGGCTCCCACCGGCATGCCCCCTTTCACCGTGGCCGCCGCCGCGGCTTCCTCCCTGACACCCGGCTCCCCCGCTGCGAGAGCATCCCAACCGGGATCTCCATCCCGAGCACTACCCGCAACCCCAACCGCAACCGCCGCAACCACATCTCCGCCTCAGTCGCCACCCGCCGGCCGCACGAGCACGAACGGCGTCGCCGCCGCCACTGCGGCGGCCGCCACCGCCGCCGCCGCCGCGATCCGGTCATCATGGGAGAGTGGAGCCGTGGGGCGTTCCTTCAAGCGCTTGGGTGGCATGCTGGTGCCTTCGCACCATTCCTTGACGTTGGGGCACTCCCAAAACAGCGCTATAGCTCGGTCCTTGCCGTCTGTGGACGAGCAGGATCGGGATAAGGAGCGCGAGCGGGAGCGGGAGAAGGAAAGCTCCTCGGGCGGTGGTGGAGGGCTGGGAAGTGACGCCGGCAGCAGCAGTGCCGGCGCGGTTCGGCTGCTGAAACGCATGATCAGCAGCAAGCGGAAGAGCGGTGACGGCCGGTCGCCTAGTGCCGCCATTCCGACAGTGGACGAGGATAAGGAGGTGGTGGGGCCGCCGCCGGCGGGGGCACCGAACACCGTCGCCAGCGGCGTCAGCGGAGTTGGAGGCGGCAGCGGCGGCCCGGCGACACCTACGGAGGCGTCGAATGGCTCGCTGGCGGCGGCGGTGCTCGGTCGCTCAACGTCGCGTCGGTCGGTTAACTACTTTGCGCACAGCGCGGTTTTGTCGTGCGAGGGTGTGTCGATGACCACATCCACACCCGGTAGCACGACTGGGATGGCTTGACCAGGCACACGTGACGGGACGATGACGTACGGCTTTGGTGAAGTTGGGGAGACGGGTGTGTGTGGAGAGGCAAGGGGCAAGTTGAGCGGGAGTCACACTGGGAGACACACACGAGGACGGCGTGCCGTACGGCTGTGCTTTTTTTTACACAGCCGCCTTGCTGGAGTGACCGGTTCGAATCCAGGGCGTGTGAGTGTCGTTTCGGAAGTGAATATCATTGAACGGTGGTACGACGGTGCGTGATCAGTGTTGTGGCGTGCGCAGCAGGACGGTTGCAGTGTTTACTCGGTGTGCTAACTTAGTAGAGAGTTGCATTGGGTCAGTGTGCTTTGCTGGTTCAGAACAGTTGGACAGCCGGGAGAGCGGGGAGTTCCCGAATAAACGCTGGTGAAAGGACTTGTGTGTTGTCGTACATGCCGGCTTTGCTAAAGGGCCTTTTCCTTTTTCCGCCCTGGTTGGGTTGGGGGCCTGCTCAACCCCTCTGGGCGCTGTTTACAACGCTGTGCATGCCTTGCTGACGGCCCCGAATAGAAGTTATTAAGCGAGCGAAGGGCATGGCAGGGACAGCCCGATCTATTGCGCACGCGATTTGAGCATGAGTGATGGCGACCGCGGCGGAAGCTGTAGGGCGGGACGAGGGGCGCCCCTGGCTCCTCGGGCACCGCATGCGCTCCTCAGTTGGTTCTGTTGCGGCAGCGGTTGCGTTGGGTGCTGTTGGTTCTTATGCGGCCGTTGTGGGTTGTATTGTCGGGTTGGGGTTTTGCACGCGTACATTGCGTATACTGCGTGTGTGCCTGGTGCGAGGTGTTTCTTAGGGCCGCTGCCGAGAAGAGTGTGCTGACCCTTTTCGACGTTCGTCTATCGGTACTCGTGTGAACCGCTCACAAGCTATAAACACTTACGTTTTGTAGAGCTCCTCGGAGCACAAGAGCGGTGATCCCTCAAGAGGTTGTGCACCTATTGTACGGCATTGCAAATAAACCCAACACCTTTCACAACAGAATTATCGCAAGGCCGAGCGTAGCAGCTCTTCAATCCTTTGGCTTTACGTGGAGTCGTCCTTTTGCCTTTCTTTGAGTTTTTGACTTGTGGATCTGCAGCGGGACTTAAACGCTGCATTACGAAATACAGGGTGGCAACGGGTAGAGAGGAAGACGCGTGCTTGCGGACAAGTAGAAGAACGTGTGGTCAGTCTGTACGGTAGTACTCGACGTTTACGGCGTTTCTCAGCGGCTTTGTGTCCCCGGGCCGCTTTCCCCTCGGCGCCTGGCGCTCCCGGCAATTTCTCATGTGCCTTGCTTGCTGAGTCTTGTGCCGGATCCTTTATCGTACTGCGAGTTGTCGTACGCGCGCGGCAAGCGCTGTTCCGTACATGTGATCCCAGCTGCTTGCCAAAGGTGCCTTACCGGAGTGGTTAATTAATTAGGCAAGAGTGCTTTCCCACTGCTGCTCTCATGATGAAAGGGGTTTAGCAAGATGGGTTTGAGCCCTTGGCGGTTGTTTCTAACCCTTGGGGTCGTCCGGGAGAAGAAGCGACTAAGACCTGAGTTTGTGGGAAGATCTCGACGATAACATGAGGGCGTGAAGACTGAAGAGCAGAGGCCTACCGTGTGTTTCGGTCACATCCCGAGTGAGGGTGCGGCAGTTGTCACGTTATCCCACCAGGATTGTTTCGTGGCCTGCTTGGTCCCCACAGCGGGTGTTCATTTGTTGCCAGAAAGCAGGGTAGGAAACGGAGGTATGAGGTGTGGAATGCCGCTGGGGGAGGCCTATGCGGGTATGTCGTTGCTTGAGTACAGCCCACGGCAGCGGCTTGTCATGTTCGCAAGGGTTCCGGGAAGGTTTTTGGCACGAGGTCAGGAAGACGCCCACGAGGCTGTCAGAAGAGAACGGTGCCATCGGGCGTGCTGGTTTACTCGGGGAGATCATCTATGGCTAGCAACGTCAGCACCTAGGCAATAATGCTTCCTATCTAGCCTAAACCACAGCAGCTCTTTAGTGCGCAGTCATTGAGGCGTGTATCTGCCTAGTAGAAGTTGCTAGCCGATTAGTCCGGGAGGGAGCTTTCAGGAGCGGATACAGCGCCAACGGTTTATACACATTAACAGGAATACATATCGTAAAACAGAACAATTATTGTGCAGTATTGGGGAAGATTGTATGCTAGGTGGTTGGGGCTTATGTAATTCAAAGGCATTCATTACGGGAGGCCCTACTTTACATACCGTTTTCCTTTGTCGGGGCTACGACAAAGAAAGCTGCGCAAAGGTGTCAGGTCGCTTGAACAACTTGAGCTGCGAATTATTACAAGGGCTTTTGCGTTTATCGGCTTCTTTCATACGTACCGCAGGGTAAATCCAGCTGTGCGTTGACAAGCTGAAGGGTTACCAACTGTTTGAGGGACTTAGCCATCGCGACGTAGCAATATGCAGACGATGGTTGTCTTACACACTGCTCGTCAGGAAATCCAAAGGCGTACGTTTTCACCCCAGGAGAAAATGGCCGACGCCATCTCCATTCTCTTAAAGGCCTCAGGCTTGGAGGCCAGCCTCGACTCTTGCCACATCACGACTGCTGACTTCGGCGACGTCGTCCGTGTAACGCCAAGCCGCTTGTTAGGAACCCGGGCCCTTGACGTGGAGGTTAAAGCTTGTGCTGTGACACGGCTGCAAGCAGATGTGTCTGCTTTGCGGGCAGAGTTCATTGCCTTCAAGGAGGATACGCGCCAGATACGGGGAGCAATTGTCGCAATCGCAAACTCCGTGCTGCGGTCCACCGCAGCTCAGGTGCTGGAGTTAGCGTTTGGGTTCTTGGAGTTGGAGTCTCTGCCGTCCGACAACCCCGTGGTTGTCACGCTGGCAAGCATGGCCTCCAAGCAGCCGGCCGAGTTCCAGCGGCTGGCAGGTAACCTCATCACTCGACGCAACAACGACGCAGCGCACCTGACCGCCTTGGAGGCGCTGGACAGCGAGGTGAAGAAGTGCCAGGAGCTGATCGCGATGCCGGAGATAAAGCAGCAGTACAAGTGGGAGGTGTGGGTAATCGAAAACTACAACGCCATCAAGAAGGCCTTCCCTGCGCAGTTCGGGGAAAAAGCTTAACTTGGCTCAAGCATCGCGCAAGAAGAGATGCAGATATGAACGTTTCTTGGATATTGCGAGGGTCTACACTCCCTGTTTCAGTCCTCCTAGGGACAAGGTTTGGTACATACTGCACCGGTACCGGGGAGTTTTCCAGGATGAGGTGTTTTGTTTGGGAGGAATGTGTTTCAGTGTCCAGAGCCAAAGTTTTGGACTCGGGGTTTTCGGGTCTCCTCCTTTCGGGGCCTTTTGTTTCATTCACATAGGTTGCTGGTTCGCTATCAACTTTCAGGGGTGGTGGTGTCGTTCCTTTCCTGGCCAGGTGGTCAGGGTGACAGGTGGTCAGGGTGGTGCGGGAACATCATGCAGGATAGAATGGGCAGCACGTCGGGCCCTGAACGCCGGTGTGTTTGCTTACGCAATACTTATTGCGTAAGCAATACTTGCGTATACTTATTGCGTAAGCAATACTTATTGCGTTCATTACCGGCGTTCAGGGCCCGACGTGCTGCCCATTCTATCCTGCATGATGTTCCCGCACCACCCTGACCACCTGTCACCCTGACCACCTGGCCAGGAAAGGAACGACACCACCACCCCTGAAAGTTGATAGCGAACCAGCAACCTATGTGAATGAAACAAAAGGCCCCGAAAGGAGGAGACCCGAAAACCCCGAGTCCATCCTGCATGATGTTTCCGTAGCATGCACCAGGGGGTTTGTCAAACAGGCCAGTTGTAGAGGTATAACTGACTGGTGCATTGGGGTTATAACACATCAATGGGAGTCAAGATGTGGGCTGGCATTTCTCTCGAGCAAACACCCAAGCTATGGTTGGGACGTATTGTGGTTTACTTAGACCACGAACAGTTACATGCAGCCGTTGTCATGTTGCACTGTTTCGTGGGCCCTTTACTCAGATGATCGTACAGCAGACAGCCGTGAATGTGTGGAACAGTGGGAGGTTGGGATGTACCCGGTATGTGGTTACTGGAAATAATTTACGGCTCCTTTGCTTTAAGGTGTGTGCCGTGAAGGCTGTCTTGTGCAGCAAACAAGCCAGCAGCAGGCCTTGTAACACGGTAAACCGGGAGAGCACACCTGCAGCGACTGTCCTTAATGCGTCACCACCAAGATGCGGCTGTAAAGGCGTAACTGCGGCATGATATCAGGCAACGATGAATGTGACTCTTTAATACGTCGAAAATGGACAACGCCAGGAAAGCCGTTTACCTGCTAGAATACTTAACTACAGGCCCACGGGTCCCAGCACTTCGACAAGCAGTCATCACATTGAATGAAGTTGCTTGCTTTTGTTCTCGCTTCCTGTTATCGCCTACTGCTTCTCACTTACTATTGGAAAGCGTTTCTTCTTTGCGGCACGTACGGCGCATAAAGCTGGTCCTTGTCTGTTTTTATGCCGCTTAGCTACCTAATGTGTATATGTCTAACGCTTGAAGCTTACGGTCACTGCTGCTTACACTTGAACGGCGCCCCCACTTGCGGCGACCCTGGCGTACGCGCGTACCTAGGCAGCCCGTTGCAGGGTACATACTAGACATAATACTTCGGCCACATATACATTAACCATATCACGTTTTCCAACCTAGCATTTTTACCTCTTCTGGCACATGGCTGAAACAATGTCCTTTAGCGACTTGGACGGTCAGCTGAGGCTTGTGGTCCTAGCTGACTACCGACCAAAAGCGTCTTGGAGGTGTGTGCGTTCTCCCCATGCGTGTCCAGTTGCCTTAAGTTAAGCGCAATGCAGGAAACAGGGCTCTGACGGTTCTTGTTCCCGTTGCCTTGCAGTGACCGACATCATGAGGAGGAAACGACAACTTATGGCCCTAGTACGTTGAAGTCACGGGCGGATGATATCAGGGCCATCAATAGGCCTGCTGGGAGCCCGTTGCATGCCAATGCGACTCCCAGTTACCAACCCGGAAGTTCTGGGCGCAGTTTTAGCACACACGCGTCCTCAGCAGGTGCCGCCATTCCGTCCAACCACAACATATTGAGAAGCTTGGGCTTCGAGCTGATGGGGACAGAAGTTCCACAGCCTCATCCATCAACAGGACGCTCCACCCGCAGCCCGCAAACGCAGTGGGAGGGAGCTGCGGCCTCCCCAGCTGCAGCCGCAACCCTCCGCTACCGGGATGCTTCCCCCACACCGGGAGCTACGGCCGCTCCCGGCACACGAACCAGGGTACTGGGCTTGGATCTCGGATTTGAACCTGCCTTCAGCAGCCGTCCTTCGGCTCACCACCATCCTCGACATTATGGACATCTAACGACCGCGGGAGCCCCAGCTGAGTCTTCCTCAGCTGGCCTAACCTCAAGTCTGGTTGCGCGGATGGAGCTGCTACGGGCGCAACTGATGCGGGTTTCCAGGTGGGTTCACTGGGTCGCACCTCTCTGGCACCCGAACCCGGGTCGTGTAGTGTGTAGTTTTAGGTTGCACACATGCGTGCTTGCATGCATGTGTACAGCTTGAGGAGGTCAAGGAAGGGGTATCCTAGGGTGCCGGCTTGCGCAGAGCCACCTTTTGCAACCTTTGTGATACCGTAGACAGGTGGTGTGACCTCTGACAACGGCAAGGTCTAACCCGTTAAGGACGCACCCATACACAGTAGCTCACTTCGTCACCTGCTGTAACGTGTCACAGCATATGCTGCTTCCCGCCAGTTCCCACTGCAACCAACCAACCCGTTCCTCCCGCCCACTCGTCCCTTTTTCTACACACACTTGCACCCTCCGCAGCACGCTCGCCGGTGTCCAGGAGCGGGCAACCATGCTGTCGAGCTCACTGGACCGCAGCCGCGCCGCCGTCCGCAACAGCAGCGGCTTCCCGGCGCCGCCATTCGTCCCTACCACCTCGACCATCCCTGCTGCAACCCACACCCTTACCTCGGGAGCCACGAGGGCTGTAGCGGGGGCCGCGGCCGCAACCGCCGCGGGAGAGCCCTCAGCCGCCAGCGCAACCGCAAGCACAGCTGCGGCTGCAGCAGCAGCCGCTGCGGTAGCTGCGACTAGCGCTGGCGGCAGTCACCTCGGGAATGCGGCTGCTTCTGCGGCTCCGGCGGGTTCCAAGGCCAGTCCGGCGGCGGATGGTGGCGCGCAGGTGTTTGTTGTCTCGGTCGCACCGGCCTCTCCGCAACTGATGTCCCCTTTGACGGCGTCTCCCGCTTTGACAGTCGTACAACAGCAGCAGCAGGAGCCGCAGCGACCGTGCTGGGCAACTGAGTCTGCACCTCCTTCCGCTGCCTCACCTGCCGCTGCTGCGAGCACAGCTGCGGTGCAGGCAGCCTGCAGCTCCTCCACCCTGTCCAGCCCCTTTGTACGACAAATTGGATCCTCAATCCTTAAAGAGTTGCAACAAGACCAACAACACCGCCGACAGCAGGAGGAACAGGAACAGGAGCAGGAGCAGGAAGAACATCAACATGATCATAGGTCTCATCATCATCAGGAGCAGCAGCAATCGCAACACCACAATTGCCAAGAAGACGAGGTGACGTCAGCAGCCGCACTCGCCGTCATCGACCGGTCACCCTTCTCGCATGAGTCGGAAGGGCAGGAGGGCGAGGAGGCAGGCAGGGAGGCGGAGGCGGCAGACCAGCAGCCAGGTTACGGCATCGGGCCCTTCCGTCTGCCGCTACCGGGCTTTTCCTCCACCTCTGGCGCCTGCGGCTCATCCTTTGCTTCCAGTCTAGATGCGGAACGAGTGCACCCGGAGTGGAACCCCAACAACAACAACAACAACATCAACAACAACACGGGCGGCAGTGCTGTCGGACCATGCGGGACACACCGCTCTGAGCAGCCCCAGTACGGCCACCAGCAGCAGCACCACCCTTACCAACGCTACCCCCAACAGCAGCGCCACGGCAGCAGCAGTGGCGGCGGCGGCGGAGGAGCTGCCGTACCCGACACCCGTCAGTGGCACCTGGACAGCGGTACCTCCGCCGCATCCTCCATGGACGCCGCCAGGGTGCACCCCTGGAGTGGTGGCGGCGCCAGCGATGCCTCTGCTGCCGCCGCCCGCTGCGGCACCAATAGCCACATGACGCGGCTGTTGCTCGATGCGGACAGCGTCAGCAGCTCCCTGGACCTGCTGGCAGCGGGGGTGCCGCAGCCGCCTCGGTCGCCTCGGTCGCCGTCCGGGTCGGCACTGGGCGGCGGGGACCGCTGCGTGCGTAGGCAGGACGGCGCTGGCTGCTCTTTGTCTTCCGGCGGTTGTGGCGGCAGCGGAGTGATGATGAGCTGGGAGGCACGCGGCCGTGAGGGCAGTGGCATGCTGAGCAGCGCGGGCTCGTCGGTGTTATTGCGCTGTCCGGAGGTGCTGCTTGTGGTGGAGGGGGGTGCGGCGAGGAGGGGGGGAGCTGCACGCCGCGATGCGGAGGAGGAGGAGGGGGAGGGCGCCAGTATCGTGGCCCCAGTCGCTTCGGTGATTCTCCGGGAGATTAGGACGGCTCCTGCAGTAGCCCTAGCAGCGCCGTATAGCGGTGGCGGTGGTGGTGCGCGCGAAAGTAACCGCAGTGCCGCTGCCGCAGCGGCTGCTGCTGCCAGGGGCCCAGGCACTGGCGTGGGTGTTGGTGTGGGTCAGCCCCAGTGCGGTACCCTCAGTGCTGAGGGCAGCTGCTCGGGCAGCGACTCCACCACACCCACACCGCGAGCGGACCTCAGCTTTGCGTTCCAAGTGGCGAGTGGCGGTGGTGTCAGTAGGCCTGGAGGGGAGCACGATGGCGGCGATGGCAGCGCGGGGGCTACGGCAGGCGGCGGTGAGGCGTTCTCTCCTATTGGAGGTGATGAGGGTGGAGAGCTGTACCCCTCTCACGGTTGCCGCTTTGGGCGTGGGGACTGTGTCGGGCTCAGCGGTGGCGGCGGCGGCAGCAGGGGCGGCGCGGTGGAGTATGATGAGGAGTATGACCTGGAGGAATTTGAGGATGATGAGGATGAGGGTGAGCTGGAGGAGGGGGCCGGTGGGGCAGGAGAAGAACAAGAACAGGAGGAGGAGGGGGATGCAGACCCGGACACAGCTCCCAGCAACCGCCTCGGCAACCACCACCACAACCACCACCACAACAACATCAACATCAACAGCGATGGCGACTATGATGAGGAGGACGAGGACGATGATGAGCTGTGCAGCAACCCCAGCCATGGCGGTCTGCGTTGGGGCATCATATCCGCGGAGGCCGCCGCAGTCGCCGCTGCCGTGAGTGCGGGTCTGACCTCCAGCTGCAGCACCCAGGAGGCGGCGTTTGAGCTGCGGAGGGGCCTGGGAGGCCACAGGAGGGGCAGCCCCACGGTCGGCTCTCCTCCGTCTTCCTCGCCCTACTACGATGGCTACAGCGAGTCGGAGGGCGAGGAGGGCCTGGTCCGCCTTCGGGACTCCATTCATGGTATTGCGCCCGCGGCATCAGCATCCTGTTCCGCCGTCACCGCCACTTCCGTTGGGGAGCAGCAGCAGCAGCAGCTGACGCCGTCACGCCGCGGTGGGGGGTCTGCAAGGAGCATGTCTACCTTGCTGACGGCTTCGTATTCCCCGGTGGCATCACCGGAGGTGGGAGGCGCCGTTGCCGCTGCTGATCACCATCATCAGTACCATCATCATTCGGCGGGGCTCCTGGCGGCAGGCGGCGGCGGCTGCGGCAGCCTGGGCAGCGGCGGCAGCCCGCTGGGATGCTATGGCTGCAGCGGCGGCGGCAGCGGCGGCCTGGGTGGCGGTGTTGGGGGTTGCGGCAGTGCGAGGAGCAGCACCAGTGGCGGCTACAGCGGCTGCGGCAGTCCGGAGACGCCCGACCCGGTGCCAGGCAGCGGGATGGCGCACCTGCGGTTGGCTCGCCCCAGCCGCATCGTGGTGCCGTCGTCCTCGCCTCGGAGCTCGACCGCGGGTTGGTCGCTGCCCTCGCCGGTGCCTTCGCCGTACACGCATGGCGTGGTGGGCGGGAGGACGCCGTCCTCTGGCGGGTGGGTGAGGGCGGGGTGTGGCTTGCAAGGCAGGGAGGGGGGTGGGGGATCTGGGTTGTTGCCCTGCTTGCGGAATTTTTAGTATACCATGACCGGCTTTAGAAAGGTCCTGCAAGTCGGTGGCGCGTTGTGTGTTTGGTGCAGTTCGATTGCTCCCTTGGAAGCGGTAATAGCGGCTTCCAGGGCCGTCCAGGGCCTTACTATTTTTGCTGACACCATACCCCTAACCTCCTGCCTCCTCTGCCGCCCATCATGCTCCCCGCCCCGCCACCTCAGGGTCGTGACGACCTTCTCCCTGCGGAAGCACCTGGACATGACCGTGTCGAGCAGCCTCTTCCGGGGCTCGGATTCCGACTCGGATTCGGAGTTTGGTGGCGTGGCAGCAGCAACGGGGGGCCGCGGCTATCACCATGACTAGTCATGCGGTGTCTACGTCACGGCATCCGTGTTGTGCCGTCATCCATGCTGTGTCGTCTACGTTGTGTACCACTTGTGTGTTGCTGGGGAGACGCATGTCCCCGAGCTCACGGTAATGTCCGCTGCTGCGTGGGGACTGCTGCGTGAGGGCTGCTGCGTGGGGACTCGAGAGCTGTTGGCTGCTAGTGATTCAGAAAGTCTAGCTAGACGGGTTAGACGTTGTGGTGGCACCGTGAAAGGTTTTTGCGGCGTGTGTTGCGCAAGTGAAATGTTGGCGTGGGGGTTCTTTTGCCTGCCATTGCGATGGGTGCGGATGTGTGTGTTGGATGTGTTCCGGGGGGTGATTGCTGGGACGCAGTTTCCGCGTGTGTGTGTGGGGGACATGTCATGTGGCAGGAGGTCTGGGGACGGCGGGTGTGAAGAGTCGGGTGCGCCTCTCATGTTTGCCGCTGCAGACTGCAAACTAGGTCTGTAGCTGAAGGAGAGCGAATCTGTGCATGCAGGATGGGGGGCCTAATCTACTTGGGTGTGTAATGCGTAAACTAACTGGAAGGGGACTGAGCAGCAGGGCAGACTGCAGCTGTTGGCGTGTGTATCGTGCCAATTCGTACACGGGCAGCTTACACGGCGTGATCTGGATTGCATGCGAGTTGCTACACGGTGCAGGAGGGCTGGAGCCGTACTTGAGGTATTAAAACCTCGGCGCCTTTCTCGAGATTTCCTAGGCTCGTATGATGTTGGGTTGCTTGGTTGGCATTAGGTTGGAATGCCTGTTTTGGTTTTACTGTCCTGTTCTTGTTACATGTTGGCCGTTGTCATCCCACCGCGCAGCCCCACGATACAGTTGGAACGGATTGGGGGCTGCGCGCGTTGCATGTACGGTGGTTTCGGCTGTGGTGTGGGAAGAGGGCCCCTGTAAAAACGGATGGGTAGCACATGCATGCGATGTCCCAAGGAGTCAGACACCCCGACAGAACCCGACAGGGACACCCGACGTGACACCCGAAACGCTTGCGGCAGCGGCACACTGTTTGAAGATAACTCCCACTCCTGTCTCCCAATCTCTGTTAGCATGAGGTCCCCCAAGCCGCTCCCCCATGAGGTCAACCCGCAGTAACGGTAACCTCGCAGCCCTCTCGTTCTCCTTCACAATGCACACTTCGGCGCCCCAATCAGGCAGCCGAGTCAAAGCAATTCACCAAGCATTCATGCGATACACTCCTGGCGTCCTGGCCATGCGCTCCGCTTACACGGATGACCCAGGGGTCACTTCACTTGTATCCTCACCCGTTTTCACTGTGCTTTCATCCGTTTATTATCCATCCACTACGTAGGTGCTGGCAGTAACTTCCATACTTCTGATTTGCTTCATACATCTCGTCATCTCCCACCGCCTCCCCCACCGCTACTGCTAGCCTCGGCCCCATATACAGAGGCCACACCTCCACCACCTGTAACAGCCCCGCCGCTAGCGAAAACAGCACCTGCAGCAGCAGCACCCGCACTGGTAGCAGCAGCACCCGCACTAGTAGCACTGGTAGAAGCAGCAGCTGCAGTAACAACGCCGCTGGGGGCAGCAACACTTGTCGCCACATCCGGCAACACAGCAGGCGCCACTGCCACAAACACAGTGGCTGCAGCTGCCCCTGCTCCTCCTGCTGCTGTACCTGCTGCTGTCCCTGGGTGGCTCCATACAGCTGCCTGCGACACTGTCAACGTTGTCGCGGCTGCTGTGGTCGCTGCCTCCCTTCCCATTTGCAGCCCCTGCGGCCCCACCTCCCCGCCAGCTCCTCCCTCCTCCTCCACCTCAGCGACTCCCAAAAGCCCCGCCGAGCCCCGCCCCCGAATCCCCCTCCCAGGCCAGGGCTGCAGCCCCAAGATAGCAGGGTACGGCAACTCCTCCAGCGGGTGACTCCTGCCGTACAACGGTTGCTGACTACCTTCCACCTGCTCCTGCTGATGACGATGGGGGTGTTCTGCCGACTCCCGAGGTCGTTGCTCTCCTCCTCTTCCGCTGTCGCTCCTGCTAGTGCTGCTGTTGCTATTACCGACAGCCGTGGTATGTAGTCTCCCGGCTACTGCCAGATTGGTGCCGCTCCTGCTGCTGCCGCCGGGGGCAACCCCTGTGCCTTCACAACTGGTGTAGCTGCAACTGCTGCTAGGGCTGCTACTGCAATGGTGGTTGTCATCACCGGTGTTGCCGTTGCTGGCATTGGAGCAGTCCATGTCAGCGGACTGCTGCTGCTGCTGCTGCTGCTGGTGGTGCCGCTGCTGCGTCCCCTGCTGCCCACCTTGCCGTTGCTGCTCTCGTTGTTGGTGGTGAGGGCGGGTAGTAAGGCGTCGGTTACGAAGGTACTGAACGCTGCTATGTTGCTGTCCCCCTGCTGACGCTGTCACCTGCGTCTGCCCCCATGCACCTGCTGCTGCTGTCGTACCGCTGCTGCCGGCGACACCCGGTGCCTCCAACTGCCCCCGGTGCGGCGGGCGATGGAAGGCGAAGGGCAGGCCGCGCAGGGAGGCCTCCGGGGCCCTCCACCAGCAGCCGCCCTGGGGGAGGGGGGCGGGAGGAAGGGGGGGGCATGTGTTTTGTGGGGGAGCGGGTTAGAGGAGAACCAAACCACAAGTGAGGGCAAAGCGCTGGGGATAGGGGGAAGCAGTTGGGGGGAGAGGCAAAGAGGAGGAGACCAACTAACCATTCCCTGTGAGTACGGTATCCCTGTGGGTGGGGGAGGTTGCATGGGGAAAGGCAGCATGTTGCCCATTGTGTGATTTTCTTCATTAAAAAACCACATGTGGCTTCATTTCCATTTTGCTATATCGGTATCATCTAACCCCTCTTCAACACCTCCTCCTCCTCCCCACCCACTCACCTGCCAGTCCCGTGGGTCGGTTGCGCCCCGCCTGCCGCCCGCCAGCAGTGACTTGGCCCAATCGGCGCTCATTGCCACCTGGGGGCCGCGGGGGGAGGAGGGGGATGATGATGAGGAGGACGAGGAGGATAAGCAGGAGGAGGAGGAGGATAAGGAGGCTAAGGTTCTACATCCCCCCCCCACCGTGAACACGAATGCCGCCGCCATTGCCAGCGCCGTGATGACCACGGTGGCGGGCGAGGTGAGGAACTTCAGGTAGCCGGCTAGCCCCATGACGGAGAAGAAGGTGGGGATGCCTGGGGGGGTGTAGGTGGGGGTGTAAGCAGGGGTAGAGGTTTAGGATCAGCATGTACCGTACAAGGTGCGCCAGGGATGGGACAAGAGGTGAAGGGTAACACATCCTCCTCCTCTCCCACCCCGCATGGCCCCTGCCCAAGCTGCTGCTGTGCGCGTACCTTACCACCTGTCCTCCCTTCCCCCTCACTCCCCCCCTTGCCCCCACCTGCCAGGAACAGCGCCACCGCGGCCCGCCAGCGCCCCTCGCACCTCGCCTCCCAGTGGCGCTGAAAGTCGCGGCGGGGCCCGGGGGGCGCGGAGCCGGGGCTGGGGGGCGGGGGCGGAGGTGGAAGCGGGTGTGGGTGAGGAGAGGTGCATGTGGGTGATGGTGAGGGGGCAGAGTGTGGTGGTGGGGGAGCTAACTTGGCTCTGGGAGGTTTGTCGGCAGGTTGGGTTGCCCAGTCTCCTCTTGCCCTCCTACCACCACAACACCACCATCCCTGTTGCCCCCACAGCCCGGTTCCCGCCTCCCTGGGGCCACCCGGCCCGCCCCCCACATGTGGTCCGCCGCCCACTCCCGCAGCCGCCACAGGTACTCCGCCTCCTCCGCCTCGCTGAGGTAGCTGAGGGGGGGAGGGGGGGCGGGAGGGGGGGAATAGGAATACACAGTCCGCATTAGGCTACAGCATAGGACTGTGTATGGTCATAGGGGGCGGGAGGGGGCGAGGGCGGGGGATTCAGAAAGAAGCCAAACCAGAGGAAACCATAAGGAGTGGCGTTGGGGGCGCTGATGGTCGCTGAGGACACATGTCTTAAAGATGGACTTGCAGTGCGAGTGGCGTAAAACGTTACCCACCTTTTCCCTATCTTGACCACGCTGCTGAGCATCAGGGTACACAGCACACAGCTGTTGAGTTCAAAGCCCACCTGGGGTGGGCAACAGCGGGAGAGTAGGGGCGCCAAGTGCACTGTTGACATGCATGATAAGTAGTTAGGAGTCCAGGGCTGTTGAGACGTGTTAGCTTTACCACCGCGGCTTCGTGTGAATATGCTTTAAAGGAGCTAACAGCATCTGAAGGTAACCGCAGCTAGGGTTCAGCTGGACGGTTGGTGAATAGCGGTATGGTTGTTACCGTACAGATTACTATGTCATCGTGTAACGTAGCTACGTAGGGCATACCGTGAGCGCTGTCGCCAAGCTAAAGAAAGGTAGGACTGGGTCATTGGACGACGCTGTGTACTGAAAGTCATAGAACGCACTGACCGCGAATCCGGCGGTCAATGCCCCGAGCTGCGCGACGCATTTCAACATCTCGACTGCTTCATCCACATCTCTGCGGTTCTTCTCAACATAACGCGTCCATAGGGTTCGACAATTGTGAAGCAGCTGCTGCTCCACGCAATAGGCTCGCCATTGGCGGAAGAGCTCCCTGGTAACATAACGTCTTTATGAGGATCACAAAAGGCAGACATGAAGGTGTGTTCTACAAGTAGCTAGGAACCCTACCTTTGCGATGCCTTCGCGTCGGCATTCTGGCGCACGAGTGCGCGATGCTCAACGTCATCGTGGCGCCAGGCCCGTTGCTCCTCCCTAAAAGCGCGAGAAGAAGATGTTTCCCAGCCGCTAAGCAGAGTTTCCAAAGCTTGCGCCAGTGTGCTGCTTGCCCCAGAGGGCGGTCAACTGCCCAAGTCACACTAACAGCGCAAACATCGAAAATTTGTGGACATCGTGCTTCCGGCGCGCTTATCAAACTAACAACAGTATGAATGAACCTTTAATTTCTGCTCCCGTCAGAAACTCCGAAACCTACAGTTGCCAGCACCGCTTCTGCGCTTGTATGTACAATGGCTAGCGGCTTACAACTTTTTGAAGATTTCAGGGATAAGCCGAATGTCGCCCAAGGATAGGGATAGCATCGTACAAAGGTCGTAAAGCAACACCCTCGGATGCGCACCTCCTAGTTACATCATTTCGGTTAACACCTGTGACCACTGCTGCTTTCCAGTGCTACTGACTACCTGTTACCCAGATAGTCGCGCGTTGTGGAAAGGTCGCAACAACTGCTCCTGGATGCTCCGCCATTTTGCCTCACTTCCTAGATTGGCCTCAGCTAGCTATCACAGTCGAGCCACGGCTGCAATTTTCCCACTCCTTAAGCTTCAACGTGGCCTTGCGACTTCGCCCGAAGACGTCCGCTGTAAAGCTTCTGCTGTTGCTGCCTCTGTAAGCATGGCGGACGCAGATACCGCCATTGCTCCAGATGTATTCCACATGGGCCCCGGCACGTTAAGGTACGGTACGCCGCTTCCCAGTCTAACCCTCTTCCACCGCAACACACTGCTTTGCATACCCGGTGCTTTAGCTGCTGGCCCTCGTTGCCTACCGGTACCTAGTGATGCCGGTTGCGTTTATTTACGCTTGCCGCGCAACTGCTTCGCACAGGATCTCCCGTACGGCCCTGCACGGCAAGCTGCGGGCCCGCGTGCTGGAGCGGCTGCGAGCGGTGTTGCCGGAGGAGCGGCGGGGGCTGGTGTATCTGGAGGTGGGGGGTGCGGGCGGGAGTTAACACACACAAGGAGCGGTGGCTAGGAATTGTTACCAAGACCTCCCTCCGCCCCTTCTCCCTCCCCCTCCCACCCGCCAACACACCCCAGGGCGGCAAGGATGAGACGCTCTACAGCTCAGACACGGAACGACTCTTCAGGTGAGGGTGGGGGGAAGGGAGGGGCAGGGAGTTGAGGGTCAGGGGTCGGCGGTGTGCTCCTCCTCTTCCACCCGGCCCCATACCACCCCCCGGCCCCGCCACGTCATGTCATGTCATGTCACGTGCTCACGTCCTGTCATGCCCCGAGTCATGCCAGGCAGGAGTCGTACTTCCACTACCTGTTCGGAGTGCAAGAGGCGGACTGGTGCGGGGCCTTGTGCGTCAAAACGGTGCGACATAGCGTAGGGGTATACGCCGTATACCGTACAGCAATTTACGTCATTCCGTACGACAGGCAAATGCCGGTCATCTAGTCCTTCGCACGTTACAGCTATCTACCGCTCACGAAGACGACGTGTACTTGTATTTGTTGTCCTCATGTCATGCCATTGGGAGCTGGGACCCTAAGCCCTAACATACATTTTTCCATTCTAAGCCTTTTCGTCTTTCCTTCCGAACCGCCGTACGACGGTTCTCAATCAGCTGTTTCCTCTTTACCCACCCTGCAGGGCCGTACCCTGCTGTTCATGCCCCGCCTGCCCGACTCCTACGCCGTGTGGATGGGGCGGCTCAAGAGCCCCGAGGAGTACCGGATCAAGTACGGAGTGGATGCCGTACACTACCTGGACGAGATGGTCGAGGTGATCCGCGGCATGGGGCCGCCCAGCTGCCTGCATGTGCTGCGGGGCAGGAACACGGACAGGTGGGTGGCGGGGGGGCGGGGGGGGGGCAAAGAGGAGGAAACGGACGAGGCAGCTAACAGGTGCTGCAGGGGGCAAAGAGGAGGAAGCGGACGAGCTGTACGACTGGGCTGCGGGGACGGGGGCGGGGAGGGGAGAGCGCGGTGGGGTTCTGGTGGACTGGGTGGCGGTGGTGGGTGTGGGACAACTCCACAGTATAGTACCGTAACGCCACGCCCCAACCCCTAACCTGCACGCCCCCTCTTCCCCCGCCCCACCCCCCAGCGACCTGCCCGTGGGTCCCCCCGCTCCCCCCCTGGAGGGAGTGCCGCTGGAAACCGACACGCTGTTTGATGTGCTGACAGAGTGCCGAGTGGTGAGGGCGGGGGGGGGAGGAACGGGAGGGGTCGTACACTGGTTACCGTACTAGAAACGTTATGTACGGCATGTACTGGGACACGACACCTTCGCATCGATAGCACCGTTCGACGCCCATCTGCGGTCTACAGACCAAGATCCCGGAGGAGATCGAGATCATCCGTTACGTCAACAAGATTGGATCCGAGGGCCACATCGCCATGATGCGAGCCTGCCGACCGGGTGTCATGGAGTACCAGCTGGAGTCTACATTCCTACACCACTGCTACAGCCGCGGGGGGTGCCGCACCTACAGCTACATCCCCATTGCGGCCAGCGGGCCCAATGGGGCCATCCTGCATTATGGACACGCGGGGGCGCCGAATGGTAGGAGGTTGGCGCGATATGTGGTGGTAGCAGTAGCAGTAAGTAATTGCGGTTTGATGGGTGTGGCTGTTGTCGGCTGCTATGGTTGCTGTCCATGCTAAACGTGTTTGGTTTCTCCCAGTAGTCACTCGAGCTTTCCTGCCTACCTATCCGCTCTCGCCCCTGCTATGTCCATTAACTCCTCGCATCCCTCGTCCGCCCCGTGCCATTCACTTTGTGTGCAGCATTTGTATAGCTCTGACTCCCCTGTCATTTGTGCATTCTTCCCCTCCCTTCCCCCGGCCCCACCCCACCCCAACCCCACCACACATTGGAATTTCTTTTTTCACCCCAACCCCCACCCCAACCCCAGACCGGCAGACCCGCTCGGGCGACCTGGCGCTGCTAGACTGCGGGTGCGCGTACTACGTGTACGGCAGCGACATCACCACCACGTGGCCCGTGGGTCAGTCGTCAGTGTGGGAGATAGCAAATGGCAGGGGCGTGAGAGGGGCAGCGCCACTGGTGACCCGTGGGTCACTAGCAGCCCATGGCATCAGTGTGCCATTCTCGAATGCCCATTGTAAAACCATTGGAACATGTTAACATTACTGCATGACCCACGGGTCATTAACTTTGCGAAATTCCTCCCCGCCGTTTCCTCCTCCAGACCAATAACTTACTAACCCGTAAACCCCAAACCCCTTTTATCCCCCCCCCAGATGGCAAGTTCACTGCTCGCCAGCGGGTCATCTACCAGGCCGTGTTGGGCGCGCAGCGGGCGGTGCTGGGGGCCATGAAGCCGGGCGTGGCATGGGGGGTGAGAGGGGGCGTGGCGTGGGAGCGTGGGAGCGGGGGGGAGCCGCTTCTCCTTTCCTGTCTCTCTCTCTCTCTCTCCCTGCCTTACCGGTACCTTCCCAACAAGCCTCCCAGCGGCCCTCCACCATGCTTTGGGTGCGCTAGCTCCCTCGTAATACTCCTCGTACCTTTTCGACTGACTGGGTTTGGCGAGAGTATTACCGCTGCCCCCCGCCTGCTCCCTCCCCGTACCTTTTCGACTGACTGGGTTTGGCGAGAGTATTACCGCTGCCCCCCGCCTGCTCCCTCCCCTTTCCCACCCCCTTCCCTCTCCCCCTCCTGCCTGTTCAGGACATGCACGCACTGGCTTACCGGCGGCTGCTGTCGGGGCTGCTGTCGGGGGGACTGCTGCGGGTGGAGGGGCGGGGGGGCGGGCAGGGGGCTGCGGGTGTGGAGGGGGGGCAGGAGGCTGCGGCGGTGGAGGAGCTGTTGGAGGCGGACATCGGGGCGCTGTTCATGCCACATGGTGGGGCGGGGGTGGGGGGGTTCGGGCATAGATTAGAGGTGGTGGTGGTGGTGGTGGTGGGCGGGGATGCTAGGGCGGCTAGGTGGGGTTGGCTGGCTTATTAAGATGATGAGGGATCAGGTTACTATTCCGGTACCGACACCCCCCTACTCCCTACACCTGCTTGTTGCCCCCTTGCCTCACGCTCGCTCCTCCTCTGCTCCGTCACGAGTACAGTCACCTCCTGCCTCCACCCCCTCCTGCCTCCTCCTGCCGCTCCCCTCCCTCCGTACCTCACTAACAGGTCTGGGTCACTTCCTAGGACTGGACACCCACGACGTGGGCGGCTACTGCTCCTCACCCTCCCCCTCCTCCTCAACCACCTCCCCACCCACCTCCTCCACCACCTGCCCGCCCCGCCCCGCCCGCCCCGGCTTCAACCGCCTGCGTACCAACCGCACGCTGCAGGTGTGTTAAAATAACTGGCCGCGAGGCGAAACGTACTTTGATTGCCGAAAGATGGAGTCCTCCCACAGAAACGCCACAAGTGAAGTAGAGTCCCTTGGCTTTGTAGTACGGTAATACAGCTATCGAGTAGTATTGGAGTGAATGAGAAGCAGTAATGGCAGTGTCGTAACGCGACCGGACCTAAGGACCGGAGTAGTCATTAGATAAGTAGGTAGTAATCGGCAACCGTCACTGGCATGTGTAAGCTGGAAGTAGATAAGCTGGAAGTAGTTAAGCTGGAGTTGTCGCTGGACAGGGGTGTATGTGCAGGTGGGGGTTGGGCGCGTGAGATCCCACTCCCCCCCGCTGTGCCCCGGCGGGTGCTGCTGCGACGGCCTCCCCCGAATCCTGTGTTGGCCCCACTTCTATTCGCGCATGCACTGCCCCCTCGTGCACTCCCTCGTGCCTCTCGCATGCATCCATGGGGTTTGTACTCTCATGCAAATTGGATTGGATTTTCCGTACCCCACCCCCGCGCTTCTTGCCCTTCTGCGCGCCTCCCTGCCCCCCGCCCTGCAACTCGCAGGCGGGTATGGTGATCACGGTTGAGCCCGGGTGCTACTTCAATCCGGCGCTTCTGCTGCCGGCTTTGGAGGTAGGAGGGAAGGCGGATGGGGAAGAGGCCTGGAGGCGGGGGTCTGCGGAAAGGGGATATGAGGCGTCTGACGCCCCGCAGCGCTCGGTCTCATGCTGCACAGCCGCTAATTGCCGTACCAGCACACGAGCTTTGGCTGCTACATATCTCGATGTTGCCTTTGGACGGTTGCAATGACTCCGAACCACATTTTGGATTTATGCTTTCACTTCTTCATTTGGTCCCCAGAGGTTGAAAACCTGTCCATATGGCCGGCCCGTGCAGGATAAGGTCAAGAGCCGATACCTGGTTCGGGACGCCATCCTCGCGCACATGGACATGGGAGGGGTACGACTGGAGGACAATGTGGTGGTCACGGAGAGCGGCGCGGAGAGCCTCACACACGTGCCCAGGACACCGGAGGAGATTGAAACAGTGATGAAGGGCGGAGCCTGGCCGTGAGGCTCCGGAGGAAGCAGCCATAAAGGGGATTGTTGGACTCGGAAATTAAAATCTGGAAAGCTTGCGGGCTCTCTTGGGGCTTTTCAATTATCCCAAGTTGTTCGTCGGAACCACAGGTAATACATCCTGTCGGTACCTGTGGTTGCGACATAATGGATTACCGCTACGCGGTACCGTATACCGGGTCAGGCGAATCGGCCACGATGGCGACACATGCTGGTTTTCGGTAGACGTACCCGAAGCCCTCAAGCTTATGAAAGAAATGATGAGATTACCCAGGATTACCGGTAGTGCTGCTATCGGCGGTACGATACTGTCAGGAGGTTCGGCACGGCTGACTCTCCTTGGTTATACTCTTATACACAGTCTAGACATGGAGAAAAGGATACATAACGGTACAGACAGAAGTCCATGCTCGTCTTGCCTTTGTAACGATGTCAAGGCACGCATGCACGGGTCTTGCGGCCTCGCCAGGCAACGACAGGTTTCTATACACTGTTTTTATGCGTCGTGGCATATATGCTATTCGCATTGACGATAGAAACGCCTCGCCGTGAACACATGTCTGCAAAAGGGATGCCCCGCACACCATTTTGTTGGAGACTCGGGGCAGCTCGGGGCGAACAAATGTCATGATATTCCAGAGCATCAGCTTATCTTGTATTGTAACTGTGTGTGACGTTCGCCATATTATAACCAACGATGGGTTGTCGTATTGTTCGCCAACTGCGCTGCGTCGTAACTTCTATGTGGGCTTGGAAGCCCGCAAGAAGCTTTCCATTGCAGAATACGTAATTATATAACATAATTGGCAAGCCTTGCTTAACGATCTGACCCTGGCCTCTATCGTGACCGCATGCATGTCGTGGTTGTCTTGTCGTGTTGGCAAAGCTTCCTAGCACATGCGCTGTTCGCTACTAGCTTGCTAATGATGCCCTAGGATATACTCAAAGGCTGAGCTGTGCCGGTCGGATAAGTGCGGGAAGCATGTATTACCAGTCGCACCTTGGTGACCATCGACGAGTTGAATCGCTCAGCGGTGACGCCCTTCGTCGTCATATTCTTATCAAAGCTGCAAAACGAGTAAGCTGGGAGCTCATTCAGTTGTAGAGTCATTGACGGCAACACTCTTTGGTGAGAGTCGGACGTTTTCCCTTACAGGCTGTCCAGCAAGCCGCACGCCGTTACTCCCTGACTACTATCCATCCTCCAATTCGTCGGCGTATGCTTGTTATCGACCTGGAGCTGCTGTGCAGGTACCGATATGCCATATGCCATTACGGTTATAAAGCACAAGGTGCACGTGTTTGCCCGTCGTTTTATACTTCTGGTAGTTGCTCATTATTTTCCTTACTGTAACGACTACGTTACTTACGACGTCGGAGTCGGTCTCCCAACCGCCTTTGCATGGATGCAGTGGCGTATGTTCGAAGGACTGCCCTGGCGAGCACTGCATTGTTGAAAGAGACGGTGTAAGGAATTTTCTGGAAGCAGTGCGACCGCATTTCCGTCTAGCGGCATGGAGCAAGGCCAGCAACGCATGGACCAGCGCAGCGCTGCAAGAACTCGATCCGCAAGCCGATTTTTTCCCACGCCGGTACGTATGCACATTCATCTGTTACAACAATGGGCGTGACCTGATGCCGACGGGTAACTGTTTTGTCGTGACTGTAATGAAAGGTTGACCAGCGTGACCTTCGGGATATCAGCATTAGCTGCTTTCCTTCTCTCAAACGCAACAAGAAATCGTTGATGTAAACAAAGGCCGCTACGGCATATGCAACACCTATCGGGGTTTCTCCTTAGGGCGCCCTTGCACTTTTGTCGTCATGCGCCAAAGTGCTTTTGGTACCTCCTCCAGGGCATGTACCAACACGCATGCCTGTACGGATACGCTTAAGCTGCATTTTAACCTGGCTTTCCCCTCATCATCTACAGGCCCTCTGCTGGCACCGGCGTGGGCATTGCCGGCAAACCAATAGCTCCAAACGCAGCAGCAGGGCCAGCAGCAGCAGCCGCAGCAATGGCGGTGGCAGTACCGGTAGAGGGCGAAACGTTGCAGGACCAGCAAACTATGTCGTCAGTGGGAACGCCACAGCTGGCTTCGCCGTCGACAGCATTGCCTGTTGAGGCTATAAGTGCCCCGGTAACGGCGACTGACATTGACGAGCTGTCGTCACCAACTGCCGCAACCAACAACCAGGCGACGATAATCGACGACGGCGAGCCCACTTACCCGGAAGACGTAATCATCTTGGCTGTTGATCGTAATTGCTTTGTGCATATGGCCGAGAACGTGATTGAAGTCGAGCCGTTGGTTGCTACCAACAGTCACAACGGTTGTGCAGTACAGTCCAACGATGAAGACAGCCATTACACGCACGGGTATCAGTACGACAGCAGCAATGACGTACTCACTCGCCTGGCTACCGTACTTCTGCGGTACCTGGCCATTCCGCATTTCACATCCGCAACAGCAACCACCGTGGCGGCAACTGCCAGGTTCATTGACACCCCCGACGGCCCGTGTTCGATCGGCGTTGGATTACCATTTAAATCGCCCGTACTTCCAGTCCCGGTCGAGATCTGCCGGTTGGGTCTGGACAAAGTACGGTTCGGTAAAGACCTCAGCACTTGCAGTCTCGACCTCGGCAACCTTGACTGCACGGGCTATGGCGAAAGCCTTGTCGTACACTCGGTCCGGACCGTTGAAGCCGTTGCTCATTTACAGAGCGGTGGCAAGGGCGGTGGTTTCGTCGCTGATCGTTCAAATGCAGTACGCCAAGCCCGCAACAGCGGACAGCTACAGCAACAGCGGCCATCGGCGGTTAAGGCCAACAGCCAAGCCTTCTCACCCGCGTCTTCAACCCAGGCGCCGTATCCCCCGCTGCTCTGTGGTGCCTACCCTCGCGTGAACCCTGACGAATTGCTTTGGGGCGAGGAGCTGCCTCTATCAGGGCAGGAGCTGGATTGCCGAGCTGCGCCCGAGGACACGTCAGCTCCCATTTCCGTAAGCGGATGGCCCCAGATGGAGTTTATCGAGATGGTGGATTTGGGGTTTGAGGACATCGGTGCTGGGAATGCACTGTACGGCAGTAGTAATGCAACAACAACAGCAGAAGTAGCAGCGCCGACAAGAGGCAGCAGTACGACAGCTACAGCACCATTGTACGGCGAGAACGCAGCAACTGCAACTGCTGTTACGGCCATGGCTATTGCCACCGCTGTGGCGCCACCTCCCATGCATGGCACGTCCATGCCAAGCCCTGAAGGGTCAACTTCTTCTGGCTCCTTAACGAGGTCGTCAATGCTCCTGCTGCCGGCGTCTTCTTTGGGTCCTCGTGCCTCCCATTCTTTCTCCTCCCCTTTCTCCACAACAGCCGCCACTGTCACGGCTACAGCTACGTCTGCCCCCATAGCGCGCACGCTGAGGGATGTCGTACTAGCCGCAGAAGGGGACCCTGCGTGCATCGCCTTGGGTGGAAAGACGGGAGGCCAGCGAGATCCCCACATGCAGCAGCGGGGGCACAGAAGGAGATCGCAGCTCCAACAGCTAAGGCAGCATCGTCGTCTCTCGCCCGGTGTGTACGGGTTAGATCCGCAGGCATGCCTACCTTCAGCATCATCATCGCCAGCCTGGGATCCAAGTTATGGGGATACACGTGGCAATAACGCTGCCGTTGGTACTGTTACGGCCTCAACGGTAATACCGGTGGCCAACAGTGAGACGGTCAGTGGCCGAGGAATGCAGGTTGTGCCAAATCGCCGCAGCATGATCGGGAGCAGCACTGGCGATGTCAGTAGCGGCAACAGTGACCTTGTTGCCACCGCCGCCGCCTCTGGCGGCGGTAGTGGCGGTGTCAGCGCTTACATCAGCGTTTGCAGTAGCGGCAGCAGCAGCAGCAAGACTAAAGCGGCTACGGCTGTTAGTACGGCAATGCGGTCCCTTAGCAGTAATGGTGGCGGTGGCAACGGCAGCCGACGCCAAGCGCGCTTGACACTGGCGCTTGCAGCGTGCTTTGGCCGGCGTGCACCTGCTGCCCCGATACCACAGCAGGAGCCAGTTAGAAACAGTACGGCGGAAGCAGTAGCAGCGGCGGCGACTGAAGAGGCAGCGGGCGCCTCCTTGCCTTCCCGGGCGAGTAACAGTTTCACCGCCGTAATGGCCAAGGCAGTTCGCCTGGTGTCATTTCGCAGGCTTTCTCTGCCGCCGGGGACCGCACCCGGCGTAGACGCTGGCGGCAGCGGAACCAGCAGCTGCAGAAGGAAGAGCGGTGACATGTACAGCGCGGCCAACAAGACGACGAAGGGAAGCAGCGGTAACAGCAGCAGCAGCGGCGTCGACGGGGAGAAGGCTGTGGGCAGTGAAACTGAGTCGCAAGCCGGGCGGCAGCAGCGGGGTCTGGGTATGCCAAGGCTGAGGCCCACCGCTGCGGCTGTGTCCCTGGCTGTAGCTGGAGTGAGAGTCACGGAGGGATCCGGCTTGGATGGTGGGGCGGTAGCGCTGGTGACCAAGCGTCCGTTCTCGCCGCCTCCCTCGGAAGCTGCCGCTCGCGTGCTGAGTTTGCCTCCGCCGGGGAGTGGGGGCTTGGGCTGCTCCGCACTCTCTGAGCCGGGCATGTCTGCCGTGGGGGAGGTCGTGGGAGCGGCTTGGGCTGGCATTGCGGCGCGGCAGCAGCTAGGATTGTAAACTGGAAGGGGGATGCATCTGCTGAGATTGTGAACTGGCATGGATTGGAAAGGTTTAATGTTGGAGTCCGTATGTCGCACAGTTGCAACAGCGAATGTGGACGGCAGTCCTGGTATGCATGTGCGTGTTCAAAGAAGTTGCAATGGCACGGTTTCGGAGTGGTGGCTTAATTGTATTACTAATGATGTCCTTTGTGTAGATGAGAAAGTATAAAGTACTGCGAAGACGGCTGTTGGTGGTTCAACGGTCCACACCGTTTCACGCAACATGGCGTCGCATAGGCATCGCGACTGACAGCATATGCGCATGAGTGATGAAAGCAAGGCTCACGATGCGAGAGACGGTTAGAGTTGTGGGTCGTAAACGACCAAGGTTTTTTCAGTGATGGCAGAGACAGCGTTGTTGCTTTGCATTTTCGTCGGTCTTGAAGCTCCATGTAAGTGTATGGCGTTTGATGTGGTAGCTGGTTCCATAGGTACGTTGAACAACGGCGTTCTGCAATGGGCACGGCTTTAGCAACTGTATGACTAATGTGCTGTGTATTGCACGTATGCTTAGCCGCAGGTTTTTCCTTCCTAAATGTTTGCTCTTAAAATGCTGAGACATGCTACATCCCATGTTAACTTGCTTAAGTACGCTACAACCAGACCGAAGCGATCTCATGGCCTGCCCAAGTGCATGTGTGGCATGGAGGGCTGACGGTGTGTTGTGGTGAGGGAGGAAGTGACGTGGCTGTTCACGAGGGCGGCGCGTGGGTGTCACGTTTGGGAGCGTCAGCTGGCAGCGTAGGGACATACAATGGGGTTTTTACATGGCGAGCGGAAGGCCCAAATTGTGCCAATGGGCACTGCGGCCCTTGGGGGCAAGTTGTCTTGTAAGAATGGCAAGGGTGTTGGCGACCAGGGCGTAACAGAGGCGTGCACATAACTCAAAGCACTTTCCTATCAGTTGCCCTCGCTGTCACCCTCATCCCAGTCCTGGCTGTGGTTATCCATGTCGTCGTCCCCCTCGTCCCCCACATCCGAGTCTGTTCCCTCATCCTCGTGGCTAGCGGAAACTTCCACATAGCTGCCCGCAGGCACATCCTCCTCCTCAGACTGGTAGACGGCAGGCAAGCGCATTACTACGCCTGTTTTGGTAGGCACGCTGGTTGGCTCCATACCTCTCAGTCCATGCTGGTTTCCAGCTGGGAGCCTCCGCAACTCAAGGAAGGGTATGCGTTTGGCAATAAGGCGTTCAGCAAGCTCAGGAATGCCTTCCAGTTCGGGGCCCTGTACGACATCAGACTCCCAACGACCCAACCGGGGTAGGGGCGCTGGACCAGCCTAAGTCAGTATGGATTGTTGTATTGTAGTATTGTGACATTGTTGTATGTCGCATTGTTGCATCTGTCCGTTCCGAACAACCTGTCGAGAGCAATAACACCCCTGCTCTGACAGCTTTGCCGATTTTTTCCCCAAAGTACACTATAATATAGATAAATTTGCACTGCGTTTCGCACGTCTGCGGGCAACACTACACGCTCCAACCGCAGGACAGCCGAGGGGCAGCGCACCAGGCAAATAACAATGAGGGCAGCGTGAGAGTCTTTCAACGTGTAGCGCCTGGAACCCAACTGGGCTCCTCAGTAGGCCACGTCGTCATGAACCGCGGTGATGACGATGACGTCTGCACTAAGGCCGACATGCACATCGCGGACCTAATGTACCTTTACGACATGGACATGGTGACGGCGCTGAACATTTTCTTCAAGAAGGAGAAGGCGCCGTTCGGCGGATTTTACCACATCTCTGACGTGACTAAGGAGCTGGAGCGCCTCACAGCCGAGAAATCCAACAAGGCGGCGGAGCTGAAGGGCTACCTGGACAGCTTCGCGAAACAGCAGGGATTCAGCGTAAAGGCGTTCGAGGAGTGGCGGCAGGTCATCTACGCAAAGGACCGGTGGGACCGCTTGGCCCAACCCCTGAAGACGCGCACCGAGGATCTGACCTTCCTGCGCAGCCTCATCAACGACGCGGGCAGCTGCATCCAGCCCTTTAAGAATGCCGTGCTTGCTCTTGTGGTGACAGCGGAGAAGAAGGGCCTCAAATAAGTGACCAAGCAAGGTATGCCGAGGTGGTTGTGAGGGGGAGTCTGTCATGGAAGTCTGTGGTAGCGGGACAAAGTGAGGATGGGGAGGGAGCTAACTTAAAACTGCAGTCGGAGCCCCACATGAGTCGATAGTGCTGCAAACTTGATCGCCCCTTCGGTCTCCTACCCCTCCCCCCTCCTCCCGGCGGCGCGGCACATGTCTTCCTAGTGTTACCACGCAAGGCGGCTTCTTCCTAAAGTCGTCTCGGTTTACGGTAAGCAACGATTCGGTAAGTAATTTGAGATGCGTGCTTCTAGGATAGTGTCTTCGAATGCGCTCACTGCATGAGTCGGGATATGGGATTGGGAGTTTGGGACTCGTTGTTTCACTAATATAATTTTTCCCCCTCCTCCCAGGCAACTCTCCCCCTGACGCTTCGTGTGTTGTTTTTTACTGTTCCCCCCTTCCCCCCCTCCCGCGCTTCCCTCAGTCAACAGCTGGGAGGTCGTGAGCTCCGCCGCCCGGGGCCGGCGGGGCTGGCGGCTGAGGGCGGCCGCGAAGGAGCCGGCCGGGGAGTAAATGGGATTAGGTGCGGCGGCGCCGCGGGAGATCGTCGATGGCTTGGTGGGTGGCTTGACAGCTGGCTCTCTGGCTGGGTCTTGACCGGCATGTCCCATGCTGCACACATGCAGTGGCGGAAAGCACAGGAAGGAGGCTGGGAGGCACGAGGGGCGTAGAGGTATAAGGCAGCAGGAGAGCAGGACAAGAGGCATGGCCGCATGGGCGGGCTGGGTGTTTAAAGGGGGGTGGGGACGCAAAGGAAGGAGAACAAGGTGAAGGGAAGCCGGAAGAGGTAGCGGCAGGGATGTATTGCAAATCCAGTCGAAGGAGGTACTTAGGCTGGGAGGGGGGGAAGGTGCGGTTGCTTAGGCTGACAGTACCATATCTAAGCCGTATCAAAGTCGTATCTAAGCCGTAAATGCATGACCTGTACGTTGCACTTGTACCGAACATCGGTGACTCCAATTGTGGACCAAACTGCAAGCATAATATGGCGTTGACATGCTGCGGTTTGCTTTCAGAGTGATGTTAGCGGCCATTTCCTTGCTATTTAGAGGCTTGTTACGCCAGTTTAGCGGCCATTTACTTGCTGTACTTGCTGTTTAGACTGCCGGTTTACCGGTAGTGGCCATTACTTGATGTTTAGACTGCCTGTTTAGCGGCCATTTACTTGCGGTTTATACGCCTGTTTAGCGGCCATTCTCATCCTTTCTTACGTATTGTTGGCGGGCGGTTTTCTGTGTGCCGTTGAGCGTCCTGTTTTGGCTCTGTCTTTGGGGTGGTGTGTTCGTGGCCTCCGGTTTGGGTTGTCTTCTGCCCTAGATGAGGTTTGTCGAGGTTTGCTGAGGGGCCCTTTTTTGGCTTCTACCCTCTTGTTTACCTCCTGTGGTTTCTTTTAGGGCTGTGTATCCCATCTTGTTGGCCCGTTGTGGTGCTGTCTCTACGGTTTGTTCCGTTTCTTTTGCAATGTAGGGTTGGGTTCATCACCCGTGTTCCCTTTTAGGGCACCATTGTAACGGTCATTCATTCATTCATTTACTTGCTATTGGGACAGTCCATTTAGCGGCCATTTACTTGCGGTTTAGATGCCCGTTTAGCGGCCATTTACTTGTGGTTTAAGACTGCCCATTTATACGTGTAAGTAAACCATGCAACTATACCAGTTGCAGGGGCGTTGTGTGGCGGCTATGTAGGGCTTAGTTAGCTTGGATCGCGCCGGGTAGGGCCGAACTGTTGATGCACAGCACGATGCAACTACAGTGGAGTAACATGAAGCTGCAAGAAGTTGGTGTACATGAACATGTCCGCTTATATTACACGAACACTTGCGGGCACAAGTCCGTCAAAAAAGGGCCCTCTGGTAGTTAGCGCCTGATCTCCCTCGCCGCACCACCTTTGCCCGTGCCGCCGGTCACTATCGCTCACCTACTGGGTAAGCCGCTTCTTTCGAGGCCGCTTTCCCACTTGGTTTCCGGGAGCCGATATTTTTGACCAATATAGCTGTCACCACGCCAGCCGGGCGCCAGGCAAATACCAGCCCACCAGCTTGCACCCGCCCATTTCCGGGCCAAGTTTATGTTGTTTACTTGTTATAAAGGGCTGGGCTAACTGGGGAAACTAATTACAAGTAGCCGTTTCAGTGATGCCTATGCGTGCCAACACACACTGCTGTCAGGCATGGCCCCCACCGACCCTGAGACGCCGTACGCAACGCCACTTATCATGTGCGCGGCCTGCGAGCTGACGAGCACGGGTGATGGCACTATTGTCCAGCTCGCTCTACATCGCTGTCATCGGCATAGCTGGTGCTAGGTTCCGAGCTTGGCATGGTATACCCGTGCATAAAAGGCAAACGACTACATGGCAGTATATTGGTACGATCATATCATACAATCATATATGTCTTGCTTGGTGCCCAAGATCACCCATACTTGGGGCCCCTTGTACAGCATGCCTCCATCACAGGAAGGCCATGGCCGTACCACAGCCTAACCAACACGGTATTGTGCCAGCCACCTTTCATATGACTACCATCATTGCGCTGTGCGCGCGTCCGACCACAGAACGTCAGTAAAGCAAACACATTCACAGTACCTATGTACAGGGTGGCAAACCCCAAACCACCTAGAATCACAGCTATGGGATGCATTAGGAAGGCGCGAGGGCGACCATCACGTCATGGCGTTTAATGCTGTAAGGGTAAGTTGTTGACGTCAGCATTTAGGGTGAGACGAACTTCCAAGTATGTCTGCATGCCTGCAGCTCACTTGTCCATGTCTTGTCATGGTCCTGCCACCAATGCCGCACGCATCAACCACGCGGCACTACGACGTTCTTCTTAGGCGCGTTGATCTCGCACGCGTTCACCTTCGCGCCAAACCGCAGGGAGCACAACGACTCGTGTGCGAACTCGCGCGTGGGTGCAACGTTGAGGAACATCAGGGTCTTGGCGTCGCCTCCCAGGCACGGCTGCAGCAGGTAGGTCAGCTTCGAGTTGCGGAAGGGGACGTGATCCTGCTTGTTAGCGATGGCCATGATGACGTCGCCTGGTAGGGGTGGACATAGGAAAGGATTAAGAACCGTCACAGGGCTGGTATTGACTGTTGGCTTTGGGGTTCACGGACCAGACAAGGGCGTGTATGGTTTACATCTGTATGCGAGGGCGTTGGCGTGCCAACGCCTTACCAACTTACCGAGTGAGCTGAGGCTCTTGTTGATGGCCTGCGCCTCCTTCAGGCGCAATCCTGTGGCACCGCTTTCCTTGACGCGCTCAGACCCCGCCAGGTCGATCAGGTTCAGGACACCGGACACCTGCGATAAGCAAAGCGTGGATCTGTCAATGCGACCTAAGATGCATACGTAAGCAAGGCGTGCGGAGAACAACTCCTGGGCTAAGCTGCACATTCTCCAGCCATACGCGCTCTCATGCAACCCACCTTGACGTCCGTGGTCTTGTTGTGACCCTCAATGCGCATGATGAAGACCATGTGGCTGCGGGAGGACTGCTCGTTGAGTGCGGTGCAGCCCACGGACCTGTTACAGCACGGAAGTGGGAAAGAATGCCAGCCAAGTCAGGGCTTAGGCAAAATTGATGTGCATTCGAGAGGCAAAGAAGCCGTAAACAGGCGGTACAGGACACCTGGCTAGTCAAGGTGTTAACAGCCTCACCTTTTCTCCATGGCCTGGGCCAGCAGCTGCTCCACCGTCTCCGGCCGGTTGATGTCGACCACGGTCAGCTCGCTCACGGTGGTCACGCCGTTGCTGTCGTGCGACACCTGGCAAGGCAGTGACGTCATGCAAGGTGTCGTGGTTGTGTGTTCAAAGTGCTTGCGTTTATGGGAACCACCACGGACATGAAATCCAAGTGCACATGCCATACCTGGTGCTTCTTGGACTCGTCCTTCTTCCGGCTGAGCAGGTCCCTAATATCCTCGTTGTAGATTTCTAGCATGCTGGCCTGATGGTGTTAGAAGCGGGGCAGATTGGAAAGCATGCGGGTTAGTGTGCTTGGCTAAGCATACTCGACTGGAGTATTCACAACGGAAATCGTACCTGCATGTTGAAGTGCCAGTCCTGCGCCGCCAGCCTCTGCCCGTTTTCAAAAATCTGCTTCATTGCGCGCGGAATTACGCCAGGCTGCTCCCGATTGCCTAGCATCGTGAACGTCTTTCCGCTGCCGGTTTGCCCGTAGGCAAAGATGCAGACCTGCACGTACAAGCATGATAGCGTGAGGTCAGCATGCTGGTATAAGACAGATGGGAGGCAAGTCGGCAAGGAAATGGGGCTCCCCTGCCTCACCTTGTGACCGTCCAGCGCGCTCTGGACCAGCTCCGAGATCTCGTCAAACACATTTTGCTGAGTCGTGCCCGGGAGGAAGACCCGGTCGAAGGCGAAGTTGTGCTTCTGCACGAGCAACGGGACGTTTGTCAGGCACGCGTCACGTTATGGAGTAGAAACTTCCAGGCTGTCGGTGTAACCCATGCAGATGTGACGCTTAGACGCGGCCCTAGGCGTGTCACATACCTGCGGGGCCTGGCCGGCGGAGCTGCTGGGGACCGTGACAGTGAGGCCGCGCTCCACCAGGTCTCCGGTGGCGGGAAAGTCGAGCGACATCTCCGAGTCGTGCGACGAGTCGGCCGCCTCCGCCGAGCTGACGGGCCGTACTCGGCAGTAGACGCGGATGTTGCCTTTGAGGTCCTGCATTAAGCGTCAAGCACAACTTGTGGGACTCAAGCGATTGCGGCAAGACTCGTTGCTAAGCATCCCTACCTGGATGATGTTGTGAAGCTTCCTGCGCATGAGCTCGCCCTCGTAGATGCGGCGCTCCGCGTCCGCTAGCGCCGTCTGAAGGTTCTCCACTTGCGCCTGGACAGCAGCTTTGAAGTATCAATACATGACGCATGCTCTCTCCACAAGCATATCCCCTTAAAAACATAGGCGGTTAGGTTGTGGTTGTACGCTTGTACCTCACCTTCAGCTCAGCGTTTTGTGCGGCTCGAGTTTCAGCCTGCGCATCCGACATGGCCTGCCCCTGCTTGGCGCCGGCGAGCTCCTCGCGCATGGAGGTGATGAGTTTTTGCTGGACAGGGTCAAAGGGAGGCGTACGGAGCATTAGCTGCCAGCTCTTCTAAACAGCAGCATGAGCAGCGACACTAAGGGTGTAGTGAAAGGTTGCATTCCGGGCATACCTGCAGCGTCATCTGGGCTTCCATGGTCGCCTTCTCATTGGTCAGCGTTTCGAGCGTCTCGAGGCTCCTCCCGCCAACGGCCCGGAGCCTGGTGCAGACAAGCCGATGGGAACCTGACTTAGGAGAAGCCTTTACATTGTTTACAAGGATTGACATCTTTCAACACGTACCCTATGATTAGGTCCCCAGAAACCCTGACCACTGATCCAACTCACTTCTCAAGGTCCTCCTTCGCCTTAGCGGCTTCCGCCAGGGCGCGCTCACGCTCCACGCGCATGTTGTCAATGTCAAGGCGCAGCGTGGACAAGTCTCGCACCGCAGCCTCGCGCTCTTCACGCATCTTGCCGACTTGTTCCTGGAAAAGAAGGTTGGAGGAGTGCTTACACAAACATGGCTCACAGAGACCCTAAAAGGACAGGAGCGCGCAGCTTCCTACCCGCTCCAGGGCCAGCTGGTTCTTCGTGCTGCTGAAGTCGCCGGTGAGCCGCGCTACCTGGCCTTGCAGCTCATCCTTGGCGCGCTGCAGTTCGTCACGCTTCACCTTCTCAGCCTCCACCTGCGCCTGCAGCTGGCTGTTGTAGCCTTGCAGCTGGCTGTTGTACTGCATGTTGGTGCGGCAGCTCTCCTCGAGCTCCGCATTCTACGGTAATATGGAAAGGGAGGGACAACGTGGTGAGCCGTCGTACGATCGAAGGTGTTGACAACTGCAACATATATAAGCAACGCTAGATACCCTCTCCTGTAGGACATGGTGCCAAGAGCTGATTACCAACCTTGCGATTGCAGTCCTCCAGCTGCTGAGTGGCCCGCTGCAAATCGGCCTTGAGGCCCTGCAGGTCCATGTGCAACGACGCCACGGTCTGCTCCTTCTCCGCCAGTAACTTCTCCAGCTCGTCCTTGCGCGACTCCTGTACGACGCAAGCAGCATGATAGATCCGTGAAAAAATAAAAGCGAATGAACCCCACGTGTGCCGAATCCCAGATGTCCAGGCTTAGGTACAGACGCCCAGGTACACGCTGTGTCTGCGTACTCGACGCGTACGACAACCCACCAGGTTGCTTAGCAAGCCTGCAAGCTCTGCCATCTTCTGCTGCGTCTCCTCCACCTTCTCAGACAGTTCCTCGCTGCTCTTCTTCCACTGCTCAGACTCCTCGGCGAGCCGGTCACGGGCCACCTTGAGGTGCTTAGCTAGGGCCCTGCACAGGGGTGCGAACATGCTGATATAAGGAAGCACAGACGCGTGCCAAGTACCCAGCAAGGTCAAGCAATCGGGGGGCAAGGAGGACAAGGTTTCCCGTCGCCTTCGGGGGGTTTCGGATGCCGGAAGTGTGAAGACAAGCAGCGGGTTTGCTCCCCATCCCTACCTCATCTCCTTTACCAGGGAAATGTAGGCCTCCACCTTCCGCTCAGGCTTGGCGCCCTTACTAAAGGTTGCGACCTTGTCCAGGACTTGTTCCTCGCTTTGCCCCGTCCTGTCCCTGATCGCGTCCCATCCCTCTTCCTCCATTACGGGTGGCAGCTGGTTTGCAGGTTGACCGTGGCTCGGTCCTGCTCTCGCAGATGCACCTTGCTGGAGAGAGGTTGAGCGCCCACCGGTAGTGTTAGAGCGCGTTGGCCGTGCAGGCCCCTGGCTCGCCGAGAAGTTAGGGCGCTTCGTCTCGGTCATATCTGCAGGAGCCTCGGCCTTCCGCTTGCGATCTAGACCACCAGCCGCTGATGTGTTAGCATTCTGCAAAACAGTCCGCCAGTTACATGTAAGTCCTTTATCACAAACCAGTAACTGGATATAGCTGGTTATTAATAGCAGGTCGTCTGGCAGCCAAAGCTGGCAAAACGAGCTCGGACCATCCCTACCCGGCTGGTCTCGAGAGGCTTGGCTCCCGCAGCAAAGCCACCACCAAAGCCCGGGCGTGGTATTCTGCTTTCCCTACGGTCATCCATTTTGACTCCTGGCAGAAGATGTTGAAGCTGTCTTTAAGCTGTCAGACGTTGAAATTTTTAAGTGGGCATTAAGTTATTTATGGCTAGGGTTAAGCTATACCATGTGTCTATTAACCAGCTATAACATGCATATAGAAGCAATAGGGTGCCGGCAAACGGCGACTAGGCATGAAGTGCACGGACAGGCTATCCTGTCGTACGCAACGAGGGCGTTTCCCGACGCTCTTCTTTGGTCCAATCAACCTTGCGAAGTTCAAGCAGCAGCAAACAGCTGTTTTGGTACGTAGAATGCAGCTCAACGCAAATTCCCTACAATTCAGGGCTCCCGCAAGGTCTGTTCCTAAGCCCCAAGTGAAGTCCAGGCATTCTCTGTCGTCGTCTTCACAATGACTACCCACTTGTTCTATGAAAACCCCCAGGGCTTTTGCGAGACCTCGTGCGCCATGGGCCATCCATGGGCCTGTCAGCCGGTGTTCGACCGTTGCGCATGCTGCTATGAAAGCGCTTATATTTGATTGCGATGGTGTGATTCTGGAATCGGAGGATCTGCACCGGCGCGCATATAATGCAACATTTCGGCATTTTGAGGTGAAATGCGGTGGGTTACTGGCCATGGATGCCGTGGCCGCCTGGACATACATGAGGCACGGAGCGGTTGCCTTATCATCCTTCGCCTTTAGGGCTGGTTACCCCCATGCGCATAGCGCGCATCCAGCTACTGCTGACGGATGTAACGGTCGCTTTGGCATCGAGTCGCTCGGTCCTTTAATACGTAAACACATACCGGTGGTAGTTTACGGAAATTGAAATGTATACCCTTAAGGTCTCTCACCTCGCATGGTGCAGGCGATAATAAGCGCGTCGTGGACTGGGACGAAACCTTCTATGACATGTTGCAAAACACGGTAGGCTCGCCTTGGGGCTGGGCTGCAGGCCGGGAAACGCACCGGCACCAACGCTTGCATCCTCACCCCCATCTGACCTGACCCAAATCAAATGTTCCAGCCCTAGCACCTCTAACCCACATCAGATCTCTGCACGCTGTCCTTGATCACACCCCTCACTATTTCCCCTGATGCCGTACACATTTCCACACCGCTTACTTCTTAACCCAGGTGGGCGGCGGCAAGCCCAAGATGCGCTGGTACTTTGCGCGCAACGGCTGGCCCACCAGCAACGTGCTCAGCGGCCGGGTCCCGGCTTCCCAGGAGGAGCAGGACCACCTCATTGACACGCTGCAGGCAAGGCAGGGGAGGAAAGAAGTGGGCAAGAGCAGCGTGGGCGCCTGCATCACGGGTTTGTCGGTTCAAAACCTTAATACCCAAGGTGGTGGGCTTAAGAGTTCACAAATCTCTGCCCTCGATCCCTATAACGTATGCTTCATGCCTTGCTCTGCAACGACCTCGTGGCCGCCCCTGCACAGGACTGGAAGACGGACAAGTACCAGCAGATGATTGGGTGCGCTGGGCGAGTGACGGGGGGCCGGTCCACGTTGCATGCAGACTGCCTGCAGCCCCGCTCGTCAACAGTCCCCAGGAGGATAGTCCCCAGGAGCGGCTGAGTCCGCCGTCTTTTTGCACACTGCATGAGACGGACCCATGGGTTAATGGGATTACGCTGCTCACACTCTTCCCCTCGACCCCAGGAGCGGCGAGGTGGAGGCACGACCCGGCGTGTTGCGCCTCATGGACGAGGCCCGCGCCGCCGGCCTCAAGCTGGGCGTGTGTTCCGCCGCCACCAAGTCCAGCGTGGTGGCCACGTTGAAGGCGCTGCTGGGGGAGGGGCGCTTCGGGGGGCTGGACTGCTTCCTGGCGGGTGGGGGCGGGGGGGGGGGGTAAGGAACCCGGCAGCGAGTCGCGTGGGGTGTGAAAGAGGAAGAGGGTACGGTGACCAATTGTGTGGCAAGGCTTTACCATAGGGTGTGCGTGTGCATGGGGTGCGGGGCAGAGATGGGGGTGGGAGTGTGGGGTTGTGTGGCGTGGGGGAGTTCCCGGGGCATGGGGAGGTCGTCACGGGGGATACAGACTGGGCTGCGCTGGGCTGCTGGGCTGTTCGCTGTCTGTCTGTATGACTGTCGTAATTCCCAGCACAACGCTTCACGTGTGAGCCTACCAAACCCCGGTTCCGGCTTGTTTGGCTCGACCGGCTCAGGTTCTTGGACACGCGCCACCACGCGCTCATGTTGTTTCCACCGCAGCCACCGACGCCCACCTCCTTGGCGCTGCCCCCACCAGGTGACGATGTGGCTCAGAAGAAGCCCGACCCGCAGATCTACCGAGTGGCGGCTGAGCGGCTGGGGGTCAGCCCGGGGGAGTGCGTGGTGGTGGAGGACAGCATGATCGGGCTGCAGGTGGGGGGAATGCATGACACGCGGGGGGCTGAAGGTGGGGGGAATGCACGGCATGCGGTATGAGCACCATGCGGCATGAATCGCACGATCCCCTCGATGGTGTCACCGAGAGGGCCCCTGTGTCGCCTCCCAACCGCTGCCACCCACCCCGAAACGCGTGTTCCTCTCGCTGCCGTGCCGTACCGTACAGCACCGTACCTGCCTCACGCGCGCGCTGCCGTACTTGCTCCCGCAGGCCGCCCTGGGTGCGGGCATGCGCTGCATCATCACCTACACGCCCTCCACCAAGTCACAGGTGGGGAAGGGAAAACTGGGGACTGCTCCCAAACATTATCTAGTAGGCTTGGGAAGGTGGGGTGTTGTAGGATGGAATTAACATCCTAGACATCTACCGATGTGCGATCGCTTTTAGCGCGCTGTAGCGCTACAACATGGGGAAACCGATGCAATAGCGCATTCGAACTGTGTGTGCTTTATCAGGTGGGCATCTTGAGCCACGTGGCAAAATCACCTGGGATTTTACCGGTACCCTGTTTCATTCGGGTCTTGGCTCTCCGTTCGACCTTAAGAGGGTCTTCCACTAGGGATTCAAGGTGTGCCCGCTCGGGCCGGTAAGTTGAGGCATGCATCGGCCAGGCACTTCGCACAGGCCTGGCAACGCTCTAGCATACATTACAACGGCCAGATACCCAAGTTAGTAAGTCGGAGCAGGCCTGCTACAATCACCATACAATACGGTATTCGGATAACAGCTGTCCAGCAGCCAGCTTTCCGCATGGGAACGGATACCTCCCTCCGCGTCATCGCCCTGATGCATCCCCGCGTCGTGCTCCCCGCGTTCCCGCGTCGCATGCATGCATGCATGTCACGAATGTCAGGAGTTTGTTGGCGCTGAGCTCGTGGTTCCGGAGCTGGGAGACGGCGAGGGTGGTCATGCCAACGTAACTGTACGACAGCTCATGGCGGCAACCCGGCAGGCCGTCGTACTGTCAGTCCCATCGTCATGAGCATGACGAGGTATAGCTAGAGAACCGGAGGGGTGACCCATGGGTCGCTCCCCATCTACTTCATGCCGTCACTCAACATGTACATGCGTAACATCACACGGAATAACCAACAACGCCCACAGGCCTTCCCCGGCGCCGAGCGTATCGTGTGTGAGCTGGGCGGCTACCCCGCCATGATCACGGTGAAGGAGCTGCAGGAGCGGCGGATCGTGCAGGATGACCGCGTGAACTTTGATGTCACAGACACAGGCATCTTCTTCTCGTAGTAGCATCTGAATTAATGCGCTCGTATCACGTATGACCTTGCCATGAGTGTTACTACGAGGGATTTGGGGATGCGTGTTGGAAAGCATGCGGAATGTTTCTGTTCCCCACTTGCTAGGCTGTGCTATATGGTTTCTGCCACCCAGTGAGCGCAGTTAGAGCGAAGTAAGATGCCTTTTTGCGTCGAAAGGGGCTACTGTTTTGTAGTAACTGAGATGAGTATGAGAGGTGTGCTCAGGAGAGGGCGATTTGTTTGCTTATTATAATTTTGTTGTTCCCTGAAAAGGGCAGAGCAGAGCGGTGTGGAGCATAGTGTTCTACAGCAACATGTCTTCCCGCTTGGGACTGAAGGCGCTGTCAATGTAACTTCGCTAAGTGGTATTTGGTTCCCTTGCTTGTATCTTGTACGACAGGAGCATGGCTCGATGCATGCAGAGCGGTGGCAGGTGTCTGACGAGCACTGAGGGGTGGTGGTGGCGGCTGTCGATAGCGCTCAACCCATCTGACGTCGGCCTCATGTTGCATGTGACAACGCGAGGAATGTATGTGTTCTGGTGATTGCTTGTGAGTTATGACTGAGCACATGCAACAGAAGTGGGCTAGGCTATTGGGCATGGCCCATGGTATACCGGTATGAAAACTAACTACCTGGGTGATTAACCTCTACGCATTTTGATGCTAATTGCTGCAGGTCCATCTTGATCGGAGGGCACAGTGTAACTAGCCAAATTCACGAGAGACATCAAAGAGCCACACGCGTTCCGGATGACGCGATTGCGCATCCTGGTTTCGAGCTGTACCTGTTACAATCCCGTGCCTTCCCTACTGTCAAGTAAACTGAACACACGTACCCAACCACCTCCTGCAATCTACCTTGTCCTGTATGCTGTCCACACGCCCCACCCGCATCAGTACTATGCATGTTACTAAACCCACGATTTCGCGACGACGTATCCAGCCAAAGTAGCTACCGGTATTTAACGAGCGGAAAAAAGCACTGGGGCATTAACCGTAACCCAAAAACGCTCTACCCATCTCTGGTCCCCATTGTGTGTAACAAGCTAACATCGCATCAAAACACCGGCGCCGACCTTGGGGAAGCCACACGTAATGTACCGTTGTACCATAACCACACCACACAATCTGCATTTACCGTTCCCACCCACAGAAACGACCACTCACCCCTGCACCTTGCAGGATGGCTGCTAAAGGCACACACGAGGTCAACTACACGTGACAACCGTTTGGAACCGTTAGCGACGAGACCACTGTCAGTCATCGTAACGTCAGCCACTCCAGCCCTGGATTAGGCTATTGCATGCAAGATTGAGCGCGATAAAACCCTAACCCAGGACATGGCATTGGCAACAGCGGTACGGTATACCCGCCGCGGTAAAAAGACGCAATGCACACACACACGCACTATAATTCTTGAACACGCACCCTCAACGAGTTGTTCCTATGCTACCGCTCACAATCCCTCATCACGCAATCCGAATCAGCAGCAGGCAGAGCACAGCTGCAAAGCGCCAAGGTGTGCACATGGCACACACATGCGAAATGCGATAAAAACAAATTCCCACCATTCCTCGAACTCCCAGACGTTATGAGAGGATACGGACGAGCCGAGCCAGCCGCATGTGCCTCTTCTAACATCCAAAATTGATGAGCCCAAATGCACCCCAAAGAAGGAAGTTGCTTTCATTGTCTTTAGCTACTTTGCTGTTCGCATCACACCGGCTGTGCAACATTGAATTGGGAGCACACAGGCGCGACAACACCCGCGGACGCACGGAGGCAAAAAAGAGGGCAGCAGAACGAAACCGCTCGCGCACTACTTAACCACCACCACAACTGCACCACACCCACCACCGCACTACACACGTCACTTACCACGCCGCCTGCAGCCACCAGAAAACACAATCCCATCGACTCTGCTTCTCCCTCTGCTTCACGCGCTGAACTTTCAATGACAGCACACGCGCGTGCTGATGACCCACATCATCCAGCAAACCGTGGCAACCTCGCCTCGATACTGCAACCATGCGCTTCAGTCCCTTCAAGTCAAAAGCCCTTTCCATTATAACCACATGTACGGCGGGTCGTACCGCACCACCACAGCAGGCAAGAACCCTGCACAAGCAAGCCTCAACAGGCCAAGCATACCAAGCAGCCGGGACCGTAAGGGCGTGCACCCAACCTCCCCAACCCGCAGCTCAAGTGCACAACCCTAGGATCAGGCGCCCGTACAGCACAGCGCAGCAAAGGACGGCAACTCCCATCATGACTCCATTCCGCATAGCTGTTAGCTTGAGAGTTGCCTCTTCGAAGAGGCCTCCGCATCTGCTGCCCTCTGCAATGCAGACTGGCAAACCACCAACGGACTACAGACAGCCACCTTGGTAGGTGCGCAGCAGCAACCAAGCTGCGGAGATACGTAAATCTTTGCCAACATTCAAAGCCAAGACAATTCGTAGCAGCTTTGCCCATTTAGCTGGCGCCGGGAGCTACAGTTAAGCCCTTTCTACTTGAAATCAGTGAAGCCGTCGATTCCATTCCGCGCCCAATTAACCCACCTTCGAGCCGGGGCCATAGGCAGTTCAGAACGACCTGCGTACCCAGGAATCCCTTGTTTCACCCTTTGGGTGGCAAACCGCTTGGCAAAGTAACGCAATTTAACCAACTAATCGAGGACAGCTAACAACGACACATCCTACCCAGAAGAACCACCCACAGCGCCGGGATAAATACCCCACAAGAGACTTAGGCAAAGGCGCACAGGCACAAGACAGCGACAACAAATCTTCCCAGGGTTCGGCTCCTGTAGTAGATGCGGACACAAGCCCGGCAATGCCAAGCTCGCGAGTTATCTATCTGACAGGTAGCACACTAGACGAAAACCATTCAAGCCAAGCCATCCAATTGATATGCAGTGCGCGAAGTGACGCAGTTGAAAGTCAGCGCAATAAATAGCGCTTGCGGGAAAGGCATGGAAAGGCCGAAAGGACAGAATGGTAGACAGACGGACGGATTAAATGACGACACCCAACCCAGATGGCGCGCATGCGACGTCCGAAACGCCACAATTATGCTAGGATGATATGGTATTCTGCTCAGCCGCACAGAAATCTGCCTGTACGATCTCTGCTGTACTTTAGGATAGCTCCAGAGTTCTCTCAACTCTCAAAAAAGCCAAACGCTGAACACGCTCAATTCTCATCATCAAGTCCGTCCACTCTCATCAACATCAACTTGTTATACCGATAGGCAACCAGGCAACAGATCCAACACAACAACAATGGTGTACAAGCGGGGCCCTGGAGCATCGTACCTCCTACTAAAGCGACCTCACGTCATGATCTTTAAAGTATGCACTATATCTTGCAACGCAACGGAACAAGGTGTCATAAAATATCCCGTTAGTTGTTTAGGATCTAGTAGACTATCTCAATACCTATAAAAGGGTTAGCAGCATCTAAAACTCTCCGAGACAACAGGCACGTCTATTTAGGAATAGCAGCAGCGGTAACGGTACCACCATCACCAGCTCCAAGATGCAGCTGCCGCCACGGCTGTTGCTGCGGCCGCTGCTGCACCATAAGGTTGCAACGCGAATTGGCAACGTATTATTGCCCTTGCAGACCCCGCAATCAAAACAGGTCACCTACATGAGCAGCATTTCTTTTGATCCTCCTAGTCCCAACTGACCGCCGGGCTAGTAGGTGAGCTGCAGTTGGCTCGAGCCTCACTAGCAGTGGAGCCGGGGCTACTTGCCATCTCGGTTGGCTGCCTGCCCGCTCAGGTAAGCCAAACTTGCCGGAGTAACCCAGCATTGCTAAGCCCTCTGCATTGCTTGGGCGGGGTGCATGCCGTACAAGCCGTACCGCTCTTATCGGGAAATGGACGTCATACAGATGTAGTGCGTTAGCAACTGCCGCAGCTGCATCGGCTTAGCACCCGTAATCTCGTCCAAGCATGTCCCTTTGTAGTACAGCCGGAACGTCGGAAGCGAACGGATGCGCTGACGGGTGCTGAACTCCGGACAGTGACCGCAGTTGATCTTTGCGAAGCGCACGCTCTGCAGATGCACAGATCGGGGTAGATGCGGGAATGGGGTGCATGGAAGGTTAGGGAGCGCAAACCCATGATTTAATAAAGCAGTGCGCAAGATGCGGCTAGGGGTGGAGGTGAACACAGAATTTTACTGCCACAGAGAAGCCGTGCTGCGTCAACATGCGGAAGCATTCGACCTCGGCGTATCCTAGAGTGGATCGCTATCGCAGCCATAAGTGCACCCTTTGTTCGCTAGACATATGCATTATTAATAGCTCCTAAGTGCTGAGGGCTGGCCCTCAGACAACGATTGCCAAGGACCCAGCGTCGGCAAGCCTCGCCGTCCACGTAGACGACTATTCCAAGCTACTTACCTTGAATGCTGCCGTAAGCTTATCGAGTTCCTTGTGCATCAGTTGGCAAGGACCACACCAATCTGCGGCGGGGAACAACAATTTAAGCAAGTCGCGACAAGGGTTTCGAGCGCAGAAGGCGTACAAAAGGTACAGGGTGTAAGTATTGCCCTCTGAGCTGGGACTTCTATGGCGCGAAGATATTTACCTAGCATTCAACTAAGCTCGCATGCCTAGTAAGCAGACCGAAGGCTTACCTGAGTAGTAATCCACCACACACAGTGCATCGCCTGAGATGAAGTCATAAAATGATTTGGGGTCCAGCTCCGGGACAACACGCTCCATGCCCCCCGAGGGAGTAGATACGTGAACTGGCGTCACTGCCGACACAACTGATGCCGCAGCCAACGTGGGTTGGTACGCAGCAGCTGCAATCTGTAAAGGTCGGCGACCATGCACCATGCGCACAGCGGGACAGACGACTGCAGACCGCAGCGGTGCGCCCTGCGTAAGGCGCCGCTGCGGGCACCGAAGAGATTCCATCTTCCCTAAAGATAAAAGCTTTACTGAGCTGCGCTCTAGGGGACGAGTGCGCGCGGTCCGTTAGTCGCCGGGTGTGCAAAGGATGAAGATGACAAGGAAAGAGTGTCAGGAGCCTTGTCGACTAAGGGCTCCCTAAAATGATATAAGTAAACCAAATACACGGTTGCTTTATGGATGCAAAGCAGATGTCAAAAGTCCGCTGGCGCACGGAACACCGTCCGCTTGGAAGATTGGATCGATAGGTTGTAACCGCGTTCGTCAGTGCGTTTCAGTCAAATACGTGACCAACCCCTTACACATTACTCCATCCATGCGCTTAGGGCGAATTCAGAGATGACGCGAAGCGAAAAGCAGTACCGCTCCAGAACCATCAGCTTACCAGCCTTCCTGTTAAGCTCGAGTCTTCCTAAGACTTCCGGTGTAAAGGCTCATTGTACTCAAGCTTCTTGGACGCCCAGATATTGCAGACCGAGAAATGAATACTTACATCGCAGCGCTTGTGGCGCTGCTGCTTAGGGGCATACTGTTAACAAGCACAGTTGCACAAGGGCCTCCACAAACCCTTATGGGACCAAGCTCTCATGCCGTGGAGCTCAACACCTTCACCTTTCGGGGCTCCATTGGAGATGGCAGGTGCGGCGCGCGCCAGGTCTTACAAGTACTGTTAACCAAAAATGGCGTTATGATCTCTCAATGCATGTGATGTACTACCGTCACAGCCAAAGCTTCTCACTAGTCTGGAAAGCAGCGATGTTTTCAACGAAAGCATTTCGGTGTGGACCCATGGGTCGCATGTAATGGCCGCTCCACTAGACTTTTATACTAAGGTCCGGGTGTTCACAATACGGAGAGCTACAACTGCGTGTCCATGTTTGGCTTCATAAAACATGTAGGGTGTTGATTTGCCCGACAATGGCTGACATGCCAACGATGCTAACTTTGCCCCAGGCTCTGGTTCGTGGAATACTATGTGCCCTGGTGCCGAGGGTGCAAACGCATGGAGGCGCAGTGGAACGAGTTGGGCGAGATCTTCAACACCCACCCCAACGTGGTAATAGCCAGGTGTGCAGGATCTAGCATGAGCCCTTCTGCTTGGCTGGCCTTCTGCAACCTTCCCTTGTCCCGCTGTATTACCGCTGTGTTAATCTTTGGGGAAGGCCACCCCCTTACCCTAAAGCCATGTGCCCTGTTTCGTGTCGTGGTTTCACCGTCAGACCTCTTCATCCATTCTACTGTGCATTCCCAAAACTCGGGAACGCCCCGTGCGCCCATGGATTCCGATGTCCGTCTGTACGACACGCAATACGGCAGGTTTGACTGCATGGCTGACGAGGCGCTCTGCGAGTGGCAAGGCATCGACCGCACGCCCACCCTCAAACTGTACTTCAAGGGGAAGGTAAGCACAGCTGGAGGAGGATGGAAAGTCCTGAGGATGGGAACTTGGATTCCCAAAGGCTGGCATAGGAACTTAAGGGTAAGGGCTCCTTAGGCGGTTTGGATCTAATACCCCGGTATACGAAAGCGGTATACTTTGTAGCCCCTGCTTTGCTGCCGCGTCGCGTTGATCGCGTTGCCCTGCCGTACTAAGATTATGACCGCTTCCTGCCGTACTGCCGTACTGCTACCTTCTACGGCGCAGGCGGTTGAGACGTACAAGGCGGATTTCTACCACGTTGATCTCATGCGCCCCTTCCTGCTCAAGATGCTGGACAAGTACCTGCCGCCTTGTCTTGTTCCTGCCGCTCCCGCTGCACCTCCCGCCGCTGAGCCCTCCACCGCTGCCACCGGCGCCAGCGGAGGCACAGGACTAGAAGAGCCATCGGCAATGGGAAAAACAGCAGCAGAACAGCAAGGTCAGCAGCAACCGGAGCAGCAAGAGGAGCAGAAACAGCAGCCGCTACAGCCGGGCTTGCCGCCAAACGTCATTCGCTCTACACCGGTTCAACCTGGAGAGTACGACAAGCCAGCTGGGGGGGTAGGATCCGCCGTACCGCTGGACTCTGCCGTACCACCGCAAACGGAGCCACAGCAGCAGCCGTCACAGCAGGCAGACGGGGGGGTCACAGACTTCACGGTACGTGATGAGATTGCCGGTGGCACCAGCAGCCGCAACAGCGACAGCAGCGGTGGCGTCATTGCTGACACCGACTTCTTTGACTTGGATCCCGCCTTGGAGGACACAAGGACGGCGATGGCGGCGGAGGATGCGGATGCGGGTTTGATGCATGCAGAGAAGGCGATCCCCACTCTGCAAGCCGCTACGGTTGGGCACGAGACGAGGGGTGCTACTGCTGCTGCTGCTGCTGGTGGTGCTGCGGGAAGCGGGGTTGGGGCCGAGGTTCCCGACGTGTCGGTTGTGGGTTTCAGGGGGGAGAGCGGGGGAGAGGTGTTGGTGCGGCGGGGCAGGCAGGGGGGTCCGGCTGTGGAGGGGCTGCAGCGGGACCGGGAGGAGCTGTAGGAAGTGCCGGTGAGGGGGAGAGAGAGGTTGTGATGGGGGAGTGAGGGAGGAGGGAGGTCTGGAGGAGGGCCGTGCGAGGGTCGAAGGGAAACCAGCCCGTCTGAGGTGCGGGGTATTGTGGTGAGGGCGACGGAGACGGGGGAGCGATGTGTTGAGAGGGGGACAGCGCTGCCCCTTGCTGCCGGGGGCCCGGGCACAGCAGTTTGCAGTTAAGATTGCGATCGGCTGAATGGTAGCCAATGGTTTCCAGGCCGCTACGTTCGCTCCTGCGTCTGGCCTAGGCATTGGGTTGCACCACGAAGATAAGCATCCTAGCAGTTGCGTTGAAAGACGGATCGGGAGCAGAAGTGTACCCGGCATGTCGTGCCCGAGCAACAGCAATACCGCAACGGCCCGGACGATACGCATACCGTGTGGCGCGGAAAGAATGTCGCTAGCAGATGCTGGGTCCATAGCCTCTACGGTGTCTTCGGAACATCACAGTACATAGCTTTAGGCGCAGACAAGCCGAAATGTGCTTAAGGCGCTGGATGGTGATATGTGAAACGGTCCGCTACGAGTAGGGGGGTAATGAGGAAACAAGTTGGGGGGTTGTGTCTTGATGTACATGTCGAGTGCTGTCCATGCCTTCATAGCCTCCATAGCCTTACAAGATGCATGGCCATTGTGATGTCGTTGCTTCGGTCACCGTGCCAGGGTGCCGTACGGTGTTTTGGCCATTGCAGGCCAAAACGTGTTGCTCTTTTGCGATGACGCAGGACGGAGCAATTTTGATGATGCATGATTTCGTTTCGCGGCGGTGCCAACCGTCGTGCCACCTTGGCTGTGCGTTGGCCATTCACCATCATCACCACTATCACCACACACACCACTGAAATAAACCTCAGATTAGTCAGTTACGCTCTTCCAATTAGCCTGGCACTTCCCTCTCCTTCCTGGACCTTGACTAGATGCTTAACCGTATTCCACACCTCAGGAGATACTAGGACACTAGGGAGGTGAGGGTAATCACCGAAGCGGCCAATCGCCATGACTGTACCTTTATAACAAATTAACAATGCCTGTACATATTCAAAAAGAGGCCCCATGACCTTCCAGGACCTATAACCTCCTAGCCACGTTTGTTCAAACATGCAAACCCAAGCTGAGCCACCGTGTAAGCTGTGAATTAGCTTACCCCTCGGCCACCCCAATCAGCTTAAGCACACCCCCGAGGCTGGCGCCCCAAGCCATGTAGCTCCCCTCCTTCCGGCCCCCGTCTCTGCTCCCTCCTTTCAACTGTGCGCGCCAGCATAGGGCTGCCACGTATAGGTTACCGGTTGAAATCACGCCCACGTTGTATTGCTTGAAGCTCTGTGCTTCTCATTGCGCGTAATGAAAGCATTCATGCCAGGGGTTCGGGACCTAGGCTCAAACGCCCACTATACATACATGCAATAGCCAACACCCATTTTGGATGTCAAGCGGCCCAGCCCGCCTGCACCGCGCACCCTGGCTTCGCAGCTACCGCCGGCAACCACAGTAACCCCGCGTGCTGTCGCTCCGTTGCAAAAGCCAAACGTCGCAGAGGTTCAAGTCCATGTTAGGTGTAAAAGCGCCCATGTGGCACCAAATACAGAAAAGAAACGAGAACAAGGAGAAAGAAACGCCTCGCTGACACAGACCATGGACTACACCGGCCGCCCAGTTCCTCACATCCTGGGGAGCTCTTGTGGTATCTTGTGGTACCCGCAAAAGTGGAATCAGCGAATCACACGGCGTCGAGAGTCACACACCAACACGGCGATGTCAGTCAGCCCCTCTCGGCCGCTTACACCGTGCCCCCACTCCGCCGCATCACGCTACAGGTAACCCCTCGAATCGAGGCAAAAGAAAAGCACTGGACGTGTTCAGCAACACCCCAATCGTAAGCATCGCGCTCCTCCACCTCCTCACGTTCCATGTATACTGTATGCGGGCAATCGAACGAAACACCTACCTGTGTTGTTCCCCTCTGCAGCGCCATGCGTGCTTCGTGACCTCTCATGATGACTCCCTCCTTCCACATGCTGCCTTGCATCGCACGTTCGCACACCACGCACGTGTGCACTTCGCACTCCACACCACACGCCGTGCCAGGTAACCACGCCACCGAAAACGCGGCATCTGCCGGATGGCACATGACACGAAGTCCCCTCATCAGATCACGCTAGCACACACCACATACATGCGCTCTCACACACGCTGCAGCAGGAAGAACCAACACCCCCAACGTGAAGCCGCAGCACCTGAGCAGCCCCGTCACAAGCACACTACCACAACGCATCCATGGACACACGCTTTTTTGCAACAGCACAACAACGAGTGAAACTGTACACGACCCCTCCCCTACCAAGTGCATTTCCCGTACCCCGCATGCCGCCCATGTGTGTGCATGTGTCCCGCGAATGTGAGGCGGCAGGCCCGCACCTACATTTGCGTTTGAGAGCATCCCCACCGCTACTGCCTGTTAGCACACCCCGCTGTTAACAAAACACGCAGCAGCTCCCCTGGTGAGACCTGCATGCTGCTCACTGCGTGTTTACACGTGCCGGCAGACACACGTACGGGTGCACCCAGCAGGGTGCCTCTTGATGCCCCACATGTTGCCCTTCCCTTCACACCCAAGCGAGCGCCCGGCTCACGGCAGACGGTGCTTGCGCGGAACGACTGCCCAGGGTGATGACCTTTGGCGGCGGCGCCTGGGACACGGGCACAGCGGTGGCACTAGAAGCAGCAGAACTGGTAGCACTAGCATTAGCACTAGCAGCAGCCCCAGCAGTAGCAATTTCCCCTCGTTGTGTTGTGGCTAGCGTTCTTAATCCTTGTTGCGTGTTGTAGCTGTTGTCAACGGTTGCAGCGGTACCACCCGCAGCTGCTGCAGGCGCGGCTTCATTCCCCCGGTAGGTTTCCCTGCTCGACTGCCCGCCCGCCAGTCACGCTTGTTCGGAGCAGGACTCCACCACCCCGCCCCCCGCGGACGCCACGGAGGAGGGCGGCGGGCCCAGCGGGGCTGCGGAGAGGCCCAGCTTGCGAAACACCTCCGCATCCACCTCCCGCTGGTGCTCCTCCTCCTGCGGGAAGGGGGTCAAAGACCATACCAAACCATAGGAGACCACAAGTTAGGGCAAAGCAATGGGGGGGGAGGCAGGAAGAGGAGAGGAAAGTGGGCAGGGGTTATAAACGACATAGAGCAAACCATAGCGGAGGGGAGGTGGCATTAGCGGAAGGGGAGGTGGTAGTGGTGGCGTTAGCGGCACAGCGGGAAACAGCGGCGGCATGGCGAGGAAGCGAGGAGGCAATGATGCGACCACAGGGCAACCTAGCTAGGGCATTTGCGGCGCCAGAGGGAGCACAAGCCGAGCACCCAACCCCCAGCACCCACCTCGGCCATGCCCCCCCCCCCCCTTGTCAGCTTTCCTTCATTTTTACCTACCCAACCCGCACTCTTACCCTCCCCCTACCCTCCCTCGCCCGCCCGCCTTTGCCACCTCCCTCCCCCGCCTGTCAAACACCTTCCCTCTCATCACCCCCCCCCGCCCCTCCCGCCTTACCTGGTACAGCTGGAACAGCTTGGGTGCAAAGTACCTCTGGAATGCGGTGTGTGTTATGTCCGGCAGCAGGCTCATGCAGGGCGCCAGCACCACCGCGGTCAGCCAGAAGCGCGGACCCGACATCATACCCAGCGCCACACCAGCCATGTCGGCAACACTGCTCATGGCCTTGACCTGTTTGGGGGGGGAGGCAAAAATATTGAGAAACTGACGAGGCAACTGACGAGCTGTATGACAAGGCTTCACCAGGGGGAGAGGGGGGAGAGACCGCGTACCATACCATAGGAAGCCGCTAGTTAGGGCAGCCGCTAGTTAGGAGGCGGCAGGTGGGGTGGAGGGGAGAGGTGGTGGTGATGGGGTGAAGAGGAAGATGTCCGCGCAGTCAGTCCAAGAGGGCATCTACCCCTCCTCCCGCCTCTTTCAAAGCCCCACAGAAGGGTGGACCAGTCTTAAACCCAGTCTACCCCCCCCCCCACCACACACACACACCTGGAACAGCAGGCTTTTAGCTCTCAGTAGTATTTTAGTTTTCCGACACCATCAGCATCACTGACATGCGCCGTCACTCGCCACCCGCCACTCTTCTTACATCCAGAAACAGCATCTTCAGTAGTTTTTGAATTACAGTTCAGGTTTGGTCACCTCTGTTTTGCCTGTACTCGCGGTTCACATGCGAACCTCTCCCAATTGCTTGCTCTTGTCCTACTCAACTACACACCTGGAACACCGCCGAGTAACCGATGACGTAGGGCCACCAGATGGCGATGGACAGCCAGATGCACACGTGGTTCACCCACGTCCAGTAGCGGGTGCGGAGGGCCAGCTGGGGGGGGGAGGGCGGGGGGGAGGGAGGGAGTAGGGGGTGTATGGGGGGGGATGTATGGCGGGGTGGATGGCAGGCATGAAAAGTTTGAAGGGCTCGTCACGCAAGGGCTACATGGGCTATAGCACATTCCATGACATGTCGTGCACATGTGTTTTGTGTCGTACACGCGTCTCCCGCACCTTTAGGTTGACGGTTACAACGATGCCCGTGTAGACGGTTGCTCCCACCATGGCCCAGTCCTCGAATAGGCCGTCCTTGCCGGGGGTGGTCATGGAGTAGACGGGCAGGAAGAAGATGCAGAGCGAGTGGAAGGAGGCCTGGGGGCGGGGGACGGAGGGGGAGACGAGGGGGCAAGGGGGGAAGCAGGGGTTTCAGAGGGGCAACGTTTCCACTCCTATACCGGTAGAGAACCGAAACCCGATAGCATCCTGGCTCCAGCAAGGTGCCCATGTTGATCCATCTTCGGTAAGAGGTAGGGCTGCCAGCTCCCGTGCAACACCGGACGTTGGGGCCGACCAACTCTCGACTCCCATGAGCTCGTCACCCCGAGAGCACTCCCCCCATCCCCCCGGGCGGGTCGGGCTGGCTCACATGTTGCAACCCATGTTGACGCCTTATCCCTCAGTCAGTTAGTTGTTTCCTCTTTACCCCCTCCCCCCCCTCCCCCTCACCAGCACCAGCCACCACAGCTGCTCCAGTAGGAACTGCCGGCGAGTGGCGCTCATGGTCTCGCAGTAGAGCTGCGGGGTGGACAGGATGGTGGACTGGGGGGGGGGGGGAAGAGGGAAGAGGGGAGGGGGAGGAGGGAGGGGGGAGGGGAGGACGTTAGGGATAGGGGCCGGGGAGGAAAGGAGGTTAGAGGAAGGCGACGTTCGAGACAAGGGACACGGGAAGGAGGACAGTACAAGTCGACTCGCGGCCAGGTTTCTCCCAACTGCCAAGCCGGGTACCAAGGTGAAGTCCCGCCCCCCCACCCCCCGCTGGTTTTCCCTTTCCAGGTAAGTTTCCCGTAACGCGTCTCGATAACATATATGCTCGTATACCCCATATGCGTGTTGCTTTGCTTTTCGTGACCGGCGGCGCGGCGCATGTCTCCATAGTGTCACCACGCAAGGCGGCTTCTTCCTCAAGTCGTTTCGGTTTACGGTAAGCAACGATTCGGTAAGTAATTTGAGATGCGTGTTATTAGTGCCTCCGAATGCGCTCACTGCATGAGTCGGGCTATGGGATTGGGATTCGTTGTTTCACTTTTATATAATTTTCCCCACCCCCCACCCCCCGCACCCCCACCCCCCACCCCCGCACCCACCATGGACAGGTCCTGCTCCAGCACGGCAAACGCCACTGTGGGTGCTGCGGTGAAGAAGACATTGAAGACGGCGATGAGACCCGTTGTGAAGAGGGGCTGGCTGGAGAAGCCTGATGAGGGGGAAGGGTGGGGGGGGGAGGGTGGGGAGGGGGAGCGGGAGGGGTAAGACACACATTGAACACCTCCATAGTGACGAAAAGAGACGCATCAGTGACGGCCAGCCCCTACCTACCCGGTCGCCTCTCCCCCCCGTCCGTTGCTTCACCTTTCATCTATACCAGCCCCCCTCTTATTCGGGCTGGGCAGGTCAAACGGGCTCACATGTTGAGCAACCCACGATGCGCCTTATCAGTTATCACACCGTTAGCTAGTTGGTTGTTTCCTCCCCCCCCCTCCCCACCCGCTTACCCGTCACGAACCCAAAGTACATCAGCACCATGTTGTAGATCCAGTTCTTGTAGAACGCGTACCACACCACCTCCGTGTTGCGCTTGTAGGCGGCGCGGCCATGCAGCAACACCAGCCGGGCTACGTACTTGAACTGTGCGGGCATGCATGCATGCATGCATGGGGAAGGATGGGGGGCGGGTTAAGAAAACTGGCCGCGAGTAGGAACGTACTGGATTGTCTTCTGCTGTTCGCCTCCCTCCCCTCCCCTCCCATGGGATTGGGACTGCAGCTGCTTCGCTTTTTATTCATTTTCCCCTTCCTTCCCCTTCCCAACGCCAGGCCATTTTTCCCCGCCCCCTCCCCCCCAGCCCCCGCACCTGCGCAAACGCGTAGTCCGATGCCATGACCGCTGCCCGCCCCTCCCGCCCGCTGATGCCGCAGCCGATGTGCGCCGCCTGGATCATGCTCACGTCGTTGGCGCCGTCCCCGATACCCAGCACGATCGCCTTGCGCTCCCGCTGGACCAGCTTCACAACCTGGCAGGAGGGGAAGAAGAATAACCAATGTCACGGAGGAGGAGAGGACGGAAGAAGGGACGGAGGAGGGTGGATAAGGAGAGAAAACCCCGAAAGAAGTGATACTGCTCTTGTTAGGGGCAAAGCCATGGGGATAAGAGGCTGAGGTGGGGTGGAAACAAACTGGGAAGAGTCAACCAGGCAAACCACGCCGCCGGGTATCGTAAAGGAGCACAGGACGTACCGGTACCCAAACCGAACACCCCTGCCACCCCCCCTTCCCACCCACCAGCGCCTTCTGCATGGGGCTGACCCTGCAGCACACCACGCTCCTGCACCCGCTGCACAGGTCCACCAGCTGCGCGGAGTGGTGCGGCTGCAGCAGGCGGGCCAGCGCACCGCCCTCCACCACCAGCCCCACCATGGGGCCGCAGCTGTCGCCGTGAACCGCCTGCAGCCGCGTCTGCTCCATGTGGACCTCCTCCTGCTTGCTGCGCAGGATCTGACATGGGTGGAGGGTGGGGGGAGGGGGTGGAGGGAGGTGGAGGGAGGTGGAGGGTGGGATGCATTAGAGAGGGACCGGGAGGCGTTTACCAACACCTGCATGCATGCACACAGAGAGTTGCAGACACATGCGACCAATGCATACCGGTATGCGCAATTGCGCACCCCCCCCCCCAAACAACAACACACGCGCACCATGCAAAACCCCACCCTGGCAGCTGACGACGTGCCGAGCTGTAGCTTGTCAGCACACACACACACTTCATCTTACGACATTCCAGTACGTTCCTACTCGCGGCCAGTTTTTTTAACACACCCCTCACCGCTGCCTCATCCGCCGCATCCGCCGCCCCCTCCAGGTCCCTCTCCCGCAGCTCCACCAGCGCCATCTCCTCACTGAACAGCCGGCAGGACAGCGCGATGGAGATGGCGGTCTCAACCTGGGGAGGGAGGGGGGGAGGAAGGGGGGGGGAGGGAGGGGGGGAAGGACTGTAGGGAAGAACTAGCTGTACGGCAAAGCTTCACCATTGGGGGCCCTAAGGTAATGCGGCACGGCAGGCCACAGCACACATAAAGGACATGACACATTGCGGTGCGACTAACCACACTTGCAGCAGTTGCAGCAAGCCACACTGAAGCCAAGCCATATTGCTACGACACATGCATGATGGAAATCTAGCAGCCCCACCCCCCCACCCCCATCAGCGGGATTACCTTGTCGCCCGTCAGCACCCACACCCCGATGCCCGCATCCAACATGGCCTGGATGGCCTCGGGCACACCGTCCTGCAGCTTGTCCTCCACTGCAGTCGCCCCCAGCAGCTCCATGTCCCGCTCGATGGCCTCGCTGGCGTCAGCAACCTTGGCGTCGCGGTCCTAGGGGGACCATACCATAGGAAACCACAGGTTAGGGCAAAGCAATGGGGGGGAGGGGGGGGGGGGGTTGGGTGTTACATGAGGGGTGTACGGCACCAGGTGCGACAACATGAGAGGTGTACGACATGCACACGATGTAGGTGCGTATGTGGGTACATCAACGTGAGGTACAACGTACGGATGAGAATGGTTGAGGCGAGAATACTTCGGGCTGGACGCTCATGGCGCCCCCGGACCGAACGGCTGGTCGCACCGTACGGTTGGTATTATAACAGTAAAGCTCGGAAAGGGAGGCAGCACAGTAGGCGGAAGGACCAACACGGCGGCTGCCAGTACGTTCCTCGCACTGCAAATTCCTACCAGCGGCCAGTTTATACGTTAACCATAGTCCCTCCCCGCCCTCCCCCTCCCCCTACAATTCAGCCTAATGTGGAGTGTGTATCCCTATTACCCCCCCTCACCCTCATGGCCACGCACGCCGCCTGGTACTGCGCCTCCCACTTGCGGTAGGCCGCCTCGCTGAGCTCCTTCTCAGCAACACACAGCGTGCGGTAGCCGGACAGAGCCATCTCCTCCTGCGGGGGGGGGGAACCGGTAAGAGGCGGGGAAGGGGCGGATCAGGGATGAAGGGGTGTTGGGGGTTTCAAGGGCATGGGGCATGGCGGGTCTGCCACACACACCCGCCGGAGTTGTTTGCAACATGGGCTGCCTAACAGCCCCCACCATCCTCCTCGCCAAGGTGGCCCCCAGCGCCCTCTTCATACCACAATCCCGTTCCCCCCTCCCCTCCACCAACCCCTCACCCGGTGCCCTGCATCCTCTAACCCTCCCTAGCCCCCTCCAGCCTCCCCCGGGACACGGGATTCGGACTCCACTTGCTTCATTTTTCATTTAATTTCTTCTCCCGCCTTCCCCCCGTGGTTCATTCGTGGTTTCATATGGTGTGGTTTATTTTGAACCCCCCCCCGTCCCTAGCCCCCCTCCTCCCCCCCGTCCCCCTCCCCCCTAGCCTCACCAGGTGCATCCGCACGTTGGTTGTCCGCGGCTGCGTGGGCGTAATGCGCGCCATGATCATGGTGTCCGCGCCCTTGCAGAACAGCCGGATGCGGCCGTCGGGGCAGCGGGCCAGCAGCGACATGCGCTTGCGGTCCGCGTTGAACTCCAGCACGGCCAGGACCTGGCGGGGGGGGGTGAGGGTGGGAGGGGTGGGGGTGGGGGCGTTTTGGCTCTTAACTCATTCGGGGGGCTGTGGGCGGGCCCGGTCGAGGCAACCATGATGCAACCCACCCCACATGGTGGGGAGATTAGATGAATGTTGCATGGTTGGCTGCTTTCTTCCTCTCCACTCCCCCCTCCCTTCCCTCCTGTCCGTCACTTTCCTATGGTTTCCAATGGAGCAAAGGCACCCCCCCACCTCGAACTCCAGCATCTCCCCGCTCCTCAACACCTCCACCACCACCCGCTCCTGGCTGCGGCTGTACAGCCGGTAGCCCAGGAAGGCGGCGCCCGTCACAAGAGCCTCCTCGTCGGGGGAGGAGGCCTGGGGGGGGGGGAGGGGGGTTGGGGGGAGAGAGAGGGAGTGGTGATGGGGTGTACTGCATGCAAACGGGGATGTTAGGTGTCCGAGAAGCGCCAAAGACGAAACGTACCGGTAGGTACAGGGACATGCCCTAACCCACTCCGCACCCCAAAACACGACACGTACCCCACCACAGCCCCCCCCTCATCCCTCGTATGCGCTCACTGCATGTGTCAGGATATGGGATTGGAACTCCAGTCGACTCCCTTTTCATTTACTTCCCCCTCTTCCCCCCCCCCACCTGGTACACGAAGTGCCCCTCCTCGCTGATGGCCGGCACCACCGTGTTGCACAGCGCCAGGCTCAGCAGCAGCCGCTCCAGCTCGGGATGGGGGGGACCGGTGGCGGCGGCGCGCAGCACCGCTCCGTGGCCGCGCATGCTCTTGTTGGACTTGGAGGGGGCTGCGGGATTGGGGGGGGGCGGAAAGGAAGAAAGGAGACGCATGACTTGGATCTTAATGGCGGAGGAGGTGGGTGTTGAGGCGTTGTGTTGGTGGGTAAGGGTGGGTGTGGTGGGTCTTGCAAGCCACTGGCAGTTCATCCCCACACGGTGGGGCAAGCCGGAGCCCTGGCTGGCCGGATACCCCGCATGCTGCGATCCTGCTCAATCCTGAATTCCTGACAGCACCGCACACTGCGCTCCCATCCCTCCCTACCCCCCCCCCTTCCCCCCCACTCACGCTGCTGCCCCAGCACCCCCACATCCAGCCCCAGCCCCCGAATCAGGTCGGGGTCCAGGGCCAGGGAGTGGGGGGTGGCCTCGTCGATGTGGCTGGGGGTGGGCAGGCCAAGGGACCTGGAGGGGGGGGGGTCAATGACCATACCGAACCATGGGGGGAGGAGGAGGGGAGGGGGTCGATAGGGATACATAAGCTCGAGGGGAGGGAGACAGCAAGCGTAAAAAAAGGATAGGGAGAGGCCATGAAGGGGAGGAGAGGGGGCAGGACAAGGTCATGGGCTCATGGCAGGAGGCATGTTGGCTCGGGAAGGTGAGAGGGCCTAAACATGAAGCAGTCGGGAGCCCGAGGAGGCAGGGATGCACGCGGCCCTCTTCTCTCCCTCCCCTCGCATGCACCCACACGGCCCATCTTGTTTCATGTCCTTGTACGACAAAACCACATTGAAACCCCACCACACGGTTACGATCTTATCCCCCCCCATTGTTTTCCTCATCCGTAATTTCCCATGGTTTGGTCTATTTCGACTCCCCCCCTCGCTTCACAGCCCAGCCGACCCTCCTCCCCCCACTCACTTGCAGCTCTTCTTGCCGTATATGGTGTCCCCCGCCGACATCCACACGAAGCCCATCACGTTCTGCGTGAGCGTGCCCGTCTTGTCGGTCAGTACGTACTGCACCTGACCCAGATCCTCGTTGAGGTTGGTTGTACGGCAGGTGAAGGGCGTGTCGGTGTCGCTGTGGTACATCTGCCGGTCCATGTCCAGCAGCATCTTGCTCTGAGGGGAGGGTGGTTGGATTTGACCGTTGGAAGTTGACGGTTGAGGCTTGGCGGTTGCAGTCGGTTATGATAGCATGCCGCAAGTGATGTGTGTCTGCAGGATTACGCATGCCCCGCTGCCGCTGTACATGACAGCGCCATGGTTCCCTCCCTGGTCCCCCCCTTCCCAACCCCACCTGGATATTCCTCCTATCCGCATCGCTTTGCCCTACCCTATGGTTTGGCCTAACCCATCTTTAAACGCCTACATGGATGGTGAAGCCTCGGCACACAGCTCGTCGGTTTCCTCTTCATAGTCGGGATATGGGATTGGGACTCGTTGTTTCACTTTAATTTTTCCCCCCCTTCCCCCCCACACACCTGGAACACCTTGACCACCTCCAGTGTGACGTACAGCGAGATGGGGATGACTCCGTTGAGCAGGATGACCCACCGGATTACCTGGGGGGCAGTGGCGGGGGGGGGGGAAGGGGGCGGAGAGTGAGGGGAGTGGAATGGAAGCTGGGCTGGGCGCGGTCGTGTAACAGTTCCTCCCAGCAACGGAGTGCCGCTCATGTGAGCTCAGCATGCGATACGGGTACTGGAGGACTACGCTAGAATCAAAACCCTAATTTCGGAAACCTAGGGCGTTGCACCCAGTCTCAGCACCCACCCACCTGTACGACATCCCCCCCCCCGCACGAACCACCCATGCCCCTCATCCCGACCCCCATCCGCCACCCCCGATGGTTTCATATGGTTCGGTATGGTCTTTAACCCCCCACTCCCCGCCTCCGCCACTCACCCCCAGCACCCATCCCTTGAAGCTGGGGAAGTAGTCCGGGTATTTGCCCTGGAAGGCCAGGTACCAGTCCTTGTGCGCGTGCGCCCGCTGCCAGAGCTGCTCGCCCATGGACATGAGCGCCGCCATGCCGAACAGCACCAGGAACATGGACAGCACCAGCACGTTCATGTGCCGCTCAAGCTGGGTCACCTGCAGGGAGGGGTGGGGGGGTGGGGGGAGGGGGGAGGGAGGGGATGGCGCATGTGAGGGCCTCAGCCATTCCCCACTCTCCAACCCCACCGCCACGCTACATACTCCACCTCCTCATCGGGCCAGCCCGTCCAGCCAACACACCCCCAACACCCGACACACAGTCAGTGTTTCCTCGCGGCTCAGTTTACCACCCACCCCCATCACACACCGCAGCACGCATGCTCCGCATGCACCGCACGCACAGTGTCAGTGTCTCAGTACCTTTCTGGGCGCGGGTGTGCGGTTCATCATGATCTTGGACTCCACTCCCGTGTACACCACCAGCCCCACCACCCAGTCCGTCTTGCGCAGCGTGCAGCCGCGGAGAAGCAGCTGGTCGGCGGTCAGAGGCAGCTGGGAGGCAGCGGAGGAGGCGCCAGTGACCCGTGGGTCGGTCCGCCGCACCACTGCGCCGTCAAACTTGTAGAGCTGGGGGTTGGGCAGCTCACAGCTGTAGGGCGGGAGGGACCGGGGATTGGGAAACGGTTTAGAGGGGTTAGCAGGGTCGCATTGTTGAGTGCGACTGGCACATGATTCGGCCAAGTACACACGGTGTTAGGGGCGGCACCGCAATGTGGGTCATGTCTCATGCGAAACGCCTTCCTCCTCCTGTTTTACCGGTATCTCCCCTCTTCTTCGCACTATCCTCTTCTTTTCTCCTCCCGACGCGTCCCTCCCTCCCTCCCTCCTGCCCTCCCTCCCTCCCACCCCACCGGACGGTGTAGTCCTGCGCAAACTCCTGGAACTCATCCGCCATGTGCTTCCCCGCGGTGCGGGGGAAGCAGCTCTTGAGCTTCAGGTTGGTCTCGCCTGCGAGGGGGGGAACTTATGTATGAGTGAAACAACGAGTCCCAATCCCATATCCCGACTCATGCAGTGAGCGGGCGGGGGATAAAGAGGAAACAACTAACTGACTGAGGAGGAGAAGCGGGTAGGAGGGGGGTAAGTCGCCAGTCCGTCACACACCGCAGTTACGGCTGTTACGAGTCATCCCCGACCCATGCAATCGCTAATGTCGTTCTTGCAACATAGGCCCTGCCGTACACACGCTCTGCCGTGCCGTACCGTCAAGGTTCGCCGTCTCCACGTAGCATATGTTCGCTGCGTCTGAGGATGACAAGAAGACCACATCCGCTGGAATCTCTGTATCGTTGACCACCTACAGGCAACGACACAAGGTCAGGAGGAAGGGGTCAACATACGCCGAGTGGAGGAGTTGACGACGGACACAGTTGTCAACAGTAAATGGCATGGCACTCATGCCGGGGAAAAGGGGACCCCTGGCCGCCCCCACCCCAGATACCGGACACACCCCTGCCGGCCCCCATGCGCTGCCCCCACCTTGACAATGTCCCCCACCGCCAGATCCCTCCACGCCACCGCCGTCTCCCGCCCGCCCTCCTCCAGCACCAGCACCGTGCGACCGTTCACGTCCTTGTCGCTCCTGCAGGCAGGCAGGCGGGCAAGGGGGGTGAGGCAATGGGGGCAGTGGGGGTGACAGAAAGCGAGGAGACACTGACAGTGACACTCTGACCGAGAGCAGTGGGGTGCAAAGCGGGAAAGGATTGACGTCTTTGTCTTCCCCTACTACACCACAGCAAGACATCGGCGGCTGGGGCCTGTGGACACGTTCACTATTAGGCCACAAGGACGCGCAAGCGGCCAGTTTTCTTCACACACAAGCAGGCCGCTTAGGCCAACAGGTGACGCGACCCTGACCCCCGCACACCCACTCACTGGTGCCGGTAGTAGTCATCCACAATCTCCTTGATTGCGTTGATGCACAGCACGATGACCAGCGGGGCCACCGTGGTGAACCAGGAGGTGGGCGCCAGGCCGGGGATGAGCTGCAGGATGGCGGTGATGAGGAAGTAGAGGTTGGCCACCCGCATGAACTGCTCAAACAGGTTGACGGGGAGGAAGGTGAGCTGCGGGAGGGGGGGCGGGATGGGGGGGGAGGGAGGAGAGAGGCAGGGGTGTGGAGGGTAAGAGTAGACGGGCAGGGCGGGGATAAGGCGGAAGTGAAAACGCACAAGCCGGGATGCATGCGTGGGCAGGTGGGCATGATACGGCGGCATTCACATGACCCTCTTCAGCAGCATCACCTTTCCTCAGAACCCCGTGAACCACCGCCATGAACCTCCGCAAGGAGTAAAACACCGACCCAGCACGCCAGCCGGCTCTGACCCAAATCACCCCCTCCACCCGCATGCCTCCATGCACCCGCATCCTCCTCTGCTTCCTTACCACTGTGTACTTTGCCGTACGAACTTCGTTACTCGCAAACTCGCCATGTCGTACACAACCAAAAGCCGCCTCCGCCGCCCGTACGAGGATGTTCTTGCGGACCAGCGGCTTCACCGTGTGTGCATGCACCTCTCGGAACTCGCCCAATCCCGCCGCCGCCGAGGCTGCTGCTGCCGCTGCGTCCTGCTTCCCACCATCTAGCTGGTCCGCTGCTGCTGCGGCTGCTGCTCCTGGTTGGTGTGCGCTGCTACTGGAGGGCAGCTTAGCACCGTTGGCGCCGGTGTTGACCAGCTGGACCGCGGCACCTGGGGACGCGTCTGTGTTGCAGGGGTGTTTTGCAGGAGGTGGGGGGCATGGCAGTACACGTATTTGTTTTGGAAGCTGCGTTGTGGAGCAGGGGTGGTTTGCGGTTAGGGTGATCTGGGTCGGCAGCAGGGCGGGGTTACGTAGGCCTGTATGTGGGTCGTCTGTAAGGAATGGCGCAGGTGAGGAAAGGCGACCTGGCGTTCGTTCGTGCAGGCATGTGGAGAAGGTGGAGGAGGGTAAGGTGAGGGCAGGTGAGGTGGAAAACAATGCGGGCAGAGCTTGGATATGGGGAGTGATCACTGCGGAGGCAAGCAACACGTGCAGCGGGCAGACTCCATGCATGGCGCAAGGGGACGTTCAAAGGTATCCCCGCAAGATTACGGTAGTGTCGAGAGTGCATCCTAGTTACGACCCATACGCATGTCGCACTTAGCAGCTAGGTTGAGACCCCTTCGAACTGCTGTCAGGGGTTCCGTGGAGTATGTAAACGTTGCTTAGCGTGGAAGAAGATATATGTGCAGCAAGGATGTAGGCGGTACTTGGGTCAAGTTAACGGGTGCCGCCCCTCCGCAAACACCTTTCCCCCTCGACCCACATCGATTGACAAGGATTGCTTAACCCCAACCCTTGACAGTTAATCATTAACCACTAAGCATGTTTAAGATCCGTGAAGCCTATGGCAGACACGGATGTTCACGGATCTTAAACATGCTTGTAATACGCGTGCTATGCCGTGAGGCCTGCAGCAACCGTTAGACCATCGGGGATCGTGCAACTTCACTAAGCCCCTGCGCTAAAACGTACCTGTGGAGCTTAGCCGTCCAGATTCTGCTTCCATTGCGTCTCTGTTGGATTGCCGGTGCGCGGCCAATCCTGCTCGCTCCGCTCAATGGCTGCGACCAGAGCCCGCAAGCCGGTAGTAGACTACCCCAAAGCCAAAGCACTTCAATAGCTACTATTATAGGTGCCCTACAAACTGATAACGCAATAAGGACACTTAACAAAGTTCACTTTGTTCGTGTTTTGTGTTTTGACTCCAGTTTATTTACTCTAGAATACGGGACATAAGAAAGTAGTGTCTTGCATCTTTTTATCGCAGCATTTGCAGGTGTGAGCTGGTCAAATGACAGCAAGCGAAAGGACACTGACTATCCAGCTCATAGATCATGCAGTAATCACGAGGAGCGCAGTAAAGTGGCCCAGTCTCCCCCTTCGCCTCAACAAAGCACAGGGTTTCTCGCAGGCGCTTGATCCTGGCAGCATGTACGGCTACACCCGTACGCGTCAACCAAATTTCTTCGGATCAGCAAGACCCAAAATTGCATTAAGCTTGTCTTGACGCGCCCCATGATCTTATTCCGTAGTATCCTTGGATGCTAGTCGAATTGCTTGCTGCCCTCACGTCTCCTTAATGGAACCCGACCGTTCTTACGTTATGATGCCATGGCTCCCGGCAAGAAATTACCTTTCAGTGAGGTCTTCTTGTTGCTACGTTCTTAGCTTTCACCTGATAGTACTGAAGAACCTGGTCCTAAGCACGATAGGTGCATTCACATGTAACCGTTCACCAGCCCCAAGCACGCTGTGCTTGAATTTTTACCACCGGATCAGTTATGAACGGAGGTACCCTTAACCATGACATACGGATTATTACACTTGCGGGGAGGATGGAGCTGACGAGAAGCCCTTCAGAACATGTGGGGACAGATTACTTAGGTTGACCAAAGGGTTCGAGTTTGTAAGGACTGATAGGGGTCACGCAGCAAACAAATTGGAGTACGGCATGGGCAGGCATGTAACGTGAGTACATAGGTGGCTTCGGTGCACCCTGCGAATGGAACTCTGCAAAGGGTCCGCGTGGACCGAAGGCACACATCTTTCTTACAGCGTCTGCAATGGTTATGTGCAGGCAGGTTAGGCATGCCTGACTGACGTCATTGGCATGGACCTTATCTCAAGCTTGTCTTTCTTGTTGAGCCTCGTGGCGTTGGCTCCAGCTATGGAAGATCGAAAGTTTGCCATGTACCCACATTTGCCACATGTCTAGCACTGCTTTCAGCTTGGCAGCAGATTGGATTCACTAGCTATCGAAAGGGTAGGACTCGGTACTAAGAAAAATCTTCGGCAGAGACCCACGGGACCAAGCATGCGGGCAGCACCAAATGACACCGTCGTGTCAGCACATACCAATATATCACGTTGACGTGTTGTGATTTTACAACAAACATTGTTCTGATCGCTCCTTGTGGGGGCGGGCACCGTAAGGCTTGCATAAACGACAACGGATCAATATAAAATTTCGCCCATTATAACTCCTTAAGAGTAGAACGTGATGAAACGTACGAGCTGAGGTGTTGTGCGGATCAATTGGAAGGGGTCCAGTTGCTGTGATTCGCATCCGGCAATTGATGCTTGCTTAAGCCGGTGCAAGCAAGTGTTTTAAATTACTTCTTTGCATAGGATCATTGACAAAAATGCAGTGCTCAACCATGCAGTCTAAGCGCGCAGGTGCGACTATATTAAAGCCTTGTCCTTGGAAACGTGATTTTCAGGGAGCAACAGCTTACCGCAGACCAAAATGCCGATCTTTAAACCTGTCTATTTTCATGATTCTTAGGCAGCCAGACGGCCCAGGCGGCGGCATCTCGGCAAGGCGTCGTGAGCGTTCGTCTCATCGGTAAGGCCTGGAGGCCGGCTTGCGGGCCAAACCTTTGTTGGCAGCTGTCAAGATCTATGAACTCCTTTGCGCAGGGCGTCCTGCGGTGTCTCCTGTATGCGCGAGCAAGAAGGTTGGTGAAAGGACTCGGCCGCTTGAGGCAGGCATGTGCCGGCCTAACTTGCGTATTGTGTCCCCAGGTTGGCCGCGTCACACCAGCTGCTCGCCGGGCCGATACAATCAAGGCTCAGTCTGCGGCCACAATTGACAAGACTGCTGCTCCCTCGGTGACGCCCAGCAGCAATGGTGCAGGCACTCGCGTCATGATCATCGGTAAGCAAAGCCGGAAAGGTGCATGCTGTACACCCAAATCGACTATCATTCGCTTTGATGCCACAATTGCTTAGTTTAATATGTTTTTCTGTGTCGCTGAACTACCTTTTCGGCTAATCTACTCCCCATACAACGGTCCCCATATCCCCATGTGCTTTGCCCTAACCTGCGGCTTCCTATGGTATGGTGTATGGCCCTTCCCCTCCTCCCCTACCCCCCTACCCCCTCTCCCATCCTCCTCCCCTCTCCCTCCCCCAGGCGGTGACGGCTACTGCGGGTGGGCCACTGCGCTGCACCTGTCGGCTCGCGGCTACTCCGTGTGCATCGTGGACAACCTGTGTCGCCGGCAGTTCGACCTGCAGCTGGGGCTGGACACGCTCACGCCCATTGCCAGCCTGCATGACCGCGTGCGCAAGTGAGGGGGGAGGAGGGGGAGCGGAGGGGAAAATTATGGATACGTGCATCAACGCAGTCCCAATCCCGAATCCCGACGCATGCAGTGAGCGCAGTGAGGAGGGGGGAAAAATTAAATAAGTGAAAGGTGGAGGTCAAAGACCAGGTACCAAACCATAGGAGACCACAGGTTAGGGCAAAGCAATGGGGGTAGGAGGCGGCAGGGTGCCACAAGACAAAGTGTTGGTTAGTGAGTAGGGGGAGGGGGAGGGAGGGGGAGGGAGGGGGAGGGATGCGGATAGGAGGAGAGGAAAGGGGTTAGGGAGAAAGGGAGCGTGCCTGGAGTCGTGGAGGCATGCGGGCAAGACACACATCGCTGTTGTGTCAGGTCGTAGGCCCCCCTCCCACTGTCCCCCATGCAAGGGGCCCGCACATGCCCGTTCAGCCCGCTCCGCCCCTCCCTGCGTCCTCCTCCAACGATTCCTCCAACCTCCTCTACGCATGCCTGCTACCCCATGCGCACAACCGCCCACTCACCTCCGCTCCCCCTCCAGCCTGCACCCCGACCCGACTCCCTGCCCCCCGCCCATACCTCAACCTTGCTCCCCTTCCCTCCCCGCCCCTTCCCCTCCCCCCCCTAAAGGTGGTCCGAGGTGTCGGGCAAGCACATCTCGCTGCAGATCGGCGACATCTGCGACTGGGAGTTCCTGTCGCAGGTGGGGGGGGGGGCGGGGGTGTGTTAAGAAAACTGGCCGCGAGTAGGAACATACTGAGATTGTCGAACATACTGTGATTGTCGGAAGATGAAGTCCCCACAGAACCGCCGCAGGAGGGTGTGTGTGTGTGTGGAAAGGAGGAAACTGACGAGCTGAAGAGTGGGGGGCGGGGGGGGCGGAAAGGAGGAGGGGAGCTAGGAGGGTTGGGGCAGGGTGGAGGGCCGAGTTCCCAGTGGGGGTTGTGACCGTGAGAGTAGGGCGTGCCACTCCTCTCCTCCCCACCCCGCCCTCCTTTTCCTCCCCCCAGGCCTTCACCTCCTTCCGCCCCGAGCACGTGGTCCACTTCGGCGAGCAGCGCTCCGCCCCCTACTCCATGATCGACCGTCAGAAGGCCGTCTACACGCAGACCAACAACGTGGTGGGCACCCTCAACGTGCTGTTCGCGATCAAGGTGAGGAGGGGGGGGGCGGTGGACCTTGGTGGGGGTGGGGATGGGGTTGGTGTTACAAAGGGGAGGCTTTCGCCAGGGTTGGGGTGTTTGGTTCGCCTCCTCCGGCCCTCTCTTTACTTACCGGTATTCGCCAACTTGCCACTGTTCCCCCATTTCCCGGCACTTTCTTTACCCCCCCCTTCCCCTTCCCCTCCCCATTCCCTATCCCCCGTCTTAACAAACTGCTTTCCTCTATCCCCATTGCTTTGCCCCAACCTGTGGTTTTGGCATATCTCTGACCCACTCTCCCCCCACCTGACCCACCTGACCTTATCATTACTGTATCATCCCCCACCCCGCCGCCCCGACCCAGGAGCTGGCCCCCGAGTGCCACCTGGTCAAGCTGGGCACCATGGGCGAGTACGGCACCCCCAACATTGACATCGAGGAGGGCTACCTCACCGTCACACACAACGGCCGTACCGACACGCTGCCGTACCCCAAGCAGGTCAGCAGGGGGGAGAGGAGGGGGGGAGTGCGGGGGGAGAAAGGGAGGGGGGAATGCGAGGACGTACGGTACCAGACGTACCCTCTCTTCGTACCCTTGCTGCTCTCTCTGTCGGGTTACGCCTGTACACGCTTTGCTTACTGGTCTCCTTTCCTCTCCGCCTGCTCTCACCTCTCCCCCCCACCTCCCCTCCCCCCCCTGCAGGGCAGCTCCTTTTACCACCTGTCCAAGATCCACGACTCCACCAACATGCTCTTCACGTGCAGGGCCTGGAAGGTGGCGGCAACGGACCTGAACCAGGTGGGTGGGGGGGGGCCGTGTTGCATGGTGGACTAGTGGATGAGGGGGGTAAAAGAGGAAACTGACGAGCTGTATGACGAGGCCAAGAGGTGGGTGGGGGCCGTGCTGCTGTTGCGTGAAGCGTGTTGGGTATTGGGTGGGGGAAGGGAGGAACAAAAATGACCAGTGCAGCAACGAGTCCCAATCGCGGCTAGTAACGGTAGGAGAAACCAACTAGGGAGGGGTTGCGCAGGGGGGCGCGCGGGGTGTGTCAGGAGGATGCAAGATACCTGCTGTTCTGCCCTCATGCCGTATACCCCTGTGGGAGAGAGTGTTTTTGTAAACTCCATCTCCCCTCACCTTCCCGCGCTCCCTCCCCCCAGGGTGTGGTGTACGGCGTTCGTACGGATGAGACGATGGCCGACCCCTTGCTGATCAACCGGTACGACTACGACGGAATCTTCGGTACGGCACTCAACCGCTTTGTCGTACAGGTGAGGCGGGGGAGCAGCCACATGCTGCTGGGGGAGAGAATAGAGGCTGTAATCCCCTCCTTTCTCCGTTGTTGTCACCTTTTCCTACCAGATGGATCTGCCCGAAAACCTCCCCCTCCACCCCTCATCATCTCACCCCCGCCTCCCCTCCCCACCTCCCCCCCCCCTCAGGCTGCCGTGGGCCACCCGCTGACGGTGTACGGCAAGGGCGGTCAGACCCGCGGATTCCTGGACATTCGCGACACGGTGGGGGCAGGGGAGAGCGGTAGAGGGGTAGTGCGGTAGTGTGCTTTAAATATGGCTGCTTCCTCCTCGTCGTTTTTCTACTACCGTATTGCCCAAAATTTAATTGACATGCGTTTGGAAGCCTATTTTCTAGCCCCATTTGACAAAGCGGGATAATTTATGCCCCATTTGACTTCCTGTTGGCGAATTTCTAGCCCCATTTGACATGCGCCAAAACGCCCCCAAAGCCGCCGTACGTATTGGATGTAACATGGTAAGGAGAGGAGCAGTTCAGCTGTATGCCGCTGTGCAGCCCTAGGAGGATAAGTGGAACACCATTTGGAAACCCCGACTGGGCATGGCGCGGTGAGGATCCAGCGCACTGGCAAGTCAGTTGCCCCCTACCTCTCCGTTCCCATCTTAGTTACCCTGCAGTCACCCCAGGCGGAATATTTTGCCCCCATTTGACACCTTGCCAGCGAATTTCCAGCCCCATTTGACATGGCAAAAAAACATTTTTGCCCCATTTGACAAAACCCAAAACATTTTGTTTTTGTCAATTAAATTTTGGGCAATACGGTACTCGTCGTCCTCTCCTCGGTTTCCTACTCCTCCTTCTCCTGCGTCCAGCACCTGCGCACTCTTTCCAAACCTTCCTCCTTCTGCTCCTCCTCCTTCCTTGCATGTTTGCATCCAACCTTAAGGGGCTATCACCACAGGTTGCCACGCCTCGTCAAAAAGATGCCCTTCTCTTTCCCATCCTCCCCTCCTTCCTCCCTCCTCCTCTCCCTCTCCTCCTCCTTTCCCCCCGCAGGTCCGCTGCATCCAGCTCGCCATCGACCACCCCGCCTCCCGCGGCGAGATGCGCGTCTTCAACCAGTTCACGGAGCAGTTCTCCGTCAACCAACTGGCCGACATGGTCAGCCGCGAGGGACGCAAGCTGGGCCTGGATGTCGTCGTACAATCCGTACCCAACCCCCGAGTGGAAGCGGAGGAGCACTACTACAACGCAAAACACACCAAGCTGGTTGAGCTGGGGCTGCAGCCGCACCTGATGGCCGACAGCATGATGGATAGCCTGCTGGAGTTTGCGGTGCAGTACAAGGAGAGGGTACGACATGAGCTGATCAAGCCGGCGGTTGACTGGCGCAAGACGGGGGTCAAGGTCAACACCATGGGCGCTGCGGTCGCGCAGTGAGAGAAGAGGGGAGGTGGGGAGATGTGAAGGATGGGGCGAGGATGAGGAGGGGTTTGTGATGACAACTGACAGGATGAGGGCATGTGCAGGGATGCAGGTGTCCTTGGTGCATGCAGGGAGGTAGAGGTGTTCCTCTGCGGGCAAAAGGAAGTTGTCGTTGTTGTCAGGTGTTGGTTGCATGGACGGTTAGTTGCGGAAAGGAGGAGGTTGTTTTGGTTAGGACGTTGTTTGAGGACGCTCACCCAGTCGCGTAGGTGTCAGCAGCGGATGGGGGCTGAGGTCTGGGCTTTGCACACATGCGAGGGACAGCAGGCAGAGGGGTGCGTGAGGGATGCGCGTGGGGTTGTGTAGGGGGTTGAGTTCTAGTGGAGTCGAGGCATGAGAGGGGAAGAGGATGCATGCATGCATGCGTGCATGCGCGGAATCTGTGACGGACTCTATACGGAGGAGGAGGCGTGTCTGGGACACGTGAAGGGTTCATGCTCCCTGTTTCATGGCCGTCTGAGGTCTGTCTCATTGTGGATGCCCCGACCCCTCCCTAGTACATGACTGCATGACGGACAACGGGCCAGACTGTCCTGCGGGACAGCACCGCCGCAGGAGTCGTGGGGTGCGTTGCGCGTTGCAAACCGCGGGAAAAGACGCCGGAAACGCTCCGGTTGCACACTTGGTGTACGTACCGGTATATGCAGGTAGTGGACTGGCACAGTGAAGGTGCTGGGGCGGGTGTACTAGGTGGCTATGAAGGGGCGTCCCGAACGTCGCAGGAGGCTGGAGGATCGGGATAGCAAGCTGTCGTGGAAAGGGCGAGCGGATGGAGCGATTTTGTAAGGAGGCCGTACGGAGCTCAGGGCTCGCTTTCTATGTAACTGCTTGTGTTGGTGTTTGCAACCTCCTATGTGCCCACTTTGTAAGAGTGCGTAGTATGCGTTAACCTTGTGGCGATACAAAAATATTTGGATCTTCCTAGAATCACCAACCACCAACACTTTACCAATCATCTAGACGAGCAAAGGAGGACGGATTGACACAATATACCTGCATGAAGACACAAAATAAATGAAAAGTCATAAAAAATTGTAAAAAAAGTGTCACCGCCGGGACTCGAACCCGGGTCGCGTGGGTGAAAGCCACGTATCCTAACCGCCTAGACTACGGAGACTTGATCAGTTGATGAACGAAAAGTGTTTCTTCCTTTATATGTAGGTGCAAACAATTCTGCAACACTGCAGGCCCGCTGCGCTTCTCTCACTGCGCTTCTCTCACTCACCCCATCTCGAGCCCACTTGGCCCGTTCTGCGAGACCCTGCGCAGCCCGCGCCTCCGTCGCTTCCTGCAGCTGTCTCACCAGTTTGTCAGTCTTTCCCTTGTTTGCCGCCATTGTCCCCACAACGGTGTTGAGCCAGCGGCATCGGATTCTTGAGGGGAATGTAAGGTGTTTGGGTTGGGTAATGACTATACCGTACGAGCGTGCCAAGGTAAATGTAGGCTGTACGACAGGCAGTTGTGAGAGAGCCAGCTAGGCTGGCGGATACCGGTAAGTGGGCGAGGTTTCAGCCCGGATCAGGCATCCAAAAGGGCATTAGGTACGGTAGATACCGGTTCAGCTGGGAAGGAGAAAACTTCGATGCTGCTTTCGGTTACAGAATAGCTTGTACGGGAAGGATACCCGCCAAGATGCGTTGCCATCGCCGCCAGGCGTCAGCGGGCAAGGAAAGCCGATAATTCTTAGCGCTTGCTGCATGCAAGACCAAAACGCCACGTCGCTCCATCTGAACGAACTAAACGCGCGAGAGAAAGCTAAGGCCACTATTCATCCTAAATAGAGCCTTTCCTGAGTCAAAAGGCACCTGGGAATAGTCAAATAAGGGAGGGCGTAATCAATCAATGTTAATTACGTCACCTTAGAGCATTGTGTAACTACTACAACTAGAATGGTGATAGATAGATATGAGTAAGGCCAGGCGCTAAGCCCACCACAACCCCTGCTTGCTTGCTTGCGCGCGCAACTCGCAACGAAACAAAAGAACCCCAACGGCTGAACCAACCGTGGACCCCCCTACCTACAAAATGCTAGGCCGTTAGCACAACGGGAAAAGAATTGCAGAGGTGCATCTCACGCACGCACGCATGTTAGCACTCAAATAACAGAGCCACTATGTGTAGGCCATAGCATGTTCTGTACCTAAAACCCAGCCATTGACAGCCCTTGGCTAAGGCCTGGCCCTATTATTGTCATCAACCGCCGCAACAGTGTCCCGTGGGTCACCACAAGCATGCTGAATCCTAATGCACGCCTCCCAGCCAGCAGCGCATGTGCAGGACCTGCCCACTAATGTAAGCCGCCCTATGAATACTAGTATCGACTCTAAATGTCCGCCGTCATTCACGTGGGTCACCAACCAACCAATCTTGGTTGCCGTCAGGTACTCATCTCATGCATGGTCATGTATGCATCATCATCATCATGGCCTCCGCAACCACCAACCATTCACCAAGCGCCATCACGCACAGACGCAAACACAGCCACGCTGCGCATGTGTTGGCCCCACGTTGGGTATGTGTATGTCACCGCATGCAAGCCTGTTTATTGTAGGATGCATGCACGGCAGCGCTCGCGCGTACACACGCCCAATAGCTACAACCCCTGCCATCCACATGTATATGATGCCTTTGCTTCACAAATGCATGTAGGCCGCGCCCCAAAACAGCGCAGGGGCATTATTCACGCATCCGCGCATCGTTCCGCCGCCGTAACACTGCAGTGCCGTACACTGCATGTACTGCGTACGACAGCAGCTTAGGACCGAGTGACGTACACCCACTGGCCGGGGCCGTAGGTGTCACCCACCACGAGGAAGAGCATGTAGGGCCCGGCAGGCGCCACGTTGAGGTTGGGGGGGCCCCGTACGGTGACGGTCTTGGAGCCGTCCATGGCAGCAGCGTGGTTGGTATCGGTGTCGGTGCCCAGGATCTGTCGGGGAGGAAACAGGAAGGAGCGAGGGGAAGGAGGAGGGGTTACGGTTGCTGCATCATACAACATTCACATCCCTTCCTCCCGCTGCCTTCACTCTAGTCGTTTAGGCCATCCTTGCCCCTGTGCCAACGTCCAGCTACGCCGCATACGCCATCCCATTGCTCATCTCTTGTCTAGTTCGCGACCCACGGGTCTCACCTCCAGCTCCACCACCCGCTGGTGCATGTTGTTGGTGTGCGTGTCCGAGGGCGGGGCCACCAGCACCACTGAGGTCACCACGGCAGCATCACTAGCAGCGGTGTACACGATTGACATGATGTCCTCTGTTGGGGGGTGAGGAAGGGCAGGGCAGGGAAGGAAGAGTAGGAAAGGGGAGGAAGAAGAGCGGCGAAAGGAGGAGATACCTAATGTAAGCGATTGCAGTGGCGAGTGCCGCTTGCTTCAAGGTCATGCCTCCCTTTCTGCTTCACGTCTCCTGGCCTACAAGCTTCATCTCTACCCCACGGCCCTCCTGTTGGTGCTTACGGTGGACAATGGAGGTGGGGGCGTACAGGATGGTGGGCTGGTTGTCCGTGTCGTACACGAAAGGCGGCGAGAAGATCTCCACTCGATACTCGGGGAATCCCGTGGGGCTGGGGCTGTAGGTATCGGGGCTCCAGAAGCGGTCGGAGCGGTCGCCTCCCGCCACCAGCACGGTGCCATTGATGGTAAGTCCGGCGGTGGAGTGCAGCAGACGAGCAATCTGGGAGCGACCCAGGGTGCTGTAACGCCGGCCGGCGGGGGCGTTAGGGTCGTACAGCACCGGCCAGAAGTTGGGCTCGTTGAGCATGGCAACACCGCCGGCGGCTGCGTCGCCCAGCAGGCCGCGCTTGGCGCCGTTGATGAGCAGGACCTGACCGTTGGGCAGGAGGACGGAGGAGCCGCTGACACGGGGCGAGGGCATCTTCTCGGACTGCCAGGAGCCGATGGTGTAGGTGCCGTTGTCGTTGCAGGTGATCTTGAGCCGCATGCTGAGGCCCACAGCGGTGGTGTTGATCCAGCCCCAACTCCACTGGCCACCGAAGATCCTGTTTGGGAGGTTTGGGGTTTGGGTTGGGTTTGGGTGCGTATGAAGACAGTGCGTGGTTAGTATCTGCAAGGAGAAAGAAGCAAGCGGCTGGCAATGTGCATCAGTGCCACGTATGGAACCGAGCATGACACTGCAGTTGCGGGCCCTCAGCCTCTCTCTCTGTCCTACACCTACCGGTACGTATCGCTCCATGCGTACCGGTATGCCGGGTGGTTGCGACTGGCGGTTGGTTTAACTAACGACTTACATGATCTCAACCACCTTGTAGTTGTCCGCTGGCTTGAGCGGCAGCATGACAGCGGTACCGCTGAAGGGGTAGCTGGTGCTCATGCCCTTGGCCTCGGGGATCTTGGACCATGAGGGCAGGGAGGCCACCACGGCGCCGGTGAGGGGGTTGATGATCTGGCCGAACACGTTGCTCCACACGAACATGTCACCTGCGGGGAACCGAAGGTTGGCAGGCAGGGGTACCGGAGGGGCGAGGGTGGTTGGCGGACGGGTACGACAGGAGGACGGATGCGGTTAGAGAGATGCGGATGCATGCAAGAGAGGTGGCTAAGAACGTTTTCCAGCATCAGCATGGAACCATACAGTCAGCACCATCTTGAAAATCCCTTTGGCGGGCGGCGAGGTGCGTAAACCCCATTCCGTGCCCTAATACACACGCAATCCTGCATACCGTTTAGATACCGTACAGCTGGTAAAAGCGACACACTTACCGGTCGGCAGGATGAAGTTACGCGGGTAGTAGAAGTACTTGCTCTTGGTCACGAAGTTGTTGTCGAGCTGGAAGAGCTTAGTGGTGGCGGGGTTAGCGGGGTCCCACAGCTCGTAGAAGGGGTTCTGCAGGAGGGAGGGAGAGAGGGAGGGGAGAGAGGTTGGCGGCAGGAAAAGGGCAAGCGAGCATGGGGAAAGACACGGACGCCACGAAACGGTGTCTCCGTATTCCGTCGGGACTAGAGCGCGCAGAAACCTGACACTAATCCCAGCGCACGTGACTGTGCCATGCAGCTGCCGTGCACTCTAACTGCAGTACTGCGGGGGCAACCACGCTGTAGTGCAGTAGCAACGGCCGTACAGTTGCCGTACGATGAGCACACCTTGATGGCGTCCTTGCGGGTGGGGCCGACTGGCGAGGGGCTGTCGCTCATGATGGTGACCATGCCGTTGGGGAGGCGGGTGGCGGTCGCCAGCCAGTGACCGAACTTGAGCTGACCCACGCTGCGCAGCTGCTTGGCTTCCAGATCCAGAATTTGAATGCCCTGTACGGCAAAGAAGGAATGTAAAAGTTACGTCTTGTTCTTAAGAACAATGATGCGTGGAATTGCAAAGGAGCCTTCGCGAAAAAGTGAAAGTGCTCACAAATGCCGAGGAGGCATTATAGCTCATCGCAGCGAGAGAACTTGCAACGTCGGTGCGCAAGTCTTGTTCCTAGCAGCAAGGCAATGCCCATCGACAAACTATTTGCAACATACTAGTATGTACACTCTTCCCTAGAAGCGCAGCAGGCCCTATACTCACCCTGCGCCCCTCCTTGTACTCGCTCTGCGGCTTGTGGCCAGCGAGGATGGCGACGGTGCCGTTCTCCAGGTAGGTGTGGCCGCAGTTCTCCATGCTCAGGTTGGTCCTGACATTTACAAACTTGCCGGTCGCTGCGTTCATGAGGCCAGCGTTGTAGTGGTTGCCGTCGGGATGAGGTGTCGATGGCCGCTCCATGAAGAAGAACAGGTCGCTATCTACAGGGTGGCACACAAATGAGGTTGTTAGGGCTTTCCTAGAGATACAGAGTTGGGTTTTGTCGAACACGCTGTGGACGGTTCGGGAGCGGCACCAAGGCGGCATCAGACATGCGTACCGCTGAACAGTAGTAATGTAGGCAGCGCTGTGTCCCAAATGCCTTGCTTACCTGGCACAGCAATGAGCTGAACGCCCACGCAGTAGGAAACCCCCAGAAGGTTGAACTGGCCTGAAACTGTTGGGTCATCGGTGGATTGATCATTTGGGTCCGTAAGGTTCCTGGGGGCAAAGCAACACCCAGAGGGCTATACGTTAACTAACGCGATTTGCATGAAAGGCTTGCGGAGAGGAGCGGTACCAGAAGGCGAGTTGGGACATCCTGACAAGCTGATTGTCGGGCGGCTACTCACCCTTGGGCTTGCGCGCTGGCAAGGAATAATAGCAAACACGTAGCAGCTACCAGACGACGCATGGTGTGTGGTCGCTCAGAAACTGCTTCTATTTGTATACGATTTTTGCGTTGTCGTTGCAACGGTGCAGCAACGTCAATCGGCAAAGTAAGGTCGCCGCTTTTGATTGTGGTGTACCAAGTTGAGGATAAGCACAGCGGTGCTGTAAATGCTATGTAGTGCAAGCTGGGTGAGCAGTGGTGAGAGCCGCTTCCCAAGTCTAGCACTGAAGTGACGCTGAGCAAGTGTGTGAATACTATTTAATGTTGACAGTAACCCTTTTATGTTGTTCCGCAGTAACAGCTTCTCCGTAACTGGTCGGGCGTCACGAATCCGTCATCCGTATACCCATGACATACAACGTACAGACTGGGTACCTGCCTGTGTACCCTCAAAGCCGCTCAATGTCTAGAGCCTCAGGATGAAACAAGGGACATGTAACGAGTCATGTACGCTATGTAACACGCGTTTTCCCAAGGCGCGACAGCGATGTCGGTCGGGAGGTTATTGGCGTTGAAGTGGGTCGGTCAACCGCCCGACGAGCAGCTCATTCCCCATAGGTGCTTGCGTCAACATAACGCGCTATATAGAAATAGTAGGTCCGGCTGTTAAGCAATCATTTTCATGCCATTTGACTTTCTGGTTAGGCTAACGATGGAAGTTAGCCTTTACTTGCCAAGTCGTCGTTGCGCCTACCAGGGCAGGCCTTTGTTCAAACAACCCTTCTATATCACACATATTGAGCACGGCAAAGGTACAGCGATTAGGTACCGGCTGGTGCCTAGGACGTCGGACATGTATGCCAAGGAAAAACGGGACTCATCGTCCAACAGCTTTACATGTGTGGCCTGCAACCTTGAGTGAAGTGTGCGTTATATGGGAACAGCAGCCGAGTATAAAATGCAAGTAACTGCGCCTTACCTAGGAGTTCCCAATCAACTGCGACCGTCTCTGCTGGCTAGAAGGCGAACCCGCACGCCTGAGTTACCTTAGTATTTTGCTCTTATTATGCAGGCGGGTTACAATCCTGCTTTCCATTTTGACTTATCAATGTCATGCCAACAACCTCGACATGCACTGTAAAGTAGGAGCTGGGCCGGAACGCAGAAGGCGCATTACCCAAACACTGTCTGTCTTCCTATAATATAATTTCCTGATTAATTGGGAATAGCATTCGGATCTTTCATCATGAGCGCATACATTAGCACATACAGCAAGGAATCCTCAATAGCCGGAAGGTTCATCACGCACGGCCCTACCCGCACACACGTAACTCCACGTTGCTTGCTTCCCCCAACTCGCCATGGCCGCCACCTCATTCCTCATCACTCCTCACGCATGGCGCCTCTGTACCGGTATCCGGTCAGCTCCCGCATGTCGTTACACCCTTCTTGCGACACTGCAGCTGCCCCACACTCTTATGCAACACACACTCAAGATGCGCTCCACATGCGCTCCTTGAGGCGCGCCACACCACAATTTCTTTCACCCCAATCCGAAACATGCGCTCAGCGCTCCTAAAGCAACAAACAGACAACCCGCACAACTTTTAACAAAAGACAGAATACAAGACACACGCGGCCCAGCATTGCGCCGCAGACACTGTAACACGGTGTCACAGCGTCTCGGTGGTTATCCAGCTCGGCCCATCAGTGGATAAGCCATGATGCGCTGAGGTCGAGACCGTCGGTTTTAACAGACAGCGTTACACGACACAAACAATACATGTACCGGTATTCATTGCTCACACCTGCTATCCAGCAGCGTGTCACCTCTCGCTCTCCCCCGGTCACGCCCGCACTCCCATGGCGTCGCTCGGTCAGGTAGCCACCCTTCAGCCGGGACCCCTGCCGGGCCTCTCATCAACGACCTATCGGACCCCTCGGCCTCCCTCCCTTCCTTCCTTCCTTCCTCGCCTCGCCTCGCCTCTCATACTCCGCTTTCTCTCTCCCCTCCGCGCCTCGCCTCTCCCATTCCTCTCTCCCCTTCTTCTCCTTTGTTATGAAGCGTCCACAATCCTAATGAATTCTCTTCAACTTCACCTCCGTCTCACACTCAGCAGTTCCTTCAGCCTCTTCGCTCAGGGCCTTTCCAGACCTCCAACACCCTCGCCAACCCCTTCCCTCCTCTCTCTCCTCTGTCACACTCCACTCCCTTCTGCTCCTCCCCTCCTCTTCTCTCCACTCCTCTCCCACTCCGTCATCTCTCCTCTCCTCTCCTCCCCACTCTCCCCTCACAACGCCCGGATCCGACCCACCTCCCGCACCCCCTCCCCCTCCCCCTCCGGCCCCGTCCACCTGCCCTCCTCCCAGCTGCCATGCAGGCCCGCAGGCAGCCGATGCGGCAGTCGGATCACCGCTCGCGGCCCCTCACCCAGCCGCATCGCGTCCAGGATCACCACCTCCCCCACCTGACTAGCCGCGTCGTGCACCACTGCAAGCAACCAGCCGGCGCCCTCCTCCTCCTCCTCAGCAGCAGCGGCAGCAGCAGTAGCAGCCGCCGGGCCCTCCGCCGCACCAGCAGGAGCAGAAGCAGCAGCAGGAGCAGCAGCCCCGGCCTTACCAACTGGTGAGCCCCGCTGCTGCCCGGCGGGGTTGCCGGATCGCGGAATGAAGATGGGCTCTCCCACGAAGCGACGGTCGCCCGCATACCTGGGGGTGGGGGTGGGAGTGAATGAGAGAGGGAATGGGATGAGTAGAGGGAGGAAAGGGACTTTGAGACGGGAGGCAGCCAGGCAGGGATGCCAGCGAACGTGCCTACTGACGGCGGGTGCGTGCAGCGCAGGACCTACGCCTACATACCACTATGTCGCCCGGCGTGTGAAAGTATCGACCCATGGGTCATAACCATGCCTTTCGCACACGCACACTCGTTCCTCACTGCTTACCACACATCCGTCTTGACTCCCTCCGCCACACCATCACGTCCACTCAGCCGCCCACTGCCGCCCTCCGTCGTCGCTCGCCGCCCCTCCGACGCCGCCTGCCCTCCCATCTCCTCCGTCTCCGCCTCCGCCGCTCCCAGCCCCAACCCGGGATCCACCTCCACCCGCACCAGTGCCTGCCCCGGGCCCCAGTGCACCTCATCGTCCACCGCGTCGCATGCGGCCCACAGCATGCGGTGCGGCCGACCCACGACCCGTGGGTCAACGACTGGGAACTCCGCGGTTCGCCGCATCAGCCGGTGCGAAGTGACGGCGCAGGTGGAGGGATCGCACACCAGGCGAGTGAGGTGCGAGCGGCAGCCGCCAGTGTAGTAATCGGGGCCGTAGGTGTATTGGTTGACGCTGAAGGACACGTCCTGCCAGGCTATCGTGTCGATCACCACCAGCGGCTCTTCGTCTTCCTGGGTGGCTGCCTGGGATGCCGCCCCCCGGGTGGGTGGCTTGTCAGCCTCGAATGCATTCACGTGGTGGAAGATGAAGGAGGGGGGCGCGGACAACTCCCGGGGGCGCAACACTGGGAGGGTTGGGAGGGTAGGGGTTGGGTGGTTGGGTGGAAGGGAAGGTACGGGGGGAAGGGTGGGGAAAGGGGTTACAGGTGTGGTCAGGTTGTGTGGAGGGCAGGACGAGCACACCCGGAGGTGGCCGGCTGGGTAGTGAGCGGAAGGAGGAGGAGGTCAGGCAGAAGGAACAGAAGGAAGAGGTGACCCGGCTGGTTTGTTGCCCCCCTCTTTACCACGAAGCTGCGGCACCCGATGGGTTGCACCCCGCCCCCAAGCTCCCATCTCTACCACCCCCATGTCGGCCCGCACCTTTCCCACTGGGCCTCCCCGGTCTGGGCACCAGCACCACTCGAGAGGGGGCGCCTCCACCTCCCCCACGGGCATGAACATTGCTACTGCTGCCGTTGCTACTGCTGCTGCCATTGCTGCTGTCCTTGCCGCCCCCACCACCCCCACCCCCATCGCCCCCTCCCTCATACACCAGGCACTCCGCGATGGAGCAGCGACTCAGCAGGTAGCGGGTGGCGAACTTGCGCGTGTCGAACCGCACGGGGCTGAGTACGACGATGTAGTAGTGCTCGGACACCAGGAGGTCGTGGATGAAGGGCACCAACACGTCCTGAGGGGGAGGTGGAGGATGGAGGAAAAGGATGTAGAGGCCAGGAGGATTAGCAGGATACGTCTACCCGCATATGGATAGTTGGGTTCGCGTATGATCGTAGAGGGGCCAGGATGGAGAGGCCAGGCAGGAAGTTGGGGGCGTGAGGGTGCACTGCAGGGTCAGCACCTGTCATGTCCACTGGACCAACCCACTGGACCAGTTTCACATCCTGGAGCACACCCCTCGCACCTACCTTCAGCTCGTATCTCGTCTCATGCAGGAGCTTGGGTCCGCATCCTTCTCCATTCGCCTTCCCCTCTCCCTGCCCGCCTGCCTCCCCCTCCGCAAACTCGTAAAATACGATCCCAGCACTCCGACCCAGTCCCGCCGGGGAGGTGGAGAAGGCCACCCAGCGCCGACCCCCGCCCTCGGTGTGCCCTCCCGCTGCGCCTGCTGCTGCTGCCGCTGCTGCTGATGTGTTGACGCCATGTGAACTGCCTGTAGCGGCACCCGCAGTAGCAGCAGTAGCTGCACCCGCAGTAGCAGCAGTAGCAGCAGCTGTAGCACCAGCAGCAGGAGGGGCTGATGACGGCGGCATGATGCGGAAGTGCGCTGAGAAGGTGCTGACGTCAGGCGGCAGGGAGCCACCCAGACGGCTCTCGCCGTACGTTTCCAAGCTGACCGGATCCAAACGGTACGGCAGCCCCCCCTGAAGGCGGGGGGTGGAAAGGCAAGCAGACGGGTTCCTGTGTTAGGGCTTCGCATGGGATGGGGATGGGATGCAAACGTACATGCATGCAAGGTTGTTACCCGGGGTTTTAAGGGCGACGTATTCGTGTGTTTTGCGCATGGTACCCTATGGTTTGGTTTGGCCTTTCACCTCCCTGCCTGCCCCTCCCCCTCCCCCCACCCCACCCAGCAGCTCCCACCTCCCACAGCGCCCACAGCTGCTGCGCCCATGACAGCACTCCGGTGTTGGCCACGTTCTTGAAGTTGAGGTCGAAGGGGTTGAAGAAGGGGGAGCCGTCGGCGGCACCTCGGGTGAAGGAGTTGCGGAACAGCAGCCTGCCCGCGGCCTGGGGTGGAGGAGGAAGGAGGTAGGGAGCAGGAAGGGAGCAGGAAGGGAGGGATGCGGCGACAGGAAATTGAGCGGAGCAAGGTTCTTGGCAGGGGTGGCGACGGCTGTGTGGATACCGGTTTCCTTGATGTTAACACTCCATGGTCATCTCCAACCCCCAACCCCACCTTTGCTGACCCTCCCCCGCCCCCCGCCTCTCATGCCCGTCCTCCATCTTTCTCGCCGGTACGAGGGCTCAGCCGCAACAGCTACCGGAGAGGTGCGGCACCGGTGTAACTCCGCTGCCCAATTGCAAACCCGCACTCGCACCCCACACACCCGGCCCCCCCACCTGCTCCCGCACGAACCCCTCCGTCCTCACGAAGCGGTTGCGGAAGTACGCGCGCCCCCCCCTGAAGCCCAGACTGAGCACCATGCCGTCGCCGTCGAAGGTATGGCGGCGGTAGCGCGGATTGGAAACCTGGGGTTCGAGAAAATATGATTCCCAAATTGGGGAGCGGGGAGGTGGGGGGTGGGGAGGTGGGGACGGAGTGAATACTGCTAAGAGGCAGGAGCAACGGCTGGTACAGAGGCAGAGGGCTAGTCAGGTTGAGGGTCGCTCGCCCTCCTGCTTTCCCTTCCTCCCCGCTTTCGGGTAACCAGCTGGACTACCCTGCCTCCCTCCCACCCTGCCTCCCTCCCTCCCTGCCATCCTTCACCCCACCTGCAATCCGGGGCCGTTGCGGAAGTAGGTGCCACACAGGTCGGGCGGGATGCTGCCGCTGACCTGACGGGGAGAGGAGGAGGGCTTTAGGGTTACAGAAGGGTGCGAGAAGACCACGTGGGTGAGAGAGCGAGGCGGTAGGGAACATGCAAGTGCTGTACTATAAAGAGAAAGGAGGTAGTGCGATATGAGGGATAGCCTGCTTCGCAAAGCCCAAAGCCCGACACAGGAACCAGAATAGGGCGACGGGTGGTGTAAGCATTAGCACATCCCGACCAACGGGTCCCTCGCGAACTCACCCACTCATCCTTTACTTGATACGCGTATTCAGAAAGCAGCGAGGAGAAGAGTGTGCTGTGGTCCCGAACCAGATCCGCTGCAACGCAGAAAAAGGATTGAACAACGCAAGCAAGGATAGCGACGAAGTAAGACGAGTAATCCCATGAATATCGTGTAAATTGACGTATGGCATCGTTACATGAACGCAAGTAAATCGGAGGCCATTGATGGCATTTATGAGGAACCTCCAACGTGGCATTCTTGCGTCCATGCGCACCTGTGATAGGTCCCCGCCGCACCAGGCGTTCGCTTTCACTTTGAACAGTAGCAGCTTCTGCACCGGCGTCTTGGCTTGCTTGGGTTGTTGAGAGCGAACGGCATACGGTGCCTGCAAGCGCCACGTTGCGGGAAACATCGCAAGCAAGTCGTCCCGGGCGCTACGCCGATTAACGCGTAACATGTTTTTAAAACGGTATCTAACGGTATGCAAGCCTTACCGCCTATCACATTGCTTCTATGTCCACAAAGGCGGTTGCCATGGATGGATGTTGTGGCGACACTTCCTCGCAAATGGCACGCCTGACCGGGGGTAGCATATTTACCGTACATGCTAGCCTGTATATGGAAGTAAACAGCAGGTCGGCCATCGGCAAGGTAAGCGAATGGCCGTCGTTTATGGCGATGGTTGATGTACGGCTGCCTGGTCACAATTCCCTTGCTTCAAGTAAAGTTACTAATGCTACGCAAACTGCTTTACTGTGACCTCTAATACAGTTAAAGTCGGCGCCGTTGGGCTCATAGGAACGGGTTTTGCGCCGTCGCTGCTTTTCCTTAAATGCCGACCCATACTCCGTGGGGTCATCTCGTTTTCTAGCATTACGTTTGTAAGTCTAACAGAAATAAGGTTACTGGCAAGCGTTTAGTGAGCGCGTGTACCGGCAGGGGCCCTACATATTTCACATGCAGAACACCCTAAGCTTCTCACGTTCGTGACGATTACGCCTACAACCATTCTCTTTGCCGCTGGACGCGGCGGCCTTTCGGCTGCTGCCGCGCGCGTCGGCCGGCGCATTGCCAGCTCCCTCGGCATGTACCATGCCATCCGGACATCCGCTGGCGCGCATGCCAGCTCCGCCAGCCCAGGACCGGCATCACCCTCCTCAGCACATGTCACGCAGCTGGCTGCTAAACGCATAGCCACATGCGCACGTTCGCCAGTTGCCCATTGGGCGCGGCCGCTGGTTGAATGTCTTCGACTCGCACCTCCTCCTCGCGAAGCTTACCAGCATCGACTTGGAGCCTTCCGTCGGGGCGTGGCTGCGGCTGCTGGAGTGCCGCTTACAGCATTCGCAGCATCCATCTCGACATCTTCATCGGCATCTGCTGAAGACCAGCGTCAGCAGCAAGAGCAGCAGCAGCCGCAACAGGACGAAAAGAAGGCACCAAAGCGAGGACAACGACAGCGTAGCGCAACAGCAGCAGATATTTCCAAAACAGGTGCCGTACTCTTCATCGGTTTCCATCCTGAAGAACTCGAAGCCGTACGGCAGAACCTGCCTGGAATGCTGCCATCATCATCATCGTCACCAACACCATCATCATCAGCTGCTGCTGAACTGCCGATTGTTGATGTTACGTACGACATGCTTCCGCACACCGTTCGTGACGTGTTGCTGCCATCACCGGCAGATGCCGCCATTGGTGTCGATGACAGCCGCAGCAGCAGCGACAGCGCTCCAGATACAACGACACTGCAGCAGCAGCAGCAGGCCTCGTTGCAGGATCAGCAACAGCCTCAGCAGCAGCCGACGCTGACCTCTGCTGTGGCCGCTGGTCGCGTGGTGCTGCTGGTGGGGCCCACCGCTCACGGGCTAGGGGCGGAGCTCAACGACTGGCTCGCGGAGTGGGGTGTGGTGCCGGCCCTCATCGCGGCCTACCAGCGCAAGTGAGGAAGGGGCTGGTGCTGGGGGCGAGGGGCGGTCTACATCCCGTGTGCTTGTATGGCGGGTCAGGGGCAGGGGCAGGGGAGTGGCTGTAGGCTGTACGACAGCTGCTGCATGTACGGTGTCCGTATGCATGCAAATCTTTGTTTGCATGTGGAGGATGACTTGACTTCGCCGCAGCCCCCCGCCACTCGCCAGTCGCAACCCGCGTGTCATGCCGCATTACCGTCAACGCTGCCAACCTCGCCCGCCTGCCCCCTGGGCCCCCCTGCAGGCACGAGGGCATGCCCCTGCGCTCGCTGGTCGCCTCCCTGCGTGACGCCCACTCCAGGTACTACGGACTGCTTCAGCCGGTCAAGGTGGAGCCCCTAGCGCTGAGGCAGCTCTTGGACGACAGCAGCAGTAGCAGTGGCAGCAGCAGCAGCAGCAAAGGCTGTGACGGCCGCTGCAACTGCAGCTGTAACGGCAGTAGCAGCAGCAGCAGCACAGGCGGAAGCGGCAGCAGCAACGCAAGCGCCAGTACAAGCGCTGGCGTTACCAGCGCAGCTGAAGGTGATGCTGTTAGCCCCTCCGACCAAACCGAGGCGTCAGCAGCAGCAGCCCTGGAGCAGCAGCAGCAGCACCTGTCCGTGCTGCGCGAGGTCAGGGTGGTGCTGAATGCCGCGTTAGACGCCGGGGAGGTGCCCTCCATACACGGTGCGTGCCGCCAATGCCGTACAGTCATGGTACGGCGTCCCCTAGCACAACACGGCGTAGCATGGTTGGCATGAAACGGCGTATGTGACGGGTTGCCGTGATTGCCTTCCTTATCCCTCCACCACCACCACCACCACCACCAGCACCACCACCACCGCTCCAACCAATTACTGGTACCCGCCCCCGCAGGCCACTACCGGCCCGACAGCGGGCACCTGGTGGTGCTGGATGGGCTGCTGAGCGGCGCCGAGAGGTCGCAGCTGCTGGCCTGGCTGACGGCGCCGGCACACTGTCACCAGGGGCCCCCGCCGGAGAACAAGTGGGAGGTGGCGTGCGTGGACAGGGAAGGTCAGTGTGACAGGATGCCGGTAACAATGTGGGAGGGGAAGCGGCGAGTTTAGCTGTGTGGGGATGGAGGCATATCTAGGCGTATGGCAGCATAACGGGTCCCGGGCCTTGTATAATGTTGCAGGGCGTAAGCTTGGTTCTTTGTTGGTGCGATCCTTGAGGTGGGTGGGTGCGACTGACCCATGGGTCACGCACTACGATAGCGATGCATAACCATGCATTATCCTGGCAGTGCGACCTCCTGCCCCTCTGATGGCCCTCACGTCGTTGTCCGCCACCTCCACCACCACAATTGTCTTGCCCTCACCTGTGGTTGGCTCAGTTTATCTAATCACCTGTGGTTTGGTTCTTCCCCAATCCCCCCCAGGTGACAAGGCCACCTGGGGCCTGCAGCCCGCCATGCTGGCCGCCCTCCGAGACGACCCCCCGCCTCCCGTGGTAGCCCTGCAAACCCGCCTGGCCGCGCTCTACCCAGAGTACGACATCTGTCACATGCCGGCCGCGCAGATCTCCTCTGATGCTCCGGAACCGGGTGCCGAGGGAGGTGCTGAGGGGGATGAGGGCACGCCGCTGAGCTCGTTTGTGGGCAATGCGGTCATGGCGGGGGACCCCTGTGCATGGCATGTGGATGCCGACCCCACCACGGTCCCGCCCCACTCGCCTTGGGTGCACAACTTTGGGTACTACCACAACAGGTGGGGCGGAGGGTGTTGTGGATGACAACTGTGGGATGGATCGGCGGATTGTTAGGACTGCCCCTGTCCTCTACCTACCGGAATGATGATGGGCTCGTGATCCTCTCTTTGCCCCTGTTTGATGGGTGCCTGCATGGTCTCACCCTGTCCCTCACCCCCTGCCTACGTTAGGGAGCTGGGCCGCCCGCTGTTCGTGAGTGTGCTGCTCTACCTGAACGACAGCTGGTCGGAGGACTTCCACTGTGAGTGTGCATGGATGACTAGCTTAGAGGTCACTGGCTTAGGGGGGAGGCCGGGGGAGCAGCCGCTTGGGGTGTGATGTGGGGGCCAGTGTGGACCGTGTTCACATGCTCCCCTACCGCTCGTTACGCACTCCGTTGTAGATATTAGGATATTACCGCCCGAACTAAGCTCCTTTGCTTAACACCCTCTCCCTCTCCTACGGGGGTAACGTCCTGTCGCATCCTGCCAGCCCGTGCTACCCCGATCACCTGCTGCATGTGTGGTGCCGTACCCCCTGCACCTCCTGACCCCATCCCCCCCTCCCCCGCAGCTGAGACGCTGTTCCTTGACCCGGAGACGCAGCTGGGGCTGTTCGTGAGGCCGGCACCGGGCAGGTGGGTCACGCGCTCATGCATGCGTGTGGTGGTGTTTGGGGGCGGTTGGTAACTGACGCGAGCCGTGTTAATATTCTCTCTCTGTCTCCCAGCCACCTAAACGCCTCCCCTCCCCCCTATGCATGCAGGGTGGTGTTGTTCGATCAGGACGTGCCGCACCGCATCTCCCCTCCTTCCAGCCTGGCGCCCGGGCCGCGCTACTCGCTGGTGTGGAAGCTGGTGATGGTTCCGCGGGGGGAGGCAGCGGCTGGGGTGGGAGAGCAGGCAGGGGACGGGAAACAGCAAGGAAGGGGGGCGGAAGGGGCGGGCAAGGGTGCGTGCGGTGGGGGTTGTGGCGCAGAGGGTGAAGGTGTAGGTTACCAGAGCATTTGCAGGCCGGAGTGGGGCGAGCCGGTGCGGATTGGGTCTGCGAATAGGCGCACGGGTGTGCCTGCGTTCCAGCGGAAAGTAGGGGGACGGTAATGACGGCCTCAAGGTGCCCTCGGCTGGTGGTGATTTGCTGTGTGGTTATTTTCGCTGCTGCGTAGGCTTTATGTTAATCCTTCTTTTATCTGCCTGCTGAGGTGAGAAGCCTTTTGCGAACACCGCCAACTATTTTGAAGACAAATCGTCTGTTGAACGGTCCCGCGTGCTAGGTAACTCGGTGCGACCCCAGGTGATCAGCTCTTTGGCTTGCCTGGTGCTTTGCACTCATATACGCGCGGCACGCCCCGTACATAAGCGAACCTGTTACATTTTCGCAAGGGTTGCAGTTCTGTATGCAGTACTGATGCGCTAGCTCTAACAAAACCTGCATGAGCTGTAACATGCGTGGCCCCCTCTGCTGGCAAACCCATTCGTCAGTGAAGCATGACGCTCACTCTCAGATCCCCAACACACACCCGAACCAGGCCTCGTTTGTTAAGCAGTTCATGACAGCAAAGGGCAGTGCAAAATGCAAGGTAAAACAAACCAATGGTGATCATGCACCTCTACATTCATGTCCCCTCTTGTCCCGTTAAACCCCCTTGCTACCACCCATTCACATCACCTGCTCCCATCAAACACCACAACCCCTCCCAACCGCGGACCATTCCTTCAACGTGCACTATATTTACCGAACATTGCAAGCGCATTCAACTTTCTCTACTAGAACCGACACCAATCTAAAGTGTAGCTAGCAGACCCCTTTGGCAGTTCACTCCATTTAAACATATTGAGCTCGCCCCGCCCCGAGTACCCCGCTTCCCTTCCCACCCAACTAAGGGCACACTCAGTAATGGCTGACACAGACATGCCGCGACGCCCACCGCTGGCAAGGCGTCGTACCTCCCTGATGTCGGAGCCCCTCAGCGGACGGCGGCGTGCACTGCTTGCATGCGACTTGACCTGTGAATGCCTCGCCCTCTAGGTGCGCATCATGGCCAGCCTTCGCACCACGTGCTTACGCAGACACGTGAGGCGAAGGCAGTTAGCCGCCTTTGGAGGATGCGGCGCAGCATTTCCCCGACCGCTAATGGCCGCTGCCAACGCCAGCAACAGCTGTCAGCCGGTAAGCAGCGGCCGCCGTACTATAGGCGGCGACGAGCATGGCCCTCCACGCCATGCTGATCGCTCCCGAAGACCATGCGACGTGCAAATGCAACAACAAAACAGAGTGCCGTACCTGACCGTTATTCCGAAAAGCTGTGCTAAGACCCAGTTTTCCGTGCGAGGGGGCTGTTGGGAGTGGGAGTCAACCGAGGCGAAGGCTTTGAAGGACCCGCCATGAGGCACATCGCACTCGTAAGCTCCGGGTGACTGCTAGGCGTCATGGCTGTATCGTACAGGTGAGGCTAAACTCGTAAGACTCCACACTGCTTAACACGAACGCAGACGTTATGAGGCGGAGGAGGGGTGGAAGAAGACAAACGCTGGTGACCAGGCGGCATTGTGGGCGCCATCGGTGGGACTAGTGAGCTAGAAGAGCGTTAGTATACGGCATCGTGGGACGCGGCCGCCAATATGATTCAAGTGAGCCCGGTATGCTGCTACCTGACGATGTCGAGTCAACGCCGAGACGAAGAAGCCAGAGCAAGGCCCTTTCGGACGGCCGCCATGCAATGCTTGAGCAGCACTGCAGCCCTTGCGAAAGGGCGAAGCAGGTACAAGGCGCGTTGTGCAGTACCAAGCCGTCGCGGTAGGCACGCCGTAGACCTGCAAGTTATCGAGAAAATGATGGTGCACTAGGGATAAGCTCCAACAGCCGTACGTCGACACGCGCCCATGCAATGTAAGTTGGTATTGGCCAGCATAGCAGCCAAAGCCGCGTGGCGATGGCGACACTGCAGCACACTGCGCTGAATGCCGGCAGGGGAGGCGTCCGTTACGCGGCCAGCGCCCTGGACAGGAAATCCACCACGCTGAGGTTCTCGTCACCGTGCGCCACCTTGGCGACCACTTCTGGTACGAACAACTTGCCGCGGGAGGCCTTGGTGTCAAGCAGCAGCTCAGCGCCTGGAGAGTGGAATGATGGTTGAAATTCATGTTAGGCGGTTACCAACAGTCGGCTACAAGTGCCATGCATACGGCAAGTACAAGCATATGCCTGGCTGCTAGCCTGGAGAGTTTCCCCTCAAATTTGCCCTGTGGTTTCCTATGGCTCCGATCTATACTTGACCCCATAAATCATCTCTTCAAGCAAACCCAACGTACCCTTCTCAACAACCACGGCCCCATGCTCTTGCAGCCAAGCCGAACACTGCACCAGCGCCTCTTCCTCAGTAGCGGCAGGCGCCGCCTCGCCCTCCAAGCGTACCCGCATGCATCCCGGCAGCGGCTTGGCATCGGCCTTGCCTGCCGCCTCGACCGCCTGCTCCGGCCGCGGCGAGAATCCCAGCAACTGGGACATGGCAGTCACAGGCACCGGCAGGTCGCATGCCTTGACAAAAGCATTCAGGCCGCCCCAGCGCATGGACTCCGCCACCAAGTCCATGATGGCACGCCCAAGGTGCGGCGCACTGGCGTAGAGGCGGAAGAAGGCCGCGTAGTTCTGCGTCATGACGGCCTCGCGGACCTGAAGTCAATCACAGAAGGGAAGAGGGAAAGCGCAAAGTTTACATCCACATACCAGCCAGATGAACTGACTTACTTGCACGGCAGGGCCAACAACATACGTATGTCAGGCAAACAGGTGTAACCCAGAAACCAGCAGGGCAAACCGTGCGCAGCCTGCAAGGTAACAAGGTAACCGCGTACCCACGGCCCCACCCTACCTGCAAGGCGTGGCGGACCTCGGGCGATCCCGCCAACTCGCGCGGCACGTTGCGCATCGTGTGCAGCAGCGACTTGGCCATGCCTTCACTCCGCCCGCTGGCCGACGCGCAGTGCATGGTCTCGTACAGCAACCGGTACGCTGTGAACTCAGCAAGGCAGCCGGGCTGCCCTTCGGCGTACAGGTGGCCCAGCCGCGCCTGGCACTGGTTAAACTCCGCCGTGTCGCCGTATTCCAAGCTGCTACGAGCATGTGCCTCGTACACCTTCACCGCAAGGGCGTTGCGCAGGTGCTGCACAGTGCAGTCTTGCCGCATGCCCTTGAACTGGTCTAGGGAGTAAAAGTACGTTGCCTCGCCGCGTGCAATCAGGCCTACCAGCCGCTGCAGGGCACGCTCTAATACAGGCTCTGGGCGAACAGAAGCAGGGTCTGGCTGGCTGGTTAACCGGAAGTAGGACTTCTCCAGCGCCTGGCAGGTCCCGACCACCACGCCACCAAAGCGGTTAGCAGCCAACTCCTCATCGTCCGACATGTCCATCCCCGAGCTGTCCTCATCCTGAGATCCACCGCTGCGGCCGCCCGCCGCTGCACCTGCTGCGCGACCATCGCCAAAGCGACCCGCACGCGCCCGCCGCCGCATCTCCTCAGCCGATGGAGCGTCATTACGCCGCCGCTGCTGCTCAAGCTGTAGCAGCTTCTTGCGCTTACGGTTGCTCAGCGACTGCAACGCATCCAAGCCCCGAGAGGACTTGTCCTTGCGCGCGGAGCCGCACTGTCCGTGATCCTCCTCGTCCGTATCAACGTCTTGGGAACGCTCGTAGTGCTGCCTGGATGCAGGGTGGCCGCCTAGGGAATAAGCGGGCTCATGAGCCTCTGGGACAGCACCCCAGCGGCTCCGCTTGCGGCCCTGCGGTGCATTGGGTGACAGCACTTGGCTGGACGCCGCCGCATCACCACGCAGCTCGCTGGGAGAGTCAGGCAGCATGACCGGCTGCGTGTCCCAGTCAGTGGTCCAAAGCCGCCCTTCAGCCTTGACCTGCTCCAAATAGGCCATCAGCTTCTCCGATAGGCGGTTGTCGGGAATGTTGCGAAGGCGCGCCGTATTGAAGCAGCGCGTCACCCATGCTGTGAAGCTAGGCGGCCATTGGTTGCTGCCCTGCGCCGCCGCTGATTTAGCAGCTGAAGCGGCGGCTGCAGCGCTAGCGGCGCCTGCCGCCACCGCCGCAGCTACAGCGGAAGTGCTAGACCCACCAGTTGAAGAACCTGAACCCACGGGGATATACGCTGGAGATGCTGCGGCATTCGGACGGCTAGCGGCAGGGAGCTGAGGTCGTATAGCAGATGGGCCGCGGAAACGACTTGACTGCTGCTGCACGCCTGCGGGTGAGGCCGCTTGTGCCGTTGAGGCCGCTGGGGGTTCGCCTGGGGGCGGACGAGGGCCGATCGGGACGGTATTTGGCCCAGTAGGACCCGTCTGATTGCGGCCATGCTGGCCCTTGTGGGCCTGGTGGCCGTAAAGGTTCACTGGCGGGGGCTGGGCGTTGTAGGCATCGGTCACGGAGCCAGACTGTTGGCGCCCGTTCTGACCCTTGTGTGCCGGCTGTTGGCCGTATAAGCTTGAAGGCGGAGGCTGCGCGTTGTACGCATCATGAAGATGCGCCGGGGAAGCGCTTCCAGACGGCTGGCTGGCTTTTGTGCGCCCAGTGCTTCCCGGTGGGTCGCCCTTCGGGGGCGCGGGTGGAGGAATAGATGGAAGCTGTGGCTGGCCGTAGGGTTGCGACGTGTACGCATAAGGCTGCTGCTGCTGTTGCCAATAAGCATAACTCTGCTGGTCATAACCAGGATAGGAGTAGTAAGCGCCATATGTTTGCGCGTACCATTGCGCGTAGGCAGCTGCGTCATAACCGGCAGGTGCTGGCGCCGCAGCCGAGCTAGGCTGCTTGGATGCTTCAGAAGAAGCTACAACCTTCTGTTGTTTGGCGTCATCGCTGCCTTCAGCGCCTGGTGGCGGGGGATCGCCTTGAGGAGGCGGAGGCGGCATGGACTGGTCAGCAGCAGCAGAAGTTTCCTTCATTGCAGGCGAGCTTGGAGGGGCTGGTGAAGGCCCTTCCAAACTGGGAGGAGGAGGCGGTGGTGCAGGCGCGGAGCCTGACGAGTCAGGCGTTGGCACATTTGGCGCGGACTGAGGTTGGGTGCCCTGCTCGGGAACAGTTTGAGGATAAGCAGACTGGTGCTGATAGTATGCAGAATAGTCGTAGCCAGTCCCGTAGCCGTAAGAAGCGTAATATTGTTGATAATAAGAGGGATCCGCTGGCGCAGAGGCAGAAGCACCCCAGGCGGCTGACCCGGCAGCCGGATAGGCAGCCGGTCCCTGATACGCCATACCAGAAATTTCTGCAAGGGCAACAACGCGCAAGGAGAGCAAGAGGGCAACAACGCGAAGTTATTAACGAAGAACCTGGCATAGGCCTTCAGCGTTTACTTTACGGTATCCACAAAGGCAAACAGTCATAGGTCTTTTGGGAGCAAGAACTCAAGGCTTCATGGCACTGTTCTCTGTCATGGAGCTCAGGTGAAACGTTTCACCAGGGGCCCCAGGATAAACAACAAGGCTCTTACCACGACAAAGCAAAAACGTTCACTTGTGTCGTTCTTGTCCGTCAGCCCTAGAAAACTTGGCCCGTGGGAGGATGTGAAGGTTTCCGTATAACAAGTATTGAGGCACAACAGTAGAGGCTACCTATCGGTGTCTAATAGTATCCTATTATATCACAGGTAATGCATAACGCCGTTTTCTTGGAAAGGGCGGCAAGTACGACAGTGGATCCTCGGAAACGCCGGAACCTGTACGTCAATCATACCCACATAAGCCTTCCGCTGCTAGTCTAAAAGGGATCCGGTAAGCCTGGTGCATGGCTTCCTTTTAATCACCCCACTCTCGTATCGACAGCTGCGGGCTAAAAATGTAGAGCCTCCAACCCTGTGCCTTCATGGGCCATCCTATAGGTTCTGAGCGCCAGCGGCGGGCTTTTTTTCCCGTAATCAACAAGCTCAAAGCTCCTTACTCTACCCCAAGCTTGACTGCAGCTCGTCAGCCAATGTGTACGGAGTACACGCAACTTGGCATGCGTGATGTGTGCGGGTGCGACAGCAGAGGCGGCACACACTGCGGGCGCCAGCCTGGTAGTGGTGGGGTGGCAGTGACAATGGAGCTACCATCATTTACCATGGAACCGCATTCACCGGTAAGCCTACATTGCCGATACGTAATGTATCCCTAGAGATACTGATGCCAAAGCAGCGCCAAACAGTAGCTGCGCACAGAAAGGCAATGCGTTATGGGCCCCTTCTCCCGCCGTACGACCAGTACCTTCAACGTGGAATCTCCCTTTGGTGCTGGCAGCGAAGCAGTTGATAACATGGACAAAGATGGTGCGGCGCGGCTGTGCGGGTGAAGCCAATGTTTGCCTTAGGTCGACCAAAAGGAATGTTAGCTGCCCCGTGTAATGATCCTCGCATGTTTAAACTCTCCAGTGAGTAGGGTACAAAAGGTGAATACCAGTATGCGTACATTACAAGCAGCAGCAACCAAAGACAGTCGTACAGCAGGTAGCATCAACGGCAAAAGCCATACCCACACCGCACATGTCATGTTTGGTTAATGCGCCATGTCGAGAATACAGACCGGACAGCGTCTTCGCCCATCTACGGCATCACCGCGTAATTAGGGTACAGCAGTACGGGTTAGCACTGTCACAATAACACCGGTAGCAATGGCAGGGCAAACGTAGTCTATTGACGATGGTATTGGCAGCAACACTGTACCAGACCTCTCGCAACCTGTTGGGGCCGGGCTCAGCCGATTTTCACTAGAAGCACGAAGGACGGTCACCCGGAGCAAGTCAGAATAATGTTGGCACTACCCTAATCACCTGCGGCTTCGCCACCTAGTGCACAGTTCCTGCATGGCTCTCGACATCTGTCGCCCTAAGGCCAGACAGAAGGGTACTCCAAGCCGCTACTAAACCCCATATGTACGATGCACAATGACATGCGACAGGTTTGTCCTAAGAACACAACACCCATGCAGTGGATTGTACCCAGGTGGGGTTCCTCCCATGCAAGCGGCTTGGAAGCCTAAACCCGGCCCGCGCCTAATGTACCGGTACGCCATAGGACTAACATTGCTGCTGGCTTCCACACCCTGCTCTTAGGCCAGGTTGAACAGGCTGTGCGGCGTTGCCACCACCAGCGCCGCCTGGTCGACGTCACGCATGTATTTCTGGTGCACAAACTGCACGTCAACCACCTCCTCCTCCTTGGCGCGCAGGAAGTAGTCCATCGACGTGGGCAGGCCGCCGTAGCCGATGGTCTCGGTGGCGGCGGTGCGGATCTTGGAGAAGTTCCACACCACCGAGAAGCGGCCGCAACCCGCCACCACCCAGCGCTCCGACTGCCCGCTCTCGGTAATCCATGTGAACTTGCCCTTAGTGAACTTGGCGCCCTGCGAACACGAGGACATGAAGATTAAGGGGAAGCTAAGAGACGCAGGGGTGCAGACATTGCTCGTTTGTGCAGGTTGAGACAGCAGAGAATATCTCAGGCACTCTCAACACATCAAGGGATCTCGGTCGAGTGTCGCATTAATGTCCTACGTTTACTACGCCTTCTGGCCATCGCCTCACCCAATCAACTAACGCTTACCTGTGTGCGAATAACGTCCTCCGGCTTCAGCCGCAGCAGGCGCGGCACCGCACCGCGACCTCCCATGCGGCTCTCAAACCCGTTGGCTTGCCGACCCTTGTCATCGACGTAAGTGGTCTTGACCAGCATGAGGTACTGGTCCGTGGTGGCCAGCACCCACTTGCCGTCGTAGGTGACGTCGATGGAGGTAATGGGCGCCCCAAGGCCGGGGATGGACGTCTTGGCCTGCGTCAAGGTCTTGCTGTTGTACAGGCGGATGCGGCCATCGCGCGAGCCCAGAGCCACAAAGCCGTCTCCGCTGGTGGCCATGCAGGTGAAGTTAGTCCCGCGGCTGTAGTCCTTGCCCGCCACATAACTCATGACGGCCGGGGACTGCTGCACAACGCCCCGAGGGTCGCGGATGTCCCACCTGAAAGGGACCGGAAGGCATGGACACGTCACATGAGGGAAGTAAATCAAATATAACAATATGCAAAGGTTAGCTAACGAGCAAGATGGCAATGCATGCGCGTAATTTAGGGGCCAGAAAGAAAGGGTCACCCTGTACCGCCCTTTAGCCGCCGACTGCTCCAATCGCCCGTGACCCAGATGGTCCCAGTCGAAACGCATCCTGTCCCCTTAAAGCCGAGCCATGCCCGTACCTGCTAAGGCGGTTCTGGTCGATGCCCAGGAACTGAGAGTGCTCCTCCATCTGTGCAGCCTTGTAATCGGCCGCGATCTCCGCAATCGGGATGTCCACAGAGTCCTTGTTAAAGGTGAAGGTGTTCACAATCTTGCCGGTCTCGATATCCGCATGGTGCAAGACGTTGCGGTTGTCGGGCGTCAGCAGGTTCATGCGGCGCTCGCCATGGGTCAGGAGCACCTTGGAGGGCGTAAAGCCGGCGCCGAGGGATTCTGCCTCAGCCCTGGCCGCCGTGCCTCGCGTCTTGCGCGTGCTGACGGCGGGAGTGGACGGCCCTGCCCCGCCCGCCATGGGAGTGAGTGTGAAGCAGACGCCCTTGTCCTCGACGCCGCCACCTTCGAGGTTACGCAGCACGTCAAACCGCCTGCCGCGCATGAGGTAGTTGTTCTCACCTGCAGTTGAGTGGCAAGAAGGGCGATTGGAGGAAAACTTAAGGGAAAGCATGACGATTAGACATCTTTCATGGGATTGTCTAGTACCGAAAGTCAGCCATTAAACGCTCTAGGCACACTCGCAACCATAGGTATCCCCGGTTTGCGTGGTACAGGGGAGTTGCAACCCAGCAAAGAAAGCCCCATGCGACGTTCCTTGGCCAAAAAGGCCCATGCATATACGTGGGAGTCTCCGCTGGGTTGAGCGCGATGCTTACACCACAAACTTCTACAGGACATACCCCTACAGTACTGCATAGCATGCAGAATCTTACCACCATACCCCCGTAGGGAAAGGGGAAACCCCTCTTAGTCCCTCACACGCACCTGCGCCCATGATGATCCCATTGATTGCGTCCTCGTCCTTGTCCATCTCCTTAGCTTGCTTCTCCTTGAGCTTTTCAGGGGTATAGAATTGAGCTGCATCCTTCTCGTCCTCGCCTGCATCGACCTCCATAGGCTCGAACATCCTATCCGTGTTCTTCGAGAACAGGGTGCCAGCGTAGTCCTCCATGACTTTCGCTCGACTAGCGTCGTCATTTTCGACGCCATATTGGTTATAGAAGATGATGTCGTTCAACTGCTCGCCGAACAGGCGGCATGCTTGATCGTTGGGGAACTTAAGAGCATAGATCGTGTTGTTTGCGCAGAAAGTGATGCGACGCTGGTTTACGTTCAGCACGTAGTTAAGCCGCGGGTCCACATGGACGTCAACATCCCCCTGCTCAATCTCCAAGAAGAAGTCCTTCTTGCCACTGGAGTTTGAATCTTCAAGGCTATCATAGAAGCGCGGGCGTGCGTTGCTGCTGGCAAGCTCCCAATTGCCCTCCCCGCTGCTGGTCGCGACGAATTTGTAAAGCTTGGTGCCTCCAGCGCCATCCTGCACAACAGATGATGAGAGCAAAATTGAATCGAGCTCTCAGCAACCATTTGATCAGTTCCTACAAGCTCTGGCAAGCCAGATGAGGACGCACCTTCACAGGAGTTGTCTTTTCTGTTGTATCTGCTTGGTTGACGGCATCCAATACGTCTTCGGTGCTCTGGTTCGCACCCATTACAAAACGCTGGTAGGGAAGGCAGTAATCGGCTTTAAGTTCGTAGCTAGGAGCAGCTGAAAGGCCAATTCCAGTGCGTGGCAAATAATCTTTGCGATCTGTAATGTCTGAAGTTAGAAGCCTAGAGCTAGGCGTCTTCAAACTATGTACTCAAGCGACTGCGATGCGATGCATGGCATGCTCGACACGACTGCCGTGCAGGGGCAGCACCGTACAAATATCCAGTTGAGCGGCTCTTCGTCTCCGCATATACCTCCGCAAGCAAATTTCCTAAATGTGTCCCAGATGGCGCGCCGTTTTGCTGTCTGACAGATCGCATCATGCAGCTTGCGTTGGCCTTTTTCCCGTTGCCGCAAGCGGATTTCATCACCCAACCTAGCATACATATCATGAGAGCTAGCGGCAACTCCTCATAATGTCCCTTGGGCCCCAAAGGGGGCGCTGAGGGCTTGTATGCTGCCATGTAGGGAGCTGCAAACGTTTAATTTTCTTGGTAACTTCCTGCAACAAAATGACGCGTGATATTCATTGGTACATAAAAGGGGTGTATGCACATGGCGCCATATGCTTTAGCAGCCCAAAGGGATTCATTTCGCATATTGGTTGAACGTTGACTGTGACATGCAAGGAATGGGAGAGGACGCTGGTGCAAACGTTAGCCGAAGTCACCGGAAGGGGACTTCACATCACTGTGCGGTATTTGCGTACACGGCCGTGTGAAACAGGTAGGTAGACCAGTGGTGAAGAATACCGCAGTCCCGGTGATGCATTCCAACTCGACTGATCCTACCTCTTCCTCCTTCGCCCCAGCAACGACCAACATCCCGGTATGCCTTGGCACCTAAGGCCCCAAACTGCTCAATTCGTTGCGTGAAGAAGTATGTGCACTTCTAGCATACGGTAACCACGGCTGTACCCGTGCCGCCGGGGCAGACATGTCGGCCCCAGAGTCTGATGGCGTTGCGTCGCGATTACCTCCGGTAGAACGCATGCGCAGGTGGGCATTGCCTTCGGGATTAAGGATGCAGATCGCCAGTCACTTCCAAGTTACGGAAGTTGCGGCATGGCCCAGCGGGGCCGACGGACCCTTGGGTCGCGCCTCGCCCCTCGGCGCCCGGCAGTCGCGACCCACCGCCCTAAGCGTTAAGCGGCGCCGAGCCGCTCACACACTAGAAGAGCGCTGTCTTAACCCACTGATAGGATGTGCAAGAAGTATGTGGGAGAGCCTAGCGCAATGGATGGAACTTGTCCTGCTTGCCTCTGCTTGCCCTGGAGTGTAGCTTTCATCGGCCAGCAAAAGCAACATTGGACGAGCAAAGTTACGCCTCCTGCTTCTATTAGTCCGACTGTCCCACAAACGTTATGTTACATTGCTGTTCGAAAGCACCAGTGGTTCTCTTGTACTATTATCCAGCCTCACAATGCCATCATCTTTGTTTCAGTCAGACCCAAGCATCAAAGCCGCCGCGGCCCCCTTACCTTAACAAACATCCATCCAGCTGCGCCTGTGTTCTCCTGCCTTCATCCTAGCTTCATATCTACTGAACGCCCACTAGGCCCACTTCAACAACCTTGCCGCATCTACCTTCCTTCGGACCTCCGCCCACGCCCAAGCCCAACTCCTCAGCACTCTCACAACCCCCCGACTGCTCCCTTCGCCACAATCACCCCGTCACAACCATTGTGCGCTAGCCCAGCAGCTTCCCGCGACCTCGCCCCTTCACCCACGTGACCTAGCCCCTCCAGCAGTACAATGCCTGCCGGACAGGCTCCTTCTCCCCCCCTCCGCGCCCTCCGCGGCCACCTGAAGCCCCTGGCCGCGTTGCTGTTCCTGGTGCTGCTGGGGGCTGCCTACTGGGTGGGATCGGAGCCGCGAGGCGGGGAGGCGCCGCGGAGGCGGTGGGTGCCCCGGGCGGTGCTGCGATATCCTGGGGGCAGCGGGGGGGGTGGCGGGGCTGCGCAGCAGCTGCAGCAGGGGGGCAGCGGCTGGCTGGGCGGCGGAGGCGGAGGCGGCGATAGTGGTGGTAGCGGAGGTGCAGGCGGGGTCAGTGGTGGCAGCGGCGGCGGTGTTGGGACTGCTGCGGCTGGGAATGGCGGTGGGGGCGTGGGAGTTGACAGGGGTATGCGCGAAGGCATCAGCAGCAGTGCTCCCGGCGGGGGTAGCGGGGTGGGAGCTGCCGGCATGCCGCCGCTGCCAGCCACTGCTCGCAGCGGCGACGGCGGCAGCGGGTCTGCCGGCGGGCAGGGCGCCTCCGCGGCGGCGGCGGGCGCAGCAGCAGGCAGTCGGTTACCAGCGGAGGTAGCTCCCGCCGCCGCTGCGACGGCAGGGGCGGCAGGGGCAGCTCAGGGGTTGGGTTCCGGAGCGAGCGCTGGCGGGGGCGGTGCTTCTACCGGTGCCAATGCTGTGGGCGCGGGTGTGAAGCCTGCTGACGTCACCACAACCGACGCCGCCAGCGCAGGTACGGCAACGACACCTCAACCAGCGCCGCCGCCCCCGCCTCCGTCGCCGCCTCCGCCACCACCGCCTCCGCCATCACCCCCCACCGCCTCACTCAGCCTCCGCTTTGTCATTCCGACGGCTCTGCGCAGCAACGTAACGCCGCTAAGGAACGCCGTACTCAACAGAGCCGCCGGAACCAGTCCGACGGCTGGGGCGGCGGCGGCGGCGCCTCCGAGGCTTCCAGCGCTGCCGCCGAAGCCGGGGCCGCCGCCGCAGCCCTCGCGGCGCTGCCCCCTGACGTCGTACGGCAGCGGCGGCGGTGACGCTGCGGGTACGGCGGCACCGCCAGCGTATCACCTCGTGGTGCTTGCGTCGCCGCGGGTACGTCACTGGGGGGGGCTTTCAATCGGGTACCAATCGGATTTGTATGGGGCATTAAGGTTGGCTTAGTACGACCTGGTCAGGTGGTTGAACCTATCGATATGGAAAATGCCGTTGGTTTCCCTCTCTGTTGCCTCCTCCCTGTCTCCTCCCACCTCGCCTCCTCCCCCTCATTATCACACCACACATTGGAATTTCTCCCACCCCCCTCAGGTGCACCAGGGCCGCTACCTGGCCACTACACTGCTCAGTGTGGCGGCTGCGGCCGCCCGGCCCGCCTCATTCACACTGCTCTGGGCGGACCAGCCGGCGGAGCAGCAGACGGAGCAGCAGACGGCGCATCAAGAGGCACCGGGCGGGGGGAAACAGCAGCCGCAACCCAACGGAGCTGGCGGCGGAGGCGGAGGCAGCGGCAGCGGAGGTGGAGGGAGTGGTGTTGAGGCTACGCTGGTGCAGGTGTTGGAGATGCCGCCGCCGCCCCGACGCGGCGATGATGTGGCGGACGGCGCATTCAGTTTGCTGAACAACCTGGAGCTGTACGGCAACCACTGGGCGAGGCAGCAGCAGCAGCGGCGGAGGCAGCGGGAACAGCAGCGGGAACAGCAGCAGCAGCAGGAGCAAGGGGTATCGCCAGCGGGGGGAGATGGGGGTGGTGGGGGTAGCGGCAGCAGCGGCGGAGATGCACCCTCCTCCTCTCCCCCCTTCCCCTCCTCCTCTGCCGCGGGCGTGTTCCCCCGTCTGCGGGTGCGCTACCTGCCTCCCGATGTGCGCCCGGGTGACGTGCTGGCCAGCTACTACCGGGCACTGGTGGTGCCGGATGAGGTGCGGGTTGGGGTGGGGGTGGGGTGGGGTGGGGTATTGGGGCTCGAGAGGCGAGGGGTAGGGGGGGTGCAGGATGGGCAGGGTAGGGCAGGATGGATGAGGGGTGGGGGTGGGGTGGGTGGGGTTGGTGATAGGCTGGGGGTGCAGGGGTGCGAGAGGGGAGCCGGATGTGGGGTCGCACTTAAGGGGTGAGCAGCAGGGGCTGTTGCTTGGGGCAGCCAGCCGGGACATGGGCATGCGGTGAGGAGGGGTACTCAGCGGCACATGGCGCATGTGCATGTGGAACGGGATGTGAAGAGGTCCTCCGAAAGGGCGGGGGCCCTGGAGGATGGAAGCACCCTGCACCCTGCACCCTGCAGACAGCTCCCACCTACCTTTCCCCTGCTCTCCCCTGACCCCTTCCCGGCCAGATTGCGGCAGAGGAGGGCGATCCGCGACTCAGGCGGTTGCCGCTAGTGGTGCTGGAGGTGGGGGGGAGGGAGGGAGGGGGAGGGAGGGAGCGCATGTGGGGGCTGTAGCATGCACCCATCAACATCAAGACATCATTATGCAGCAGCATAACGATTTCCCCCCCAACGGCCGCCTTCTCTCATTCCCACATATCACTACCCCCCCACCTGCCTCTTCCGCTTTGCCTGACTCCCCTTCCCTGCCTGCCTCCCCCCTCATCACACCTCCCTGCTTCCTTGTTTCCGTCCCCCACCCCGCCCCCATCCCCCCCCCTCATTCCCACCCCAAGGGCGATGTTCTGCTGGCTCCCGGGTTCGGAGACCGCATGGGCTGCATCATACGCATGATAGAGGTACGACTGGGGCGGGGGGGAGGGGAACCTAAACGAGAAGTGAAGCAACTGGAGTACGGCTGGGTGGGGGAAGGTGTCAGGTGGGCTGGGCTGGATGCACATACGTAGACCCCACCGCAGTCGCCCGCGGTCCCGATGTACGACGCCCACATGCTCCACATGCTCCCACACCCTCCACCGCACCTCTGCTCCATTGCGTCCCTGCCTGCCTGCAACACTGCTGTACATGTGCCTCTTGCGGCTCATGCGCCTCTCCGCAGGAGCTGGGCGGACCCGACAACAGCAACAACGACGGTGACAGCACCGGCAGCAGCAGCACCCCCACCCCCACCCCCAGCAGCAGCCGCCCCCCCCGCCCCCCCCGCTCCCCCGACTACGCGGTCAGCCTGTACGACCCGGGTATGGTGCCGCAGGAGGTTCCCGAAGTGCTGCGGACCTACCGGGCAGCGGTCAGGCAGCAGGAGCAGAGAGAGGGGGGAGCAGCAGGGGGGGCAGGGGGGGCGGCAGGGGCGGAGCAGCAGCAGGGGGGGATGCAGGAGGAGGAGGAGGAGGAGCAGGAGCAGGAGGAGCAGGAGCAGGAGGAGGAGGAGGAGGAGGAGGCGCCGGAGATGTCGCTGGTGCCCAGTCTGTGGTCCTGGGGGTCGCAGGTGGGCGCCCTAGGGGGTATTGCTCCCCCCGGCAGGATGCATGGGCGTTGTTGCGTGTGGAAGCATGGCATGGTTGAGGGATGGGGAGCTGTGACCCTCCCGCTCCTCCTAGAGCCTCCTGTCACACGTTTGCTAACTTCCCCTTCCACGTCTTCCCCCCTTCTCTCCCCTTCTCTCCCTCCCCCTTCAGGGCCTGCTCTACTCCCCCGGCATCCGCACCAGCCTGCTGCGGCACTACCGGGAGCTCATGGCGGGGTGCGCGCCGCAGGACGGACTGCAGGACATAGAGCTGGTAGGGGGGGTGGGGGCGGGTGGGGCAGGGCAGGGGCGGGAGGGGCATGGGTGAGAAGGTGGGGGTAATCCGACTGAGCTGGGTGGGAGAACATCGATATATGGGGAGCGGACACCCGAGGGTGTTGGGGAGCGGCGTTCGTGGCGACAGGAGTGATGTAGTGGCACAGAGTGGTGTCATGATGCCGGCGGGATGATGTCGGCCATGCATCCTCGCAGCAGTCCCCTGGCAGTTCCTTTCTTCCCCGCCTCTCCCCTCCGCGGCTCCTGTCCTCCTCCCAACCCCTCGCCCAACCCCTCGCCCAACCCCTCGCCCAACCCCTCTCCCTCCCGCCTGCCGCCAGGTCCGTCACATGCAGGCCCGGGGCTGTCTGGGCATACCCCCCCTGCCACCCGTCAAAGCCAAGCCCAGGGTCACTGGAGCCGCCTGTGACCCACGGGTCATTCACGGCAATGCAACCCAACCTGATGAGGACGGGTACGGCAACCCCTTTCTCCATGCCGCCACTGACAGCACCAACCGCAGCAATACAGGCACTGGCTCCCATGCGAATGATGGGCTAAACAACGGCAGTGCCAGCACTAGCAGCAGCACTAGCAGCGGTCCAAGCACCCGTACGGCACCTCCCCCCGCCGCCGCCGCCTGCTACCTTTTCACCGCTCGTCCCGCGCTCGTACAGCACGTGGGTGCCTCCAGCGCGCTGTTCGGGTCGGTGAGCAAGCGCTTCCACATGACCCTCAACTTCCCGCTCCGAGTGGCCATACCGGGGCTGGATGAGGAGGGGGCGTGGTAGGGGGGGAAAGAAGAATACCCACTGCGTTATGTTGTTGCAATGGGGAGGGTGAGGAGGGAGGAGGGGGATAAGGTGAGAAGGTATCTAAGCTGGTGTAGGGTGAAGGGAGGATAGGCGGAAGGACGGTAGGTAGAGAGGACGGTAAGGGGGATAAAGAGGAAACAACTAACGAACCGTGTGGATGGTAAGGTAGGAGGAATAGGGCAATGGACCTAAGCGGGAGTGTGTTAAGAAAACTGGCCGCGAGTAGGAGCGTGTGTGTATTGAATGCTACTAAGAGGGGTTGTAGATGTAACTGATGATGAGCTGTGCATGAGGTGGTTCAGCACTCGCCGGCGCCCCCCCCTGCGTTGCCTCGGTCGCTCCTTGCTTGGCTTGACTGGTGTGGATGGTGGAAGGCTGCGTTGCAACACCGCATCTGTCGCACCCGCGTCGGCCGCGGGTGGCATGCACGGCAGGCATCACGTGAGACTTGCAGGTGGCGATGCTAGTTGTAGTGGTGAGAGCAGTTTGTTGTGGGTTGAGGTACAAGTAGGCATAGCGCGGCGGTTGAGCCGGTTGGGGCTGTCTAACAGCACCAGGCAGCAGGGAGGTCAAGCGAGGCCTCGGGGTTGTGAAGGGCACAAGGCGTGTGAGGACACACGCGTAAAGGCACTTACGGATTAAACTACGCAGTATCGAGGTGCTGTGGGGGAGGATCGCACAAGCGCAAGTCAGGCTGGTTTGTGTGTTGTCCTCTAGGTCATGACGATCTTAGCAGAGAGAGCTCGTTTTGCTTTCTTTCCCGGGTGGCGGGCGTTCCTCACAGATGGGTCGGTCGCGTGTAGTGTCCTGATGCGGCTGGCTGCTGGAGGAGGGGAAGCTGGCGGTGATGCATACACTGGTATGCATGGAGGAGGAAGGATGCTTGCTGGGTTCCGGTGCTTGTTTGGCAACATGCATGCGTGGGCTCGGTCTTACCAAAGGAGAGAGGGGGACAGACGCTTGCATGCTGGCTATGTAAGCAAATCCCGTGTGCAAAGAGGTTCAGAGGAGTGAGTCTTTGATGGGGTCCAAGGTTCCTTGCATGGTGAAAGACGCGTAGATGGTAAAAGCATCGTCGAAAGGCTTCAGCGCTTCCCTTCCAATACCCCAGTATGAGCAACAACGTCTCCTCAACTGCCGTCCTAACCCGGCAACGACTCAACCGGCAACCATCCAACCGGCAACCACCCAACCGTCAACCACCCGACTCCTGGCAGCCTTTACACGACAATAGCGCTGAGCACAGCTCTCTACGACACCTGCACTATCAACACCTACACTGTATAATGATAAAAGGCTACATGCATAAATAAATAACCGTCACATACATGTTATGATATAATGACTGTTTCAGCGATCCCACATCAAACAGGAGGAGCCATAACCGCAGGATTGGTGTTCCTACTGCATGCGTCTACCCTCCTCGCAACTGCTGCCCTCTTGCTCCTCCTCATCTCTAGCGCCCTCACCCCCGCCACCACCACTCCCGCCGCCGCCACCGCCGCCAGGGCCGTTGTCGCTGCTGCTGCGCCCCCCTGCTGCCCCGCCCGAGGGTGACGACCGCGCATGCAGCCTGCCGCCCCCCTCCGCCCTCACCTCTCGCAGCCGCTGGATGACCTGTCAGGGGCGGAGGTCAGGATGCGGTACATGACAAGACACGGGGTCGTTGTAAGTTTTATTGCAAACCCCCAGGAGGTTGCATCTTGCATGCGTTCGCCCCCGCCCCCGTCACCCGGCTTGTCTTGTAGCACCCTGCTGCCTCACTCCTCCATTCTTCTGCCCTAAAAATGATGGGGTTTCCTATGGTTTGGTCTATTTTGACCCCCCGCCCCTCTTACCCTGTCCGCCGCCGCCTCCATCTCCCGCTCCACATCTCGATCCGTCTCCACATCCTCCTCCCGAGCACCCCCGATCAGCACCTCGGCCACCACCGCACCTCCCAGCGCACCTGAAGCGAGGGAGCAGGTAAGCGTTGGGAGTTGCAAACGACCCACGGGTCATCATGCGTCGAGCGAGCAACGCATAAGACGTATCAGTAGGACTTACACGCTCCCAATAGCCGTCCGCGTCCTGCTAGGATAGCAAAATCTTGAACTGAAAGCCATGTAACGGACAAACTTTTGAGTTGTGTGGCTGATCAAGGCCCGAGGGCGGCCCACTGACCCACGGGTCATCACCATTCCAGCCCACGTGCCCACCCCTAATGCGGACTGAAGCACCCACCCGCCCACCCACCTGCAGCGACGGCGACGGCTGTGGGGCCGGTCGCAGCGCCCAATGCCGCCAGGGCCGCGCAACGCCTTAGCACCGCCACAGCTGCAGCGCTGCCTGCAGCGGCTCCGAGGGCTGAAGACGCTATGTGACCACACAGGCTGCCCACCGCACTGCTGCCGCTGCTGGCGGTGGTGGTGCCGCTGGTGGTGCTGCTGGATGGGTCGACATCGGTGGGGTTATCGCTGCTGTCGCTGTTAGATTGGTCCGAGTTTGCAGCTGTTACGTGACGCATACGCGATAGGACAGCTCGTATTGGCGATCGCGAGGCGGCCGGTGCTGAAGTCCGAGTAGTAGGACACTGGGCGCAGCAGCGAGCGTTTAGGTGAGTGCTGCTGACACAGCAACAGCAGCAGCAGCAGCAGGTTAAGGAAGATGATGATGTTGATACGCGGTCGCCTAGGTGGCAAGTAAGCGCACTTCGCTGGTTTACAAGTGGCTGGGAAGGCGTGATGACGCCATTATGGTGGTACTTCCCAAGCCCCCCGAGGCATTTTGCTCTTAACATTAAGCAAAGTTGTTGTTGTTGTTGCCCCCTGGCAAGAGATGTGCCGAAACTCTCGCTCCAAGACAGGAACCGATGCCTAATCACGCACCTAGCTTTAGCGGAACTGCTTGGTTGGAGGACTGTTACATTGATTTTGATTTGAAAATAAGCAAAATTGGGAAATTAATTTATAGATGTTTTGGTGCTCGGATGCCGTTCGGGTGCCGGAGGTTAGGTTCATAATGCCGTGCAACCTCGGATCTACGACATTCGGTCGCCTCCCATTCCTTTCTCGACTCTCTCGGCCCCTTTTCAAGGTAGGAAATTCTTCTACACAGAGATACAAGATTGCACGATTATGCACTGCGGCTTAGGAAGGCATGCAAGTCCACAATTCGGCGCGTGCTTACTAGCTCGCGTCAGCGTCTTGGTTCCTACGTGCCTCCCTGTCCCGTTCCCGCCCGCTTCACCCACCGCGCCACCACTCATGACACCACTGAGGGGATGCTGGTCCAGCCATGCGCCCCTCTCCCGGCGGCAACCCCCTCCGCTACCTTAACCTGACCCGCGCTTCCAAACGCATGTCGGCCGCGTTACTTCACACTCCCTTCCACACCCTCCTCCTCACACAACACCCTCACACTTACGCCACCACAACGCACCCCACCAAACCCACACAGGTACCGTGTTGCAGGCGTACAGGTGCCGGCAGCAGGCACGCTACGTCCAAGGCATGCGGTGTGCAGGTTGCTTGCTTAGGCATGGGTGCACGCATGTCAAGCCCCGTTATCATCACCAGCAGCAGCAGCAGCACCAGCAGCATCCAAGGGCGGTGGTGGCGGCGGCAGTTCCCAGCTCCCCGGCTTCAAGCACGCGCCCCCCGGCCTGCCAGCCCACTGCAGCGACCAGCCGTGATTCGCCACACAGGCATCCAGCACCTGGCTCAGGTTGCGACCCACCTCGTGAAAGGTCTCGTGTGCCTGCGGACAGCAGCATGCGTGCATGTACGCGCGTGATTAAAAAACCTGGCCGCGAGTAGGAATGTACGCGTGCGAATGTGTACGGAGAGGAGAAAGGGAAATCCGTGCACGAAAAGAGAGCACTCGCCGTAGCCCGGCTATTACCCCAGCCCCTCCCATGCGCCCAGCATGGACCATAAGACCAGCATATAGCAACTGTACAACACCTGCTTCCATTTTCTACCGGTACTCGCCCGCACACACCCGCACCCGCCCCCGCCCGCACCTGCTTCCAGAAGGGCGGCCAGCACATGCAGGAGGCGCCGTACGCTGCGGAGCTGGGTCTCAGGTGCTGGCCCAGGATGGAGCAGCAGGCGGCGGTGGGGCCCTCCTGTGGGGGTGTGCGGGTGGGGAAGAGCGCGGTTGGGGGGGTGAGTGAGATGGGCCGTGGGAGGGTTAGGTGCTCCGGTGCCGCAGCTGCCGGTTTGGGTTGGGACTCCGTTGCTGCACTTATCTATAGATTTCCCCATATCCCCTCATCTACCCCCCCTCCTCCTCCCGCTCACTCACATCCAGGCAGCGCTGCAGGAAGGCCCGCTGGTAGGTCAGGCAGCAGGGCGGCTCGGGGTTGAACTGGTGACCCGTGGGTCCGGGCACCTCGGAGGCATCCTGACACGTGTATGTGGTGGGTGGTGTGTCAGTGTTCAACACGAGGCGTGGGAGCAGCGACGTAGCATTTCAACGCAATGCAGGTACACGCCAGTTATTTGAGCAGCATGGAATCAGCAGCAGCAGCATGGCCCCATTCCGCCGACCTGCCCCCCCACCTGCAGCGCCGGTAGCTCCACGGTCCCCACCTCCGCCAGAGTAGGGCTGCCGCAGCTGCCTGAACAGCCAACAACCCAGCCACCTCAGCCACGTCAGCCAGTCACATGTGGGTACGGCAGTCAGTCAGGCATGCATGCAGCAGGGGGTGCTACTGGCTTAGGCGGGCAGCCAGCACCACACGCCACGCAGAGAGCAGTAAGGAATCATGCATGGCACGAGAATTGTGTGCGCACGAACAACATGCAGCTGCGCACTCGGCCTCTCTCTCGTCTCCACTCTCCGTCTCTTCTACACTCATTACCTCCCTCCCTGCTTTCCTTCCTACCCGTTTCTGGGGGTTGAGGCTGCACAGGGCCCGGCTCGTGTCCCTGCTGCTCGCTCCCTTGCTGGGTGGTGGCGGAGGTGGTGGCGATGGTAGCAGAAGTGGCAGGGTAGGTCCAGGTTTCGGAGCAGCGAGCGCCGCCCTTGTTCTTGGCCCAGTCCAGCAGCCGCCAGGACCTACCGGTATGCGGCGGTGGTGGATGGAGGGAGGGGCGGGAGGAGGGGCGGAGTGAGAGGGGTTGGTGGGAGAGCTGGGTGGCGAGGAGGGTTTGGCGCGCATGGGTGGAGAAAGGTGTCTTTGCCCCGTCCTCCCTCCTCCCTCCTCCCTCGTTCCTAGGGTCTGGTATAATGGACTTTGGCCTCTCTTCCTCCCTCTTCTCTTCCCTTCCGCCCGCCCCTTTCCCCATCTTCTCCCCCCCCCCCAGCCGCACACCTTATCGGCCCCCGCTGCGGCAGGCTGAGCAGGAACCAGTTGTCGTGGTCGTATCGGCAGGCGGGCAGCGTGATGTGCGGGAAGGGGTAGGCGCTGCTCCAGTTGAGGCCCCTGACAGGGGAGGGGGTGGGGGGTAGGGGGGCTAAGACCATACCAAACCATAGGGAACCCACAGGTTGAGGCAAAACAATGGAAGCGGTAGGGGAAAGGAGGTGCAGCAGGCGGGGGGAGGGAAGGGACGGGCTGGGTCTGCGTGGTCAGGGACCTCCCTCCTCAGTTCCCTGCAATCGCACCTGCTCACCTTACCTCGCCCGGTCTACGTGCGGCGGACGCCTGCACCACCACCGTCTGCCTCGCACCTCGCACCTGGTGTGACCCCGTCCCCCCACTACCCTTCCCTACTGCTTTTCCCTAACATGCGGGATCATGCGTGATTCGGCTTCCATCTGCTGCCCTCACCCAACCACACCCAACCACCTGTGGTGGTGTCCGTAGCGCGAACTTCGCAACCCTTGGTCTGGCTTCTCTCCGAACCCCCCCAATTCTTCTTTTACCCCCCCACACCCCCCCACCTGTGGTAGTGTCCCGAGAACACCGCCATCACACTGCTCCGGTGCGCCAGCAGCACCGACAGCACGTCAGACAGGGGAGCCAGTGCGGGGGCCTCATTGCGCATGGTGGCTGCGGGGGGGGGGAGGGCAGGCAGGTGGGTTGAGGGGCGGGTTAGTAGGAAGAGGTGGGGCAAGTGGGAAAGGGCTGTGGTACCGAACGGATCCAGCGGACAAGAGCTCCTGGAGGAGGAGGAAGAGGAGCCGTGTCATGTTTGGCATGCATGCATGACCATGTAATAATTGAGGATGAAGCCCAAGAAGGCCCAAAGTAAATGGCTCACGAAAACGAAGCCCAGCTAAATAAAGCTGCGCCGCCACCCTGCCCCTCGCTACCCTCCCCGCCACCCTGCCCCTCGCTACCCTCCCCGCCACCCTGCCCCTCGCTACCCTCCCCGCCACCCTGCCCCTGCCCTACCCTCCCCGCCACCCTGCCCCTCGCTACCCTCCCCGCCACCCTGCCCCTGCCCTACCCTCCCCGCCACCCTGCCCCTCGCTACCCTCCCCGCCACCCTGCCCCTCGCTACCCTCCCCGCCACCCTGCCCCTGCCCTACCCTCCCCGCCACCCTGCCCCTACCTACCCGGCAGCGGGCGGTGCAGGAACACGAACGCGGGTGCCCCCCCCGCCAGCTGCCGCCGCAGCCAGGCCAGCTGCTCAGCACCCAGACTGGCCTGAGACGTGTCGCAGCGCGGGTGGGCAGAGTCCCAGGAGGGACCCAGCATGGCTGGGGGCGGGGAGCGGGGGGAGCGGGAGGGGGAGGGGGAGGGGGGAGCATGGAGCAGAGGGGCAGGGGGCGGGAGGGGGGGGGCAGGCAGCAGGCAGTGAGTGTGAGGGGGACGGAGGGGGGGAAGGGCGCCCAGGAGGGGCACAATGGGGAAGGAGGAAAGGGGAGGCATGGAGTTAAGGAAAAGGTGGAGCAAATAAAGAAACAGTAGTCGATCACATCACCCACCCACCGACCGTTGAGGAAGATCAGCAGGTAGCGGCCCAGCCTCCGGGAGCTGTACGGCAGCGCGGTGGGGCCCAGGAAGTGCCGGAACAGCCGGTGGCTGAGGCCCGCTCGGTCGTGTGAGGCGGTGCTGTTGCCGCATACCGTCTGTGTGGGGCGGGGGGGGGCGGGGAGTGTGGGTCCGGACACCGCAGGCAAGGAAGATGGATGGAGGCGTTGGAAAGAGCATGTGACAAGCTCTAAGACAGCCTGATCCAAATCCAGATCCACTTTATTGTTGACAAACGGAGTATGAGGACCACAAAAACATTGCATGCCAAGATTCCCGCCCCACGCCCTCGAACGCCCTCCTGTAACTATCCCCAGACCCCTCCCAAGCGCCAAGCATTCCATGCTCTTCCTCCTGTTCCCCCTCCTCCTCCTCCTCCTCCTCCTCCCCCGCAGCAGCCGCAGCAGTACTGCTTACATGGTAGTCATGGTTGCCCCAGAGGAAGTGAACGGGTGCGGAGAAGTGCTGGAAGACCTCACTGCCAACCGTGTAGGCGTTACGGTTGGCCAGGTACCTGAGGGGACGCGACTCGTAGGGGGGTTGGGGGGTTTGTTGGGGGTTTGTTGGGGGTTTGTTGTGGAACCCCGGGGAGAGGTGCACGCACCAGTTAAAGTCGTGGGAGTAATAGCCGTTGTGGATCACGTCGCCCAGAAACACCACAGCGGAGGGAGAGGGCGACAGGGAATTGATCTGGGATGAGGGTTTGGAGGGATTGGAGGGGAGGGGGGTTGCGAATTAGGGGGTAGGGGGAGGGAGGAGTTATTGTACGAAAGTTAGGGCTGGTTCAGGGTTTGAGGCCGGGGTTATGACACTACCAGTGCGAAACAAGTGTTTGATCATTGGGAGAAGCGAGTTTGTACTTGCATACCCACAGCCTGGCAGCAGGTTCCCACATCTTACTTGTCGTTGGGCTTCCTGTAACCGGTCCACAGTCTTCATTATGGAGTCGTTGTCCACATCGTTTGACTCGGAGCAGCATTTGTATTGCGGTCCGATCAGATGTGCGTCAGCTAGGAGGGCAACGCGAATGTCAGCTGACGATGTTGCGTTTGACCATGTGCCAGCCACCAGCGCATAGAACCCAGCGGTCAGCGACAGACCCCCAAGAATAAGTAAAGATATTTTGTATTTCGCGCAGAGCGGCTGACACCGGCGGGTCAGTGCTTCGGGTGAAACAGTGCTCCGGATGGCATCTGCAAACCGACGCCAACGCGGCTGGATGCGTTGCGATAGCTGTTCTGCCTCACATTCTAATGGTGCAGGCCGTCTGAGAAGAGAGGAAGCTTCGTCGTGAACGGCTTGTGACTCAGCCTCGCTGCTTACCCAAGCTGTGCTCATAATAGCTGCTCCTATTTAGGGTCAGCTTGAAGGTCAATAGCATTTATGAAAGTGAAAAGGCCGCACTCCATGACGACGCGGGTTTGCTAAAGCGAAAGGGTTTCTTGCTGCGAGCAACACCCCCAGGACTTTCCTTTGCCCACATCTGCTAGGATGCAACCCTTCACCGCGACAAAGCTGCATATGTCTTTCAGACCTGACCTGCACACCTGTTGACGCATTCTTCGGGTATTGGGATCACCGTCAGACACCTCTTGCACGCCTGCTTCCGTCGGCCGCCCAACCCAGCAACACACCAGTACACTCTCCCCACCGTACAATCCCACTCAACACTCGCTCGCGCTGCAAAATCGGGCCCATTCATACTTGTACAATAACTTCCCAACGAACTAACGACCCCAGCAATACATCAAGTACCTCATCAGTTGTCAACTGGACTCCAGTCGGCGCCAGCCACCCAACGCACCCAACCCTCCAACCGCCCCTAAACTCGGACGCAACATGCTTAGTAAGCCTCACCAAAGCTACTGTTTAGGACATTCTGGCTTTCCACTCCCAGAACCCTCAAACCTACCCTCCTGCTGCGCCTGCCCCTGCTGCTCCCTCTCCTGCATTCGCCCCTGCCGCTCTTTCGGCCCCCGCCCCTACCCCTTCTGCCCCCGCCCCTGCCCCTGCTGCCTCCGCCGCTGCTCCCTGCCGCCGCCCCCCCTCCCCCCCTCCCAGCACGCTGCCCCAGTCCCCCCGCTCCTCCGCCGCTATCAGCTGCGCCAGCGGCATCGAGGCCAGGGCGCGCTGGGTGGGGTCTCCCGGTAGCACGGGGGCGCGCAGGGGCCGGGCACCTCCACTGCCCCCCACCGGGCTGTACGGCATGGGTCGACTGCTGGCCGGCACTGCGGTACCGCCTCCTCCTGCGCCTGCTCCTCCGCCTCCTGTGGCGGCTGTTGCTGTTCCTCCTCCTCCTCCTTTGTCGCCTCCTCTATCCCCGCTTGCTTCACTCCTGCCTCCTGCTCCTCCGCCTGCCCCCCCTCGTGTTGCCGAGGGGGAGGCGGAGGAGGCCATGCGACGGGCCGCCACCACCGCCATCGCATCCTCGAAGCTCCGCTGCGGGGCGGAAGGGCGGAACGGCGGCAGGTGCAGACAGCAGCGGCAGCCGGAGCAGGAGGAACAGGAGAAGGGCGGCAAAATAGAGAGTTAGCGCAAGGAAGGCGACCCGGAAGCCTTTGTTAGTTTTCTGCACCCCCACCCCCAACCCCAACCCCAACCCCAACCCCACCCCCAACCCCACCCCTCGGGTTTCTTCTCCTTCACCCGCCTCATCACCCCTTGCCTCCCCCCTATTGCTTTGCCCTCACCTGTGGTTTCCTGTGGTATGGTATGGTCTTTGACCCCCCACCCCCCACCCCAGCACTGCATGAGTCGGGATATGGGATTTTGGGACTCGTTGTTTCACTTAATGTAATTTTTTAATTTTTTAAAATTTTCCCACCCTGGCTCTCACCGCTTTGTTCCTGGCCAGCCAGTACGAGTCGATGGCCACCCCGCCCGCCAACAGCACCCCCACCGCCGCCAGCCCGAACCCCGTCTCCAGCCGCCGGGACCCCACCAGCCGCTGCAGCTGCTGGAACCAGGCTGGGGGGGGGCGGGAGGGGGGGGATAAGAATAAGGAAAACTGGATGACGAGGCGGAGGGGGGAAGGAGAAGACCCAAGGTATTTAGTAATAATGGGGCGGGAGTGGGGGATTACATGAAAAGGGATGAGGAGGTAGGAGGGAAGGGAAGTGGGATAGACTGGGGGAGGAGTGGGAACAAAGGCAAAGAAATGGGAGGAGGGAGAGATGGGTTAAGAAGTTGAGTGGTGGGTCACCCGAATGTCAATGCCTGTTGGGAGAGGAGGAAATGCAGAACAACATGTGTGTACGATAAAATGCCGGTAAAGCCTCACGGCAGGTGACACTCACAGATCCGAACGCGGGTCGTGTAGCCCTCGTGTTTGTAGCTGCTTCGAGTCCAGTCCGTGTTGACGTTATGTTGACTGCCGTACCATTGACCCCCTCCTGCACTGCTGCTGCTGCTACCACCACCACCGCCGCCGCTGCTTCTTGAACGCACAGAAGCTTCGTATTGAGTGCGTTTCCGATCTGAGGGTGGAATGAACCGGGGTACGTGCGAAGAGGGCGGTTGAGAGGGCGAACATGAAAGCAATGATGGATGTTGCAGGAAGAACCGTGGTACAAGGTGCTTTTGAAGAGCTAAGCTGCTCGGTTATGTGTAAGGGTGAAGCAACACGAGTGTGGTTGGAGCAAGTTGGAGAGGTTAGCACAGGTGGGCGTGGCACCGGTATGCTGGTCACGATTGGGGTTGGTGAACGCCAAACTGGGCTACTGTAGGCAAACCCGAAGCCCTTACCGTCCGTTAGCACGTCATAGGCTTCCGTAATTGCCTGCAATCGGGTTTTAAAATAACTAAAAGGAAAAGGCGAATGACGAATAAATGAAACGTGGCGCATGGCCGGTCGCGCACCTTAAATTTCGATGCAGACTCCGCCTGCTTCGCCTCCGTTGCACCAGCATGCCTAAGGCAAGATAGGTTACGCTCGTCAAGGTGTGCAGCAGGATAAGCAACCTTTGTCAGCCGCTCGTAAACCCTTGCTTGCCTGTCTGGATGGTGCAAGAGCGCGAGCTTCCGAAATGCAACTTTAATTTCATCCTGACTTGCTCCGGGATTAACTCCAAGCACCCGGTAGTAATCACCCATAAGTCCTACTTACAGCAACAAAATGCTGTGGCGCACAAGTACAAATTCTGTGATGGTGATCACAGTTTAGCTAGAGCCATACTGGTTGCAACCCTCAGTGACGCTCACGCGCCAATACTGGCAAGCCTGATTGTCGACAAACAGGAGTTGCGCAACCACAAACCGTTTCTGCCGTACGTTTCCGGTCCTCATCAGATTTAGGGGGGCATTACAGTGCTACAGTGTTGGGATGACCATTACTAACGTCCCAAGCTGCACAGCTCTATCCACAGTCAAAGTCCTGATGGAGGAATGGTGAGGTTCCGCCCGAGCAGACAGCCCGAACAGACGAGCAAGCTATGCTCGCTTGTCCTGCCGGTGTCTGCTGCAGGACCCCCCGTCACCCCGTCATGTGTGTCGTGAACCCCACCCTTCCCGCCACGCCGAACCACCCACCCACGCAGCACTCTCCCACGCACGCACATGCAAGCTGACAGCAGCTGCTCTGGCTCTTGCATACGACTCGTGCAAAGCAGGTGCCATGAGCACGTGGGAGGTGAGCGAACGGGTGGAGTAGCGGTACGACAGGGGTCCGAGGGGGCTGGGAGCTAAATGAGAAAGACTGGGAACTGGCTGGGAAAGACTAACAGTCCGGGTGTGCGCGTGAGAGAGACTACAGCTGTGTGTCCCACCTAACGCTTTGAAAGAAGTGTGGCCGGAGCACCGAGGGAAGCATACCGGTAAACCGAGGGAAGAGTTTCAGGCAGGCAGGCAGGCACGCACAGCAAGGGAGTTACAGCGAGCAGGAGTGCTGTGCGAGTTGGCCCCACCATCCATCCCGCTCCCCTCCCGACCACACGGGGAACACACACCCCACACACAGGAGGGGCAGCCTCCTCCCGCCCCCCCCACTGCCGCTGCCGCTGCTCCCGCCCCACTGCTAGGGCCCAGCTACGGTGCATGCAACGCAGCGCCCCTCCGTGACATGAGCGCACATGACACGACATGGCATGACATGCAGGCAACGCACGAGGTGAAGCATCAGAGAGGTATCAACAACCGCCTCCACGCACAACGCACGCCTCCTACCAGAGAGGCCTGTACTCCACTTCCTCCTCCACATCCACACACACACCACCGTGTGTATGTCACACGTTCACCGAGCACGAGCCCCCTGTCCGCAAAGGCTGCCGACCCTCCTCCTCCTCCTCCTACACCCTGGCACTCTGCACCTCCAAACCCCACCCCCCACGTTCTTCAGGTCCGGCGGGTTTTGGCTTTCTCTTCATTCCCTCCTTCCCTCCTCCTCCTCTCCCTCCCTCCCCCATCTTTACTCCTCCTCCGCCACCGCCGCCATACCCGCCGCCCCGCCCTTGGTCTTGAGTATGGAGTAGGCGCGCTTGATCTTGGCCAGGCTCAGTCGGGTAACGGACTCGGTGGGCAGCGGGGGGGTCACGGCGCGGTCGAGCAGGGCCTGCGAGGGTGGGGAGGATGGGGGGCGGGGGTGGGGAAAAAGAAATTTCAAAGTGTGGTGTGGTGTAGTGTGGCGGGGGTGGGGAGGGGAAGTTGAATACGATACCCACTGTGTTGAATGACAGTGGCAAACCAGACGACAAGCAGGGAGGGGAGGCCGGGGGGCAGGGTCAAAGAGGTTCACGGGTGGTTTAGAGAGTATTAATGGGCGGAAAACAACGAGCTAACAAGGAAAAGCCCAAACCACAAGTCCTGAACACATGCACATCCCTAATAGGCGGGTGTTCCCTCGGGGTCCCCCCTTCCCTATGCAGTCAAAAGCCCTCCTCCTCTTCCCCTTGTGGCCCCCCCCCTCTCCCCCTCCCCCACCCCACCTCCAGAGCCTTGTCCCTCTCCGCACTCTGGAATGCGCCCTTGGACACCTGCTCGTCAATAGCTCGCTGCTCCTCCTGCAGCTCCTGTGGAGGGGGGAGGAGGGGGAGGGGGAAAAAAGAAATTCCAAAGTGTGGTATGATAATGACGAGGGAGAGGGGGAGGGGGGAAGCAGGCAGGTGAAAAGCTGCTCGCATGCCATGCAGCACGAAAGGGGCCGCCGTCTGGTCGCCCCCTGCACAGTCTGGTCGCCCCCTGCACAGTCTGGTCGCCCTCTGCCCTCCGGACTGCCTTTCGGACAGGCACGCAGGCTGGGGACAGCGCTCCTGTAGAGCAGCTTCGGCTGTTGCGCTCACTGCATGAGTCGGGACATGGAACCTCAATTACCCTCCTCCCTGCCCCTCCCCTTCCCCCTCCCCGTTGCTTCACTTTTCATGTCCCCTCCCCCCCCCTCCCTCCCCCCCCACCTTGAGCGACTCCTCGTACTTGGGCGGCAGCGGGCGGTTGAACCAGGGGTGCGACTTGATGGTGTCGATGCTGGCACGGCTCTCCTGCGGGGGGGGGAGGGGGTAGAGGAGGGGTTTGGAGGAGGGGGGGGGGAGGGTGTGAGATGGTGTTCAGGGAGCGGGGTGGAGGGCTGCGGCGGGAGGCTGCGGGCACTCGCGCGTTGCGCAGTGGAGGGCCTTACCCCCCAGCAACCCCCTCCTCCCCGCATCAACAGCCCTCTGGGGATTCCTCCCCACATTTACATGCTTCTTTCCCTCCTCCCCCCCCCACCTGCTTCACATCAAACATGCGGTCCAGCAGCTCCTTCAGCTCGGGCGTGAGGCGCGAGGCGGCGTGCGTGTTGTTGGGTACCTCGCGCCAGCTGGTCTTGATCTGCTGCAGCCAGATGTCGTACAGACCCGCCGTGTTGTTGAAATTGTCGTCCTGGGGGGAGGGGGGGAGGGGAGGGGGGAGAAATGAAAGTGAAGCAACAGAGTCCCAATCCCAAATCCCGACTCATGCAGTGAGCGCATACGGAAGGAGGAGATTAGTGAAAGTTAGCACGCCGGCTGTGGGGGACAAAACCCCCATACGCCACAAGCCCTTCCCATCCTCACAACACTGTGATTACACTGCTTCTACTACCTCCCCCCCCCCACCCTATCGACACTACCCTGCGCTGCCCGGCCTCCCCCCGCCCCCACCTGCGTCTCGAATGGGAACATGCCCACCAGCATCACGTACAGCAGCACACCCGCAGCCCACACATCCACCTTCTTGCCGTCATAGCCACTCCTATGGGAGGAGGGGGGAGCGGGAGGGGGGGAGGAGACGTTAAAGGGGGCAGAAGGACAAGGGGGGCGGGTAAGGGACAGGCGGATAGTGCACAAGGAAAGCCGGGCGAGGTGGAAAGAGGGCGGAGATGGTTGCATGGGTCGCAGAGGCGGGGCGGGCAGCCTCCCCGTGCCCCTGCCCCCCGTCCTCCCACCCGGCACCCGAGCAGCGGCCCCCGTCAATGGATAACCAGCTGAGGCCCCCGGCTCCACTCACCTGCTGCTGATGAGCTCGGGCCCCATGTACTCGGGGGTGCCGATGCGCATGGTGTCCATGTTGGAGCCGGCCTGGGGGGGGGAGGGGGGGGAGCAATTCCAATGTGTGGTGTGATAGTGGTAAACTAGGGGGGGAGGGAGGGAGGGGGGGAGGGGGAAGAAGAATACCCAATGTGTTGAATGAGAATGCAAACCAGACGACAAGCTGGGGGGAGGACTGTTAGAGGAGCAAGAGGGCTTCTAGAGTCATGATACAGCCTACTGCCGCAGCTGGGCTTCACAGGCAGCAGCACAGCGGAGCGCGGTGTGTGTGGGCACGCAAGCGGGGCGCTGCAGCGGGAGGTGGGCACCACTCCCCCCTCCAAGCCCCCCCCGTCCTTGGGTGCTGCTGCTGCTGCTGCACCCCTCTGCCACCGATGCAGCGGTGGGTGGTTCACTGCCGCGCGCATGCCCCGTCCGCATTGGGACACTGGACATTCGGTCGCTCCCTTCTCTTCCTCCCTCTCCAGCAGCAACCTCCCAAGAGTAGAGCCGTGTCCGGGAGCGCCACCGAGCTGCTTCCGAGGGGTGGCACTGCTGGCATGAGGCCCCCACCTGCCGCCGCCGCCGCTGCTGCTGCTGCTGCCGCCCCGCCTCCTCTTCTACCCCGCCCACCGCCTCCGGCCCCACCTCGCCCGGTCCTCCACCTCACCACCTACCCCGGCAACAACCCCTCCCCTCCTGACCCCCCTCCTGACCCCCCCACTTCTCCCCCCCCACCTGCCAGTGCTTTGCGAACCCAAAGTCGCACAGCTTGAGCCAGGGGGGTTCGTGGTTGTCCAGCAGCGTGTTGTCGAGCTTGAGGTCGCGGTGAGCCACGTTGTTGCGGTGGCAGTACTCCACAGCGCTGATCAGCTGCCTGGGGGGGGGGGGGAGAGGGGGAGAAAGAATTTAAAAAAGTGAAACAACGAGTCCCAATCCCATATCCGACTCATGCAGTGAGAGGGAGGGAGAGGGGGAAGAGAAGGACTCCCAATGCGTTGTGAGGAAGGGAAAGTGGGGGGGAGGCGAGGTGCCTTGCCATCGCCCTCCTCCCATGCATCTCCTGCGCCTCCTGTTCCCCTGCCCTCGTGTGCCCTGTGTTCTCGCGGCCCCTCCCTTCCCTCCCCCCCCTTTCCCGGTCCTCCCCACTGCTGCCCCGCTGGCTCACCTGAAGAAGTACCTGGCCTCGTCCTCATCAATGCACAGCCCCTGCCGCTCGTGCTTGGTCTCGCGCTTCTTGGTGACGTAACCCACCATGTTGCCACCTGGGGGAGGGGAGGGGGAGGAGGGAGGGGGAATTGGTCGGGAGGGGAAACGATGGGGGGGGGTATGGTGGGAAGTGGATGGAGGGCACGGAGGCGGGCAGCGAAACGATGGGGCAAGCGAGAAGCTATGATGGAGGGAGTGAAGGAGGCGTGTGACGAAACCGAGATGCGTGGGGAAAGAGAAACGTTGAAGGGGCGATTATGTGAAGGGGCGATGCGAAGCTGGCATGCGGCTGGAGTACCGGGTACTACACCAACACAATACGACAGTCAGGCAGGACGGTCGTAGATAACCGTAACTGAGACAGGAGCAATTTAAACACCGAAGCAGTGCGACCTTACTCGGAAGGCGAATAGTGAAGCATGTGTGGGCAGGTGAACAGCGTAATAGCATTACGCTTACCGACATGGCCCTAAAAGATAATTGTGCGTTAGTAAGTGGGGCAACGTAGCATCCTATGACCCGTGTGGCCTTCGGCGCGTTTGCCCATTGCCATGCGGACATGCAGACGCCACCGCCCGCCAAACGCACCTGGCACATACTCCATGATGAGCCCCAGATATGTTTTGCTGAGGATAACCTCATCGGCGCTTACAATGTTCAAATGCCCCTGACCAAGGTCCGCTTGAATCTTAATCTCCCGCTTAATAACCTGGATGGCTGGTTTAGGAATCGGCCGCTTAATAAGCTTAATGGCCACCTGCGCGTTCGTCTCCTTGTCCCGGCATAGCCATGTCTCGCCCTCGCCACCACGTCCCAAGAGCTTGATAACTTCGTGGGTCTCTGAAAGACCGAAGTCAGGGACTGATGGCTTCGCCGGCTGCTTAGCTGACGACGTCGGCTTGCTCTGTGCCTTATTGCTACCTGCTGACACCTCGTACTTGTCGCCGGGCTGTGAGCAGCACGCACCCATTTTTGCGCCGGCTCAGAAGATAGTACAATGCTCTGCTAACGGAGCCGGAAAGCCGAAAGCTGTGCTAAAAAAGGCAGCGCCTCGTGGAGTTGCTCTGTATGTTACTCCAGTGTTGTTAAAGATGCTGGTAGCTTCTCCATCGCCCGAGTCCTGCATAACCGCGTAGGAGGGCAGGCAGCAAATACGCCTTCACTATCCAGGTTACTGGTCCAACGCTTTAATGATGACATCAAGCAGCAACCATGCGGCACTGGTAGGGTGAAGCCTCCTTTGACGAGATTTGTCGAGCCGGCGCAGGGCTTCCATCACGCGACGAGAGCATATGCCCAGTAAACAAAAGCTGAACATGAGTTTGAAACATAAGCCCTAGTTGAGCTATCTACGAACGCGAGGAAGGTATACCCAGCTAACGCACCTGTGCCAATCAAGTCGGTACCCTGTCTAGGCGTGACTGGCCCACTGAAAGTGCAAAGCAGTGTCCTAGTAGCCCACCGCTCTATGTTTTGTCACAGAATAAAATTTATTAGGATATGTGTCTCGCCGACGTGAGAAGCGCTGGGTCTCAAAGAGAGGTTCTAGTTTAAGTGGTGCCGGAAAGAGTTCTGGGGTAAAAGACAATGCAAGCGTGCAAGCGCTGTCTGCTGCGCGCTTGCCATCGGCTGCATTGCGCTTCATCTTCCCCCGTTTCCGTTCGTCGTACTACCAAATAGACACATGCGCCGAAAACCTGCCTTGCAAGTCGGAAATCTACCTCCCATGCTAATGTAATTTCGCTTGACAGAATAAGCTAGTTGCGGCTGCGTGACCTTTGCGCGCGCTCCACTTGATCTCGCCCCGATTCTCTTGCCCCTTGCCCTAACGCGACCTATTTACGTCTAGTTATAGCCAGTGTTCCCTAGGGCCCTGCGTATATAAGTAGGGTGCTATGGCTGTTAGCCAAGCAGTTTCTGGGCCTCACTGGCTTGCAAAGGACCCTAGTAAACGATGGACGGAGGTCTTCTTCCTCGCATACAGCCCTTTCTGGATCATATGGGCCCTTGTGCTGCTGGTTCCCTTTCAGCTTTACGAGGTACGAAGGTGGACGTGTTGGCCCATCCCGGCGCAGCATGGCCTGACATCCAAGGGCAGCAATTTGCACGCATGCCCTAGTTTGCAAGCTGCCACGCACGGTTGCTGCAGTCATACGACACAGCAAACAGTCGTACCGTGCAGGATACCGATGCACTAGCTGTCGTAACCGTGCCATTCAGTTCCATGTACTCTGCCACCATGTCCATCTTCACTTCCGACTGGCTCAACCAAGCCTGTCACCAGCTGCTTCAGCCTAATCGCCCTTTACTCCTCTCCTCCTCAGTACTGCGGTAACTACGGCTACATGCTAATCGGTATCTCCTGCGCGGCGCCAACCTTCCTGCTGCCACTCGTCATCCGCTGCAAGGTACGACAGTAAGGCCGTAGTGGGCAGTACATAGGATAAGTACGACAAAAGGGGTGCCCCCTCCGGACCTCACATAACCCCTTCCCCAAGCACCCCGCTGCCCCGGTAGCCTGCGTGGCACCTAAACCCCTCCCCTCACCCTGCTCTGCCGTCTGCCCCCGATCCACTTCTCCCTTCCCGCCCCATGGCGAAGAGCATACACATCATACAGCTCGTCACTTTCTTCCTCTTTCTTCCCCCTGCCCCGCTCCCAACCCCCTGCCTCCAGGCGGACCAAGGCAAGCCCATGTGGCAGCGATTCTGGGTCAAGGTAGGTGGGGGGGCCAGGCGAAAGCGGGGGACCTACAGGGGTTGTGCACTGAGTAGGGCCGGTGAAGTTTGGCGGAGGGCGTGCAGGTGCGCTGTACGTCACAGGCACATGTCGACATGCCGACATGTGTCGTACAGCGCCTCGTACAGCGGAGGGGCGGAGGGTACCGTGCCACCCAGGTACCTCACTGCCCCCCTGCCAGCGACCCACGGGTCTCTCTTCCTTCCTCAGGCAAACATCTGGATCGCCATCTTCAGCTTCATCGGCAACTACATTTGGACGCACTACTTCTACAAGGTGCTGGGCGCCTCCTACACCTTCGTGTCGTGGAGGCTGAACGACGTGAGAGCGGGGAGGGGGGGGAGGGAAGGGGACGGGAGGGCCGGGTGTGGTGAGGAGGAAAAAGAGGAGACGGGTGCGCCGCGGGCTGGGTGGGTTGCTACGCCGTCCCGCAGCTCTTGAGGGCCTTACGAGGGTAGGAGGGGGGTCGAGGGGTGGTGACTGGTGAGGTACGAGGCACTATCCAGCCCCACCCGCCCCCGGCTCCCATTCGCCACGCCGCTCCCCGCTCCTCCGGCTGTGTGCCCCTGGCGCCCCCCCTGCTCCGTGCCCCTCCCCCCCTTCCCCCCGCCACCACCAGGGCTTGTCAGCTAAATGTATCACCATCACACCACACATTGGAATTTCTTTTACCCCTCCCCCCCGCCCCCCAGGTGCCCATCACGCTGTACCTGATGACCCACGGCTACTTCTGCTTCTACCACACCCTCTCCAATGTGCTGCTGCGGAGGGTAGGTGGGCGGGGGGGAAAAGAGGAAACAAGTTACTGACCGTGTGAGAAGGCATCATCATGGTGGGCGGGTGGGAGGGTGGAGAGTGGCGGGGGCCGTCCGGGAAGATGAGGGAAGGGGTTGCTGGTTGGCTGAAAACAGGCGGACTAGGTAGACCAGGCGAACTAGTAGGCAATCGGGTTGGCTGGGGTTGGGGCTTCAGGTGAATGGGCTTTGATAGCACTAGGGATACCTACACGTGCACTCTCTGCTGATGCTGGGTGCCCCCCTTTCCCTTTACTCGGCTACCTCTCCACCTGTGCACCACCTCGCTCGCATGCCACACCTCCCTTTCCTCCTATCCCCGCCACCACCTCCTCCTCCCCTTCCCGCCCTCCCCCCCCACCCCAAAAGGTGCAAACCGGTCTCGCCCGGAGCTCCCCGCTGGTTCGCCGTACCGCCATGGCGGTTGTCGTATTCTTGTTGTCGTACGCAACAGCCTACGCGGAGACCCTCACCATCGCACATGTAAGGGTGCTGTAGCAGCGGTGTCGTGCGCAGTGCAACTACCATGCAGCAGCAATGGGGGTGGTGGTGGTGAGGGTGATGAGGGTGATGAATGGCTGGAGTGGTTGACATAGCGGTGCACATGAGGCGGAGGTGTTTTGGGGACACGGACGGGGAGAGTGGAGGACGCGTCGCGAGGGAGGGGTCTGGGAGGCGGAGCCTCCCTTCCTCTCCTGCTTGCTCCTGCTCCTGCCTCTCCAGCTGCCCTCCCCGCTCCTCCCTGGTTTGGGGTGAATGGCACCAGTCATATGATTTTCCCTCCCCCCCCTCCCCGGGTGGACTGCGCAGTTCCCCTACTACACCTTCGTAGACCGCAGCCGCATGTACAGCCTGGGCTCGCTCTTCTACGCCATCTACTTCTTCGTCTCCTTCCCCATGTTCTACCGCATGGACGAGTACCCGCAGAAGAGGTACTGCGGGGGCCGGGGGGGGGCGAACACCATACGGTCAGGGTCAGTGTTTACGCGGCTCCGTTTATCTATACGATACCAAAGGAAGCCACAGGTTAGGGCAAGGCAAAGGGGACAGGAGGCGGCAGGGTGTCACCATGCATGTGCCTGCGCGCCTGTGCCCACCCTCCCACCTGCCCACTTATTTATAATTTCCCACCTGCCCTCTTCACCACCCCTGCCCCCCCTCCTCTGTCCTCCTCCCCCAACTCCACCCCCAACTCCACCCCCCCCAGGGGCTCCAAGTGGACCTCCTCCGAGGCCGCCCTGGACGCCCTAGCTGCCGGCATGCTGGTGACGTGTCTGCTGGATTTCTGGCGCATCGGGCTGGGGGCCATCATTGCGAACGACAGCGCCAGCGGGGGGCCGGCGGGGGGAGCAGGAGCGGGGGGGCTGCCCTGGATGTGAGGCGCTGGGGGTGGGGGTAAAGAGGAAACAACTGACTGACCGTGTGATAAGGCGCCATCATGGTGGTGGCGGTCAGCAGGGGGGTGGGTGTAACGTGCATGGTGGGTATAGGGGGAGTAGGGATGGGGGTTAAGAAACTATGAAGAAATGGGGGGCATCGCCTGGAGGCAGCGGTGCTGGGGAGCGGTGGAGTTGGAGCCGCTGCGAGGTAATGGGTGAGAAGCTGGGTGGGGTGCTGAGGGATCGGACTGCGTTGCCCTTTCATCCCCTCCATGCACATGAGAGTTTCGGTGTGCTAGGAGGGGAACGAGGAGGACGGCACAGGAGGCAGTGCGTCGGGAGTACTGATTTCCATTTGCATCAGGCGAGCGTGCGCGGGGGGTTGAAGAATCGTTGTGTGCCGCGGTATACATGGACTGAAGGCATACGGAGGCGCCGTGCTGCTGCTGGGGCCCTGGGGCTGCGAGCGAAGGGAGCGAGGAAGGGCGCGTAGGCGTGCGAAGAAGAATGCGATAGGCGTGGTTGGTTCAACCGTATATCAACTGAACACCCTTGCCAGGATATCCAAAGGGAAATGGCAAGAGTCGAGCTCTCGAAACTTGGGCACGGATGTGCCGTGCCACCCTTGCGGTTGCGGAGTGGGTCTTCCTTTGGATGGCCTTGGTGGCGGAGGCGGCGAAAGGTACTACGCCATGCAGAGATGTTGCGCTGGGCTGACCCATGGGTCTCCTCGTTGGGACAATGGAACTTTTCCTCGGTCATGCGGGGAGAGAAAAGCCGTTTTTTTACAGCGTACGCGTGGTCATGCAATATGAACAATGATTGCCGGCATGCGTTTACGTGAATATGTGCTGGCCATCGTGCTGTTCGCAGCGCATTCCTGAGCAACAACGGTTTCAAACACGGTTAGGACAGGGTGCACTGCTACGGCGACACGTGTTAGTAATGCAGCTAGTGAACCACAGCACAGGAACTGCCTGAGGGAATCGATCCTTCAAGCAACGGACCCAAAGACAGCAAGAACCGCATCCCCACCTCCGTTTCCACTTTCCAGATCGCTAGACAAGAGTTGACACCACCTGCAAGTGTGCACTTGCAGCCCCCGAAACCACTCCAAACCTCTCATTCATTCATCCTGACAATCCCACGCGTCGCAGCTCTGGAAATGCACGTATATAGCCACATCAGCAAGCAGCACACTTCCTCTTAGCTTGCTCTGTTGCCCTGTTGCTCCCTCTGTTGCGCAACGCACCGCTAAACTGCCTTCACTCGTGTCACTTGGCAGTCCTGCCGTCGTGCTTATTATGCCCACACTGCAATACTTAGACAGCACGCCCCCCTCACACTCAATCCAAATGTACCTACCACAAATCCTGGTAATGAGGACTCCTCACACAGGAAGCCAAAAGCAATATCCGTACAACAAATGTACGGCGCATGTCACAGCGCAATACTGAATGACGACATGCCGTACCATTGTTGGGTTGCATGGAAGCGTTCTGGATATTTGAAAAGACCTAGGTTTGCGCAATCGCAATCTGTATTATCTGTAACATTAAAACCTATGTACGGTCGGCTGGAACTTCGGTGTAAATACCGGTAGCTCAAGAAATGTGTGCATTACGCGCAAAAGTGAAGAGTGGAAGCCGGAGGAAGTAATAAATGTCCCAAGAACATACGAACCACTGGCAAAGGAGCACACCCCAAGTGCTGTCGTACGCAATATGGCGAGAAACCTTCCTGTCAGAGCAGCACCACAAATGCCCCATCCAGGTCCGTGAACAAAGGTCAAACAACGCCAGTGCCGCGTCCATACGACAATAGTGACATTATGCCGTACGAGCTGCCAATACAACGTCAGAGCGGGGGTTTCAAGAGACGTCACGTGTCGTACGACAGGACTTGTCGTACGGCATTGTCAAGGTACGACAGTTGTAACTGTAACGCCGCCAGCACCGCCAGCACCGCCACCGCTGCTTGGGGCCATCGACATCCCAACGCTCATGCGACGCGCCCTGGCGAAACGCGTCTGCGTGCCGCTGGCGGGACCCCCGCCGCCGCCGCCGCCAGAGCCGCCGCCGCCGCTGCTGCCGCCGCCACCGGCAGATGCGGAGCCGCCACCGCTGCTCGTGCCGCTGAACAGGTTATGGTTCAGGAGCAGACTATCCACGCTGACGTAACCGGGCGGGGTGCCGCCAAAGCCGTAGCTGTCGTACAAATCGTACGCCGACGCGCCGCCGCCAAGGAGTCCTCCTCCTCCTCCGCCGCCGCCGCCGCCGCCGCTTGTGAACGAGTAGTACTGCGCGGAGGGGCCGTCATGGGACTTCCGGCGGCGAATGCGGCTGGCAGGGGTGCCGCATGCTCCTAGACCCAAATCCATGCGGGGGTAGCTACGGTAGGGACTGTGCGGCGGCGATGATGGCGGTTGTTGTTGTTGCTGTTGCTGAAGCTGTTGGTACTGCGAGACACGTGCGGCGGCGCTTGACGGGCCGGCGGAGGTCGTCGAGGCCATTCGTACGGCACCGGAACTGGCGGTGATGCTGGAGGTGCTGTACGAGGGAGGGCCGTACGATGTAGACGTCCGTACCCCGCCACCAACTGGCGCATTGCCGTACTGCGAGGGAATCGCACGGCAGCACGTTAAAGGTTGGTGTCTGAGCTGCTCAGAATTTGCGGAGGCAGGTGCAAAGAGTGGTTAATGACAATGCAGCACCTTACTAACACAGTCCCTCACTCCCACACTCTTACCTGTGCTATCTCCGGAAGCTGCTGAGTTAGCCAAGCGGGCTTGGGTGAATGCGGCGGCGGCTGCATCCCATCCCGCCCGCTAGACACCTGCTGCTGCAGTGCTCGTTGCTGTTGGAGCTGCTGCTGCGCCGCCGCTGCCGCCGCCGCCGCCGCAGCGGCCATGGAACTCATCGGCATGTTGTTCGGATGTACGGCACGACCCGCCGGCGCCGCCGCCGCGACCTGTGACGCGCCCGCACCGCCGCCGCTGCTGGTAACCCCACCGCCAAGCTCCGTCGGAGGCCGCGGGGGAGCCGACCCGCCGGAAATGCTCGGCAACATCGTTGACGGCGACGCCGAGCGGTGGTACAATGACGGCGCCGACGACCTGCTGTGCCCGGGCGCCGAAGACGACTGCCACGCCGCCGCCGCCGCTGCTGACGTCGCTGTCGTCGTCGCTCGTGTCGCCGATGTACGGCTTTCCAAGGCGTCGGGCTCGACGTCCGTACCGGGCGACGGCGACCCTCCTGTAACGCCGGCCGCCGCCGCCGCCGCCGCCGAGTGAGCCGCCGACTGGGCAGGAAGTGCCCAGTCAAACGACGGCCCGCCGTTGGTCAACGACCCTCTGCGGCTTGCCGTACGGACAACAGGCAGGTGCGAGCCGGAGCTTCCGCCGCCACCAACATTGCCCCCGCTGCCGCCGCCGGCACCGTCGCTCACACCGCCCCCGCCGCCACCGCCGCCGCCGCTACCGGTGCTAACAAGTTGTGTACCATGCGTCGGATGCCCGTGCGGTGCACGAGGCGACGTCCAGCGGTCAAGCCCATGAGGCGAGCCGGCGGGTGATCCGGAGGCCTCCGGGGGCTGCAGATCCAGAACGAGCTTTGAGAAGGCGCTGGATCCAAGGGAGGTCACCTTGAGCAGCGGGACGTCCGTTGACGAGGATGGCGGCTCACGCCGAATGCCATTTGCCACGGTTGACGCGCCCGCTGACTTTGGGGGCCCCAGCTTTACCAGAGGAGCTAACTGGGAAAGCTGCGGTGAGCTGTTGCCGCCGCCGCTACCCGCGCTGCTGTTGCTGCTGCTGCTGTCGCTGCTGCGGTGCAGGCCGGGGGCTGTCGGCAGCTGTTGGGGTGGTTGCAGCTGCGGTGAAGGCGGGCCTAATGCGGAGGTATTGGTGCTGGTGAGGAATGTCCCAGAGTGGTAGCGGTTGCTGACACCACCACTGCTGCTGGTGGTGTTGCTAGCTGCCCCAGCCGTCCCTGGCGCATGGCTACCACCACCACCAGCACGTGAAGACAGTGCCAGTCGAGTTACGCCTCCGCCGCCACTGCCACTTCCGCCGCCGCCGCTCTGCTGCTGTTGCTGCGTTGACCCGGATGTGGGCGGATGCGTGGGCGGCTTCTTGATGCTTGTACCTTGTATGCCAGCTGGGGGCACAAGCTGGATGGCAAAGAGGGTGGGCTGGCGCTGGGGCTGTTGGAGCTGCGAGATGCGGTTGCGGGGCAGCTGCAGCTGCGGTTGCTGCTGCTGCTGCAACACCGATTGGGGCTGCTGCCGTGGCTGTTGCTGTGCCGTGTGCTGCTCCTGTCGCGCTTGCGGCTGGGGCTGCTGGGGTTGGACGGGCGGCACCAGCGCCGCAGATGCAGAAGGCATCTGCCCCTGCGCCTCCTCCTGTTCCTCCTCCTGCTCCTGCGCTCGCTCCAGCTCCGCCCTCCGTTGCAGCACCTTCATCTCCACCTCGATGCGACCAATCTCGGACCCCAGCTCATCCAGGAGGCGCATAGCCTGGGTCGCCATGCGCCGGATCTGCCGCGGCGGCGGAGGCAGCGGCGCCGGAGCCCCCGCCACCGCCGCCGCTGCTGCCGTTGTCGCACTCGCCAGGCGGTGGCGGTGAGCAGTGCGCGGTGAATCCACAACGTTGTCATGCATCGTCGTCACCGCCGTCGCAGCCTCCGCTGGCGCTGCTGCCGGATCACAAGCCTCCGTGGAAGCCGAGGCCGCTGCCACCCCCGCCGCCGGCGGCGGCGGCGGCGGCGCAGTCACCCCGCCGTTCCCAACCTGGCGAATCCGCACAAGCGATGCCAGCTTAACCGGTTGCCGCCAGTAATAAGTACCTCCGAAGCCAAAGGTTGCCGTAGGTCGGACGCGGATCCTAGGCGAGGCGGGGGCGGCAGCGCCGCCGGCCTGCGGCGTTCCCAGGTACCGTAACGGCCACATGTAAGCAACGCCGCCGCCGGGGCTGCCGTCGCCCGAGCCGCCGCCGCCGCCGCTAGCACCGCTGAGGCGAGTCGACGGACGCGGACGGCGGAAGCCGCCGCCCATGGCAGCGCCTGGGACGCCGATGCGTCCATCGCCTCGCGCCGCTGCGCCGTCACTCGCGCCCCAATTGGCACGAGTTTGCGCCTTAGCGGCGGGTGCAGTTGCGCGGAGGGCTGAGGCGATGGGGCTATTCGCGACTGTTATGGCGACGCGGGCTTTGGCTTCCCGGCGACGGAACTGCACTTTTTCGTACGTTTGGCCCAATGACCGGCCGTACGTGAAAGCGTAGGAGCCGAAGAGACGCGCGCGCTGGCGTTCCCGGCGCTCGCTCTCTTCACGTTTCTTGGCGGCGCTCGTGCGACGGATGGTGATCTTGATATGCTCCGCATCAGGCCTGCGTTGCAGTAAGAAGGTTTCAATCATTAGTGTTAGTAATGGCAGCTTGGCAGACTCCCAAAGTCCCAATGCCCACATTGACCCATGATTGGTCGCCCACGACTGGCCACCAACGTACTAAACGTTCCCTGTTCTACACTACCTGTAGTCGCAAGGCGTGGGTGGCGGCGCCACAGCCCAACGAGTCATGTCGTACAAAATGTCGAACTGCCGCGAGTCCTCGTCATCATCTAACGGCTCGTCGATAATTGGCTGTCCTGTCGGAAGCGTGTCCGCATAGCCACCCGGGTCCGACCCCGCAGGCAGGGGTCCGGTCTGCTCAACGTGCGCCTTCACTGGCCCATTCCCACGTGTATGGGCCTGGACTGACATCGGCGGCGGCGGCGCAGCGGGTGCGGGCGATGCCCGATACGTCGACGCCTTGAGAGGCTTCACAAGCGGCGTCGTCGGTACCGCCATTGCCGCTGCAGCCGCCGCCGCGGCAGTGGCGGGGGCGGTCCTCTGCGCTGCACCGGCGGTAGTGGCGGACGTTACAGGACTTCGCCGCGAGGGAGACCCGCCTGCCGTCGCCGCCGCCGCCGCTGCCGTACCGATGACGCCTAGGTGGGGTTCCTGGCGCACCGTGGATGAGGCCGCTGGCGGCGCCGCTGCGGCGGAGGTGCCGCCGCCGCCGTGTTTTCCATGCGCCGGCTCCGAGGCGGAGTAGCGGGACGTCACAGGTCCCAAGTTGGGAGCCGACGCAACGGCGGTGAGCGCCGGCGGCGACGTCGCAGACGTTGACGGCACACCGCCGCTGCCTCGGTGCCCAGATCGCGAGGGCAATGCGCGGCCATGCATACCCTGCTGCGCGGGTGGCTGCGGGTGCTGCTGGGGTTGCAGCGGCAGCCGCACCTGCACGCGCTGTTGCTGCAGCGGCGGCGTCTGAGCACTCGGCGTCCCCGCCAGCGGCAGGTGTGACGAGCCGATGGCAGCGCCGCCGGCCTTGCTGACGGCAGCCGCTGCCGCTGCCGCCGCCGTCGCTCTCTCGTGGCCTCCATCCAAGCCACCGCCGCCGCCGCCCTCTTCATCAGAGACCGTAGCCCAGCCTTCCTCGTCGCTGCTGCCGTCGCTGCTGCTGCTGCTGATGTCCCCGAGAGGAAAGGACGCAAGGCCCTCCGCAGACCCTGCGGCGGTCGCGGCGGCGGATGACGAGCCGTCCGCGCTGGCCTCCATGCTGCCGCCACTGTCGCCGGGCGCAGGGAAGTCCATGATGCGTGCATGACCCAAAGGGAACAGTCGCCGCGCGATCTGCAAACAGGGGCAGGGTAAGGAAGTGCAGGAAAAGGGGCCCAGGATTGGTACAGGTACCGGTGTGGCATGGGTAGACCGGTACATGAAATGGCACGGGACCGGAAGCAGGGAGGAAGTTGGTGAATTAGTAGCGCATGACGTGGGTTATGATAAGAAGGAGCTTGCCGTGGGTTGCTTGTTTCGCTTCGGCCCTGCAGGGTTGTTGCGGAGAAGGCGAGGGTGGCTGCAAAGCGCTTACCGCTGGTTTCACAGCCTGCGTGTTGATGACGGCTAGTGCAACCTGGGGTGGGGGGGTGGGGGGTCGCATGAGGGTGCAGCAAGGGCACAACGTCAGCGCGTTGGGCGGAGAGGAGGTGTTATATAAGTAGAAACAAAGGTTAAGCCTACGAGTAAGACCGAAGGGGGTTTCATAAGAAGGTTGTGACTTGGCGTAGCCGGCCGGTTAAGGATCCTTCCGACAGACGGACGGTCAAAGCGGCAAGTAGCGCGTATGGGCGCTGCTATCATGGCCGTCCCTGAACCATGACCCCACTCTAAAAAGCATCACTAGGGCCTAGCACCCATCGAGGAGGAAACAAGACCTAGCACCCATCAAGGTGGTAAAGGGATTGCGAGCCCATGCAGCCATGCAGCTCCCCCGCACCTTGAGCGCCTGGCCCTGCAGCGGAGCGCCCGCGCCCGCACCCGCCTGGCCTGCCGCCTCCAACGCAAGCCCGGCGGCAGGGTGCCCTGACGTCGCCGTCGCACCGCCGTCACTGCCGCCAGCACTCCCACCACCGCCAGCAGTCGCGGCGAAGGCTTCGGATTTGTCGTACGGGAGCCCGAAAGACAACCCGGTCGCTCCTCCTCCTCCTCTTCCTGCTGTGTGCGAGCTTGCAGCCTCCGCCCCTGCAGCCCCACCGTTGCCGGCGGAGGCAGTGGCAGGAGCCTCAACGTAACCCCGTTGTGAGGCAAATCGTGTACTACTGCTCGCCCCTGCCGTACCGCTCCTCGAAATCGCCGCCGCCGCCGCCGCTGCCGTACCGCCCATGCTGCCGTGCGATGCCGTACTGCCGTCCACGATGGCTTTAGAAGACGTCGCCCGCCGCAGCGACGACACTCCCAGCCTGTGCCGCGCGGGTGACAAACCCGACACCGGCCCTGCCCCCTCATGGTTGGTTGTCGGGAGGCCCCCTGCCGTCATCATCTCGCCGCCGCCGACGGTGTGAGCCCCGCCGCAGCTACCACCGTCGGCATCTGCTTCCGCGCCACCCGTCAGAGCACCATGCGAATGGGTTCGATGGTGTGTGTTGAGGACGGAGCTGCTCCCATGCAGCGAGGCATTCGTATCCGCGACGGCGGCAGCGACGGCGCCGCCGCTGCTGCCGCTTGCCGCGCCCGCAGAGTTATGTCGTACGCCGCTCGCTCCCCGCGCCCCGCCGCGCGACACAGGAGGGTGGCCAGGGGGGTGCGGCGCCAAGGGTGCATTGCCAGCTTGCAGCAGGAATGACGGCCCACGGGTCGCTGAAGGCGACGACGAGCGAGAAGCACCACTGCCCGCATTACCACCAGATCCAAATCCGGATCCAAGCGCACGGCTGGCAGGTGTGGCCCCTCGTACGGTAAGCCCCAGACCCAGGCCTGCCGTACTGCTACCCGCCCCGGCGGCATCGCTTGCGGGGGCTAGGAGGGACTGCATGCGTGCGTGGTGGTTGGAGGAGGAGGTGTGCGGCGGATGGTGGGAGGAGGAGGAAGAAGGGCCAGCATGGAGGGGTCTGGAGCCGGCGAAGGCGCCAGCATGGGAGGCAGAGTGCGCAGCGGCTGCGGCGATGGCAGTGGAGGCGGTGGCAGCGACACCTGAGGGGTGCCTTATCACTATTCCTCCGCTGGGCTCCGGAGACAGCCCCAGTTGCCTGCCGTACGATTGACGGGCCGCGAGATGGGGGGTTGGGTCGGAGAGATAAGGTATCACTCAACTCCCTCACCTGCCTCGCACCACTTCCACTAGCACCCCCCCCCCTCCACTCACCTTCCCATGCATGCTACCCTGCTCGCTTCCCCCCTTCCCCAACCTGTAGTTTCCTATGGTTCGGTAGGGTATAATTTGACCCCCCCCCTCCCCCCTCGTCCCCCCCACCTGCAGTACGCCTCCAGCGCCGGCACCAGCGCGCCCCCCCGCAGCGCCGCCACCGTCTCCGCCAGCTGCCGCTGCTCCGGCGGGTCGACCAGCAGTGCGGGCTGCAGCTGCGGGGTGTGCTGCGGCTGCTGAGGGGGACGTTGGAGGTACGGCTGCATGTACGGCTGCTGATGCGGGTACGTGTCGTGTTGCTGGTGCGGCTCCTGCTGGGGGTGTTGTGGGTGCTGGGAGAGGCGGTGTTGTTGTTGCTGGGCGCGAGGAGAGGAGCCGGAAGGCACATGGGGTCCTAGCAGGGAGGACGGGACCGCGGCTTCCCCGGGGGCTGGTTCGGAGGAGGCAGGTGGCGGATCCACGGAAGCAGCAGCAGCGGGTGCGGTGACCCAGCCGTACTGCGTGAAGATGGCACCGGGCACTCCGGCAACCTGGTGACGGATGAGGTGTGACGAGAAGACGGGAAGCGGGAGGCGAGAGGTGAGCAACGCATCAGGCTGACAGCAGTAGCGGTGCCATGCATGCACTGAGATACGCTTTCGTTCACCCAACCACTACTCATGTGCAGCGAGTAAGTAAACACACGTGTTTGTAGCCGTTTATGGCAGAAGCTCCTTTCGTGCGCACCACCAACAAACACAGTTTCTCCTTTCCTCCACCGGACCGACACACCCACCTTGTTCCAGGTAGCAGCGTGCAGCGACGCTGCGGGCTGCCGGGAGGGCGACCTGGAGCGGTGCGTCTCCCGGTACAACAGGGAGGGGCCACCGGGGCTCAGGTGGTAGGGGCCCAGCCGCTCTACCACGGTGGGAGAGGGAGAACGAGGGGCAGCGGCGGCGCCGGCGGCGCCGGCGCCAGCAGTGGTGGCGGCGCCTTCGCCACCGCCACCACCAGCAGCCGCTGCCGCAGCCTCCGCCGCCATTCGCGCTGCCACGCTTGGACGGATGGGGAACCGTGGCGGCGGCGGCGGACGGTACGGCGTCGCAACGAAGCCACGTTGCTGTATTTCGTACGACGCGATGTAACGCTTGGGGCCGCCGCCGCCAGGACGCCAGGCCGGACCAGCGAGGCGCCGGGAGGTGCGAGGCCAGGAGGACGGCGGCCCCGCCGCCGCCGTACGACGAGCCGCCGCCGCTCGCTCGGCTTGCATGGCCGCCTCCGCCGCCGCGGCGGCGATGCTCTTGGTTCGCAGCCTTCGGGTGTAGTAGCCCTGCAGTTTGCGACCCGCTCGAGCCTTCTGGCGCGTGATCTTCTTATGTACGGCAGGTCCGGCGCGTCGGATCTCATCTTCCGACATTGTGTCGTACTCAGATCCGGAGTCTGGTGCATGCCTGGCCCGACGACGGCGGCGCCGCTGTTGCTGCTGCTGAGGCGTCCCGGTTCTACTTCCCGACAGCGGAGCGCCCCCCGCAGTGCCTTGCTTGGAACCGCCGCCGCCGCCACTGCCCCGGGTGCCGCCGCCAGCCTTCCCGTCCTGCTGCTTCTTGCGGCGGCGTCGCCGCCGCCTCCCCCCGCTCGCGTCACTGCTCTCCTCCTCGTCCTCCTCCTCTTCATACTCCCATTCATCGTCATCTTCATCATCCTCGCTATCATCCCACTCCCCATCCTCCTCCTCCTCCTCATACTCGCTGCTGTCCTCGCTGCTCCCGACTGCAGACCCTCCGTCGAGCAGCCGCCCCGCCGCCGCCATCGCTTGCCCGCCTCCGCCACCACCACCGCCTCCGCCGCCGCCACCCTTCCCGTGCTTTTCCTCCATTCGTCGCTTCACCTTTTGCTTCACCAGCTTCCACACATCGTCCTCCGAAACCGCAAGTGACGGCGCCACCGCCGCGGCGAACCGCGCCGCCGCCTCCTCCGCGCTCTCGCCCTCCTCACCGGCAAGCAGCCCAGCGCCAATACCCCCCACCGCCGCCGCAGCGGCGGAGGAACCCCACATCGCCGCCGCCGCCGTTGCTGACGTGTCAGTGGGCGCCGCTGCGGCCCCCTGCTGGCTGCCGTCAGCACCGGCGGCGGCGGACGCCGCTGCCGCCTTGGCCATGAAGTCCGCCGCCGCCTTCTCCATGAGCTCACGCCGCGCCTCATCCTCCATGCGCTTCAACTCCTGGGGGGGAAAACGTACACGGGAATCGTAGGACGTGTGAGCGTGCATGTGGCGAATGAGGGTCCTCAGGTCCTGCACCACAGCCTCCTACACATCCTCCCACACACCCTTCCTCAAACCCCACGACCCCCTTGCCTTCACTCACCTCCTCGCCAATCTCCACCTCCCCGCTGCTCACGCCCATGAGCTGCTGCGGCATGGCGGGCGCCTCCCACGGAGCACCCCCCGTCACAATCCCCAGCTTGCGGTTGCGCATCGCGATGTACGCCTCAACCGTCATGTGCAGGGAGGCGGCCGCCTGCTCCAGGGTCTGGCGGTCCAGGGCGGCCTGGAGCTCCTTGCTCACCCCGCGACTGGGGCCGCCGCCACCGCCAGCAGTGGAGGCGGCGGCGGTGGAGCGACCGCGGCGCACGCGCTTGCGGCGCTGCTGCTCGTCCTCCTTCTCCAGGGCTGGGGAGTGGTGGGTGAGGAAGGGTGAATGGCAGGGTTAAGGAGGCGTTTGCCGGGGATAGGTATACCCCAGTGCCCGGTATCTAGGAATTGGATACAAAAAACCCGCCAGCATGTGCCTGTCGACGACTACATGGACGCCCAATGAACCTCTGGTCCTGCCAAGCTCAACAGTTTTCCAAGGATCCCTCACGGTGTAGCCTTTCCGGCGTGAACGTTCCATGCCGTGCCTTTCTCCCCGGGATCCATATGCATGCCGCCCACCTCTTGACACTCCAACCCGACCCCTAACTGCCCTCGCCTACCTTTGGCAGTCTTGATCGCCTCCTTCACCACTTGCGCCAACAAACCCGTCCCATCCTCCTCCTTCTTTCCCTTCTTCTTCCTCCTCCTCCGCCTCCGCCGCTTAGGCTCGCCACCCTCCCCGCCGCCGCCTCCCGCACCCCTAGCTGCTGCCTCCGACACTGCCCCGGCCTCGGCACCCTCATCCCCATCCGCTTCCCCTGCTTCTGCTGCAGCTGCCTTCCGCGCCTTTCGAGCTTCCTTTCGTTCCCTCCGCAGCCGTATCCGTCGCTCGCGAGCCGTTTCCTGACCAGAGGCGTGCGACTCTTCGCCTTCCTCGTCCGAGTCCTTGCTGCTGCTGCTGCTGGCGCCACTCTTGCTGCTGCTGGCCGAGCTCTCTTCGTCCACATCCCAGTCGGTTCCAATGAGCGCTTGGATCTTAGCCCACAAGTTGTTTTGCTCCTGGCCATACGGCAAAGATGCCTGTGGGTGGGTACCGATGAGTTTAAAGGACACGGGAGGGAAGGGGGAAGGGAGGTAATGGCTTATTCACGTTGCTTTCATGCCAGCATGGGTATCTGTGTTACCGGAAACACGCCCCGCACAGCTCACATAACCTCTCATGCAGGTACGGCCAAATATCATATGGCCTTCCACGCATCCCCCCTAGCGCCGAAACCGAAATCCCAGCCCGCCTAGCCTGCCACACTCACCGCCGGGTCGTCCCCCTCGCCACCCTCCTCCTCGCCCGCCCCCAGCCGCCGCTGCGACGCAACCCGGCTGACGGCGCGGCTGCGGGACGCCGCCATGGAGCCGCGCAGGGAGCTCTGCCAGCCCAGGTTCTGTGAGGAGGAGCAGGAGGAGGAGGAGAAGGATAGGGAGGATGGGGAAGGAGGTGATCACGTGAATGGGAGGTGGAAGAAGATGTGTGAATAGGACAACCGGGAATCCGGTGACAGGACACAGGATAGTGAAGGATCACACAGCCCCAATGGACCGCACAACCCACATGATGTACACCTAGCAGCCCCCCACTGACCCATGGGTCGGGCCGCCCACCCTCATCCCGACCCACCCTAGCGCTGGTCGCCCGGCTGAAGGTGCCGCTCTTGGGGCTAGCCCGCGGCGTGGAGTCGCCCCCCGCATCGCCGCCCGAGCCCTCCGGCACCGCCAGGCGAGCGGTGCGCTGCGCCTTGCGCTTGGCCCTGAAGGGGGGGGGTGTCATGGCACGAGGGGGGCAAGGCACGAGGCATGAAAGACCCGATCTAAGGGACGGTCCTCGCCCCCTTTCCCTCGGGGGCAATGGGAACACAGGTTTCGTTCTTCAGCCCCCCCCCCGCGCCGCCCCTCCCTGCCACTATCATTCCACTATCATTCCCCGCATGCCACACTTCTCCCTCCTCCCACCTCTCCTGCTGGTCGCGAATGGCCGCCTCCGCCGCCAACCTTAGCGCCGCCTCCATCGCCTTGCGGTGCGCCAGCTCCTTCTGGAGCAGCGCAATCTCCTCACTCGCCTGCAGACAGCCAGGCGGGTGGGGTGCGGGAGGAGGGGAGGAGAGGTGCGATGTAAGCGACGTCACGCTGTCGCGGCGTTACAAACTGAGCGCAGCCATGACGTAGCATGCAAGAGGCGGTTTAAGGACGTGGCAGGCGGGGAAGACCGTCCGGGGTGTACGAATCTTCCTTCGTCTCGTTTCACACAGGCCTCAAGGATGTGTCGCCTTACCCTCTTTCCTTACACCCTTCCCCAACCTCCAACCGGTAACCTATGGTCACGGCCAGTGCTTCCGCAGCTCAGTTTACCTAACCCCCTCCCCCCCCTACATTGCGTGTGCGCTGCTTCCGGAACATGCGCCAGGCCTTCTGGATGGTCCTCGCCGCCCGGTCCACCCGGATGAATTCCATCTTGTCAGCCATCGCCTCAAGCAGCTTCTGGAAGTATACCACCTTCTTGCGTCTGGAAAGGGGTAACGAGCGACCCACGGGTCAGCGGTGGACACCGCCGCACAAACGTACGAGAGAAACAGCTCCGGCTTACTTCGCCGCTCACCCGCTCTTCCCTCCCCGGCTTACTTCACCGCTCCCCGCCGCACTCACTCCTCCCCGTCCCTCCCTGAACCCCCTCCCCGCTCTTCCCTCACCACCCTCTTCCCCCCCGCCCACTCACTTCTGCATGATGTCCCACCACGTCTCCGTGGGCAGCCCCTCCTCCTCCGCCAGCTGCCGCGCCGCCGCCCGCTTGGCCTCCCGGATCTGGTTGGCGTGCAGCACCGCAGCGATCGCGTCGTCCAGCCCGCTGCCGCGAGACACCAGCGGGGCGGCCTCCGCAGCCACTGCGGCGGCCGCCTCGCGCTCGGCCTCGCGCTGGAGGGCCTTGGCGGCCTGCACGGGAGGGGAAGGAAGGGAGGGAGGGACGAGGGAGGGAGGGGGAGGCAGTGGGGAAGAGGGAGGAAGGGTGGGGTAGCATGGGGCAATGCCCAACGCTGCCTGCTCCATTCGTGGTCTTTGCAGGGGCTGCTGCGCAAGGGCCGCGTACGTCGCAACACATCAGCAGGAACATCCTCCCTCATTGCAACCCTCCCACTCTCTCCCTCCTCCTCGTGTAAAACTGAAACACGCGTGTCCCACCCCTCCACTCTCCCCTCTCCACACACGCGGGTGCCCCCCCCACCTTCACCGCCGCCGCCCCCATGGAGTGCTGGTGGTGGTGCAGGCGGGGGTGTGCCTGCGGGCCCAGTACGGCACTGCTGGCGGCGGTGGGGGCCGCGTAGCCGCTGCCAAAGGCGATGTGGCCGGGACGTACGGCGTTGGCGGCGGGCAGCAGCCGCTGAAGAGCCCGGAAGTAGCCCCAGCGGTTCTTGGGAGCCGTGGAGGCGAGTACGGCAGGGTAGCGAACCTGGAGCACGGCGATGTACGGCAGGGCAGCCGTTAGAATGCAGAAAGAGCAAGCCGGGGCAGCAGCAGCAGCCGTGACGGCAGAGAGCAAAGGAGGGAGCAAGGGGGTTGAGGAGGGGTCACATTAGTGTAGAAAGAAGAGTAGCTATATGGGTGGCGGCAGGGGGGGCCGATACATGGAGATCTACTCGGGCAGCCTGCAGGTAGGACCCAGAAGGGGTTGTTGAAGGCATTTAAGCCAGCCGAAGCAGCAGCTGCAACGGCAGCGGAGCTATCACGGCAAAGGAGCTAAGGAAGCAATGGAAAGGAAGGAGAGGAAGCAGCGGGGGACGCAGCAGCACCTGCGTGGAGCGGTAGGCGCTGGGCACGCGCTTGCCAGGCCGGCTGGAGGGAGCCCGCGCGGGGGACATGGCGGCAAAGGCTGCCGCCGACCCAGGGGTCAGCGGCTCCGCGGGGGTGCCGTCCTCGTTCTGCATGATGGAGGAGTGGAGGAGGAGGCGAGGAAGGATAAGATGAGGTAGGGAGGGATTGGCGTCCCAGCTCTTTTTCTGGCTCTTGCTCCGCCTTTGCTGCTCTTGCTCTCGTCGCCATTCCCTTCATTCCTCTCAGTCTTGCCGCTCTCGCCACGCCTCTCGCTGGCTATCTCGCTGCTTTGCCGCTCTCCGCTCCCTTCTGCCGGCAGGTCCGCCCATGCACCCCGCCCCATGGCCGGCCCCCATCACACAAAGCTACCCTCCCTCCCGGTCTCTCATGCGGCTCCCACCCTCTTCCCACCCCATTCCATTTCCTCCCGCCCCCCTGCTGCTCACATAGCCGGGCGCGCCCTCCACCTCCAGGCCCATTAGGATATCCGCCAGCGGCAGCTGCTCGCTCCCGGCCTCCGCCTCCTGCCCCTGAGGTCCCGCCTGCTGCTGCTGCTGCTGCTGCCCCTCCTGCTGCGGGACGGGAGGCGGCCAGGCGCCGCACTCCGACTGCTGCACTTGCCTGCTGGGCGCATGCAGGTTAGGAGGCAGGGTGTTGTGCTTAGGTGGTGGAGAGGGAGGGATGGCATGGTGGGATGCGGTGGGAGGGTAAAGAGCTGCATGCACGGCAGCCCCGGGCAGACAGGGCTCACTTCCGAGGCTGCGGCTGTCTACATGCAGCTGGGGCAGGGGTACATTGCGTTGAGGTGCAGTACGCCCGATGTTGGGCTTTAGTATCCTGTTAGCCCCTGTTTCCAAAACGGAGCAGCTTCCCCGCACCTCTTGTGCTCGCGTTTGATCATCTTGCGGACCTCAATCTGCGCCTGGGCCTTATTAAGCTCCTCGGCAACGCACACCAGGCGGCTCAGCACCTGTGTCGTACGGCATGTGAACGGTACGGCAGGGTGGGGGCGGGTACGACAGGGTGAGGAGGGGCAGGGTGGGGCATAGGCGGGCTAGGGTGGGGTAGGGTGGGACAGGGGGAATAGAAGATGGCTAGGATGGGATAGATGAGCTTCAGTGAGAAAGCTGAGGTATCCCGGTATCAGAGACCCGGACTCTATGTGATGTGCCAATCACCCATCACTGCTTTCTTAAGCGACGTCATGGCGTGCTCGCCCTGCGGCCTAGCACGTAGCAGGGAACAAGTAGCTAGAGGCCCTGCAAGCAGTTTTAGGTCAGACATCAGGAAACCCTCTTCGCGGCATCCGTCCACCCCTTCGCATTAATTGGTAACCTCCTGTCCGCGCCTTTGGTCCTACCTCCTTGTTCACGTATATCTTTCGCTTGTTGGACTTGCCATCCTCAAAGCGGTTAGCCTGCTGAGGGTCCGCGACCTTCAGCTTTCCAGCTGCTGGAGTATACGTTAGCATTGAGCTATCCAGGTGCATTGTATACTCATGCTGCTGCAGACGGTACTCCTCCATGTTGTCATTCGGAATTTCCGGTAAGTCCGCTAGCTGCGACAGCGCCAGATTCTGGCCCAGTCGCTTTTCTTGTGGCATGTCCCCGCCGGAAGTGCCCGGCGGGGACGGAGTGTCGGCCATGTCCCTGTGCTTGCCGCCTCTCCTGCGCCCTCTCTCCTAGTCCACAGGAGGCAAACGCGCCAGCCGCTGTCCCATCAGTTATGTTAATCGAAGTATTGCTCAACAGATGGTAAAATGCTGCCTTTAGCGTTATGGGTCGTTCTGAGTTAGGGAAATTTACATGTGCAAGTTGCAGATAAGAAATGAGGGCCATAGGCCAGTCCTGTTCCATAAACAAACAGCCCAAGCAATATACTGCAATGAAACCATGTAACGGTTGGGGCTGCTTTGTGTAATATTAGTGCTGTACACGACGGATGCAGCTAGGTTGCGTACTTGGGTAGCGTACGCATGGCAAAAAGTTTAAGATAACCAGGGAACAACAGAAAACATGCTTGTGCTTTTTCTTTCTCGAAAAGTAATGTTTCTTATCGAAGCAGTGGCGGGTCAAGGCGCGTTGCTATCCTGGATGTTAACAGCAACACAGTAAACAACATCATATGAAGTCACCTTATAAGTTTGTTCCTTACTCCATAGGTTCCTTTTGCCTGCTAAGTGCTCTGGGGTTTGTGCGCGTCTAGCCAATCCAGTCCTTTCCATGCTCCATGCACATCGCTATGAATGCGTTCATAAAATTAGGAGCAATATTTATACGGTAACTTAGACGGACCTGGTAGGCGACTAGTAGAACTTTGCCAACGCGCGATGGCTAACCGGAGGCATTGTGGGCGTAGAGTGGCCGTTGGTTGTTCAAAGTTGAAATTCCAGGCTGCTGTTGAACGTGAGATACTGTGTCTATGGCCGCATTCAAGTTGGTTTTCTCTCTTCTTACCTTCAAGCCATGTCAGACATTTGGAGACATTCATGGCGGCCGAATACAGCGCTTCCTGGTGTCCATGAACTACCATGTCCTAAATAGAAAATGGGCTCGACCTCCTCTAGCTCAACACGGAATGAGCTTTCCTGCCTGTGTTGAACCATGGGCCAATCGGTCCTAAGAACGCGCCCGATGCAGTGAGAAATTGCAAGGAACTGAAACTTTCCAGGCATGGCGATTGGCAACAGTATAGTAGCCAACGGCTTAAAGCCTTGCGGCCAACCGCACCGTATGCGCTGCGGTAGTTGAGTTGCTCAACACCAATATCACCAATATCACCCCAAGATCAATTTGAATGGCTCCTTGGTCGCCCACGAGTTATGATGCAGAGTTGTAAGTCCAACCAAAAGCTTTACCACACGCTGGAGGAGGGGGGCAGGGTTAGCTTGAGATTGGCCGAGCGCACCATCTGCTTGCCACGGCGTGAAAGAAGGGAGGAGGCCACCTAGATCGCTGAGTAAGAGCACCAGCGTGCCCGGATTGGGTCAAAGTTACAACAGCATTGTGTTTACGGCCGCTCCTGAACACTCCTGCGACAAGCCAAAACCTGTGAGCACATACACGACGCGATGCCGACATGTGCATAAGTATAAACAACAGCGTTGGTATGGATCGGTTTCAATCCAAGTAGAACTGCGGCGTTTGGTTGCACACGGATGCCGTATATTAAAGAGAAATTGTCGTATCCGTCCACTTACCTAGGCTAGATGGTATCCTTAGCAGTCTTCTACATCAGTCGCCTACAGTATATAAGGCGGCTGTGGAATTTGTTCTGCACTGTACTGATGCGGCTGCCTTTGGGAAAGAACAAGGTGTTATTTAGGTAGAAAAAGCCTGCGTTTGCTTTAATTGACAATACGTTTTTCCTTGACGAACAAAATCGCTTAGCTTTAAAAATCAACTTGCATCAGCGCTGTTGCCGCTCTTCTCTAGCATTACGCTAGCGTAGTAGTCGAGATGGTCGAACATAAAGGAAGCACATCGCTATTTGCGATCTTTGCCTTGAGTTTGTACTCGCTTTTCCTGTTTCCTTACACGATCTACCGCATTTCATGTGGAGGCTCAGAGGAGACAGTGGTGCAGCCATATCTACAGGTATGCGTTTTATCGCTCACTATAAGTAGGCTATAGAGGGGCTTCTGTCCTTCCTAGCGGGATTACCTCCGCGCCTGTCCAAGTCACCGATTGTGTTGATGCAGGGCAAGCAGAAGAAGGGCGGTGTCAGTCGTGTCCTGCGTAAGCTGTTTAACAAAGGTACGATCTGTCAAGGCGCTATGGGGTAAAGCGGGGCGCACACGCCGGAACTGTTGCCGCCTGCAAGCGTCTTCGTAGACGCCTTGTGGCTAGCGGGTATCAACGGGGGACAAGCCCTTATGCACATGGGTGGAGAAGGGGTGGCCTAGGGCTGATGATGAGGGCCTGGGGTTTGGCCTGCGCTTCTATTACAATGTCCGTCCAGACGGTGCACTCGGCCATGGCTTGTGGGTGCTGGCGTGCTAGGAAAGAGCAGCTCAAGGTCCAGTTTCTCTCTTCGATTACCCCTACTACCCCTCCTTGTGTCCCCCTCCCAACCCCTCCCCCAGGCAACCTCGTCCTCATCGCGCTATGGCTGCTGTGGGCGCTGCTGCTGTGGTACGTCAGCATAACATCAAAGGTACGTTGCACGTACGACAATGCTTCTTGTTTTCTGGGTGCCGTACTGGGTATTGGGTCGGCGGCCGTAGCTCACCTTGCCTGTCGGCATGGTGACTGCCATGCGCCTCCGTACCTTGCTGGTCGACACACGTCTGGCTAGTCTGGGCTAGTCACGTCACCCGCCTCCTCCCGGCGCCCTCCCGCAAACCAACCCTCTCCCTTTCTCCCGTACAGGATCTGAAGCCGTTTGATCCGTTTGAGATCCTGAAGATTGAGCCGGGTGCCACCACCGCGGAGATCAAGAAGGCCTACCGCAGCCTGTCGCTGCAGTACCACCCAGATAAGGTGGGCGAACGGGAGGGAGGGACGGTCGGGGTCTGTGGGGAATTTGGGAAACAAGAGGCCAGGAAGGGTCAGGGAGGGCGTCGATATGGGGTTTGGGGCATGGCTGTAGAGGTGGGTTTGGTGCTGGTCTGGGCTGGTTGGTTGCTGGGACGGGAAAGTGTAGCTGTTTAGCGGGTAAGAGCAGCAGCACGGGTGAGCGTGAGGTTGCGAACGGAGAGCTGAGGAGCTCGGTGTTTGTTAGACTGCAAGATCTGCAACGCGGCTATTCCTCCCATGTACATTCCCTACAATTCACCCATTCTGCCTCTGTCCCCCCCCCGCTCCCTCAGAACCCCGACCCCCGCGCGCACGCCTACTTTGCCGAGTACATCACCAAGGCCTACCAGGCGCTCACGGACGAGGTGTCCCGCGGCAACTACGAGAAGTACGGACACCCGGATGGACCGCAGGTGGGGAGGGGGCGGCGTTGCCGGCGGTCCTTAAACAGTCGTAAGGCATCAAGTGGTACAAATACTAATGAAAGCGAAAGCGGCGACTGGCGTCTAAACCGTAGCAGTCACGGTCTCCTCACGCCTCTTCACACTTAGCCCTTCCCCTCCCTTCCCCCCTTCCCCTCTTCCCCTCCCCTCCTCCGCGTGTTATTAGTGCCTCCGAATGCGCTCACTGCATGAGTCGGGATATGGGATTGGGACTTAGTTGTTTGCATTTCTTATATAATTTTCCCCTCCTCCCTTTCCCTCTCCCCCCAGGCCATGGATGTGGGTGTGGCGCTGCCCACCTGGCTGTTCACCAAGGACAGCAAGGTGGCGCCCCTGATGCTGCTGGGGCTGGTGTTCTGCGGCATCCTGGCGCCGCTGGGGGTGGCCTCCTGGTACATGCTGCGATCCAACCGCTACACGGGGCCCAACGGGGTCATGCAAGACACCATGTCGCTCTACTACGCGTCCAAGTACAACGTGAAGGAGTCGCAGGTGGGGCGGGGAGGGGGAAGAGGGGCGGCTTCCTGTGTGCGAATGCCGTATTCGCAGCCCTTCAACCACACCCTACTACACTCCGCCCACGTACTTGACACCTACCTGGCACACGCGCACACGCGCAAGCCTCTGCCCCTCACACTTGTAACACCCCCGCCACTCCACCCCACCCCCCTCCCTGCAGTCGCTGGTTCGCATCCCCGAGACGCTGGTGTTCTGCATGGAGTTCCTCACGCTGCCCACTCCCGGGGAGCAGGTGGGGCCGGGGGGGGGAGGGGAGGGAGGGGTAACCAGATAAGGGCGCCCGGCCCTAACATCGGACTGTGTAGGGACAGGGCCGGGCTGCTGCTGCTGCTGTCAGCTTTGTGTTCTGCCATCCCGTTAGATCACTCCCAATTACTCCTTTTCTGTCCTGCAGGGTGCGGGTCTTGAGGAGCTGCGTCGTGTGGTGCTGCGGAACAACCCGGACCTCAAGGACAAGAAGGCCTTCTGGGTCAAGAGACACCCCTCCGTGCTCAAGGTACGGAGTGCAGTACGGTTGGGTGGGTGGGAGCAAAGCGCAAGGGGGGGTGAGGGAGGGTCCCTGCCGCTACACGTTGCCTTTCCTTACGCCAACGGGTGCTTAGCTTATCGGTACCTTCTCATTACAGCCCATCGTGTGGCCCTACATACCGGTATACGTCCCTCCTGCCCCCTGCATGGGATCGGGACTAAAGTCGCTGCACAACTATTTTCGCCCCCCTGCAGGCGCACATGCTGCTGCTGGCGCACCTGGACCGGGAGCACGACAGCGTGCCCGCATCGCTCAAGGTGGGCGGGGGTGGTGGTGAGGAGTGAGGAGAGAAGGGAGAGTGAGGAGGGGGTTGATTTGGGTTTTGCTAGCCATTCAACTCGCAACCTATCGGAGGTGATATACTGACACTACCACGTATCGCCCGACGCCGCTTCCACCGGATGTGACCAGCCCAACAATGCAACCCGTGTCACCTTCCAACTCTACTCCCGCCCTCCTGAACTACTTAACCCCACCCCCGCCTCCCTCCACCTCTTCCCCCTGCCTGCCCCCACCCGTCAGGCCGACCTCAACTTTGTGCTGACCAAGACCCCGCTGCTGCTGGACGAGATGATCAAGATCGCCGTACTGCCTCGACCGCCGCTGGGACACGGCTGGATGGTGGGTACGACACACATGTCGCCACACACACGGCCGCCCTCCAGCACTCTGTTTGGGCACCACGAGGCGGGGGTTAAACAAACGCACGAATAGGACGCCTCATGGTGCCCAAACAGGATGCTGGATGCACCCAACATCGCCACCCTTCAACATGGCAGCGCATGGTACCGGCTCCTCCTGTCATACCCCTCTCCCATCACCCTCACGTCGCTCCTCTCACACTGTCGTGCAAGTCAAACTTTTCACGTCTTCGCCTTGCACTCCCACCCCCCCTGCAGACCCCTGCCGTGGCCATCGTGGAGATGATGCAGTGTGTGGCGCAGGCGCTCTCCATCTCCGCGCGCAAGCCCACCGCGGGCGGCGGCGGCAGCAGCGCCAAGGCGGGGCAGGCGGAGGCGACTGCGGCGCTGCTGCAGCTGCCGCACTTTGACGTGGACGTGTTGAAGAAGCTGAAGAAGCGGAAGATCCAGTCGGTCAAGGGTGGGTGGTGTCGTGGTTCCAGTCGATCCAGGGTGGGTGGATGGCGGAGGAGTGGGAGGGAGGAGTCGGAGGGGGGAGGAGAGTTGGGGATGGTTGCAGTAGAGGGCTTGTTGCTGATGGTTCACTTGTACACTTGTACAGTATATGCTGTTTCACATACTTCTCAGCCCGCCTCATTTTCCCCTCCTACCACGCCCCCCCCCACAGACCTGCAGGAGCTGCCGTCTGCCGAGCTGCGGGAGGCGCTGCAGGCTGCCGGGCTGAGTGAGGCGGGGGCGGAGGAGGTGGCCACCTTCCTGTCCACACTGCCCGTAGTGTACTGCAGGGCGGAGTGCGAGGTGGGGGGGCGGGTGGGGGTGCATGGGCTGGTCGGCATGGGCGGAAAACGCGCCGGAAGAGTTCGCGATAGTTTGCGCAAGATCCATGAAAAGGGCAGATGATTGTAACGAGCGCTACCAGTGAAATTCTGCTGCTTGTCAGCCGCTGGTTGAACCCCATTCCGCCACTCACCCAGTACGCTGTCCCCCCACCTAGGTGACGGGTGAGGAGGAGATCATGGAGGGCGACGTGGTGAAGTGCCGCCTGCAGCTGCTGGTCACCCGGCCCAGCCACAACACGCCGGGGTTCGAGCAGCAGGCGCCGACCCGCGGGTCAAGCAAGGCCATCCGCGCCTTCACGCCCAACAACCCCGTGCCCAAGGACGAGAACTGGTGAGCGGGAGGAGGAGCAGCATGGGTGGATGGACTTTGACTCGACCCCGGAGTATACGTGAATATCCTTCCCATACCCTCCTTCTGAAGTACCACCACTCGGTGGTGGCCCTCCCCGCCCCCACGTCAGTCCCAACTCCTCTCTGCCCATCTCTCTATTCCAACACTCCCTCCCCCTGCTTCAATTTCCATTTATGTCCCCCCTCTCCCCCTTCCCCCCTCCCCCCCCAGGCACATCCTGTTGGTTGACTTTCCCCACCTCTCTATTCCCCCACTTCTCCTCCCACCCCTCCTTCCCCACTGCTTCGCCCTTCATTTACGTTTCCCCCCTCCCTCCCCCCCTCCGTTGATGCACTTATCTATGTTTCCCCTCCCCTCCCCCCCCCAAGGCACATCCTGTTGGTTGACTCGGGCAGCAACGCGGTGCTCACCTGGGCCAAGGCAAGCCTGGTGGAGGCGGAGGCGGTGGGCTTCTCCCGACCCGAGCTGGCGGAGGAGTGGGAGCGGCAGGGCGCGGCGGGGGGCAACGAGGCGGGGGACAAGGGAGGCAAGGTAGGGTGGGTGTTGGCAAAAGTGGCCGCGAGGAAGAACGTCGTACTGTCTATGTTTGTGTGTTTGGGTGTGTGGTTGTTCACACAGCAGCTGAACCGTGTGGCAGTCATGTGTGCCGTGGCGGGTGTAGGCGGGTTGGTGGGGCTGGGGGGAGCACAGGTGTGGGGCTCGTGTGGGTGTGGAGTGGAAGGGTGATTCCCCTCTCGCCGTGCCTCTCTCGTGCCTCCCAGCTTAACCCCCGGCCCTCTCCCCCTGGCTCTCCTCCTCCTCCTCCTCCCAGGATGCCGACCGCGGCCGCTCTCGCGCCCTCGCCACGGCGGACAAGTTCATCTCGCGCTACCCCAACGGCGTGCGGAAGGGAGGCGGTGCGGGCGGCGCGGCGGGTGCGGGAGCCGGGGGGGCAGACGGGCAGGCGGACGGCGGCGCGGAGGCGGAGACGGAGGAGGGGCAGGTGGTGGAGCTGCTATTTGCCGCGCCCAAGTGAGGGGGGAGAGGGAGGGAGGAGGGGGGGGCTGGGCTGCTTTTAAGAGCGCCGAGGGTTGGGTTGGGCACTTGGGGTCTGTGATGGATGTGTGGTGCTGCCAGCACCGATGTACCCGTAGCACACGTCTCTGGTATGTAGCTTTCTTACATGCCCGTGCTTGACGGCTCCCTCACCTCATGTCCACAGGGCGGGCAAGCGGGAGCTGCAGCTGCTGCTCATGTCGGACAGCTACGTGGGCTGCGACCGCAGCCTGCCGCTGCGGATCAAGGTGGTGCCCATGACGCGCGCGGCGCAGGAGGGGCGGGACGCCAGGAGCCAGGCCAAGGCGCGGGAGTACAGCAGCGACGAGGAGGAGGACGGAGAGGAAGGTGCGCGGGTGTAGTTGCAGCTTACAGGGTAGGAGAAAACTGGCCGATGGCATATGCGGCTTACGGTATATGGGGAGATGGTGGCTCTGAAGCCAACCGGCCGTCAGCCTTGCCTCAATAGCTCCCGCCTGTATGTTGTGCTGCGATGGCTTCTCTGCCTTCTAACACGCAACCTTCCTCACGGCTCACACAGAGGGTGGCCGGCGGCGGCGCCGTGGCGGTGTTGCCAACGGCAGCGACGCGGGCAGTGCGGTGGGCGAGGAGGGCAGCGAGGAGGGCGAGGACGACCTCAACAGCGAGGACTACGACAGCGAGGAGACGGGTGCGTGCGTGCATGCATGGCATCATGGGGGGGGCGGAGGAGGGAGGAGGGGAATGGGAAGGAAGGAGGAGGAAAGGGCTGTGGTCCTCTCTTTGCCTGCTTCGTGACTGCTAGGCAAGACATGTGTGAGTGTTTTGAGTTGCAGCGCCGCTTCCGGGTGGCATCCATTTCTCCCCCTTACCCATCGTTATGAGACCGCCTAACACATCACTTGCTCACTTCACAAATCGTGTTTGCGCCTTGTTCCTGCTCCATTGTTCCTGTCAGGCGAGCTGGAGAGCGGCTCCGAGGAGGAGGAGGAGGAGGTGGAGGACGTCAAGAAGGGCAACAACAGGGGCAAGCCCGCGCTGCCGGCTGCCAGCAGCACCAGCAGCAACAGGGGCAGCAGCAACGTGCCAGCGGATGGCAAGAAGCGGCAGGCGGTGGTGGTCGAGGAGGCGGAGGACGATGATGAGGAGGAGGAGGAGGGCAGCGTGGGTGACAAGGATGATTAGGGGGTTGTTTAGGATAGGGTACAAGGCACGTGAGCTGTTTGTTATGGGTTGTGGTGTGGGGTGCCGGGTCTGGTGTTTTTGGGGGGCTAGGACGAGAGTCTAGCATAATGGGAAGCGTTAGCTGGGGCGCAGGGTTGAATGCCAAGGATGGTGTTTCCTTCGCAGTCCTTGGGTGCTTGTCCTTGGGTGCTTGGGTGCATGGTACATGGGTGGGGCTGCGCAGTGGGACCCATGGGTCATAGAGGGCAACAACGTTTTCTGGAGTAGGAAGTTTCCCTGTCGCTGCTTTTAGCTATGCTATGCGCGAGTTTGAAGGGCAGGGTTTAGGGTAAGGAAGATGGCTCGCTGATAAACGTAGGGAAACGTCTTGGAAAGCAAAGGGGTTGGAGTTTTGGGGGCAGGGGGGCTTAATACGGCGACGCTACGGTAATGTTATGGGCACCAAATCTATGTGAGTGGAACATAGAGCACCATTGCTGTGATTGCAGGTGGATCGTGTGATCGCAGGTGGACCCTACTGGGGGAACATCTCCTCCTGATGCCCTTTTTAACATGCATTGGGACGAAACTCGTCCGGTGAGAGCTGCCGATTACCTGGGGTGAGGCCGGACGGCGCCATGAATGCTCTACTTCTTCGCGTCTTTCCCACCCACATGACCTTCCATGCGTGCTTGCTTCGAAAGCCGCATTTCCAGGCACGAGGCATCCTCCACTAGGCATACCTGCCCAGGATAGAACATGACGTCTGCTAATCCCAATTGCACCAGGCCCGCGACTGTTAGCCACCGGCAGGACAGCCTGGATTGCAGCAGCAGCAGACACCTGATTAATGCCGCATACTGCTGGGGCGGCAAAGTCTCATTGACGTAATTGTCCCCGAACTGCTTAAGAAGCTTAGCAATGCCGAGGGCCCCTAGGTTAAGAATGGAGATAGGAACCGCGCGCGTATGATAGCCAGACGACAACATCCCGACAATATCCATTCTTTCTGTGTCGTGTACCCTGCATAACTGCATAAACATTTACATCAGCAGAATATGTTGAACCGAGGCTTGGGCGGTGGAGGCGGAGGGCTGGGCGGCGGTGCAGGCGGTTCCTCAGCAGGTGAGGACAAAGCCGTCCCCATATTCCTTGGCTCCCACAAGTAGGGTAGCTGCTATGTACACAGCCTAGGGAACTCTAATGGGTGTCAAGTGTGAAAGGCCTGCCTGCAGCGTCTGTGGTTGACTATGGGGCAACTGCAAAGGAAGCACACCTTTTGAGAGCGCCTGCTTGCCTAAGGCCTGTGTCCCGGGGGTCATTCTGCTTGTCCTAGACTTGTCCAGGGCAACATTCGGCCGAAGTTGAACCAGTGCGCTTCGGCTCCTTTCTCCAAGCAATAGCGTCGCTTAGCAGTTGGCTTATTTCCCTTATATCCCTTCCTGAATTATTTCTTGCAGAAAACTACTACCGCATGCTAGAGAATTATGCCAACGTCATCTCCACTCAGGAGGCCCAGCTAGCAAAGCTCCGGGAGCAGCGGGCGGCGGTGCTAGCGGAAGTTGAAGCGGCACGACAGCAGCGCGACGCGGCTGCTGAGCTCGCGACGGCGGCACGGTCACGAACAGCAGCCCTGGAGGTGTGTACGGAAGGTTGGGATTGCAAACCGTCGCAGCTAGGATGCCGAGTCGTGTGGCAAGGCAGCGACGCGCGACTTTGCTCATGTTGCGCGTGCCGAGGGCCCTCCCTCGCTTCACCCTGCCACCCCGCGGCTCCTTCCCTGACTTCTCACCTCTCCCCCAGGCGGAGCGGCACACCAAGGAAGCTGAAATAGACGCCATAGAGGTGCGCAGGAGGTGGGGAGAGGCCACTATTGCGAGTCGACGTTCGGCAAGTCCAGTGGCGACCCATGGGTCACTGTCTAGCTTACTTGAGTTTCGGCGCGCATTGAATTCAGTCCTGCTCAATCCTGCCGTCGAGCATTACCCGCACTGTCTTCGAAGCGTGTACATACGGTGTTGCATTTCCCTTCAACTTCCGTTTTCCACCTCTCCATCCGAACCCCTCTTCAGGTACGGAATGGCAGCTTGCGCACCGAAGTCGAGTTGCTCCGGAAACAGCTAGAGGCGCTCCGAAACCTCGAGTACGACAGGAAGTCAGCCTTTGTGGAGAGGTAGGGCACTCAAACACCGTGTGCGACTTGCACGCAAAATTGGGAACGTGTTCCCGCGGGCCTAGGGAAGGGCGGGATTGTGCAGGCATGAGGTTGCGGGTCGCCTCCAATGCTTCACCCCTGCGTCCATGCGCATACATGCGGACACGCCCATACTCGTTTTCCCCGATGCCACTGTCGTACTTACACGCGACCCCGCGTACTTGCCTTCCTTGACCTTTTCCATCCCTTTCACCGCTGTTCCCCTCAGGAGCATGCAGCTGGAGACCGAGATCCGACAGGTGCTCCAGCGCTACCCGGGCGGGCGTGTTGGAGCAGCCGCGCCGCCGCCAGCGGGGACCCATGAGGCAGTGGCGGCGGCGGGGGAGCAGATGGAGTTTGCGTTTGAGCCACAGCAGCCGTCGGCGGCGGCGACGGTTCCGGAGCTGGAAGCAGGGGCGGCGGAGGAGTTTGCCGGGTTCCATGAGCAGCAGCAGGAGCAGCTGCCGGTGGAGGGCGCGGAGGCGATGTTGTACGGCGAAGGGCAGGGGGGTGGCGGCGTGCCGTACGGCTATCAGGGCGGTGATGACGGCGGCGGCGGCGGCGGAGGAGGAGGAGAAGGGTTTGAAGGCTTTGCTGTCGGCGGCAGCTATGAGGGTGCCGTAGGCGACGGAAGTGATAGCACGGGGCAGCAGCAGCAGCAGCAACAGGAGGGGCAGCAGCAGCAGGCGGGGCTGTTGCTCGTGGATCCGGATTACCAGCAGCAGCCGCTGTCGCAGCCACAATCTCAGCCGCAAACACAGCTGGGAGGGTTCGGCAGCCAATTGCCGGAATGAGGCTGGATGGGATGGATGATGGCGGGGCTGCCGTGTTGGGGCGGTGGTGGGGCGCAATGGAACTGGCAGGGAGGCGGGTCTTTCCGGGCTGGGCTGGGCTGGGAAGGGATGTGGAAGGGACGTGGAAGGGCGATAGCCTGAGGATGTGTTGTCCCATGGCACGGCGAAGCCGGGGTACCTGTATGCGAGAGCATGCAGGGGCATGCGAGGCGCCGATAGCCGTGAAGCAAAATGCGGGCTGTGTAGTAGCATGTGTTATAGTCAGACATGGGGCCTTGGAAGCTGAATCAGGAACGGCACGAAACGTCATATCCAATTAGGAGTCTGGGCTAGAAGCTAATACGCCAAAAGGCGTATTGTTACAGTAGAGAGCTCATCGGACTATCCATAGCGAGTAAGCAGGAGTAGGATACAGAATAGGCTTAAGGACATTCCAGCACAGCCTTTCCCGCCATGTAACGGGCTTATGTATCATCAAGTACTTCAAAACGATATGCACCCTATTATCGTAGAAATGAAAAGCTATTTGCTGTGATGCCGCATTTGTTGGATCCTTTGCCGTACAACCATTCTGAGCGGAGCGAAGTGCCTGCGTGGAGACAGAAACGCAGCTAAACTGTTTTGTACGCGAAGCCCTCTTAGTATATCAAATACTGCAAAACGGTTTCGCTGCAACACCTGCTGGTACTATCATGCATTGGGCATAAGCCTTAATTGTATAAAACGGGCGCAATAAACAGTATACTTTTTGGTTAGGTCGACAAACACATAGCTTAAGTCGCGTGGAACTTGGAATCTCCATAGCAGGTTTATGGCATGCAATGTATATTGCCTACGCGGGGGGGAGGTGAAAGACAAGTCACTAGTATCTCATATGTAAGCATCTCAGATATGTTCTGGAAACTATCGCAATAGTGCAACCGCGACGCTGCAACGTGCTTGAGCGCTTGGTTGGAGGAAACCAGGCTACAACACAGTTGCCAGTAGCAGTGCACGGCCCGACCGCTGCCTCCGCACCCCTGCATCCAAGATGCTTCTTCCGCCGGAAACGCTTGACAGTTTTGTGGCGCTGACTGCCGAGAGGTTTAACAAAATCGCGCACGCAGCGGGCATCTCCCTGGATCGGCAGGTCATCCACACCAAGCTGAGCCCGAAACACATCGACAGCTTTGTCAAGGAGCTTGATAAGACGAAGAAGGCCGCCTACAAGTTTGAAGGACTTGCTGCCACCCTTCTGCGCGATGGTGACTTTTCAAGAGCTCTCGTAATCCTGCTCCTTGCAGCGTTCAACCGCACGGGCGAAGCCGTCATGAGCAACGATGACGCCAGCGTGGAGAGCTACATTGAGCTTGCCCTTTGGGCACTGGACGCCACACGTTCGCTGCTGAGTTTATGCTGTAACCAGCCAGCATCCCTGGCTGTCGCCGTTGCGTTCGCCGACAAGCTCCTCGCGACCCAGATCCTATCCCGCTGCTCGCACTGGCTGCTGCGCGCACGTAGGCAGCTGGAGGCGACCGTTGCTGGTTCGGAGTCGGTAGCAGCAGTGACATTTGAAGTGAGCACAAGTCGAGAGGCAGCGGCGGCAAACGAGGCGGCGCTGTTGGATAATGCCTCGAAAGCAATCATGGCTTCTTCAATACTCCTGGAAAGCCTGGACAACGTGGCATTCAAGACCCTGAAAGTGGAGGCCAGCAGGGCAAGCGAAGTTGGGACTGCAGACGTGTGAGCATGCCAGAAGCCTGCAATGCCGCCTACAGGACCTTGCAGCAAGCCAGCGAGTCCCGATCCTCCAGAGTGTGGAAACGACTGGCAGGCGTTTATCGTTAGTTGTTAGTATGATCGGCCTCGTCTTGGAGCTCTCCGGGGACTGCGCCGCCCGCGACACGCCTGCCGCCAGGGTGCTTGAGGAGGTCCTCATGGGCCGATGCTGCCAGCACCTCATGCTGGTGACAGCCCTGGCGCCGCTGTGCGCGGCGGGTGGCGAGTCCTGGCGTAACCCGGTTCTGGAGCAGCTCTGCATGTGCCATAGCAAATTCGCCGATGGCCTGCGACTGCGGGAGACGGGAGATGGCATGTTCCTGCTCACCCTGAACCTGCTCGCTGCACTTGAGCTCGCGGAAAAGGGAAAAACGGATCCTCGCCCCGGCTGGGGTGCGGCTTGCGGGGTGGTGGTGCGTGTGTGGAGGTTCGCCCTGGAGTCGGCGAGGGTCCGGGCGGGTGGAGGGGAGGGTCTGGAGCTGGGGCATGGTGCGGCGGCTGTGGCAGCGGCGGCGCCATACCAGCCACATACGCAGCCAGAAAGAACGGGGTCGGGGTCACCCGTAAAGGCAGTGTTGAAGCACGGTGACATTGGCACTGTGGCCCTGAAGGCCCTAGACTGCCTGGCTGGCATGCTGTCCGCCCAGCCCTCCAAGCCCAGCTGGGAGCGGTGGGCCAGGACGTTCTGGGAGCTGGCTGCGGAGACCACCCTGGAGGCCATGCGGTGGGCGAGTCCGGATCAGCACAGCCAGCTGGGCATGCGGCTACTGGGGAAGCTTGGGGAGCTTTTCCACATTGCGGAGGGTAGGTTTCTGGGGTCTTGCAATTGCCCCGTCACGTTACGGTATCCGAATACCGAAACACGAGCTCAAACAGCACAAAGAGCTTAAGAACGGCAGGGAATGCATTGCTTTGAATTTAGCATCGTACCTTCCGACACCACTGTCGTAGCCCACAGTCTTGGTATCGCACCCCACCTCACATCGCAGCTACTTTGTCAACCATCCGCTCACTTCCGGCTAGTCCTCCCTGTCGCTCTTACCGTATTTCAAAACGCTTCGTAGACATACCTTATCCTTTCTCCTTCATGGCCCCCACCTCCACTCACTTACATGCATGCAGGCCCCCTCCCTTCCGCTCCGCCACCCATGCTCGCGGCGGCGCTGGCAGGCGGCATGTTGCCCTGCCTGGAGCGCCTGCTGAGGCGAGCCAGGGAAAACCCGGACCTGGTCCAGGCCCTGGCAAGTTACCTCCTTACAGACGTCACCGACGGCACGGAAGACCACGTCCATCAGCTGTCCACCTCCCTACTGGCCCTGTTGGCCTACGGTGAGCCGCGGCAGGTGGCCTCACTGGTGGCCAGCATGGCCAAGGTGCTGCGGAGGCTGGCAGGGGCTTCTATTAAACTTAAACTTGGGTTGTCTCTGGTAAACAGTGGTTTCGGTTGTGTGACCATGAGCACTGCATCCTGCATGCTTGCGCGCGTTGCGGGCCTGGTTGAACAGCAGCGGCAGCAGTCGTTGCATGTGCCGTCGGAGCAACAGGAACGTCCACGGCAGCAGAGGCCGGCGGGCCCCAATCTCCGGCAGCAGCCGGCGGGCCCCAGTCCCCAGCAGCAGCAGGCGGCCCCCAGTCCCCAGCAGCAGCAGGCGGCCCCCAGTCCCCAGCAGCAGCAGGCGGCCCCCAGTCTCCAGCAGCACCTGGCGGCGCTGCTGCCGAGTCTGGCCTGTGGCTGGCTGCCGCCGCTGGCCAGCATAGCTAGATCGTTGCTGGAGGACCTCGCTAGTCAGCCGCTGGGCGCGCTGGGCTCCAAGTTTAGGCATAAACTGGGTGCTTGTGTATGCTTGGAGCCGCTGTGGTGGCTCGAGCAGATCTCACTCTTGGCAGCAACAGCAGCAGCCACACACGTCGCGGGCCCTGGGGGCTTGTGCACTGATGATCTGGCTGCAGAGGCGGCGATGGCGACGTTGGCAGCGGAATGCTCGGACGCATGGCCCTACAAGTGGCTGCTGCCGCTGCTGCGGGAGGTCCGTGTGGTGGAGCTGGTGGGGGCGGGGCTGCGGGTCACACCGCACCTGAAGGAAGCCAGCAGCATCGGGGGCTTCAACGTCTTTGTGTCTTTCATTGCGAGGTCCTGCTGCTATGTGGCGTCGGCCTTCCCGGAGGAAGTGCGGAAAGCAGCTGGCGGCGTTGAAGGCAGTAGTCGCGGCAGCGCTGGTGCCTCTACACGCCTCAGTTCGCAGGGTGGCGCTCACGGCGGCTCATCCGCCGCTTCCAGCCATGCTGACAAAAGTGCAGCAGCAGCAGCAGCCGCTGCCGCCAGCTCGCACCTGCCAGGCTGGCACCCGCAGTATTTGCGGGCGCTGCTGCCGGAGTTGAGGAGGATCGGGCATATGGATGATGTGAGCAAGGTAGAGGCTCTGCTGGCAAAGCTGGAGGTCTGCGGTGCTACCGATAGCGGCTGTGACGCCGGCAGGGACTCGGGGAGCGGGGGCGGAGGCGACGTCGGCATGCCAGGCGGTGCGGAGCCCTTCCGGCCGCCGCCTGCTGCTGCCCGGCTGTTGCTGCCCGTGTGTTCCAACCCCTGCTGCGTGAACCTGGCTGGGGACAGCGAGGCAGACCTGCGGCTGCAGCCGTGCGGGCGGTGCGGGGCGGTGAGCTACTGCGGGCGGGAGTGCCAGGTGGCGCACTGGCGGGCGGCGGGGGGGCACGGGGGCGAGTGCGTGCGGCGGGGGAGGGGGAGGAAGGGGTAGGAGGGGCATGGTTTGAAGAGTCATGGTTGACGGGCAACGGTTGGGTATATGGGGGGCTAATAAATAAAGTGGAGACTAATATGCGTTTAGAGTCAACAGTTGTGGACGGGAGGTTAACATAGTCTCGAAAGGCCGGAAAAGGCGGTGTTAGTTATCACCTTGGAGGGAGTCTGGAGGGGCAATGCGGGGCAATGAGGGGCAAGGCGGGATGGATGGATGGTAATGAAACGCAAGCTATATTTACTACACCGGGTGAGGGGTGTGCCAGTTAGCGTAGGACTCGTGGTCGCATGTAAGTATACCAGATCTGAGATGGTAGAGCGTACACGGCGAGTCGTAGCCCTTGTAAAAGAGACAGCCACGGACAGGTTGACCTGCTGCAGACCAGGAATTGCATTCGGGATGCTGCAGCCTACCTTCCATGTACTGCGCTGAGCATGCTGTGCCGGAAAGTCTTTTGGGTGCAGCTGCCGTTGGCACGATACCGTGGGTGGGAACGATGGCGTGCTGGGGCTGAGGAGGGCTTTTGCCTGCAAGGATAGCGTGCGGATGGATGGGTAATTTTGGGTATGGGTCTGGAGCAGGATTCTGATAATGCGCGGCATGGAGAGCTATACCCTGATAATTTGGCCATGCATGCATCTGAAAGCTTATTGAGAGAAACCAGCCCGGGGCGAGCTGTTGCAAAGATGGCTGGCAGTCGTAGCACAGCAAGGTGGGCAGGATTGCACCAATTGATGGACGCTGTGCACAACATACGGGTTGCCCAGGCTAACTCCGGTTGCAGCACAGTCTGTTACGCCGTGGTACGGTACGCCACAATGATGATAAGAGGTAAAGCGTATAATCATAGGGTTGGCAAGCACGTGCGTGGGCTTACGAATTGCCAGGAAAGCCCAAGACCCTATCCACGCTGCTGCGGCTCCTGGCAGTGTTGCCAGCATTTGTCCTCCCTAGGTGTGGCTTTCGTGGTCGGGAGTCCTGTACCATTTAATCCGCCCCGTCTGCTGACAGGACTTGGGGCGGCGGAGAGCTGCTTAGACGGACCTTACACATTAGAACCTGGCGTAAGGTAGGATGTGTTGGGGAAACGGTGGCAACCTTTCTCCGTATCTCCTAGACACGATTTAGATAATAAATAAAATCTTGCAACGTTCCCTAACCATTTGAAAACTGTCTGCTTCCAGCAACGCGACTGTCCTGCAGAAACAGCCGGATCCTGGATCGTGAGCAGATTCATGAGGCTGGACCAGTGGGCCCCCAACTCCTCAACAGAGAAACCGGCACATGTTTAAGTTTTTCAATGGCACAAATAATAGAAGTTATGTAAACGTGTATGCATCGCTGCGTCACGTGCATAGAGCTTGCTTGCGATTTTCATCAGCGACAAGAAAACAGTTTTCTATAGATAATTGTTCCGTTACAACGGTTGACATAATTTTACACAGCTGTAGGCATGTCGCCGATGGCTAGTATCGACACCTATATGGCATCTGTCATGACCTTGTAGTCCCACTGAAGTGGGAAAGCCAACTTTCTATGCTGGACATAATAGGTGATCTTAAATCTCCGGATTTCCGCTTTCCTTCAGGGCACCAACAGTCACCAGGGCCAATCATGGGGTACATCGAAGGGCCCAACCTATAAACACAGGCCTGGTTGTTGCATGCTGGCTGCTGATGCCCCATAGCCCATTCAAGAGGAAAGCCTTGACGATACGCGACCGCAAGTAAATAGTAGGCGACTACGCTGCTGTCTGTGCAAACCTGCCTTCCTACTTAAGATGCGCCTTCCGCCGGCAACGCTAGACAGATTTGCTGCGCTGACTGTCGAGAGATGCAAGAAGATCGCGTGCGCAGCGGGCACCTCCCTTGGCAGGGCGTTCATCAACACCAAGCTGAGCCTGGCACATATTGAGTGCTTTGCCAAGGAGCTTGATAAGACCGACAAGGCCGCCTACGAGTTTGAAGGACTTGCCGCTGCCTTCCTCCTCAATCCCGACTTCTTAAAGGCGCTATTGATCCTATTCACCACAGCTCTCAACCGCATGTGCGTGGAGCATCCTGACAGTGACATAAGCAGGAGTTACGGCCGGCTCGCCTGTAAGTCAGCGCGCGTGGCCAGGGCTTTGCTGGACATGTCCTCCGCTCATCCAATGCCCCGAGCGGCTGCTTTCGCGTTTGCAGACAAGCTTCTTACAACGCAGCTGCTGACCCGCTGCACGCACTGCCTTGCTCATGCTGGGAAGCAGTTGCAATCACACTCCGGGGCGGCCACCAAGACAAGGGAGACCGGGGCTGAAGCGGAGCCGACAGCGTCGACATGGCCAACTGGTTTCCAAGCGGCGCTGGACATGGTTACAGCCGTAGGCGACATCCTGGAGGCCCTGACGGCTGCGGCATTCGATGCTCTGGCAGATAGTTCCCGGGAACAGCAGCACATAAACGGCTTTGTCAGGCGGTTTGCGGTGGCACTCCATGACAGCAAGCTGCTAGAGCATGCCGCCAAGCTGGAGCTGCAGACATGTGAGGTTGACGATGACATGAGCATGGAGGGCATTCAGGCTGACCAGATCTCGACCACAATGTGTACCACCGTCCGGGGAGCCATTGCGTTACTCGAGGACTGCAAGCGTTACAACGAGACCGCCGCAGTCGCCGCGCTGGAAGACGCCCTTTGCGGCCGGTGCACACACTACTTCATGCTGGTGAAGGGGCTGGCAGCATTGTGCAAGGCAGACGGCGGCTCATCGTACGGCACGCCAACCAACCTGATGCGGGTAACCAACTACCAGGATGATGAAGATGGCAAGCTGCGACTGGACAAGGACGTCTTCCTGGGCCTCCTCACTGCGCTGGAGCTGTCGACCCGGGGCAAGGCGGCGCCACCCCCCGGCTGGGATGCGGCGTGCGGGGTGGCGGCGCGTGTGTGGAGGCTTGTCCTGGAGTCGGCGCGGGTTTGGGCGAGTAAAGCGAAGCAGGCCCATGGAGGAGTGTCGGCGAGCGAGTGCTATGAGGAGGTGGAGATGGTGCTGATGCGCAATGACGTCGGCACTGTGGCCATGTATGCCCTGGAAATCATGGCTTGTGTCCTGTCCGCTAAGCCCTCCAAGTCCAAGTGGATGCGGTGGGCCGAGACGTTCTGGGCATTGGCTGCCGCAAGCATGCCCAACGCTTTGCGGTGGGCCAGCAAGTTGGACCGGGATTGGGTGTGCAGGCGCCTGCTGTTGGAGCTTCGGAGTCCGGCGGCCTTCCTGACATGCGTCACAGGTGGGACAGTCGTTCATGCGCCACGCACTTGTTTGCATGCTTGCCCGGCAAGGCGTCCTCCTACCCATCCCGTCCCCAACCTTCCTGTTGCTGCGCAGGCCCCCTCCCTTCCACTCCGCCACCCATGCTCGCGGCGGCGCTGGCAGGTGGCATGTTGCCCTGCCTGGAGCGCCTGCTGAGGCGAGCAGGGGAGGCAACTAAGTGTCCTGAGGCTGACTTCCTAATCGGCTTGCTAGCAGAGGACAAGGGGGACCCTTCCTTATTCCTTTCCCTGTTGGCCTACGGCGAGCCGCGGCAGGTGGCCGCTCTGGTGGCCAGCATGGCCAAGGTGCTGCGGAGGCTGGCAGGGACGTCCGACGGGGTCGCGCTTGACGCGGCTTCACTAGACAATCCGTTCACGTTTGCCCTCATACGCACTACGTCCAACGCGATTGCAAGGCTGGAAGTTGCGGCCGCTCAGAAACCTCCGCAGCGGGAGCAGCTGCAGCGGGAGGGTGCCACGCTGGACCAAGAGCAAAGGCAGGCGGCTACCGGGGAGGAGGAGCCTCAGGCGCCGCAGCTGCTGGCGGGCCCCAGTCCCCAGCAGCAGCCGGCGGCCCCCAGTCCCCAGCAGCAGCTGGCGGGCCCCAGTCCCCAGCAGCAGCCGGCGGGCCCCAGTCCCCAGCAGCAGCCGGCGGGCCCCAGTCCCCAGCAGCAGCCGGCGGGCCCCAGTCCCCAGCAGCAGCTGGCGGCGCTGCTGCCAAGTCTGGCCTGTGGCTGGCTGCCGCCGCTGGCCAGCATAGCTAGATCGTTGCTGGAGGACCTCGCCGACCAGCCGCCAGCCTTAAGTTTGCGGCTTGACGATGACATGAGGCTAAAGCTCGTACGAGTGATGGGGGCGGTGGAAAACTGGCTGCGGATCCTACGCTTCGCACCGGCACCCTTATGCGCAGCCTTGGAGGACCCAGCGACGGCGGAGGTAACTGCCATGGACACGACAAGCGACGCGGTGTCCTCCCCCGGCCTCAGCTGGGTGCGGCAACTGCTGTTGCGGGAGGTTCATATGGTGGAGCTGGTGGGGGCGGGACTGCGGACCACACCGCACCTGGTGGGCGTAGGCGGCATTTTCCCTGCAACATTCATAGCTCGAACTTGCTGCGAAGTGGCGTCGGCCTTTCCGCAGGAGGTACGGCGCGCGGCAGCGGCGGCGAGGGCGGTAGAAGCGGAGGTGACGGCTTCAGTTAGCGGCCGCTGCACGGTTGGCGGCGAAGGCGACAGCGGATGTGCCCACATGCGGAAGAGCAGGCGCCTACCTCGCTCCAACAGCGGCTCAGCTAGCAGTGGCGGTGGCTCAACTGCTGCCTCCTCAGCATCCGCCTCTTCCAGCCATGCTGACAAAAGTGCAGGAGCAGCAGCAGCAGCCGCTGCCGCCAGCTCGCGCCTGCCAAGCTGGCACCCGCAGTATTTACGGGCGCTGTTGCAGAAACTGAGGGGGCACCGTCAGGTCAAGGCGGATGATGAATTAGAGGCTCTGCTGGCAAAGCTGGAGGTCTGCGGTGCTACCGATAGCGGCTGTGACGCCGGCAGGGACTCGGGGAGCGGGGGCGGAGGCGACGTCGGCATGCCAGGCGGTGCGGAGCCCTTCCGGCCGCCGCCTGCTGCTGCCCGGCTGTTGCTGCCCGTGTGTTCCAACCCCTGCTGCGTGAACCTGGCTGGGGACAGCGAGGCAGACCTGCGGCTGCAGCCGTGCGGGCGGTGCGGGGCGGTGAGCTACTGCGGGCGGGAGTGCCAGGTGGCGCACTGGCGGGCGGCGGGGGGGCACGGGGGCGAGTGCGTGCGGCGGGGGAGGGGGAGGAAGGGGTAGGAGGGGCATGGTTTGAAGAGTCATGGTTGACGGGCAACGGTTGGGTATATGGGGGGCTAATAAATAAAGTGGAGACTAATATGCGTTTAGAGTCAACAGTTGTGGACGGGAGGTTAACATAGTCTCGAAAGGCCGGAAAAGGCGGTGTTAGTTATCACCTTGGAGGGAGTCTGGAGGGGCAATGAGGGGCAAGGCGGGATGGATGGATGGTAATGAAACGCAAGCTATATTTACTACACCGGGTGAGGGGTGTGCCAGTTAGCGTAGGACTCGTGGTCGCATGTAAGTATACCAGATCTGAGATGGTAGAGCATACACGGCGCGTCGTAGCCCTTGTAAAAGAGACAGCCACGGACAGGTTGACCTGCTGCAGACCAGGAATTGCATTCGGGATGCTGCAGCCTACCTTCCATGTACTGTGCTGAGCATGCTGTGCCGGAAAGTCTTTTGGGTGCAGCTGCCGTTGGCACGGTACCGTGGGTGGGAACGATGGCGTGCTGGGGCTGAGGAGGGCTTTCGCCTGCAAGGATAGCGTGCGGATGGATGGGTAATTTTGGGTATGGGTCTGGAGCAGGATTCTGATAATGCGCGGCATGGAGAGCTATACCCTGATAATTTGGCCATGCATGCATCTGAAAGCTTATTGAGAGAAACCAGCCCGGGGTGAGCTGTTGCAAAGATGGCTGGCAGTCGTAGCACAGCAAGGTGGGCAGGATTGCACCAATTGATGGACGCTGTGCACAACATACGGGTTGCCCAGGCTAACTCCGGTTGCAGCACAGTCTGTTACGCCGTGGTACGGTACGCCACAATGATGTTAAGAGGTAAAGCGTATAATCATAGGGTTGGCAAGCACGTGCGTGGGCTTACGAATTGCCAGGAAAGCCCAAGACCCTATCCACGCTGCTGCGGCTCCTGGCAGTGTTGCCAGCATTTGTCCTCCCTAGGTGTGGCTTTCGTGGTCGGGAGTCCTGTACCACTTAATCCGCCCCGTCTGCTGACAGGACTTGGGGCGGCAGAGAGCTGCTTAGACGGGCCTTACACATTAGAACCTGGCGTAAGGTAGGATGTGTTGGGGAAACGGTAGCAACCTTTTTTCGTTTATCCCAGACGCGATTCAGATAATAAATATGATCTTACAACATTCCATTGGAAAGCTGTCTGCTTCCAGCAACGCGACTGTCCTGCTGAACCAGCCGGATCCTGGATCTTGAGCAGATTCATGAGGCTGGACCAGTGGGCAGATAACTCCTCAACAGAGAAACCAGCACATGAATAAGTTACTTCATGCTACAAAGGATAGAAGTTATGTAAATTTGATCTGCATCGCTGCGTCACGTGCATACAGCTTGCTTGCGATTTTCATCAGCGACAAAAACAGTTTTCTATAGATAATTGTTCCTTACAACGGTTGACATAATTTTACATAGCTGTACGCATGTCGCCGATGGCTAGTATCGACACCTATATGGCATCTGTCATGACCTTGTAGTCCCCACCGGCATCACCCCCGCGCCAATCCCGGACCAATGCTGCACCAACCCTGCACCGCCCCCGCACTTGTCCCGCACCAACACTGCACCAACCCCACACCAGCCCTGCACCAATCCCGCACCACTCCCGCCCAGCTGAGAGGGTACACGAGCGTCCCGAATGCGGTGTGTCTGGCGGACGGCGCCTCAAACCTTCCGTGCCCAGCTGGTGTGGGTGCCCCCACGTGTCATGGGCGGATTGACGGGCTACTGCTAGGCGACGGTTCATGACCGGTATTGGAAATGTCGCGGGATGTTGCCAGGCAGGGCCATAAATTACCCTGCCACACAACACTACAGCTGCTGGTAGCTGCCTATGGCTGTGATTGCAGCTGTGTCGGAGAGTCTGTGGGGCCTTTGTGGGGTCCGTGGGGCCTGTGTGGGGAGGGTCCAGCATGCATTGTCACTACCGGTGCCCGATTGAAGGACCGTTACAGCGGTATAAGAGCTCTCGCCAGGACCGACAGCTGTCTTGCACGTTGCCAAATTAAGCTGCCAAATGTCGCTGCCAAATTAAGCTGCCAAATACGCATCCCCCTCTGAAAGCCCTGTCGCAATGCTGCACCGGGATGTAATTGCGACCGCACCGCCACGTGGTGTCGCATCAACACGTCAAATGCCCCTTAACCCCCAGTAGCAAGGCTACAATATAAGAGTCCTGAAAGGAAACCTCACGACATCTCTAGAGGCCTATTAGGACCTGTGTTACACCTGCACTCGTACGACACGCCCTCCGCCACCGCTAGCTGCATACGGCATCAGGCTGATGACGGAAGGTGCTCCAAGACCAGCACCGTCCCGTTCCATACGCCATGCATCACAATTGTAGTGTAGCGCATGCTGGAGCTTACCACGTGCTATCTGACTTATCCTGAGTATCTGTGCTAACTGTGCGTCTGGCACTTGGCTGTCATTCTGATGACAGCTTGCATGCGTCTGGTCATGAAACAGGGATATAGCGCCTGGCTATGTCGTGGCATCTGTGTCACTGGTGTAATGATATCTGTGTCATTATCCTACTGGTTGGTTTTGGACCCTGGTTACGATCCGGCATCTGCAACTATCGGTCGCCGCGCTGGGACTCTGTCCTACCAACCGGTGGTTATCACCACCTCCAGTAATTGGACTGCTGGACGAGTTGCTATATACTACGACAATGGGCGTAAGCAGGTTGCGGGAGCGGCCGTATGCGGCACCGACAATCATGCTAACGATGAAATGTACAGCAAGCCCGGGAGGCGAAGACTGCCGACGTCACGACGTTGACGGCTCAAATGGGCATTTCAGAAGCGAGCAGGCGCGGCAGGTAGCCTCGAAACAGCGTCTTCTGGCGGGTGATGGATGGGTTTGGGAGGGGGCTGGCTAACTCCCTGCAGGTAATCATGCATGCAACCTACTGCTGAATTGGTAAGCAGTAACTCAGGCACAAAGTGCGTGCTGGCGTGACACCGACACCTGCACACACGAAATCCGCTTTCCAGCAGCTCCAGATAGGCACCATTCATCAGTGACGCCAGCAAGGGCCTAGAATGATGGCTGTTACGATGCCGACTCCGACTCCCTAGCTGGCAACCTTGGGCACCTTGGACGCTGAAGAACGTGCAAGGCCAATGCGCCTTGCCCGCCCCTCGGAACCTGCACCAGCAAACAGCACTTCATACACACCTTCAGAACTTTCAGTAATTGTTGCAAACACCTTACCGCCCGGGTAATCATCATAGTACCGGACCGTTATTCTACGCCTCCCACCGCTACTAGAAGCAGCCATGGCGCCCTAACAGGACCTCCGTAAACCTTCTCTTCAATTGTAGTTATAGCCCAAAGCAGCAATAACACATGCAACAGCGACACAACGCTGCTCCATGGCATCTTACGAAACCCCGACCCGGCTCCGAAAACAAGCGGACAGCCGGACACATCCCACCAACCACCGTATACGGCTGCCCCCAACCGCACACACGGACAGCCGGAAGGAGGGGCTCCGTCCTTTTTCAGCTTTGAGAAAGCTGAACCCCCTTGTCTCCACTACATTTCAGTTCCATGCTCCCTCTACAATCCGCACTCCCCTGCACTCGCCTCGTCAACCTTCATGCCATGCCACTGCTAGTCCCCTAGTTCTGGTGTTCTAACCAAGATCGGCATTAGCACCCTTCTTTAGTCCCGTAACAGTGGGATTCGCAGGGAACCCTCCCCTAGTGCGCCAGCCTCCTTCTCTTCCTCATCATTATCATCAGTCCTTGCAAGTTTGGGGAGGCGCGGACTGCCGCACGCCTCACGAGCCGGGCTCGCACTGCCATTCCCACTCCCACCCCTTGGGCTCCCCTGGCCCTGCGGCACCCCATGAACCCCTCCTCCTCCAACGCCTCCACTTTCAACTCCGCCTTCCGTCACTATCAGCACCCCCCCGGCGGCCGCGGCCGCGGCTGTCGCCGCCGTAGCTGGCGTCGCCGCTGCCACCCCAGCTGGCGGCCGCGGTGGCGGCGCAGCCGGCAGCAGGCCCGGCACAGACGGCGACGGCGGCCGCCGCCGCTGCCATGCGACCGCCGCCAGCAGCAGCCCCGTCGCCACCGCCGCCAGCAGTAGCCCCGTCGCCACCGCCGCCAGCAGCGCCGCCAGGGGGTATGACAGCGTTCGTACCCTCGCAGCCAGATCCTGGGCTCCGTAAACACTGTCTCGGAATGCGGCCGCTTGTCCGGCGGAGACGGCGGAGGCCTCCTCCGCCCAGAAGATGGGCAGGATGAGGGACGAGGGGATGGTTGGTTCCAGGGTGGCTCGGGAGGAGTCGCTGAGCTGGGAACTGAGCTGCAGCCGCTTGGCAGCGCGCATGGTGATACCTGCGTGTGGGAGGGCAAAACATTATATAAGAAATGCAAACAACTAAAGTCCCAATCCCATATCCCGACTCATGCAGTGAGTGCATTCGGAGACACTATTCTAAAGACACACAGGTACCCGGTATCAGGGTAGAGAAGGTAGGGTATGTATGACAATTGTACGACAGGTGGGGCAAGGTACGTACGTTGCGTAGGTAGTGGGGGGCGGCAGCATCCAAGGGAAAGCAGAGTTGGTACCCTGGTAGCATGACCCACATCAGCTCTCCCCCACCGCTTGCTAAGGTGGTTTGTTCAACTGGACTGCGAGCACAACCGGCCTTGTGCAGCTACAAACTACAAACCCCCTAGCGAAATACCGCTACTCCGCGCATGTATCCACCTGTGATTGGCTCCACATCAATGGACGTGAGGTGTCGGGCGGGGTCGCACGATAGACCCTCCACCTGCGCAGCCACCCACTCCTCCACCTGACACGGGTGCCGGAGGTGGGAGAGCGGGGGGGGGGGGCGACGGGGACGCAGTAATTGAACTGATGAGCTGCGGGCTGGCGTGCGCTGGAATCATACCGGTAGCAGAGGTCGGGGGCAACGCTGTACGGAAAGAGGGCGCTGCTTCAATGTTAACAACGCATGCGCTGCTGCTGCATTGCAGCTGCGTCGCTGCCGCAAGAAGAACGACCGCATGCGCGCATGCATGCAGGCATGCGGGGGCTCAGCTGACATGCCATGCATCCTACCTTGCAGTAATGCGGCAGGGAGATGAAGAGCGGCACCCCGTGTGCGGCCTCGGAGGAGCCGTTGCCCGCTGGTCCCACCGCGGCGGGGGCGGTGATGTTGGCGAGGCCTCGGATGGTCTGGTGGTGGCAGACGTCGGGCTCGCTCTCCGCGGGGTCCTGAGGGGGAGGGGGCGGGTTGAGGGGGTGAGAGTGAGGGTAGGATGTAGGGGGGGCAAGTCAGGATGGGGAGGAGGACGGCAGGTGCAAGCAGACCACGAACGCATACATGTAAGGATGCAGGTACGGAGGTGGAGATTAAGTGGTAGATGGCACCTGGATGGCAGGGAAGGAAAACCTAATCCGAAGCCCCTCCTCGCAGCAGCCCCTCCACGCATGGCGCAAGTTCTGATAGGCCCGCGGCTACTTTCTTACCGGTTCAAATCGCAGCATCCGCACGCCGTGCAGCTCTACGTCCGCCACGTAGCGTAGAGCGGCGGACCTGGGGTGGGGTAGGGGATAGCCGCAACACAGCGGGGTTGGATGAGGGCATGAAATGTGCGTATGAAGCTTGTAAACGGCTAACCGCTAGGAACGTGATGCGCTTAACAACAGCGGTGCTACCGATAGCACCCTAAAGGGGAATGCAAAGGCAAGCGTACCGGTCGCTTCCAGAGCTGCATGAATGAACGACCGTCCGTTACAACGCATGAGTCAGCACGTGTATTGCGCGGGGACAAGATGATGACCACATGGCACCACCGTGTACTACCTGTACAGCTCGGCAATCCACACCCTCAGTTGTGACCCACGGGTCACGCCGGGTGGGAACTGGAAGGCATCGCTGCCGCGCACCGGCTCCTCACATCCGGGACCCCAGCTGGTGACAGCCGACCAGCCGGACTCCAACTCCATCTGGATTGAACAGGAAGGTCGTAAGAGGCAGGGCCGAAGAGGTTCTGATAAGGGACGAGGGACCGGTCAATTGTCCAGCAGGGCCGTTAGGCCACGTAGGCGTGACTGACACATGGCAGGGACGGTTGATACTGCTCTTGATATTTCTGCAGCACAGGTGCCATCCTGGAAGTGAATGCCAGATCCGTGATATGTATTGATTAAGTCTAGCCTGCTCACATTCCATATGCTGCTTTCATCAACCGAGGCTTCTTCATTGCGGGTCCCCAAGCCTTGTCGCAGCAGGGGCCGTAGTGGCAGGTGCTGCTGATGACCCATGGGTCGCTTGTCGCCGCCGACAGCGCCGTCCGCGTCCCTCCAGCTCTCTTTCTCCGCAGCCTCCCGACCGGCGGGGCGCCAGCCCGTGTCAATGACATTCTCAACCTGAGGTGTAATTTTGGAGAGTCCAAGACACGCGTCACTAGCTAGGTGACATGTGACTAGGGTGACATGCCCAGGCCCATCCATGTCCCAACCCCACAACCCCCCAACCGCCAACCGCCAGCCCACCAACCACCCGCACCTGACGAGGCTGCGTGTCGTTGACCAGCAGACTCACTGACGTGCGCTGCACGAAGGTGCGGCCCAGCAGCAACGACAGCCGCTGAAGCAGCAGGTCCTGGGAAAGAAGCGGAGAAGGGGGTTGAACAGGGCATGTGATTGCTGATATGGGTCGGGTACGGTAAAAGCCGGAGCGAGGGGAGGCACGGAGCTGCTCCACGTCAGCAAGGCACACGCAGCAGGTGCAGGGCTCAGGTACGGGGCAATGGGTAACGGGTGCTTAACATCCCGGTCTTCACCTCCTTATTCCACCATTGTGCTAGCCAGCTGGGAAGGCGCCTACGCCTCCAACAAGCGCCCAGCAACCCATGCCAAGACGCGCTGACACCCTTACCCGGGCCCCTTTTCTTCGTGCCCAAGCTTTTAGGCCTAACGGTGCTGCCCGACAACCAAGTTACGCGGCAAAACACGCAAGTCGGTTTGTGGAAGTTTGCAAAACAGATCGTCACCAGGGGTTCGCACGTGGTCCCCCACCGTACTACTGATCTAGCCCAATGGTGCTTACGTGCCCAGTGCTGATGGGATGGGCGGTTTTCACCATGGTATGAACGATCCATGCCAAAGGGATCAACCTTGGGGCACATGTACCAAATAAGGCCGAGGGCCTTATGCCCGCAGCGCCTCCCAGCACGCCCATCAGCGCATGCGCAAGTACCGGTGTAGCGCCAACTGCCTATCCACCACGCAATGTCACACCTCTCAACCCGGACCCCATCACAACCGCCTTCCCACCTCATAGCCCCACAGCAGCTCCCCTGCCGTACGCCGTACGAACAGCCCGTCCACGTGTTCCTTGTCCCGCCAACCGCTCAGCACGCCAAGCAGTACGTCAACCAACGGTCGTACGGCGGGCGACACACTGCCGTACGCGTGCAGGGTTTCGAGCACCCCCAGCAGCGGCAGGTTGAGGGTGGTTATGGAGTCGTTGGGGCTGGCGGCGGAGAGGTGCGGTTGGAAGACGTGGTAGTCCCATTCCTGTGGGGGGATGGAGGGGGGATGAAGTGGGAGGGGTAGAAGTGAGTTGCGAGGGAGATGCGGCGGGCACATATCATAAAAGCAGCGGCATGCATGCCTACGACAACATACCAGTATGTTGCAACCCTCCTCCAAACCCACCCACCCACCCGCACGTGCACCCTCCCCCTCTGGTCCCACACGGGCTGGGTGCGCGTGCGGTACTTGGCGTACGTCAGTGGGCCCACTTCCACCTGCGGAAGCACCAAGCAATCACTTGTAAAGACGAACCGAAAGCGTGCTCCATGCGCAGTAAAGCGTGCGTGCACTAACGAAAAACCAAAAGTCAGTACTCATTCCGCTTACCCACACCCCACACAACGCCGCCGCCCGCACCCAGCCACCCGATGCACGTATGTGCACCACTCTTTAATGTTGCGCTTACATCCATCCAATGCCATGCTAGATGCAATCCGCCCTGCCCCAACCCGCACCCGCCCGCACCACTCTGGGTTTTGCGCCCGCGCGGACCTCCTGCAGGTTGGTCAGGTTGAAGAGCCACACGCGGAAGTAGTCGGGCGGCGCATCCGGGTCGGGGGTGCCCCGGAAGCGAGCTGCGTGGGGCGGTGGCGGTTGCAGAAACACGGCGGCGATGAGGGGGTGGTGAATGAGGCGGGACGGTTGTGGAGGAGATGTGGCTTTAAGGAGCATGAGGGGAGCAGCAGCAGAGTCAGGATCAAGATGTGAGCCTTGGTTGCGCTCCTGAAGCGGTTTGTTGGTGATGAAGGGTTCCGTATGTTGGGTTAACATCCCCGTACCAGACGCAGGCAAGAAGGCAAGGATACGTGTGTACGGAGGTCTCACCGTCAACGTCCGGAGGGGAATCCGGACGCCATATAACCGCTTGGAGCACCTGAGCGAGGGCAGGGAGGAGGGGCTGCTGACGCGGGGAGATAGCCGGAAAGAGGGATGATGCGGACCGCAAGGAAAGCGCAATGGTTCATGGGACTGCGGTACGAGCCATTTGCGCACGCAAGTGTAGACAATTGCGTTGTACTGATACCCCAACTATGCTCACTCCGCGGCGTAAAGCCCTGTCAATGGCAGCTGGGACATAGAAGCCGACCAGCAGCAGCAGCACGGCACAAAGTGTTGCCGTAAAGGCAGCTGATCGGACGACCGTTTCGCTGGAAACCATTTTAACACGTTACAGGGCTCAGACGTAGCAAGTGAAAGTGTTGAAGAGCATTATTGCAAGCTAGGGTTTTCAGCCGGGCCCTGAGCAGTAAACCCTACCCTAGCAAACCGAGCAGATAAGGTTTATCTGGATATATCTGTAAGGAAAGTGACAGGCTTCTGTTAATGGGCATTGCATGTTAGTTGGACGGTTCCAAGGGTGTCCGTCGCAATAGCAAATTCCGATCAGTAAACCCGGTAGCTAAGTCTCCGTCATAATATTACAATTGTCTGTGAATTATGCGGTGTGGTCAGCAGCGAATTTGTCGTCCGTTGTGGGCTCCGGAGCGACTACAGTAACCCGCATGTGCCTCTGTGGGCGCATCGCGCCATCACATGCGCTCACCACTCGCACGGTCAACACACAAAATCAGTCCAGCTAGCAAGGCTTGAAAGCCCGTACTTGCTTGCATGCTCACCCCGAAATCCTGCTCGGGTGCCCACATACGGCGGCGACCCGAAGCCCATGGTTCTGTAGTACCATGCTCATAAATCACATGAAGCACTCGCACAGTCTCGCAAGTCTGCGGTCGTCAAGTAACCAGGGTTGCTCACGACCCGTACAACAGGTTATCGCGGTCCGGAAGAATGCCACACGGTTATGAGCTAATAGGGGTACACGGAATGCCCATGCATGCTCCCTTGCCAAAGCACATACACATGTCAGAGCTTGGCGGGATTGTCGTACCCCTGCCGTAACGAAAACAGGAACCACCATCACCTGCAAAGCGTGACGGCATCACAATGCGCGTTGCTCGTCGTTTCGTCGTCAACAAGCCCGCCTGATCGCCGCCGTCGCTGTCCTCCTCTCTGCTTAGCTTACAACACCTCAACACCGCAAGACTTACACCGCCGTATTCTCCCGTCAACCACAGAACGTGTCAAGCAAAAATCGCCATGCACCTAGCTCATCTTCCTTACCCATCCGCCCTCCCAAAATGCCACGCTGCTGCTGTTCTCCTGCTTCAACCCCAACCCCCTTACTCCCTGCTGCCGCTCAGGCTCAGACCACCACAATCGCCCCCGCCAACCCCTCTGACACACCCCACTCCCGTTCCAGCCATTCCACCACCATCTTATGCCCGGCCTCCCGCGCATCCTCCACGCACATCTCCTTAAAGTACGGCGTCAGTCGCGCCCCGAACCCCGCCGACAGCAGCCGCAAGGCGGCAGACATGCAGCCGACCCGGCATGCCTTGGCGAATACCGTCGCCCTGATCTCCTCGCTGCCACCGCATTCCGCCGCACCAGCTTCTAGCAGCTCTAGAACCGCAGCCTCGTAACGCTGGATGAACGCAGGAAGCAGCGTGAGCTGGTGCAGTGCAAAGTTAAGCGCCTTTCCGCCGTGCATGGCCGCGTTGATGCCCGCCTCGCCCATGGCAAACTGAACCGCTTCCGGGCAGACTCGAACAGAGGTTGCCGCAGTCGCCAGCACCTCCGTCGCGCGTTCCGAATCAGCGGATGCGTTGAATCCGTACCGCAGCATGCGACGGGCAACGTTAAGGTGACCCAGCTTGAGCGCACCCTTGAACGCCTCGCAGCTCGCCGAGCTGTTCAAGTCAGCCGCCAGGCTGTGTACGACATCCACCAAGCCCGGCATGCCGTACGTCGCTGCGGTCTTGAGCACCTCCTTGTCGCCCTCGATTGCAAGGCCCCTCCCACGCAACTCTTGCAGCACCGTCACGAGCGCTTCGTGGGTAATGTGGCCCCTCCGGTGCATGTCGAGTACGTTCCTGACCACCTCCCCATGCGGCCAGCGCTGCAGGCAGAGGTGCGCTAGGAGCGCCGGGTCCTGCACCTCCTGCGGCGTGGAAGCCCCCAGCAGCGCCTGCAGGACCGCAACCTGCCGCTCCCGGGCTTGCTCCATCAGCCGTGCACTCGCCTGCCGCCGCTGCGCCTCCGCTGCCTCCAGCTTCTGTTGTAGCTCCGAAACCCGTCCCTCTAGCTCCGTAGCTCTGCTCAGGTGTGTGGCACGCGTCTCCGCCTCCCTCGCCTCGGCCGCAAGGGCCCGCTCCTCCGCTGCCCTGGCTCGCTGCTCTGCTGCTTGCAAACGCTCCTGGAGACTGGATTCGGACTCCGACGCGGCTGGGTGCCGTACAGGGGCGCTGGCCTGGAGCCTTGACTCGGCCTCGGCTTGCGCCAGGGCCGGGTGCCGTACTGACGACGACTCAGCCAACGGCGGTTGCACAAAGTAACCGTCCTGGGGCCATGGATTCGCAGCAGGATTGGTGAAAGACAGCGGAGGGAAAAGGTTGTAGGCTGCCAGACAAGCAAATCCTTTGCACTGCCTAAAACATCTAACGCGATACCGGCCGTGAGACACACCAAAACCAAGGGGGTCACAAACGGAGGACAAACGGAGGACGGGGGACATTCAGACAGAGCGTGTGGTGGTCGGAAACCTTACTTGCCCCCTCCCTTCAACAATTATTCTAGTTCTGAATAACAGTCAGGTAAGGCCCCAGTGGTCCTTCCTGCCCCGTATGTCTCAGCCAACATGCGCATACCTGCGCGTCATACTCGCTGTCCGTTGAGCTCACTGACATATTGTCGGGCTCCACTTCGGCCTGGGCAAATGCAAGGTCAAGGTTTGGGGTTAACACAAGGCAACATCTACGATAGAACGGTGCCGAACGAATGGCTACAGTAAAACAGCGAGGCGGCGGCATAAAAAGGCTGCAGGCAACGCATGCCATCAGCCGTTATTTAGCAAATTTCGGTAAAGCATTCGGGCTAGAAAGACAAAAGGCACTCGCGGTCAACGTGATTTTGAAACTGGTCAGTTCCGACGGCCATGCTTGCACATCGCGACACCGTCCCTGGGTGCATAAACCTACCAGAACTGCTTGCTGGAGTTCGGATAGCGATTTCTTCATGTCGTCTTTTGCTTGCTGGAAACCAGGAGGCTGCGAGGCTGCCAATTCGCTAGGTGCCATCCTGTCAATGGACTGTAACGTTGCAAGGATAACGAGGATTACTTGCACTGTACTTTGGCAAATAGCGTAAGGTAGTTGTGCCACAAAAGTGTGTCGGACTGCTAGTGTAGCGGTGGCCGCAAACCCAGGCAAACGAAACGAGCGACAGATCCAAAGTGGATCCAACGGAAAGCGGTCAAAACTGAAGAAGGAAAACAAGCTGAAAATGCAGTGGCGCATATGAATATGAATAACAGGATTGTAACCAGCTATAGTTGTGGAGTTCCTTCGGCATTACGGTATAACTGACATTGGCATTGAACTCGTTGTGCAGAAGCTTTGAGTGAAACCTTAGGAACTGCACGCATGCAATGACTAAACCGCGATCGTTTTCAATTGCGGACCTGGGTCCCCATTGATCCTGACTCGACCCGTGGGACATGCATGGGAGCCTGGATAGCTGGAATTTTCCGCTGCCTGCTGCCTATTCGTCCGACACATGAATCCCTCCCGGAACACTCTTATACAGCGCGCGCCTTCCCTGTATGCAGCAAGCAGCTCTGGAACTACAGTTAGTGCTGTACAGTAGTAACTGCTCTGTTACAAATTAGCAAGTAGAGGAGAATTCAAGCTGTAAAGTGTTCATGCGCACTTTGCCCGCCCAAGGACAGTCCATAAGATGCTCATCTAAAAGGCCATCCAAATGCGCTAACGCCCGACGGGCTTTCCGTACCCTTGCCGTCAGCCTCCAAGACCATCATGCCGTCTGATCCCAATAACTTAAGTTTGTGGCATGGTTTACATGGCCTACAGGGTTGTGCGTCGCACTTGAGTCGTTCGGACTCCCCTGTAAAAGTCGCATTCCGTCCGTCGTCTTCGTATACGACCTTACGTTATTCGCAGGAAGGCCCCGCCTTTAGATGCACCGTACATATCAATAACTCAACCTTAAGTCACGTAACTCCAGCAGAAGCAAAAGCTAGAGCTGCAACCACACCGCGCATGCAGCATGCAACTTCAATCTGCAGTTCCCTACGGTAGCATGCACGTAACATAACGTTTCCACCTCTTCAAACCTTCCAGAGGACACAGCAGTTAAGGAGGTATGGACGTTTGCAAAGGGCGTCCTGCCAGCCGAATCACTCAGCCTGATCGTGTCACGTCCTGCACCAAATTAACTCATACAAAAGTAGCTAGTGTTTAGTACTGCACAAGGATGCTGTTAGCGCTACGGAGCAAGCACAGTAAAACCATGTTGTGGACGCACTATACATTCCTCCTGTTCGTTAAGCCTTGCTAAGAATACCGGTACCAGGACGCCTATCGTGCCAAGAAACAGTTCAGGTTTGCCGTACAGCAGCATACAGATCAAACCCATATCATCCCCCAAAGCCAAAAGCCATCCAGCCATCCACCCGTGTCCTATGTACGAATGTGCCGCAATAAGCACGGTACTCCGCGAACCATGCAGATGCCTAGCAAACCGCCGTGGTGCCCGTTAACTGATCTATGTTACTGGGGATTAGCAGTCTGCAGAGCAAACAAAATGCGCCACAAAACATAATAGTACATTATTGCCATGTTTACCCTTGCAGTAACTTCGGTGACCAAGCTTCTTCACAGCCTGCACAAGCTTCACGACCTAACACCCTCACATCCTCGAGTCAAACCGAGCGACCAATAATTTATGCCGAAACAAAGCCGTCCAAAGCAGTGTCAAGGAAACGCCCGGGAAAGTGAACGGCATCCCCCGTCATCCCGCGGCCTAACGGCAATGGCGATGTTGGGCCGTCCATGCATGCATTGTTTTCGCAGTTGTATCTTGTCTGCTGTCGGATCTCGAGGTCTTGGATTCTGGAATCTGATCCACTTCAATTCGAAGTGCTACATATTCTGTACATACAGCATTAAGCAGTAGGGCACAACAGCTCCGGATTGAGGCAGCAGCAGCCTCATGGCATTTGGGTAAGGTTGCCAGTAGCTGCTGTGACTTCCGCCGTGTCGCTTAGCAGCGGCGGACGTGGTGGGCTTGGATGTGCCGCCGCTCTGCTGCTACAGTAGTAGTAGCAACACAAGGAGTTGGACGCCCCCCATGCAGCTGTGGCAGCAGCATTTTTGACAATGGCCGTACTTCATTCTCCTCGATTAGAGGCCGCCCTTGTCCGGGGCACAGATGGAGCCCCGGACTGGAGTGATGTCTATGATGATGATGATGATGATGATGATGATGATGATGATGATGATGATGATGATAATGATGATGATGATCTTGATGATCTTGGGCATTGTCGTACAAAATGGAGCTTTCCTGTTGCTTTCGCCGTCAGGATATGGTACAGCAGCCGCCGTCAGCCTGGGGCGATGGTATAGAGGCGCCGGGGAGGACCCGGGGGCACACGGCGGGTAAGTGAGGGGCGGTCGGCAGTTAGAGGAGAAGGGAGGGTTGGAAAGGCCGACCCACACCACCAAGGTAACAGAAGAAGTTCTTCCTATCCGGGATCACACGAAAAGCCCTGCCTCGTCCAGCCGCACAGCGACGAATACCTCAACCCAAGAGGCCAAAACTCCCAACCCCCCCACTAACGCCCCTCTCACACCACCTGCGCCCGCCTGCTGTCCGAACAACTAACAAGCTCTTACACGCTCTTTACCCTCCGCGTGCTGCATGACATCAGTGGCCGTTACGGCCCCCACCTCCCCACCACAGCCCCTCCCCACCCGCTTCCCCCCCCACCCAGCGCTCCCACCTGCGCCCGCACCGCCTGCTCCATGCGCGCCTGCACCCGCGCCAGCCCCTCCAGGCTCTCCAGCACCAGCCCGTGGTCGCGTGTGTCCGGCGGGCAGCTCTCCGCCAGCTGCAGCGTAATGCGGAACATCGCCTCCGCCTCGAACAACCTGGGTGCGGGGGCGGGGCAGGCAGGGAGAGGGAGGCAGGGCAGGGATAAACTGAGCCGCGAGGAAACAATGACCGTCAAGTGGAGTCCATGGGGTTGTGGGGGAGAAGGGCGGTGCTGGGGTTGCGCCTCAGTCGGGACAACCAGGGGAGGGGGTCCTACTTGTCCCAGCATGCGCACTCACTTGTTCCTGCACTCCAGCACTTCCGCCAACCGCCTGTGAGCCGCCATGGCGTCCGGGTGGGGGCCCGCTGCTCCCCCCGCCACCAGCAACCCCCCGCCGCCACCGCTGCACCCGTAGCCTCCCGCTGCTGCAGCGCCGCCAAGATCTCCCCTGCTGCCTGCCGTAGCCCCAGCCCCAAAACCAATGCTGCGTCCATTGGTAAAGGACGCGAACTGCGATGAGGATGAGGAAGCTGCGCGGTAGGCGTCACTGCGGGAGCCGCTGTGGGGGTTGGGGCGGTTAGCGTTGCTGTTGGTGTTGCCGCTGAGGTGGCTGGTGTTGTAGGTCTTCGCGGAAGCGTTGTACGGCAGGTTTTGGTGGTGGTGGTGGTGGTGGCTTTGGTGATTGTACAGCAGGGAGGAGGAGCAGGCCACCGCACGGGTGAGCAGCGCCTCGGACTCGGACCACTGCCGCTGCATAGGGCAGTAAACCAGGAGGAGGTTGCTAAACAGCTGCCATGGGGTAAAGTCGTTTAGGAGGGCCGGGATGGCGTGATGGTGGTGAACATGGCAGCGTGGAGTACATCCAGCCCCCCATCCCTCAACCATCCCCCTACCCGAGCCCCCCGCCACCATCCCTGCTGCTCCCTCCCCTTTCCCCCCTTTCCTCCCTCCCCCCAGCCCCTACCATGTCCGCCAGCAGCACCCCCAGGTTCACCGCCACCGCCAGCGTCTCCGGGTGCTCCTCGCCCAACTCCCGCCCGCACACCGCCAGGCAGCGCCGGTACAGCGAGACGGACTCGGCCAGCAGGGGGGCGCGGCGGGAGCGCTGGGAGGGGAGGGGGAGGGAGAAAGGGGGAGACGAAAGGGGGGGTGTGATGGTAGTTAGTGCGAGTTAAACATATGCTAGTCAAGGTGCGGGAGAACGGGCGTTTGTAGGAGGGAAAGAGCGCGTACAACCCTCCAGCCATCATCCCCTTCCTCGACCCCCTCAAGCCTCCCTCCTCAAACCTCCGCCCCCAGCTGCGCCCCATCCCACCTTGAGGCACAGCGCCAGGTTGTTCATGGCGGTGGCGGTGTGCGGGTGGGCGCTGCCGTACACCCGCTCCGTGAGGGCCAGCGTGGCGCGGAGCAGCCGCTCACAGGACTGCCGTACAGAGGGCGAGAGAGCGGCACCGGCAGCAGGGATGGGGGATATGAGGGAGAAGAAGGGGTGACAGCGGGGTTGGCAGGAAGAGGCATGGGAAATGATGCGGCTGCCCTATCCCCTCCCTCCTTCCCTCCACCCGCAACCCTGCCCTCCCCCAATCATTACCAGTACCCCCCCGCCCTGCGGTTTCCTATGGCTCGGTATGGTCTTTGATCCCCGGCCCCCCCCGGCCCCACCCTCAGCCCACCTCCAGCTCTCCCCCCTCCATGACCATCATGGCCAGGTTGCTGCGCGCGTCCAGGGCGGTGAGGCCGCCCTCCGCGCTGCTCAGCACGTCCAGCAGCTGCGGAGGTGAGGAAGGGCGGTGGGGGTGAGGTGGTGGGGGTGGGGTTAGGATACCTTAGGAGCATGGACGAAAAATTATGGGAAAACAGTCGCAACTTTCAACAGTGGTCGCAAGCTGACCGCGTATCAGCGGTATCACAGCTCCAGCTGCCCATCAACGTCTTGCGTAATGACTACAGCAGGACAATAGGGCGGCGTGCGTAATAACGTAATACAAGACCATGCCGAACACATATGCCCTTGGGTATTCCCTGCATGTGTGCAGGCGACTACTACACGTCAAGGGAACGCGAGAAGACCCACGGGTCACTCCTTCGCCTCTACAGTGCAAACCAGCCAAAAGTTGTATATGTACATACCTCTACGGAGGCTTCCAGCAGCTGTCTTGCTCGCCGAGCCAGCCCCGCGCCGCACTCCTGACCCGCACCGCTGCCACCCGCACCGTCGTTGCTGCTGCCACCGCAACCTCGGACACGACGAGAGCGCTCCCACTGCATGCATGCCGTGTTGTCAGGGGCGTCACTACGAGTGGTCTATAATGTTAAGATCGCTACGGGCCTACCGAGCACTCACACAAAATTGGCGATCGGGGCGAGCCAGGAATGGAGAGACAGTGGAGAGGAGTGGGAGAGAGGAAGAAGCATGTGCCCAGCTGCCCATCCACGGACCCGCCCCTTCCGGACAGCTCCAACCTTCGAGTAAACCAACCCAAATCACCCTTTCCAAGCTCACACTCCCTATTCCCACCATGTCATGTTACTCACCTGCACCAGCCCCAAGCTGTGGAGGGTAAGCCCCACTCGCTCTCCCACACCCTCCACAGCCCGACGCAAGCCACCGCTGCTGCCCCCTCCTCCGCTGCCGCCTTGCAGCTTACTTCCCTTGGCGCCTCTGCTAGACCCGCCCTCCTCCCCTGCACCCCTCTCCTTGTCCGCCTCGGCCTCCGCCGCCACCGCCGCCGCTAACGAGTGTACGGCAGCCATCGCTGCTGTCAACTGCTCCTCGGACAGGGCCGCAACGGCGACAACCGTCGGCCCTGCCGCTGCCGTACATGCAACAACATCGCTTGCGTCCACTACTTCATCGGACCGACTACCCCGGCCCCTCCCTCCTTCCCATGCATCTGTCGCTGCAGCCGTAGCAGTACTGGTGGCTGCTGCTGCTGCTAAGCTTCCTGCATGCGGCGGCGGCAGCACCACCGCACCCACCAACTGGGGTGTGGCGTTAGGAGCGGCAAGGTGCAGGGCCCGTAGCTGGTGGTACAGCGCCCTCAGAAGCGTCATGTACGACATGTCGTACTGACCGATCCTGTACTGCAGCATGCCTAGGTCGCACAAGGCGTCGTACGGCAGTGCGGCGGTGGTGGTCGTGTCGTACGCCACTTCGGCAGCATCCAAGTGTGGAACGACCTGCACAGGCAGTGTACAGGGTACGCGAGCAGATGTGGGTACCAGCAAAAATCGTGGGTCTACAAGGTCGTGCTGCCGCCTGCTCCATTAAATGAACGCCGTGTGTTCGTTAACCGTGCACCTTAGGCTTCATGGGAAACGTACAGAGCGTACGCATCCCCATGCACGGGCCCCGATGCCGCCCTGCATTACTGCCACAAAGGCAGCTGTGCTCCGAAACCTCCAAACCCCCCTCCTGCTCCTCCCCTACCTGCTGCTGCAGTATTTCCACAGCGAGCGGCAAGGACCCCAGGTCCGCATGGCAGCCGGCAACGGTGCGCAGGGCCTAAGGTGGAGGGGAGAAGGGGAGAACGGGTGGACATGGGTGAAATGAAGGGCCGCGGGTAACGCATAGATAACGCATGAAAGGAGGCACGCATGGAGGGCAGCAGGCGCAGGACCGCAGCCAAAAAGCCAGGGAGGCCACGGAGCCGACGCCTGCGCTACATGGGGGAAATGCCGTCGATGTATAAGAAGCAACTACTCGGACGGCACCGCCCCATGATGTACAACAGCAGGCCATCCACCCCCAGGACCCAACATCCCCAAGCGCCTCACAGCCCCCACCTGTAACGTCTCCATATGCGCTGCTGCCGTCGCTGCGGCAGCAGCAGCGTTACCGGCAGCCACTGTTCCATCCGCAGCAACAGAGGCAGCGGAGGACGTCCCGGCTGCTGCTCCCCCTGCAGCTCCATCCTGCCCCATCCCGGGCGCGGAGCTGGCGTCCCTGAACCCCTCCGCCGCCTCACGGGCTGCAGCCAGGGCCTCGTGGGTCCGACCCGCCAGACGCAGGAGGTAGGCGGCGCGGAGGGCGGCGCGTGAGGCGGCGGGGGAGTGGCAGGCGGATGCGGATGCGGAGGAGCGGGCGAGCTGGTGGTCGTGGCAGGCGCTCTCCACGATGGCCCTCTTGATGAGCTGGTTGAGCTGCTGCGCCCCCGTATCGGCGCGGATGTCAGCCAGGATGCGCACGTGGTCAGCCTCCACCGTAGCCTGGAACAGAAGGAGGAGGAGGAAGGGGAGCAAGAGGAGGATGGAGAGGAGGAAATAGGAAAGAGCCGAGGGGAAAGGGATGGTGTAGGGGGTTTAGCTTTTACCGGTACAGCGGCTTGTTACGAAACCTGGGGCCGCCCCTACTTGTTCCCACGCCGAAATGCGCCCTTTTCCCCCTCTCACCTGCGCCCGCTCCACCTCGAGATCTCCCCACACCCGGGCTAGGTGCGTGTGGTGCAGCTGGCCCGCCAGGACACGTAGGCCCTGCGAAGGGGACAGACGAAGGAGGAGAGGCCCAGAAGTAAAGGAATTTGAGAGGTAATGTGTAGAGAGTGAGGAAAGGGCGCAGGGCTCGCAGCACCGTTCCCTGCTCAGGCGCTGGAAACCTGTCGTCATGGGCTCCCAAGCAGCCGTACACCCCACGTGCAACTCAGGAGGCCGTACAAGCTATCGTTTATCACGCAGCCCTACCTTGGCTCCGCGCTGTCGTACAGTCTGCCAAATCTCGTACAGACACCAGATGCGGGTAAGGACCTGCCCATCGCCATCCAACACCTGCACCAGGGGGGTGACCGCATGGTGAGAACGACAACGAAAGCGCAGATAGTGCCAGCTGTTTATCCTGCCCTGGCCTGCCGTTAGCGTTACGCGACAAGTGTCTAACTACCCATACATACCCGGATTGCCTGCTGCATGCCGTGTAATTCCTTCCTACCCTAGCATCAGGCTCACGCACAACCAATCCACCATGACCAAGAGCAGCGCCCCCCTCCATCCACTGCTTACCAGCAGGGTTGCCTGCGAGGAGCCCACCACCTCCTGCAGCTTGGACAGGTCCTCAGCCTGGTGAATAGGGCCGTGCAAACAAAAGAAGAAAACACAACGTGGGTCGGACCGGGCAGGGGCCGGGGCGGGTTTATAGGGCATGAAGTCACCCCCAGTGCGAGGAGGCGGGTACCGGTATGCAGTGTCCCCCATAGCCTAGGATCCGGACCCTAGGCTATAGGGGACCCTGCATTTGGGCCCCGGGCACCGGCAGCGGCAATGCGGCATGTGGTGATAGACACTCCGCAACAGACCCAAACAGCAGGAAACCTCCAATTGCCCATATTCCCTGTGCCAGTAAGGGAGTGGCCAAACCTGAATCACATGACCCCTTGCAGCCGCATCCATGCACAGCCCTGTGTTCACCTGCGTGGTGTCGGGGTGTTGGTTGATGGCGAATATGTCGAGCCACACAAAGGTCTCCCGTAGCAGCTGCTCCCGACCAACGAACCGCGCCAACAACCCGTCAACCAACTCCGCATTGACGGTGTTGTACGGCTTGGGTGCGGCGGTTTCGGTTGCTGCGGAACTTGTGGTGGAAGCGGTTGCAGCGGCAGCAGTCGCGGCTGCGGCGACGGAGCCATGGGGTGCGAAGGCGGGGGAGGCGCGTCCAGAAGCCATGAAGCGGCTGCTGCTGCTTCGGTAGGTGCGGCGGTCGATACCGCTGCCACCGCTCGTGTTGCTGCCGCCGCCGCTGCTACTGCTGCTGATGCCTGTTGAGGCCGGGATGCACATAGACCCAGCGGTGGAGGTAATGGCTGATACCTCCCGTCCCAAGCCATGCGCAGCTGTACCAGAACCACCACTACCACCACCATCACAAGCTATTGCTGCTGTTGCCTCATGGCTTGCAGCAGCCGCTGCAAGCGCCGCAGCGCTTGGGGAGGCGTTTGCAGAGCTGTCGTACGCCGTACTTTGTACGGCTGTCGCGGTACCCTGTTCCGATGGTGGCGGCGGGGTTCGCGGCCTAAGCCGCATGCTCTCTGCGTAGGCTAGAGTCTTTCTGGGACTGAAACCGGTGCTACAGGCAGAGGGGTTGTTAAGTAGCATGTCACGACTGCTGTGCCGAGATGAGGTGCAGCTGCGGGCGAAGGATCGTTGCTTTTGGGTGCGAACGGAGGGCGAGGGAAAGGGCGGCGAGGACGGCTGATGCCGCTGCCGGCTGGGCGAATGCTGGTACTGCTGTAGCTGCTGTGGCCGCCTTTGCTGTTGCTGGGGACAAGGCGGATGACATAGGAGAGGATTGAGGGAAATTCCCTGTAAGGAACCATCACGGTCGAAAAGTTCGAGGTGGTCGTATTCAAGCAGGACGTCGGTCTCGACGGGGCCAGCGGCGGCTGCAGCGGTGGTCCCCGGGAGTTGTGCCATGGCAACAAGGCCTGTGCGCGAGCTTTTGTTAACCCTGTCGACGTATGCTTTAGGCCCGCCAGCGGCCCCGATCCCTGATCCCTGTTCGGCCCTCTGAATGCTGTAGCCGCTTTTGATGCTTGTCACGCTGTTTCCGCTTGCAACCACCTCCAATGGGGGCTCGTTGTAGTCCCTACTGGTTCGGAGATGGGGCTTGGTGGGCCTCAGGCTGGGGTGCCGAGCTGGGCCGTGGGGCATGGATGAGGTTCGTGGAGGGGGGATGGCGACTGCGGCAGCAGCTGGGAGCGTGCTACGGCATGAGGGCGTCGGGGGCGATGTCACGGGAGTTTGGCAACCGCTTCTTCCGCTGCTGGAGATCCGTCTGCCGTTGTTCGTATGAACAGGGAGGGATGCCGTACTGTATACCCCGCATGGAGAGACCGAAGATCGCAGGGAAGCGCTTGTCTGGATGCCTGTTGGGAGATTTGATGCATTCAATCCTGCTGATGGTACGTCAGCGTCACGGCTGTGACACAGCGTGTGAGCTTGAGGAAGCTGGTTCGGGCATTTTCCCGCAGACAGCGTACCGTCTGCGGGACCTCGCAGCCCTCCGGGCGCGGCCGTTGTCCCTGATGCATCTGCAGCGTCTGCGAAATGACCGGCAACCAAGGCGACGAGCTCCTGGGTGAAGTCAGCACCCCAGCGATGGCTGATGAAGTATTGACTCCTGCCTACGGCGCTGGGCGGAACTGATGCAAGAGACACATATCGGCAGCGTTGCGCGTTCGTGGCTGGCTTTACAATGCGCTGCACTACGTCCGCGGTGCTGAAGCCATCCGGCACGCAGTTTCGCGCGAATTGCAAGAGGTAGCCCAGGGAGACGGCGCAGTCCGCGACATGCACCATACTCTGTTAGCTGGTTAGCGTCCTGTTAGTTAGAATGGCCTCGGGAGGGAGCCATCGACTTGGAAGTTTTCGGTCAATCTATTTGCTCGGTTAGTCAGCCCCAACCTGTCTTGTAATTGAATGATCTATCCTATAGACAAAAGATTTAGGTGCATAGTTGACAAAGCGCTGTTCATCTGCCAGTTGACAACAAGTACCCCGAGGTGTCTGACATTATTTCTTTTGGGCAAACGATGAGTATGTAATCATAAAGGAAAGCAAAATTACAGTTGAGAAACATGGAAAGCCCGAGCCAGTCGAAAACCCGGCTAGGTCAAGCCCGACCCGCCCGACGTACTAGCTGCTGGGCCAATCCATCGAAGCGACGCAACCGACATCGAACCGTTTGGGTCATTAACCATAGAACCATACCCCTTGCCCATCCTTGCCTTACTTTAGATTGCTTCATGCATGGTTGGGGGGAGCATTTTGGAAAGGATGGTGCGGGAGTCAGGACCTGGCGATGCTAGCTTGCTCGACAACGCCCTCCAAGCAGCTCCTCAATTGTTTTGACCTTCCTATATCTTCACGATAGGAGCGGTTATTTGGCGCTACGAGCATTGTCTTCGTGGTCATACGATAGGGCAGTCGTCAGCTCGTAGGGGCTTGCCACGGGGTCTGGGTAATGCTTGGGTATGGGAATGCCGCGAGCAAGAGGCCCCGGCAAACAGACGCCCAATGTAACTTGAACCCAACCACAATATCCCCATACATGTTTCCCCACCCCTTGCAGCCTCAATATAGCTTTGGCAAAGGCATGGGGATAGGGTGCAAGTTCTACGTCCCCATGGGTGCTGGTCATCTCCTTCCCTGCATGCATTCACGGGTTACGGCATCCTCATGTCTGTCATGTGGCATTACCGCCCCCTTTGTACCTTGCGTCTATCATGTACGCATTGCGGAACATCCGGGTTGCCAGGGGCCTCTAAAGGAGTGACCCTTGGGCCATGCAGAAGGAACATCAGACTCCGGATGCGCCATTCCTCCTGAAGGGCGTGCGCAGCACATGCGCTGTACCCTCCTCCGTTACAGTAACCTGACGTAAAGCCTTTATGGAAGCTACGCTCACGCCACGTTGGACACACCGCCGATACAGCCATTTACCGGTAAACATCAGTAAGCTCCCACGTGTGCATGCAGCGTTGCGTCGGCGCCCATACTCCTCATTCATGTGACTTCCCTGGAGATATCCCGTGCAAATGTCAGGTGTCGCCTACGCGGGGGTGGCTATTTGTGGGGCAAAGCAAATCCTTCCAGTAGGCTCTGAGGGTGCCCTTAGAGAATGCATGGGGGGTCGTGACTAGTCCTGGGGCCCGGGACCTGTCGGACCCGTTTTGCCGTATAGTGGGGTGTTCCTCTGATGATGCCTGATGCTGCGATGCACCCAGATCCAAACAGTACTGACTGGGCACGGAAGAGGGCACCACTTGGACGAGGGGCCTCATAGGTGTTGTTCGAGCGCTTATCTACGAGGGCGGCATGTCCTCGCTATCACTCTTCCAAGGGGTGTTGCTTGGAACTGTCAACCAAGCCCATGCCAGTATCAAAAGGAAGGTACGGCAAACATCAGGGAAGGTCAAACGCCATACCGCCGGCCTACAATAAGCCATGATGTCCAGGTCAGTACTATGCGAGTATGGATCTGCGTGTCCAAGAGGACGGATTAGCATGCTCTACAGCACAGAGCAGGGTGACACGCGGCAGCACACTTGCGGAGAACCCTGAGATGTGCACTGTCCGGAAAAGCGTGTCCATGCCTTGCAGCGCTTAATTGGAGGGAAGTGCCCACAACCCAACGACGCAAGGGTGCTCGCAGAAGCGGCTAGTTGGGTGCCTGAAGGTGGCATTTCGCTACGAAGGGGCAGTTTGGGCACCCGAAGACCCACGGTGCTACCAGCAAGAACATGTATCGACCAAGCTGACAAAAACATGATTTTGGTTAAGAGTCCTTCAGCTTATTGTATTCGTGTGGCATGAAAGCGCCACAAGCAAAGATCCCCGCTCTCCGCCCTGCCCAATGCAGATGAATCCTTGAACCGACGCTAGAAATGCATACATGTTGGGAAGAAAACATAAATTCACTGCCCAGCCGGAGAAGTTTGGGCCATGACGCAGATGAAGACCAAGCGTTCCGTAAATGTATGGCACGAGGCTCTTCGACTTGTTCCAATACCCTTGCCTTGATAAGGATTTCTTCTAACCTGTGCTGACTATGAAGTCCCTAGTAAGGAACATCATCAGAAGAAGGCTTCATAAAAGAGGACTGCCTATATCACTTATAGGTTAACAAGGCTGCAGACAAGGCAATTAAAGAATACGTTCAGACACGGCGGTTGCGTTCAAAAGAGTCGGAACACGCACTAACAGAGCCTCAGGAGACCTTAGGCACCTTGGAGAAAGCACCAAACCATGAGAAGGTGAAGGGGCAAGTTGCATCTCTGGGAGGGTAGCTGTGTGGGCTGACCCAACAGTTGTGCTGCAGTACGGAAGCGCCCGTAGCGCTGTCAGCGGCCACTATAGTCCCATCCTTTCCTCTACCCCGGGCATATAATATATAAGTTACATTCCTCTTGTTCCTGGCATCAATTCTCAAAGCTTCAAGGTGATACACAAGGTGACAAGACATTACTTGGCTACTCATCTCCTTCCGCGTATACCTTGCAACCGATACGCAAAGCCGGCGCACCCACGTCTATCCTTTATCATCGGAAAACAATGGCAACTACCTTGGGAGCTGGCATGGCTTGCTGGCCCGCTCCACAGCAAGCGGTTACTCCTGGCCGCGTGCTGTTTGCGAAAGGCCTGGCAAAGGGCTGCACATCTGCGCATCTGCAGGCCATCTTCTCAACCTTTGGGACCGTCACGGACTGCCAGGTGAGTCTTTGGGCTTGCAAGCATGAGTACATGGTGAAACCGAGGCGGCCTTTTGTCTCCCTAGGCTCTATGGGTTCATCCAGTATAGATCTCGATGCTTGGTTCCGGTCCCGGTCGGCCTAAGATGTTGTCGGATTCGTATGAAGTTGTCGGGAGTGGCGTGCGCAGCTGTTCAGTTGGGCAGAAGCCGGGCGGACCTCAACAATAGTTAGGCAGTACTCTTACAGGCTGTTAACCCATCTTACCGTTACTCATTTTGCCATGCTGCAGATTGCAAGGCATCGTTCTGGGCGTTCGGCCGGATTCGCAATCGTCACCTTCCTGCGCCACGAGGAGGCAGTCGCAGCTATGCAGGCCATCGATAACCTTATGTTCATGGGACGGAGACTTTCTGTAAAATGGTTCAGCCCCGAGCGCGCTCTAGAGGGCAACACGCACAACGTAGATGTCCTCAACTTCCAGGCGCTTCAACAGGCCCTTCAACTTTCCCAGCTCCAGCCGGCTGACCTGATGGCGCAGCTGGCGCAACTCCTGGACACCCCGAGCCCTCCTCAACAGCCCCAGAATCCTCATGTTTCTGCCTGGCTCGACAACTTCGTGCTGGCGGTAAGTTGGGGGCCTGTCATATCAGCTTCAACTCCTCCGTCATGTCCCGTCCGTTAGTAGTTTAGGTTTCCCAACCCTAATGGTTGCGGGTGCAGAACTATATTCATTCCTCTGCCCCTTCGTTGCCTTCATTCGTGTCACCTGCAAGCGCCCTTGGTCGTGAAACAAACAATTATTGCCCTCATCCCTTCCTTTCCTGCCCTCGCAGCAACGCGAGTCACCCCTGGCGCCTCCTCTCAACGACATCGCTCCGCAGCAGATGCCGTTTGACCTGCTCAACCTGTCTACCCTGTCCATCTCCGACATCCAAGGGCCTGCCGCTGGTGCCGCTCCGTCGTCCGTCATGAGTTCCCATCCCGCCACGCCTGCCTCGATGGACGTTTCCGACGGCGCCGTCTTCGTTACCGCCGGGCCCAACCTAGCCGACAACAAGACCTGCACCATGGCTCTGGCCCACAGCCGGCTCGCCAAGTGGTGTGCTGCCCCGGGCAGTGCTCGCGCCCAGTCCTCCGCCCCAGGCTCCCTTGCCGACGACGCCAGCACCGACGAGAGCGCCTCCGTCCACGCTAGCGATGATAGCAGCATTGCTACGACCGTTCAGCTTGCGCCGGTGTCGTGCGATGGCCCTAGCTGCTGCTCGGCTGGTTCATCACCTGTTGCGCCCATGGATGCCACCCCGGCTGCCTGCTGTGCCTCTGCCACCTCCACTCCCGCTGCTCCTGCCTCTGGTAACACCACCAGCGGCGGCGCGTCCGAGGATCCCTTCCGTGGCCACGCGCCCGCTCCGACGGCCCCCGGCGTGCCGTCAAGTCGTCCTGGTGTCGTCAGCAGCGACCCCGGCACCATGCGCAGGCCTTCGGCTCCGGGTTTCGGGCCTGCTCCCCCTGTGTTCCCAGGCGCGCCTGCGCTGGCGCCGCTCCGCACCGCCGCTGCTACCCACAACCAGATTCCCCGCCCGGTGCCCCGGCCTAACCCCGTGGGACCTTACAACTCGTGTGGCGGCGGTGCCGCGGCTCCTGCTGATTTTCAGCAGGCCCTTCGGCTGCAGCAGGCCCTAGCAGACCAAGCTCGCTCCATGAACGCCCAGCAGCAGTACATGGATGCCTTGGCGAAGCTGGCGGCTGCACGAGAGCAAGTCGCGGCAGCGGCGTCGCTGCTCAACGGTGGCAGCATGCAGATGTCGCCCACGCTGGCTAGCCCCCACATGCAGCCCGCGCTCATGGGCCACATGGCGCCACCGGCGCACCCGTTCATGGCGCAGCCGCCGCAGGACCTGAACACGCTGCTGCTTCTGCAGAACGCCGCCGCGATGAACCGGCCGCTGTACTGAGCAGGGGGCTCGGAGAACGTTTTTTGCTTCTTTCTTGACCGTAGTTGGCAGAGCTAGGACGAGAACAAGGGGCATTGAAGGAGACGCTTGGATTACCTAGCATTGCTTTCCAGCGCCTTTTTTGGAAGGCTTACTAATAGCACCTTAGCACGCCGCGGAATGTCCTGCATTGGGCCCTCGCGCCGGCTTGCAGGAATGTACAGACCAAGTGCCATAGTCGGTGGCGTTGCCACGAAGAAGTGTGTATGTGTGAGGATTATGCTGGCGATTTGAATGACACGGGAGAGTGTTTATTTAGCATCCGTATATGCCTTGCGCGTGAGACACGTTAGGCAGTAGCCGCTGAGGTCGTGTCCAACAGGCATGAACTAGCGGGTGCTTAGCAACATGTTATGGCTGTGTCATTGTGGAAGGGAGGTTAATAGTGGTTAATTGCAGCCTAGAGGTGATCTCAAACCAGGATTGCTGCAGTACAGGTAGCCATTATCGTCGGCGGATTGGCCCAGCAGGCCCCACGGTCCACTGTCATGGCCGCGCGCCCATCTTAGTAGCTGTTGCTGGATGCAATGGCCGCGGCCGGGCTCTTCACTAGCTATGCGCGGTTGCAAGACACCGCAAGTGATCTGGGTTCATGGCATACATCACGAGTACCTTTTCTTTACACTGCTCAGTAGTAGAGCCGCAACCACCCCTGGCCTGAGTGTGTCCCATAATAAGTGGGCTAGTGACAGATATGGGGTTGTGCTGGATATTCCCTGGACTGCGGTTTGCTGTGTGGTCGTAAATCGTGTCAAAGTAGTCACTCTGCAACCAGGGCAATAGGGTGACTTGGTTATAGCGGCTGGACTGGGCCTTAATGCATGTCTTTACTTGCCACGTTTGACGGTGCGTGGATTTAGGGCGCCTAGCGCAAGCGCGGCGCATGCCGGTAGCAGCAGCCGTGGGTTATAGTTGTGGCCGGCATCCTTTTGTGGGTTAAGTGCAGAGGGCGTAGTATTATGGCGCATGACAGACTTCTTTTCTTCTTTTTTGCGTTATCTTTTCTTTCATCTCCGCTTATGTTGTTGCAGGGGCTTGTGGTCAAACGAAGTGTGCACGTGATCCATTCGTGATCAAACTCGTCATCACGCCCGCACTAACCGCCAGTACGCAATGTACACCCCTCTTTATCTCTCTTGGTGCATAAGTCAGACATACCGCGATGGTAACAGCATATATTACCGTGGAATTCCCTCTGTAAAACCCATTCCAATTTGTACGCTGCTTTCCATTCCATCTCGCCTAGCGCCTAGACTTGTACGACTCCTGGCAGCCAATCGTGTAAGGATGAACTCGGGGCTTTACCTGGACGATCAAGACACAGATAATTAGAATTGAATGCCGAGATTGCATTAAGGGAAGGGGTTTCCACTGATTGAAGGCGCGACGGCGCTGAGAATGGGAAGGAACTCCTGGAAGCCTGGAAGCCGTACAAGAGACCCAATCGCTAGCGGTACACGCTAGGCAGCCGCAACAAAGCAAGTTACCCCAGGGACCTGCCCTGCAAAAAGCAAGGAGCCATGCCAGACACAGAGCCACCAAAAACCAAGCCCGCAAGGCCACAGCACCACAAACATCATGCTTTGAGATGGTCGGCCACCGCTCCGTTCCGCATTTTAACCCACGAAACCTTAGTATGGGAATGGGGCATGCGGTGGGGAAGGGCCCCACTGCCCCTTCCCCACCGCTGAACCCCATCCCTTCCCCATGCCGGAAATGGGATGCTATTTAACACTTGCAAGCCTCGGGATTGTTAAATGCTAAGATCGTGTACGTTGCAGCTCATTTGGGGCTTAGGCGTCCATGCCGTGCAGAAAGGATTGCCCTGAGAACAAACTCAATAAAGAAATGAAAGAGGGTGGTGGGGTCCCACGTACCAGGTGTGATAGGATGGCCAATCCCCTCACGCCCAGCCATAATAATCTTAAGCGCAGACGTTAGGCATGTGTGGTTGTGGTTTGTCATCGGTTCCTCCTTCCTTGTTCAGTTCATGACACAGTACTGACAGCATTAAAGAGTACTTTTCCTTGGCTTATGATGAAACGGGAAGCTGGTACTGCAGCAACAGCCACTCGAGGGGCAATTTAATGTAAAAAGGATGTGCCGATGCCTGTAGGTGCGAAATCTGTGGCAATGGCGGGACAGGGGGATGAGGGGCTTCAGTCACCTACTTTCTTTGGAAGGGTGCCGTGCGGCCGTAAGCCAAAAAAGTGATCTGTATCACTCACAAATCCTGCGATGATTGCTGTAACGTGGGTTTCTGCGCATGCACAAGTGGGCATTATTATGATAATCATCAGTGGAAGTGGGGTCAGTGCAGCTGTTCTCATGATCAGGTAACACAAACCGATGACGCGCAACTTTATGGCCGTCGGCATCAGGGGGCAAGGTAGTAGGCGTGGACACGTTTGGCATAAAGGTGCCTGGTTGCTGCTGAGAAAGGATGCCGGCTGCCTGCAAGCATCAGGAATGGCTATTAACATTGGGGTTGGAGACTCTCCAGGGACATGTTCTGCACAACGGGGAAGATTCTTTACGGTCTTTTAAACTGTTGATGGTTGTAACCGGTGTGGCTTTCGCGAGTCCCGCGGTCGATGTTAGCATGGCTGTAGCTTAAGGAGTCGAGATGCAACAAAGCACGAAAGGAAACCCTGGCTCACCAACCATAAGCTAGGACGTGGGGCCAAAACATTCAGTCCATGGCTTCGAGGCCGCCATAGCCGAAGTAGAATGCCGCGGGCTTGCTCAATGTTGGCATGTTGTTTGCCAAAGCCGAGAATGAGAAGGCGAAAAGTAAGCTAAGACTCTTATAGTCAACCTGGGTCAATTGTGATTTATGGTAAAAGCAAAGGCAACGATGGACCAGAACAATATATCAGCTGTCTCGCTGAGAAGCGTACGGCGCTCGGACCATGTGTCCGGTGACCCAATAGGTTGAAGCGGTGGCCTTTTGCTTGAAGCAAATGTCAAAACGTTATGGTGGGTCCAAAGGACCCGGTTGGGTCTTTGGCGCGGAGCTTTGGGGTGGTTTGCGTGGGAATGGCTGGTTCATGCAGACCGAGGCTATGGCCAAAAGCGGACTTCGATTATTCCAATTACATAAATGAATAAAGGGTGTAAAACTGGTAAGATATAAAGCTTTGTTTGGCTGATTTAGAGGCGCAGCAACACAGCGACGATTGGAATTCGCGAGGGCCCTACAATGTTTAGCCAGGGATATATAGGAACTGTACGGCAGCCGCACCGAAACCATCATGCGCTGCCGCAAATTACTAATTTTGTTTACCTAGGGTTATAAGGAGCGGTGGCAACTAAGCCCGCTATGCGAAAACAACACTCAGGCCAAGCCTGCGAAATGAGCAATAATGGCAAATCAATTCAGTGTCGGGGAGGCCGGCGGGGACGCAGTATCAGGCGGGCCAACAAACCGTACATGGCCAGCCACATTTGCAAGGAAAGGGGTGAATAGGGGGAACACAGTCCCAGCCTCGGGGAGGCACACCTAAGACAGCAAAGGGCTGGAGGCGGGACCAGAAATCAGCAACGACACGAGCTCCCAGCACAAGAATAGACCGTCTGGACAGGGGGGCCCGGCCACCGTTGTTAGCATAGCACCTACGGGCCTGTTCAAGAGCCGAGAGAGCGGCCATCGCCGCGACATCCCACACACATGCATGCACACTGTCGGGAGGTCGGACTAACCACAAATGTTGCCTAGAAAAATGCACTATCAAGTGAGCCCACGGGTGCACCTAAGGCCTCGCCCAGGGCCTCACGAAGGGTGCGGGCCACAAGCACTCCAAAAACAAGTGTAACCGATCTGTGCCATTCCTAGGGCGACCAGGGGTGCTCCACACGGGCAGGCCAATGAGTACGAACGGCCCTGCTTCCCGGGCGGCATGGCTTCCCGGGCGGCATGGCTTCCCGGGCGGCATGGCTGGCATGCAGAGGGAAGCCCGCGCAGCCGTTGAGGGCGAGCCGCCACAGCGCCTCCTTGTGTTGGTTCTCCCAGCGCAGGCGCCACAGCCGCGCCAAGGTATACCGAAAATCAGCGAGGAGTGCAGGGGGGCGTCGGGGGACCCGCAGGCCTCCGCCACAAAGGCGGAATGCTTAGCCTGGAGGTCGCAGTAGGCAGGGGCGAGCTGGGGTTGGGTGCCAAGGCGCACACTGAGGCGAAGCAGGGGGGGGGGGGCGGTGTGGAAGGGGGGCGTGGGGCGCCAGACAAGCGCAAGGGCGAGCACCCGCCAGGCTTCGTCGGCCGGCATGGCAGCCGCACCGTCAGCCGCGGCCGTCACCAGCCGCGGTCGAGCACCCAGGGGTGCGGGATCTGGAGCAGAAGGATGTGGAGGCGCCAGAAGGCATGCCAGCCCGACACCAGCCGGTGGAGGAACTCCATACCAGCAGGGAAGGCCAACACTTCACGGAGGACCAGGCGGCGGAAGGCCCGAGTACATTGCCGCAGCAGGCGGGGAGAAGGCTGGTCCGCGGGGTTGAGAGCCGCCGCACGGAAGCAGGGGAGGCTCCGAAGGGTGAGCCAGCTCCGAACAGTGATCCCGATGGAGGTGAAGCCGGGAAGGGCGGCAAGGTCGGGTAAGGCGGTCTCCAGGCCGGCGCCTTCGGTGGTCAGCAGCGCTGGGTTGCCCCACAAGGGAGCAGAGGAGCACCAGGGACCAGCAAGTGCAGCAGGGTCCGGGATGTGGAGGGTGCCAAGGGGCGCGAGAGCACCGACCAAGGAGCACAGGGCGGGGCAGTCAGCCGGGGTGGGGCGGTCCAGGACTGTCCGGCCGGCGATGGGCATGAGGACGCAGAGGGGGTGGGCTGCGGGATGACAACGGCGCATCAGAGTCAGCGCCACCCGCACCCAGGGAGGAGTAACGGGCAGGAGGCCGCAGGCACCGCTCACAAAGCGCACCGCAGTGGCAGCCTGGCGGGCGCGGACGTGCTGCACCAGGGGGAGGAGCCCAAAGCCGCCAGCAGCTGGAGGCAGTGCGAGGCAGTCGAGGCCGACCCCGGTGAGGCGCTGATGGGGGGCAGTAGCATGCTGGGAAGGGGACAGACGGCGATCGACGACAGCAGCCACGGTGCCCTGCAGGCGGGTCAGGGCGTGCTGCGCGGGGAGACCCTGAAACTCCAGGTGATACAAAGCCTTGCTCAGAGCGTAGCCAGAGGCAGCGAAGGCGCGCCCAAACGTGGAGAGAGGCAGGCGACGACCTTGGCCGGCGCCGCAACCACCCCTGCCACCTCATTACCCTCGCCCCTGCTACCTCGTTACCCTCGCCCCTGCCACCTCAAGACCCTTGCCCCTGCCACCTCAAGACGTGAACGGCTGGTTATCAGGTATCAGGCTGCCAACTTGTACCGGTAATTACCATTAGAAGATTACCAGGCTGGTAATGTGCCCTGGTTTGAATACCGGTACCAGGTCTTAGGGTTGGTAACCAGGACTCTTGGGAAGGCTGGTAAACAGGGGCCTGTTACCAGGGGCCTTACCACCTGGTAATATGTGGCGTTGACCCGGTTCAGGCTGAGTGTCTGGGACATCGCTGTGAACCGTCCAAGAGGGCGGGTGCGCAATGAGAGGGGCTGTCTGGCCTGCGGGGGTGAGCATGTTGTGGAGGATGAGCGGTCCAGCGTACGGTGACATTCGGTATGAGTTGTGGCAGGACGCACCGTGAGGCAGTAACATGGAACGTGTGATGAGCGAGGTGTCAGTGCGTGAACCGGTTGGCTGAAGTTGTCACTTGTCAGTCAGGTTTGGGTGTGAAGGAACATCCTTATCAGAGGAGCTGATTGAAGCTTTTTCTGATGAGTCTTTGTGATGTGTCTTAAACTTTTTCCTTTCTTTCGTTGTGTGTTCTCAGACCCAACAACTGGCGCGTCTGAGTCGTACACGAAGAACGTGTAGCCTGAACCTGAACCCGAACTAGCGTGGAGTGTCGCAGCCGTCTGTGGAGCTCTTGCCTCCCTTGGCACCTTATGCATCTTATGCATCTGCACCAGCCCCTTCCCCCATACCCCCATCCCCCCTTACATGTATGCGTACAAGGTGCTACCTCATGTACGTGGTATGCATTCGTTTCCCTCACTGGAAGTGACCTCTTGTCGCTTGTTTGCACCTTTCTTGTTGGCATGGCGTCCGTGCTCAAGCACGGCCTGCACGGGTCTTATACAATTGAGGTACCGTTGCGACTTAATGTTGTTTCGCTGCTTCTTGTAGCCTGGATTCGTCAGCGTGCTTTGGTCGGGAAAGGGACTGCGCTTGTTGAGCGCATGTCGATGGCGTCGATGCTAAAGCTTTGGTCTTCCGCAGCCGTCGTAGCTATGCCTAATGTTAGCTTCCTATGGCAGCTTTCGTCAAATGCTACCTGTTGGCATTGGAGGAGCTGCAGCTTCAATGCAGTACAATAAGCCTTCTTGCGACTTTAACCAGGATCCGCCTTTGCCCTGCCTGCTTTTTTAATACTGAAACTGCCCAGCGGCGTTTTTTCTTCTGTGGTGTTACTTTGGATACCGTTGGTACGACAAGGAAGCTGCGCCCTGCGCGAAGGTGTCAGCTTGCTTGAGCGACTGAGGCTGCGAAGGATGCAAGAAGGTTATCACACTGTTACTTACTGCGCGGTTTCTGGTTAATCGCTCAGACCGGAACTCGTTTCGAAAATCTCAAGGGTGTTCCTGTACCCATAGAAGCTCGTCAAGACGCCTCACAGCATAGTAGGTAGGACTCCAACTCTCAGGGTCCAAAACCTCCGACTTTTCAATTCTTTTAACCCAATCAACTCCCCCACACAGCTCAGACTCTGCATATTGCTCACTGTTAGTCGTGCGCAAGGCGTTTCGTCAGGATGCTGGCCCTGTTAACTCCTAATTGACATCTTGTGGCATTGCATGCACATATGCAGATGGCGTTTCGCACCGCCAGCGTGCCAGCGTGCCTTTTGGTGTTGGGGGCTTCAGCAAAGGGGGCGTATGACCACTTCTACGGACTGCACCAGTCTGTGGAGAAGCTCAAGGAGAAGGGCGCGGAGACAGAAAAGATGGTTGCGCTAGAGCTTCAACCTCTAAGCCTCAGGGTCGGCATCCTTCAGGCCGACATGCACCAGGTTAAGGCCGACATGCGCCAGATCAAGGAAGACATGCACCAGCTCAAGGCCGAAATGCACCAGATCAAGGCCGACATGGTGAAGATCCTAGAGTTTAGTATTAAGAAGGAGTAAATATCCGGTGGCCAGCAGCAGCAACAACAACACAACATGGTCGCCAGCAGCATTGCGTTGGTGTGAGGTGGAGCTGTGCTGGCTGGGGCTGTATGGCCTGGGGCCGGGGGTTGAGCCGGACTGTGATAGGAATGAGTTGGACACAGAGGAGGAACCGTGCAACGCCGTTGCGGGTGTCTGACACTGCCGCAGCTTCTCAGGCAGGTGCCGTTGCATTGTGACACACGTTAGGCTGCAGTGAAGGGGGCTGTATGCTGATACATTACTACAGCATGGATGTGGGTGGTTGTACCACAGTACCCAAAGTACGACCACCCACGTCCATGCTGTAGTAATGTATCCGCGTACAGCCCCCTTCACTGCAGCCTAACGTGTATGTAACGTATGTAATGTATCCGCCACAGTTGCTGGCCGTACACCTAAGCGCACGTGCAGTACAATGCGAGGGCTCCGTGGCATCTGTGCAGCAGCGGTGGCGGCTCAGCCCGTCCTGTCAGTTGCAGGATTGCCAGCGGGAGAGAGGGAGACACCGTATGTGTTATGTTGTGTGTAACCGTGCTACTCTCACGCTGTGGGGTCAGCCTCTCTCCAACTCACTCTTTTGTTTGCTCAAGTCCTTGCCTGGAGAGAGGATCTTTTCCACATAGCCAGTGCAGATCTCCAGTGCAGCCAGGCAGAGGTGCATCCAGACACCGTGCTCTCTGCATTGGTTGCTGAATCGACTTTTCAGTGGAGTGCAAGTGCCTATCTGCCTGTGAATGCCTACCATTGCAAGATCAGCAGGCCGCTGGTCACCTGCAGCGATCGAGTCAAGCATCCTGCCGCAAGTCATCATTCTGAAGGCCAAGCTGGACATTGTTCCAGGCGCAGAGCTCACAGGGAACTACCCTGAACTGAAGGTGCAACGCGTCAGGGGCTGTCGACACTAACCGCATATTCCTCAACAATGCGTGGTGTGCAAGGGCTGTCGTGCACCGTAGCACACGGTCTTGCCGCCGCCCGTGGGCATGATGACCAACACGTCGCGCCCTGGGTTGGGGAAAAGAAGAATCCCTGGGTTGGGGGGGGGGAGATGTCCATACCTTCAACTTGTACGACTCCTGGCAGCCAATCGTGTAAGGATGAACTCGGGGGTTTACCTGGACGATCAACACAAAATTTAAATAATTAGGATTAAGGGAAGGGGTTTCCACTGATTGAAGGCGCGACGGCGCTGAGGCTGACATGACCCTGTACACAAGCCGACCCTTGGTTCAACGGTACTGCCTGCGATTGGGGTAATCCAATCCGGCATCAAGTCCGGGTGCATAGTGTGGCAGTTAGTTGACACATTAATGCTATAATGCTGCAGCGGTTTACTCGCGTGTTGCCGGACACCACTTTTCGCGCGCGTTCGTGCAGCAATTTGCTTCGCTTTTGCTCTCGTCGCGCTTTGATGACCTGAATTGCAACACTGAATTTTATTATGAGTAGCAACGCAAAGAAACGCGGCTGTCTGGCTCTAGAGCCCACAGAGCACCAAGCAACCGCCAAACGACCCCAAGTGCAGGCAGCTAATCGCGCGCGGGCGCTTGCAGTCCTAAAATCAACATATGGTGAACCATTTATTTCTCGACTTTATCTTATCGAATGGCGCGAAGTATCCGCTTACTGTACCGCTGTGGCTGCTGCTGTGTTCGCCCTCCCACGATGGCCAGGGTTCGACGCCTTCCGGGGTCGTCAAGAGGAGGCGGTGCTCGCAGCCCTGGCAGGTACGACAGCGCATGTGAGGGGGGGGAGGAGGGGGGAAGGAGGGGGACGGGAGAGGCGCTGGGTTGACGGGGGAGGTGTGTGGGCTCGTTCGTCGTCCCTGGGCATGATATGACACAACAAGTGTCGCATGTCGGGTGCATGTACTCTAATACGGCATTGTGAGAACTGTGTGTTCGGGGGTTCCATTGTAACTCCCTGAACCAACCGCCTCGCTCATCCTCCAACCCAGATCCCGCCCACCTTGTCCACCCCCCGCCCACCTCCCTGTCACGCCCTGACGTGTGACATGAAACGCAACATTGTGCGTATGGACATCCCCCCCAAACCCAGGGCGGGACGTGTTGGTCATTATGCCCACGGGCGGCGGCAAGACCGTGTGCTACGTCATTCCGGCGCTGGCGCAGCCGGGGCTCTGCGTCGTGGTGTCGCCACTGCTAGGTGCGTACGACACACAGGGAAGTACCTTGGGTGTGCGTGCCTTGCTTAGAAAGGCTGTAACGTACTACCCCGCACCTCTAACTGCTTACCGGTACTCCATATTGCACCAAAAGCTACCCACTTCCTCTCCTAACCCCGCCCCCTTCCGCCCTCCTCCTCGGTTACCTAGGCTTGGCTACTTGGGGTCCGGATCGGTGTGTTCCGCGTATTGGTTTACCCCTTTTACCAACCCCCCTTCACCCCGCTTGCATGCGCCCCCCTTGCCCTGCGCAATCCAGCCCTCATGCAGGATCAGGTTGCCAACCTCAGGGCCGTGGGGGTGAAGGCGGCGCAGCTCTCCTCCGCGCTGCCGGCGGCGGAGCGGAATGCCGTACTGGCGGATCTGAGTGCGGCCGCCGCCGGCGGAGGCGGCGGGCAGCCCCGCATTCGGTTGCTGTTGGTGACGCCCGAGCTCCTGGCGGTATCAGAAAAGTACGACATCGTATGATGCGTAAAGCCAGGGCTTTCAAGCGGTAGCATAGCGGTAGCTGGTTGGTAATTCCCTGCGTCCATATACTGACAGCGGGCCGCGTGGAGGCACTGGCTATGGCGCGGTTATCGCGGCCACGGTTAACGCCTCCACGCGGCTATAGTTCGGGCAATGGTGGGCTACAGTTAGGGCGAGGGGCTGGGGGCGTTTGTAGGCGGTTTGCAGTAGTCCCCTGCGTCCAGCTTTATGATGCTGCAAAGGACGGGGACGGCAAGGTCGCAGTAACAGACTCGCAACAGAGGAGGGACAAAGGAGGTCGGTGTGTGGTCCCAGAGCTGCCGTGGTTCCTCCAAAAAGCAGCAATATGCCAACTAGACACCGCCATGCACTCCTCCACTGCGGCATGCGGCTCCACTGCACACAAAGCGGAACTCCCCCGCGTGATGCTGACACCTAAACACTCGTGTGCCGTACATCTTCACGCGTTGTTCCCTGCCGTACACTGCAGGTTCCGCTACTTGCTACGCCGGCTGCATGCCGCTCGGAACCTGTCGCTCTTCGCAATCGACGAGTCGCACTGCATCAGGTATGCGTGTGCGTGTGTGTATTTGTCTGTGTTTGTGTGTGTGAGCCAGTGGGGATAGAGAGGGGGAACGAAACGTGTTACATGGCTCCACAGGTGTAGCGGAGACTAGGAAAACCGTGCCGCGAGGGAGGGCTGCTGGGGAGGAGGGGTGCGGAGGGTGTCTCAAGCGGGAGGGTGCACGCAACTGTGTATCTTTATCTGATTGAATGCTACCCGAGCGGTGAGTGGAACCTTCAGTAGCAGTCATTTCCCAGCCTTGGTAGGCCCCGGTAGGCCTCCCTCCGCTGCCTGCCTTTCCCCTCCTCCTCCTGCCTTCCCCCTAACCCCACCAACCCTCTCCCCTCTCCCTCCCTCGTTTCACCCCCCCCGCACATGACCCTGATGCAGCACCTGGGGCCACGACTTCCGACCCGCGTACCGGCGACTGCAGGCAAGTGCGGTTGGTGCCGGTTCGTACTTTCAGCAGCCAACCCGTGTCCGCACCCTGCACTCACTCGCCGGCGCCCGCCACTCCCCTCTCCGCTCCCCGCCCCTCAGGCCCTGCGTCGGGACTTCCCCGGTGTACCCATCATGGCCCTCACCGCCACCGCAGCGACCCAGGTGGGGCAGCGCGCTGACGTGCGTGCGTGCGGGAAGATGGGGGGGAGGGGAGTTGCGCGTTGTTGCAGGAGATGGACCGGTGGGTCGGTGTCAATGTCGTTTGATGGTCGGTGGGTCGGTGTCAATGTTGTTTGACGAGCGAGCGAGCGAGGGCGAATGCCTTCCTGCATGCACTTGCACTTGTGAAAACCTGTGACCGCAACACTTCTGCTCTACGGAGCCGCACACTCCCGCTTCCTGTATTAACGGGGCAAGTTGCCCTCTGTACGTGTTATTTAGCCGGTCCACCCCCGCGCCTACCCACGCCTCCACCCACACCGCCCACACCACCCATGCAAGGTCCTCCACCGCTAACGCTGGGAAAATAGCCGTTAGCACTTGCCTTGTAGCTCGTCCACCCCCGCGCCTACCCGCGCCCCTGCCCACACCACCCACGCAAGGTTCAAGACGACATCTGCCAGCAGCTGCAGCTGACGGCTCCGGTGCGGCTGCTGTCCAGCTTCAACCGACCCAACATCAGCTACACCGTCAGGTGGGGGGGGGCCCCGGGGGGCGGGGAGGTGGCGCGGGTCGGTTGGGTGTACTGGGTTGCATGTTGAACTCACTCAATGGTGGACATGGAAGGAAGGCGTGATGGGGGGAAAGCGTGATGTGCGTGGGGGGCACAGCTGCTGCCGCTGCACCGGCCACTACCGCTCTCAGAATGTCCTGCTGCCCTACCCGGGTACTATTGCTTACCCCATGTACGCTTGGGGCCTACTTACCCCCCACTCTCGCCCTCATGATGACGCCTAATCACGCGGTTCGTAAGTCGTTTCCCCCTCCTTACCCCCCGCTGGCCAGGTATCTGGATGTGGAGCAGTTGGACGAGACGGAGGCGCTTCGTCGGCTGCTAGCGGAGCGGAGGGCGGTAGCGGGTCCGTGAGCGAGGGGTGAATGAACCACACAGCCCCCCTACCGCCGCCGCAGTTCCCGCGTCCTTGTCGGCGTATCCGGGGTATCAAAATTAATTATGGCGGTTGTTGTCTACTTTATGACATGAGAAGATGAGATAGGTAACATAATCTTATGTTGCCTTGGCGCCATGTACCTCGCTTTCGCAGGCGGTGTGGTGCCCTGCAGCATTGTGTACTGCACCAAGCGCGACACGTGCGAGGCGGTGGCTGAGCGGCTGAAGCGGGAGGGGCTGCAGGCGGCGGCGTATCATGGGCAGATGTCGGAACAGAGGAAGCGGGAGGTAGGGTGGAAGGGGCGCGGGAGGGGGTGGGGGCTGAGCATGCACCGGTCGGCGTACGCATGCGCTGGGTAAGGAAAGGGGGGGGAGGGACAGGTGCGGATTTGCACCCGATAAAGACGTACAGGTGCGGTATCATCTCTGCATGCCCCTCCAGCTTCCGGTCACGGTTGTTGTTTCCTTCGAATTTTTCCTTGTGATTCTGAATTTAGCTACCCCGGCTCGCCCCCCCCCCCCCGGCCCCCCCCAACGATGACGCCTTATCACACGGTTCGTTAGTCGTTTCCTCTTTACCCACGCTCGCTCCACCCCCACCCGCCTCTTACGGTACCCCCACCAGGTGCTGCGGCGGTGGCAGGCGGACGAGATCCCCGTGGTAGTGGCCACCATTGCGTTCGGCATGGGCATCGACAAGGCCGGTGGGTCAGGCCTGCGGGGTCGGGGGAGTGTCAGACTTAGGGGAAGCGGTCCGGGGGGGTTAGCGGGTCACACCAGGGGCTGAACGGTGGTGGGCTGCTGGGGTTGTTGTGGGCTTTAATGGCTGGCCGCCACCGGTGTTCGGCCGCCTAATTGCCCTGCCCGCCTCCCCACGACCCCATCCTTGCTGCTTTGCGCCCATTCCGTCACACGCACCTACCTTCCGGCAATACGTACAGTACGTTCCGATTCGGTGCGGGTTTCCTTGACACCCCTGCCTTCTCCCCGCCGTTCACTCCGCTACCGGTTCAGGTGTCCGGCTGGTTGTCCATCTGAACCTGCCCCGCTCGCTGGAGGGGTTCTACCAGGAGGCGGGGCGGGCGGGGCGGGACGGCAGGCCGGCGGAGAGCGTGCTGTTCTACAGGTGGGCAGGGGGGGGCTGGTGGGGTTGGCCCGGGGGGGGCCCGGGTGGGGCTTCGGACTGCATGGAGGGTTGCCAGTCGGCTCCAGATGGAGCGGGGGGTGTCAGGGCGTGAAGGGCCTGTTGCAGGAGCTGAGTGCCGGACCTGCCCCAGCGAGTCGTGGCTCTCCTGCTCACCTCCGGTCGCCGTTCGCCTCCGCCCTTTCAGCCCCCTGCTGGGTGAACATATGGTAGCCCTCTGCCGGTCTTCCCAGCTTCCAAACTTACCGTGCCCCATTTTACATTTGCGCCCCCACTTGCGCGCTCCCACCTGTGTTGTGCCGTGATCACCATGCAGCCTGGAGGCCCGCACTCGCATGGACTTCATCCTTAGGAAGGTGAGGGTGTTTGCGTGGGCTGTTATGTGAGGTGCATGTGTATAGCCGCTGGTACGTCCGGAGGGAGGGTTGGGAGGTGTCGAACAGAGGAGGGGATGTGTTTTTCCGTGCATTCACAAGAGCCGCCGTACGAACGCACGTTGCGACTCGCGGCCAGTTGTTTTTGTTAACACAAGCAGAGCCGGTTGGTTCTCTCGGTGCCTGTTAGGACCAAGAGAAGAAGGAGGCTGACAAGAAGAACAAGAAGGGCAAGGAGGGCGGAGGCGATGCGGATGGCGAGGTGTGGGGGGAGGAGGCTGCTGCCACTGCCACCGCGGAGGAGCAGCTGCAGGTGCAAGCCACCGCCTGGCAGGTGGGTGGTTGGGTCGCAGGTGGCTGACGCTCGCAACAATGTGTGAGGTCTGGATGGGTTAAAGAGGTGCTGTGGTTAGCTGTGCGGGTGGGATGTGCACGAAAGAGGCTACCGCCGTTCCCGTAGCATACCGGTACAATTTGCATTCCTTCGCGGACTAAGAGGAAAGGATTGCACGGTTGCGCCTTCAGCCCGACCCATGGGTCACACACACACACACACGCCAGTTATTTTAACACACGCGCCCCCTCACCTCATCCCAGGCGTTCGGCAAGGTGGTGGACTGGGCCACCGGCTGCAGCTGCCGCCGGCGGGCGCTGTTGGGGCACTTTGGAGAGGGGGCGCCAGCGGGGCCTTGTGCGGGCAACGGAGATGGGATGGCGGGGGGCTGCGACTACTGCAGAGACCCCCAGGTGGGCAGAAGGCGTGGGAGGTGGGAGGTGGGAGGTGGGAGGTGGGAGGTGGGAGGGGGTGGGCGCAGGAGCGCGTGGTGCTGGGTTGGGTAGTGGCTTCCGATGATCCTCGGGTGCGAAGAATTGCCCCTTTTCCTTGCAGCACGTCCATGCTCTAGCAGCGGTGTTCAGCTGTTAACTACCTTTTCCCTGCACTGCCGTACGGTCGTGAATGTACAACACACATGGCGCCCCTCAGCACGTGTCCGCGCAGCTCGAACAGCTGAAACGGAAGGAGCTCGACGCGCTAGCGAAACGACATGGAGGCAGGGGCGGCGGCGGAGGCGGCGGTGGCAAGGATGATGACGAGGAGGGGGGTGACATGTTTGCCGTACGAGGAGGAGGAGGCGGAGGGGGAGGGGGTGGCGGCGACAGAGAGGAGGAGGAGGCTGCTGGGCCGTCGGTTTACTATGTAGGCAGGCCCGAGAGGGGTTACCGGAGCATGGGAGGTCCTAGGGGATAGCTTGACCGGGAAGCTTGGTTGGAATCTGAAGCACATACCGGTAATAACATGCGCCTGCGCGCACGCATGACACGCCGCCTCTAGGCCTGCTCCAAACCCTCAATAGTTTACCTACAATGACTTCTTGGCTTCTGCTCGTACATGTCAGGATGCCATGACGTTTGCCGTACTATACCCTTGCAGGCCGGCCGCCACAGCGGCCAAGATGACGCCGCTGCTGCGGATGTTGCAGCCGCGCGGGCTGCGGCTGCCTCGGCTCGCGCGGCTGCGGGCGGGCAAGTGAACGACGCCTACTTCGCTGCGCTGGAGGCCCGGGAGAAGGAGCATGAGCGGCGCATGCGGGGAGGCTCAGGTTAGCAGTGTTGGGGGCGTTAGGAAGAGTCTGGGAGGGCGTTGTGAAGCCCTTACCTGGGAGTCGTGCGCCATGGTAAGCGTCATGTTTCATGCTGCATGTACCTTTGTTACGTTCAACGGATTCTTATGGCGAACATGTTGCCCTCAGCCTAAGCGATGATAAGTGGGCAAACACCCACATCGGTACGACATGGGTTCCGTACATTTTTACCGCACCGCAGGAGACCTGGTAGACCGCATGTTGGCAGGTGGTGGTGGAGGAGGCGGCGGCGGGGGTGCTGCTGCGGCCCCAGCTGCGCCCCCTCCTGATGCCGCTGCGAGGGTGAACGCCACCTCCAAGCTGGCTGCAGCCATGGGGGCGAATGCGGCCATGCGGGGGCTAGATCCAGGGCTGGTGAGGAGCACCGCGGGGGCAGCCGGGCGGCTTCTGTTGCATATGGGTTGGGTTAAGCGCTTTGGCTGCTGATGACGTGAATAGCATTCTTGGGTCATGATTCCCCTACGCTGTCTCTCCTCGTTAGGGCCTTGTAGCTGGCAATGATAGGCAGGTGCATGTTTATGTTCTTACAGCTGCTCGCCTTGCGGATGCTCCTCTTAACGCCATTGTACGTGTGCGCGAATGCAAGCGAGTTACGTGCATGCACCTGCACCTGCAGGTGCAGCAACTGGCAACCGCCGTGGAGGCGGACGTGTACGGCAGCGGAGGGCTGCCTCGTCAGCAGTACACCAGTCGCATGGCGGGACTCATCAGCCGAGCCAAGGCAGCTCCCTCGCCGGTGGTGCTGCTGCCGCCCACTCACGCAGAGACCCATGGGTCACTGCTACCAGCGTTGCTGCAGGTGGGCTGTGTTTGGGTCCGGAAGGATCTGGTGTTGTTGCGCTGGATGTTCAATCATTTGTAAGGGGTTGCAGGGGTGATGTCGGGCTGCCGATCGGTTTCCTAAACAGGATGCTTCCATGGCTACCTATGTTTCCAATCTCATTCGCCTACGTTTTGCTTTTCATGTTTGCGCAGGCGGAAGTTTCGGCGATCGAGTCCCTTCTCGAGCAACATCAGCAACAAGCGGCAGGTGGAAACAGCAGCAATCCCAGCAGTAGTCCCAGCGGCGCTCCACCGGCAGTGGCGCAGGCTGTAGCTCGCCTGCGTGCCATGGCGGCAGTAGCGGTGACGGTGGGGGCGGTGGCGGCAGGCGGAGTGGGAAAGCGTGTGAACAAGCTAGGGAAGCATGCGGTGGCGGAGGTGGCGGAGGCGGCGAGGGCGGTGGTGGCGTCTTGGAAGAGGCAGATCCCGGAGGGGACGGCGGCGGCGAGGAGGTAGACGGGTGTGTGGGGTTCCCGGGGCTGCATGATTTGGAGTGGTGTACGGCTAGCTGCATGGTCGTTATATATGAGGGTTCGAGGTGCGCACATTCATAATCCGCTTAGACTGGCGCGAGGATAACGTTGGGTGGCGGAGCGCGCGTGGAGGGGTGCATGTTGCTTGCGCTACCGGCGGACCAAGCGGCGGAGTGAGTACACAGCAGTAAGGCGTGGGTTGAAGACAGGGCTCCGACATCCCTTTACCATATAGCACGTGATGACCATATGGGGTAAGCTGATTGGGTTGCATTGTGTATGATACACGGCAAGCTTTATGGCGTGATGGGTAGCTTCAGTATGTACGACCGACCATGGTCAGCCCTCCCGTAGGTAGCCAGCGATGCGACAAGTAAGCATGCATGTCGATGCTAGGAAGGGTACCATGCACGGCATTGTTGGTGCGGTCCGCCTCCTATGCAAGTGCGGTCCGCCTCGATGTCACCCGGGCTGTCATCGGGCTGTGTACCCTCAGAAATCATAAGAAACGAATGATGCAGAAGGACGACAACACCCCTTCTTCCAGCAGACATGTAGGTCAACAACACATGCCTGCACAACGCCCAAAGTGACAAGAAGTCCAGCCAACAAACAAGAAAGCCCGGCATTATAGATATGGCAGGATCGGCGGCTTGTCATCATCGTTCCCCCGCCTCGTCCTCACCGCAGCGCGCCTATCAACGCGCGCTCCACAGCGTCCCAATCCGCGCCTGCAACCGCCGCGCCCAGCCACCCCATGTCAACCGGTCCCGTACCCTCCACCTCGAGGGCTGAAGCAGCTGCAGCAGCAGCTGCAGCTGCAGCTACACTGCCCTCAACTAGTTGCCCTTCCCGTCGCCCTTCCTGTTGTCCCCCACCGACTTGGACTCCGACTGCTGGAGGGCTTAAAGACGGTGTGCCGGTATTCCCCTCTGATTGTGGCCCATGCAAGTGCGACCCATGGGACGGTCGGGATGCAGCCGGCAACCCCACGATCACCTCCAGTCTGCTCTCCCGCCTGTACGACAAGGGTCGGAGCTCCAGTGTGCCGTCAGGCCTCATGTACGGCACCACGTACGACGCCTTCCCCACCCGGAACACCCCCTTGATGCGCGCTGCCCGCCCCCACATGGCGGACAACACAGCCGCCAGCCGCCCTCGGTCGAAAACGTCTTCCGGGCTGAACAGCCAGCCGCATGACACCTCCTCCTCCTCCTCCTGCTCTTCCTCCTCCTGCACGTCCGCATCTTCGGGTCCATCCTCCTGAGGCTCCTGAACACCGCCCTGTTGCTGCGGTGACGCCATCTGCTGCTGCTCCTCCCTTTCCGCACCTGACCCCTGCTGTCTCTGTAGCTCCAGCTGTTGTTCCTGGCCTTGAGTTTCTCCCAGCAGGTGTGACAGCACTGCCTGCTCCTGCACTTGCTCTTGTTGTTGTTGCCGCTGCACGACCGAGCGGCGGTGCGGACCCGACGGAAAGCGTGCGGGTCGGCGGGGCACGAGTGCGTCAACAGCAGCCTGGACACCGCCACCGTAGTCATCACCATCATCACCACCACCACCCCCACATCCACCAGCCGCCTTATCACTGTCATAAGCCCCGGCAGCAGCAGGCGGCGCGACGGATGAAGCCGCCGCCTCCTTCCGCTGCCCCTTCTCCCCTTCAACGCTTCCCGGCGGCAGCAAGGGTGCAGCTTGTACTGCGTGTGGGAGGTCTAGCCGCCCCTCCACCACCTCGCCAGGCGGCATGGGTGGTGCGGCAGGTGGTGCGGGGTCGGCACGCAGGGACCTGCTCTGGGCCGCTCGCCGCCGGCTGACATGCGACTGCGGTCGGAAGAGGGGCCTGGAGGGGCGGGGGCGGTTGCCAGGTGGATGGAATGGGAGAGCTTGGGGAACGCACGCGGTGAAGGCGGGTCGGCGGGCATCTTGGGTTGCGGAGCTAGGGTGCACAAGGAATGCTGCGAGGCCGGTTGAGCTTCGCAGGGGTTCGGATGGCAGCAGCCGGTAAGGCGGATGCGACCCCCGCACCACACCTCTCCGGGCCACCCTGCCCACCTGAACACGGGTGTGCGGGGCAGGTCCAGCAGGGCTGCATCCACCCGGCCCCCGCTGGCTGTCACCACCTGGTTACAGGATATGGGGGGAAGTGCGGGCGGGGAGAGGCGGGGTGCGGGTGAGTTGTTGGGAGAAACAAGCAGCAGGTCAAAACACCAGCGCGGAGCAAAACATGGTCAAGACAACGCTCCGTAGTCAGGCTGCCACAGTGTATCCTATAACTCTTGAAATACCCGCAAAACGACAAGCTACCTCCATGGTCCCCTCCTCGCCTACCCACTACCCGCCACCCTTACACCACCCCTACCCGTATCTTGGGCGGGTACAGCCCCTCCGCCCAGCGCTCGAAGGCGCCCAGCTGCCCGGGCGAGGCCAGGTCCGCCTTGTGCCCCACCACCACATCCGCCACGTTCACCTGGTCCTGAGGGGGGTGAATAAAAGATAAGGGGGAGGTGGACCACACCATAGGGGCGGGGCGGGGGGACGCGCGAGGGCCGTCAGCGTGCGCTGGTATGTAACAAGACGCCCCTGGCGGCACAGACCTGTGGTACCGCCGCATAGCGGAAACCGGGGCGGTGGTGAAGGGGACAAGCGGGGGGCTAGCCAAGCTGTGTTGCCGGATGTGGGGTCTGCCCCAGCTGGTTCGCCCGCGGTTCCTCCACAGGGCCAGCAAGTTCGTCTCGTCCCGCCCCAACTCATTGCCCAACTCCGGCCTCGACCACGGTTCTCCCCGCGACGCGCCCTTCCCGACATGCCTGAAAGGTCTCGCTGGGGACCCCTGCCGCGGAAGCAGCTGTCGCCCCCCTGCTGCCCGTCACTGGTGCTCCTCCTCTCCCACCACGTCCACCACCACCATCATCGCCAGTTCCTCCTCCGCCTCCTTGCCCTCCTCCCTCCTCATCCCCTGCCACCAGCCCTTCTCCCAGCCCGCCTTCTGCAGCTGCAATGTGTCGTACATCCACGAGGCAGATCACCGCCTTGACGTCCAGTGCCGTACGCAGGTGCTCGCTGTACAGCACGTCCAGCAGGCCTGCGGGAGGAGGGGCATGGATGAATTCATTAACAAGGTACATTGAGCATAACTTTCCATGCACCCAAACATACGGCTCTGGTTAGGGATGGCTGTTCCCCCATAACATGTGGACGTAAAAACCGCCACCATCATCCTCAAACCCAGCTGACAGCATTTCTACCACCAAGTGCATTCATCATACCATCTCCTTATTTGTTATCTCCTAACTCCACCCTTGCTGCCGTAAAGCTGCTGTCCTAAGTACGTCCGCTGCTGCCACGCACCTGCCGGATGACCCAGGCCGCTGGGCTCAATGATGAGGCGGTCGGGCTTGGCTTGCCGTACAAGCTGCGCGATGGCTACCCCCATTGGGCCCGACAGGGTGCAGCACAGGCAGCCACCCGCAAGCTCACGAACTACCAAACCACCATTGATGGTGTTGGCGGCATTGGCGCCACCTGAAACAAAACGTCAGAGAGAAAGGAAACGATTGAGAGGCGTTGGGGAAGGTCAATGGAGGAGAGGGTGGTGGCTACTTTGCGACTCTGGGTCCATTAAGGTGACGCCTTCGAGAAATTGCCATCAACTGCCGCACCTTCGACAGGGCTGGACTGCAAGCTTGCACCAATAAGTGCAGCGTCTATGCCTAAAGCACCGAATTCATTTACAAGCACAGCCCACTTTTCTCCCGGCGGCTTCTGGCTGAGGAGATGTTGCACAGTGGTCGTCTTTCCGACACCCAGCGCGCCAGTGACAATATTAACTGGGATCGGAAGTTTCTACAAAAAACAATAAAGTTCAAGCTGGGTTGGCCAAACATGTGTTAGCAGGCCGCAAGCATAACGCGTAAATCCTCACCATCTCATACTCTTCTAGAACAGCAGACTGATCTATAAGTGTGCAGAATAGAAAGCGAAGGAAACCAGACAAGGCTTGGTGATGGGGTAGACATGGGGACGTGCGGTCGTGCACGACGGCTTCGCCCGGTTTCAAATCCCAAGCAGCATGCTCGCCAGGAGAGGCGTTGCAACTTGCTGCGTGACCTTGTAACACATGTACTTGGTACTACACACTTCGGACACCGCTACTCAACTACACACGACCATTGCAGCACTTTGCTAGCCAGCCTAACGTGGCAGTCTTTGCATTATGACCAGCTTTCTCGCCTAAGGATATGAAGCATTTCACATGGACGCAATAAACGTTCATTGAGACTCGCATAATTACGCTACCCCCTACCTACCATCATGGCCGGTGGTGACACTCGGGCAATGCAGAAATTCGACGTGCAAGCAAATGACATGTCTCCAAGCAGCGAGGAGTCATCGAGGACTCCAAATGAGAACGACCTCCTGATAACGCGCCTTGTGGCTCGAATTGCCGAACTGGAAGAAAAGCTATACAAAAAGGAGCTCGAGGCGCCTGAAATAGGTGGGGACAATTTCTCCACAGTTGAAGGAAGTATCCCCGGTCACCACATGCGTCATTCCTTCCATCGGTGGCGTGTTCTGGGGCTTGCCGCATTCAGTCCCATTGCTACACCCTTTCTTCCTGTTCATTCCCCCGCAAAGGGGCTTGCTGCGTAGGAGCCAGGGGTATTCACAAAACTCATTTCACGCAAGAAAGGCGCTCATCCTTAGGGCATGCACCCTACCAGCTACTGCCGACACGGCCTCCTCCGGTGTCAACGAAATGCTTTAGCCAGGACATGCATGCATTCCGCGGCACGTCTGCCATGCCCATACGTGCTAACAATCGCCTTCCTTCCCATTCCCATTGAACTCCAGCTCCCCTTTCCCTGCTTGGCGTCCACCTCTCCTCCAGGACAACGCGCCGCTGCCCCAGAAGCAGCACCGCTGGGGACCCCAGGCGGAGCTCCCGCCCAGCAACAACAACAGCAACCACAGCAACAGCCATCCAAGCTGCGCGACTCCATCCTAGCAACCCTACGCGAGTCATGGGCCAAGCTAGAAAGCCACACAGCAAGCGTCGTACAGACGCCACCACCGGCCGTACCGTCCATGCCTTACGCGGCGCCTCCTCCCCCCGCATCTGCGCCGGCGGCGGGACCGGTATCGACGCCCCCTCGCGCGGCGACGCCGACGGGAGCGGCGGCGGCGGCAGCAGCGATTGCGGCGACGGCGATGACTCCACGCCGCGGCGACTTGGTCGGCAGCCTGATGACTCAGGCGGAGACAGCGGAAGGGCAAGGCGCCGCAAGCGGGACGCCGATAGCAGCGGCTAACGATGTTAACGGCGGCGGAGCTGAAGGGAGTAAAGAGGTAGGTCGACGCATCATATCTTGGGCATTGCAGGAGTGAAGGATCCGATGTTTGGCAATGCATTAGCCCCTCCTCCTCCTAGTTCATGTAGCGTTCACCATACCGTCTTGTACCCGCTCCGAAAACACTTCAGGCCGGTGGCAGCTTCCAGTTCGCCACGCACTTGGTGGTTGACTACAACAAGCCGACCCCTGGGGCACGCGACGCCAGGGACGGCGCCAACACCGCTGCATGCAGCCCCAGCCACAGCGGCGGCAGCGCCGGCACCCCCAGCAGCCTCAGCAGCATCGACAGCAGCGCCATGGGGTACGGGGCTGGCGACAGCGCAGACCAGCAGAAGCAACAACGCGACAGTGGCAAAGTCTTGAACATGGGATCCGCGGGGACATCGTCCACAGCAACCTCCGCTAACATGACCTCGAAGCCCGCTGGCGGCAGCGGCGGTGCGGGCTGTACATCCGCGCCGTTGACTCCAGGTGGGACGGCTGCTGACGGCTCCGCCGCCGCCGCTGCTGCCACTGGTCGGCCTCCGCTGCCGCCAGGCCGCGGCACCAGCGGCCGCAGCAGCAGCGACGGCGGCAGCGGCGGCGGCGCCCCCAACGCCAGCGGTTCCACACCCTCTCGCGCCGCTGCATGGTCGGGTTCCGTGCTCTCCAAGTTGGGGATCGCATGGGGCCGTGACAAGGACAACAATAGCAGCAACAGCCGTGACGGTCGGGACAATCGCAGCGAGCAGGGCGGGGGGATGTCTCGGGTAGTGTCTGCGGGCAGCCTGCAGTCGTCTGGCGGCCCGCAGCACTACCAGCACGCGGAGAGCTTCAGCGAGAAGGCACTGGAGCAGCACCTGGGAGCCTTGGGCGCTGCGCTGACGGGGGGCGGCACGGGAGGAGGCGGAGGGCACTACTACCGGTAAGATACCTGTAGGCGGGTGATGGCTGCGGATTGTTTGGCTGTGGGGCCGGCTGGTACTAGCGTACATGTATAGTCGCATGCGTTTAGCCCATCCCACCGATGCCGAATCCTCCCCTTTCGCCTCCTTCACAACCCCTGCGCCTCCCCTCTCTCCGCAGCTACGTGTTCGACCCAGCTGACCTGCAGGCGGAGATGGAGGTGACTGCGCGGGTGCGGCGCGCGGCGGCGGAGGCGCTCACGGAGGCCAACGCCAAGCTGGCGGAGGCGCAGGCGGCGGCGGCAGCGCTGCAGCAGCAGGTGGAGCAGGCCAAGGAGCTGGAGCAGGTGAGGAGACGAAGCGCAAGACGGATGGGAGGCAAAGCGGGTTAGGGTCTGGCGAGGAAAGTTCGTGTCGGGCGCAGCCGTTAGGGTGGGAAGGGGAGAGTAGTAAGGGTGGGGGGATCTGCAGCGGCTATAGCAACGTCGTGTCAGCATCCTTAATCCCATACTCCACCCACCTCTTTGGAGCTGGGACATCTGCAACCTTAGCGCGTTGCTTCGTTACCTTACCAATCACCCCCAAATCAGCCCTATTCCTGTCCCCGCCCCTTGCCCCCTTCCCCCACCGCCCCTCCCTCCCAGGAGCTGGAGCAGCTGCGCGCGGAGCAGGCGGCTGTGCAGGCGGCCAAGGCGGCGCTGGAGGACGATGCGGCGGCGGTGCGGCGGCAGCTGGAGGCCATGAAGGAGACGGAGGCGAGCCTGCAGGTGGGAGATGGGGGGCAAGAGGAGGGCCTAACGCGTGATCCTAAAGGAACAGCAAGGCGGGCCGGGGTCACATCCTGGTTTCGGACTGGGTCCGGTTGACAAGCTGGGGCAGAGGGACGGAGGCTCCTAAGCAGGTAAAGAGAGGGGGCTTGTTGCGTGTGAGATTGGGTGCGGTAACACCTTGGCACGTCGCCGGCTACCCAACCCCCGCTTCGCTCCCATTGCCCACCCCCCACCCCTGCCAGGCTGAGCTGGAGGGCATGCGCAGCCAGGCGGACATCTGGAGCTCCAGCAAGGATGACGAGGCGGAGAAGCTCAAACAGGAGAACGCGCTGCTCCGGAACCAGCTGGCGGCAAGGTAGGAGGGCAGGGAGATACGGTGTACCTCGTGTCAATCCCTGCCGCCTCATTCGCAGATTAGTTTACCCATTTGTGGTTCCGTATGGTTTGGGTTAATTTGACCCCCCTCGCCTGCCCTCTCTTACGCCTACCGGCCCCTTCTCCCTCCTGGGCTGGCCCCCGTGCTCAGGCTGAGCGAGCTGCAGACATGTCGCGGGCGGGTGAGCGAGGGCGAGGCGGAGCGGCAGCGGCTGCAGCGGGAGGCGGAGGACCTGCAAAACAAGGTAGGGGCTGGGCGGGGGGGGGCGAGGGTAAGCTGCTGATGGCTGGGTTAGTTTCCTGGGCAGCACTGGCTTTTCCATGTATAGGCCCGGTGCCTTACCGACCAAAAAGGAGCCATCCATCTACCTACCATCCCCGGCCCCTAAGCCAGGGGCCGGGGATCACCGCTGACACGTACCGTGCTTGGTGGCATTCATACTCCCATTCTCCCGGCCCCCCGCTCCCCCCCCCACATACCTGTTTCCTGTGGTTCGGTGTGGTCTCACACCGCCCAGATCAAGTGGCTGTCCAAGATCAACCTGCAGCTGGAGGCGGCTGCCTCGCAGCTGGACGAGGCGCGCAAGGCGGCGGGCGAGTGGCAGGAGCGCTTCATGCGGGAGCGCAACGTGCGGCGGCGGCTGCACGACCAGCTGCAGCAGCTGAGGGGCAACATACGGGTCTTGTGCAGGTGCGGGGTGAGGGTGAGGGGGTAAACCGAGCCGCAACCGTGACCCTAGGAAGACCCGTCGATGGTGCGGGAGGGGGAGGGAAGAAGGGAAGAGGAGGGGATTAGGCGGGAAGGAGGGGGCGTTGTGCAAGTCGCAGCCGACTAGTCCCCACCCCTGGCGCCGCCCCACTCCTGCCCCTCCTCCCTCCCCCCCAGGGTTCGCCCGGTGCAGGTGGGTCAGCGCGACATCGTGAGCTACCCGCTGGAGGGGCTGCTGGCGGTCAGCCCGCCCGACAGGAGGTACCAGGTGGGGTGGGGGGCGGGGGTGGAAGGTTGCAGGGGGGAAAGCTGGAAGAGGAAAATGGGGAATGCCAACGAGGCTGTGCGTCCCTGACGGCTCTTCACCGACGACCGCCCTGCCTCTGCAACGTAGGCCAGGTATACCCAGATCACGCGTTACCTCACTCCCTCCTCCCTCCCCCCCTAACTTTTGGTTTCCTTTGGTATGGTATGGTCTTAAACCCCCCAGGAGTTTGAGTTCGACCACGTGTTCCCGCCCAGCTCGGGTCAGTGCTCCGTGTTCGAGGAGGCGGTGGGCTGCCTGGTGCGCTCCGTGGCGGACGGACACAGCGCCTGCATCCTGGCGTACGGACAGACGGGCAGCGGCAAGACGTACACCATGCAGGGGCCGCCGGAGGACCCGGGTAGGGGGGGGCTAGGGTTGTGGGGGGCTTGGGTAAGGGTGGTGGTTGGGAAGTGGAGGGCACTTGGGGTGGTGGGAGGGGCATGCAGGCATGGAGCATTCTGGACAGGTTTCTGCCTTGGCTGCCGGTGGCTTTCCTCCTCTTCTATATACGAGTAACGTTCAACCGCTCGCTTCTTCCTCCATGCGCACCTCCTTGCGCGCATGGTGCTTTACTGCCGTACCTGCGTCACCCTCCATCTACATGTGTCCGTCCCAGGTATCTACTTCCGGGCCCTACAAGAGCTCTTCCGCATCGCCACGGAGGAGGATGGAGCCGCCGCCGCAGCAGCAGCGGCAACCGCCCTCACGTCCTCCGCTAACCCCACTGCTCCTGCCGCCGCCACCGTCGGCAGCAGCAGCAGCAGTACGACAACGACTGCAACTGCAACCGCCCAAACAACGCCCACCGTTGCCTCCGCAAGCCCCCGGGGTGCGACCACCCGCAGGCGGCGGAGCAGCAGCAGTAGCGGGACCGGTCTGCTTCCCGCGACAAGCAGCGGCGACGTGTCGGCCGCTGCTGCTGCGGCTGCTGCAGCCGACGACCCGGCTGCCACGCTAGGACGGTTCAGCTTCCACGTGTCCATGCTGGAGATCTACAACGAAGCCGTACATGATCTGCTGGCTGGTAGCGGCAGCAGCGGACCCATGGGTCAGGCGGACGGTGCGGCAGGCGACACGGGAGCAGCAGCTGCCGGGGAGGGCATGGCAGCCACGGCAGGAGCTGCAGCTTCGTCGAAGCCCCTTGAGGTCTCCGCATTGGGTACGTGTCTGTAACTGGCTACATAGGAGTTGTTACGACTGTGGGTGAACCTTTTAAATCGGACTGGCTGTCCTAAGGCGTTCGGACGTTTAGCAATGAGCAGCCGAGGCCCGGTTGCCTCATGCAAGCCCCAGCCTCCTCCTCCCGCACTCCCACACCCTTCCGAAACTCCCTCCAAAACTCCCCTCCTCTGCCCTCCCTCTTCCCCGCCCCAGGCGCCGGCGAGCTGCCCCCCGGTGTGGACCGCGTGCCCGGCCTCACCTGGCGCCCCGTCGCCTCCACCGCGGCAGTGGAGGCGCTGCTGCGGGAGGGCGGCCGCAACCGCGCCACCGCCGCCACCGCCTCCAACGCGCACTCGAGTCGCAGCCACGCGCTGCTGTCGGTGCGGGTGACGGTGACGGGGGCGGACGGCAGGAGGGCGGTCAGTGTGCTGCACCTGGTTGACCTGGCAGGTGGGTGAGGGGGAGGGAGGAGGGGGCGTGGCAGGAGGAAGGGCGGGAGGGAAGTCTGGGGTCGGCGCTTCCGCTGCTGACACTTTTCCCGTACCCCTTATTGATTCCCTGTCCCCCTCCCCACCACATCGACTTCCCCCCCTGCCAGGCTCTGAGCGGGTCGACAAGAGCGAGGTGACCGGGCAGCAGCTCAAGGTGGGGCCCGGACCCTGGGTCGGGGGTTTGGGTGGGGACGTACGGTAGAGCGCAGGAGGTGCCTCTTGGCGGCGCCACCGCTGTCCTTACATACTTACAACACCGGCTACCCTCGCCCTCCATCCAAATTATTCACAAACTCGCGTTCTGCCCTCCCTTGCTCCCTGCCCTTCCCCACTTCCACTTCCAAATTCCCTCTCTCCCTCACCCCAGGAGGCCCAGTCCATCAACCGCTCCCTGTCCGCTCTGGGGGATGTCATCTCCGCGCTGCAGCGCCGCTCGCCGCATGTGCCCTTCCGCAACTCCAAGCTCACCGCGGTAGGGCCGCGTGTGCGAGGATTGGCATATTGCACGTGACGTGTAGCAACGTAACGCGTGCCGTGAAGTCGCATGTGACATGGTGTGATACCGGTATGATGCCATGCGGCGCACCGTGATGTGGGACGTTCGGGAGCCTACAGTAATCAATGTATTGGCGCTGCTGCCGCTGAGGTGTGTGTGTTGTGGGGCCGCTTAGGAGGTGGCACTGAACAGACTGCGATAATTGCCCACCTTCTGCTCTGCCGTACGGCTCTTACCGTACGGCTCTGCCGTGCCCCTCCTGTCCCTGCAGGTGCTCCAGGACGCGCTGTGCGGCAACTCCAAGGTGCTGCTGGTGTGCAACATCGCCCCCGAGTCCACCTCGGCCTCGGAGACGCTGTCCTCACTCAACTTTGCAAGCAGGGCGGCGCAGGTGGGGCAACATGCGTTAGTGCATTCCAATGCGCTGGAAAAAGTTATACGGGCGTTTGAAATACGGGAGGACGACGCCGGCAGAGCACCTATTTGGAACGTGTAGTGACAACCTAGGGTTGGGTTTTTGCACTTGTTGACAATCCAGGGTGTCCGGCCCTTAGGTATGTACACCGCAGTCATTGACAAACCGTCTCCCCATGGAACCTGCTATTCATGTTACCCACACACGCTATGCAGGTGGAGTTGGGATCTGCCGCGTCGAGACGTACCTCCTCCGATCGCCACCAGCTACCCGCGCCAGCACCGCCGCCGCCATCCGCCGCCTCGGCCCAGCCGCCGCTGCCTATCATGAATGGTACGGCAGCAAAGGTACGGGCAGCCGCTGCTGCTGCGGCGGCAGCCAGTGGGAATGGCGGCGGTAGTGGCGGGGCAGCCAGTGCTCGGCCGTCCCCGAGCTGGAATGCTAGGTAGTAATGTTGAGGGCGCTACAATCACCGCAGAGTGTATAGTGGCAGGAATGAAAGGCATGTCTGGGCAGGCATGGCTTTGCTGTGTTACGTGATCGGGTTTTGCGGGTTCCTGGTGAGCCGTAGGAAGGAATGCGGGATGTGATCCCTTTCGTTAAGCGCGCTGTGACTAAGAAGCCAAGCAGTGGCAATATGGAAAGGAGGTGCTTATTGTTTGTCTTTCACTACTTCCTTGTGCTGTACGGAACCGTACAGCACCATGTGCATCTGACCGTTACTAGATCCAGTTAAACAGGATCCTGAAAGTCGTGAACTCGTGATGTTGCATGTGAGCCTTTCGTGGTGTGAGTTCATTACCGGTATCAGTGCCCCCAGACCTATGCATGCAGAGGAGAAGCTAATCTAGGAAAGGGAATGTGACTCTGTTGCGTTGCGTTGCCCGATTACCGTGTCCGGGGGGACCTAAATGCTGCTTCTATGTTACTTACCACTGCGGTCAACGAATTGACCGCCGTGATGACGCTGCAAGTTAGGGGAGATAAAAACGAGCTGAGGAGGTTAGTAGGGCATATGACGACGCTTTTGCTTGGTTTCACGTCACATGGCCTCGCTGCGGTATGCGGCATGCAGGGGGTTTCAGACACTAGTATAACAGTCAGATACAGGGCTTGTGCGGCACATCCTGGCAGGGGATCAGTAAGAGCTGTCCAATAGGAGGCATGGCAGATCCTGGTTCGGTAGGGTAGGAGTTGCGGGTGTGGGAGGCCTTTGTAAGTCCTACGGCCGAGATACCACCGTGCGACACATGGTTAAAATTAACACTACTCCCCTCGCTGTGCCTTGCAAGCCGGTGGGCCCCACATGCCGTCTACCCTGCTGATCCCATATATGAATGTAGCTGTTCAGGCATACCGCCCGCTGCTGCACATGTGACGCGCATGGCATGCCAAGGTTCCTTTCCATGCACTAGGATGGCGCCAAACCTTTATGCAAGGAGCCGCTCTGGAATGTATTATTTGAAGGGCCCATTCATGCTTCCAGCATAGCTAATCTTGTTCGCCAAGCTTAGGGCTCTGCGCTGGTACGCGCAAAATGATCGAGACGGCAGCAATGGCCAAATAGATCCTGCATATAACCCTACTGTGACCCCCTTGAACAAATATGGTCCTGAAGCCAGTAGCGTCATTCATATGCGGGCTTATGTCTGCAACGGGAACGCCGTACTAAAGAAACTTGTCGCAAACTGTAACAACGGGCAGCAACACGGCGTAAGTTTGAATTCTTCAACAAGGCAAAGTTACTCTTTCCTACCTACGGCATAAAGGGACCCTGACACGACTCTCTGAGCGGCCAGACCGCATGCGAAGCACCTAGTTAACGATCCTCCATTCCATAACTATCTTAGGTAACATCGACATGTCGCATTCAAAACTTCCAAGCTCGACGGGGGTCCCTAAGCCACCGCATAGCCCAGCGACAATTGAGAAAAAAGAACTTGCGAAGAGCCGGTTCTTGCGCTTTGTGGATGTAAACTATCACGGGCCCATAGACAACGCGAAGGTTAGGAAGCCACTTCCGGGCTTCTCCTGGCCAGCGAGCCATGTTGGTGCTAACTTAACGTTCCCCACATAGGCAAGTTGGCAGTACGTGGAGCGGACGACACGTAGAGGCGACGTGGACGGTAAGATCGCCCTTTGGGTTCTCTAACTCTTCAGGCATCCACCTCTTACCCGCCTGGTTCTCCCTTCACCCCTCCTCCAGCTGTCAACGTGTTTGCAATCTTAAAGCATAAGGACGGCAACCACCAAGTGCTGGTAGTCAAGCAATACCGTCCACCTCTCGAAAAGTACACCATTGAGCTGCCCGCGGGTAAGGCAACCGGGTCACAGCATGGTAGACGGGTGCCCAAGTGGCGCAACGGGCTGCTGCAAGCTGCTAACCCGCATCACCCCAATCCCTGTGATGTCTCTGCCAGGTCTCGTGGACCAGGGCGAGGCGCCGGAGGTGGGTCAGCGAACTGGGTTGGGCTGCCGCATGCGAATTTAAACCCTTACTTGACTTGCTTTGTCGTACATAGGATGGTATTGCTCGCATGCAGTTGCTATAGCTATATGGGGGCCATGACGTAATGACCGTGATGACACGAAGTCCCCCATAGATTCCCACCACGCCGCTTCCGCACCCACGGGTTCGCTTGCACGGTGTCATCTGTACGGCACATGCAGATCGCCGCGCTTCGAGAGCTCAAGGAGGAGACGGGCTACGTGGGGAAGCTCATCGGCCAGACGGGCCGGCAGTTCCTCAGCCCAGGCCTCACGAACGAGAACATGGTGGGTCGGTTACCGGGTGCGTGTTACAGGGTGTTCCCACTTCCCAGGCCAGGTCAGGGTGTGGCAGTCGGGAGCTTCTTCGCCTGCTCAAGCCAAATACGGATAGCAGGGTGCGGGGCTGACGAGCTGGAACTGCGGATAGTTTGGCAGGAAACAAGCATGTGTTTGCGGTGGTAGTGGGAGGAAAGCATGGCCGTGAGGGTTCTCAACGCACAGCCAACGCGGGGGTGCCATAGTGGAGATCCGGGTGGGGTGCCATCTATTTATGTGCGAGAGGCATTGCGTGTGTCTTCAGTATGCCCTCGGGTGTTTGCCATTGTCACTACATTTTACCGTTCCCTGCCTCTCCCTGTGCTCTCGCCTGCTGCTGCTGCTGCGCTATGGCCGCCACGACCCTTCGGTGGCTAGGTCACGATCTTTGCTGAGGTGAGTGGCCTGAATCCTTCGGTCACAGGGCAAAGCTTGGGTAGGAGCGTGAGGGTTCGTTTGAAGGCTGCAAATAGATATTGACACAACTGTCCGTCCAGATCTGTCCCAGATTTAATCTAGACTGCCGGAACTTTACCCAACCCTGCACCCCATGATCTCCCCGTTGCTCCACTCGCCAGATTGACACGGAGGCCCCCGAGAACCAGCACCCCACCCCCAGCAGCGCGGACCGCAAGCTGGGCATCACCAAGGAGTGGCTGCCGCTCAAGAACCTGCACCAGACGCTAGCACAGTATGAGGCGCAGGGCTGGGGCGTGTTTGCAGGTGTGTGCAATCAACTGGCACGGGGTTTGATTGAGATAGGAAGCGCTGTCACAGCAGGTAGTCACGGTGTTAAAATAACTGGCCGCGAGGCGAAACGTACTGTGATTGCCGAAAGATGGGTGTCTGGGTTGCTGGGGATCTTCGGGTGTTACGATCTGCAGTGCGTGTGTGGATGGTTCGTGGTCTGAGCCGTTGCTGAGGGGTTTGGCGGAGGACACAAAAAGTGCCTATTGAGCTATCGGCGCAAGTGCCTTGCCGCATGCTGCATCATGGGATGCCCTGGGCACTCGGCTACACACGGTACAGGCGCAGCGGGAGCCGCACACTGGCGCCTTTCTGCGCAGAGCCTCCACCAGCTACCGCCACACCACCCTAGCCCACACGGCCCAAGCACCGAAAGATTTGCCTGCCAACCCCTCGTCCCGCTGACACTCATCCACTCCACACCTAATGTGCAGGCTTAGCTAGCTCTCATACCACGGTACTCACTACATCGTCTTACTGGTGTTTTCCCCTCTCCCTTTGCCCGCCTTTCCGCCGGTTGTGTGTTCTCAGGCTTGTACGCAATCGCGCACGGACTCTACGTCAAGGAGCACATGGGGTTGTAAGCACGTATCTGCCGCCGCGCCTGTCTGCCGTTTGCGGCTCACGACGGCGCAGGACCCATTTCACTGAAGCAGCAGTTGGGCAGCAGTGTTGGTAATGATGAGGGGAGCGCTATCGCGCCTCGGATTGCGTATTGTAGTCATGCACATGGACTAGGAGGCAGGGTTCGATCATGCTACAGACCCTGTGCAACAGTGTGGCGTCGGTGTGTCTCGTTTGTGTTGGGGAATCTAGACGTGTTTCGGAGCCGTGTGCGACCGCATAAATTGCCCTGGAATGGGCATTTGGTAGCTGACAACAGTAACAATGCTGTCGACTGGACGGCCATAGTATGAGTAGGGATGGCTCGTGCCGCTTTGCATGTGCGTGGTAATCTGCAATGGCATTTGTGGTATTGTTACTAGGAGGGGTTGGTCGGGCGCCAACTCCCGCTCCTTGCTGGGCAGGCTTCTGTTGTAGGATGACACAGGACAGATGAACGAAGATCTGCCCTACCATGACACTGTATATGTTCCTTCGCAAGGCCACCCTACGAGTTCTGCCTTGTAATATGTTGGACGTCTAACGGTTGGGTTATGAAAACCTGCCGCGGTGCGACGCATAAAAAGCTCCCACCGTGCAAACTTGGTGCTCGCCTATCTGACCATCTACCCGTGATCAGTTTACAGAAGTCACGCATTAGCGCAGCTAGCAGGCACTGGCACACGAGGGATCCGGGTGAGATCCAACCGTAAATATGGAAAGCGCCCCGACGAATCGTTATATACCGTACTGTACATGATTGTGTTTCCCCGCAATGCGTAACGGACCCTTCCTTACGGCACGTTGGGTTTCCAACAGCCTGAAAACCGTTGCCACCACCTCCCTTACTCCGCCTAGCAAGGCCCCAGGAGCCCCCTGGGCGGCCGCATCAGTAACGGCTCCTGTTGCTGCCGCTGCCAAGTGGAACCACCTAGCAAGGAGGCTTCCACAGGCCCCATCGTCGCCTTTCCTGCCTCCACTCCCAACCCTAGGCCATCCCATAACTCTGCTGCCCCCGCTGACTGCCATGATCCCGGTAAGAAGCATCCCGGTAGCGAAAGCCACGGCGGCAGCGGCGCTGTCGCTGCTGCCGAGGGCGCTCCACTCGCCACCGGTATCATGCAGATGTCAGTGGGCCGGTGCACGGACGACCGACGCCGTGCTCCGCCCCCTCCCTCGAAGGCCTCACCGGGCAGGGAGTACCGCACCTGGGACCTGCGGGCCGGCAGCACCGTCGCTGCTGCTGCCGACGTTGCCGCAGTAGCGGACAGCGTGGGTCGTACCAGTTGGTTCCCGCCGCTGTCGCTGGCGCCTGCCGCGTTGCTAACGGCCCCGCTGCTGCTCCTCGCCCTCCTCGTTCCGCCGCTGCCAACACCGCTTGAGGCAGCAACCCCGCCAGCGCCACCGCTGGCACTAACAGCTCGTCCCCTTGAGACCCCAAAGCAAGAGCTCTCGTCACCGCTGCAGCTGCCATTCCAACTGCCGCCTGCTTCAGCCCTGTTTGGCAGCCGCAGCCTCAGCCGCTCCTGCGCTGCTCCCTGACGCCCGCAGCCTGCGCGCGTGCTGCCAGGTAAGCTCGCTTCACGTGTTCCTTCCTTTCCTGCCTCCAAGCATGTGATCGGGATGTTGCTACCCAACACAGCACCAGTGGCGACGACCTCAACAGCAGCACCGTCCACACGGCCGCCTCCTCCGCCGCTGCTGCTGCTGCTCACGCTGGGCTGTCCACCCCGAGCAGGCTCCACATGCTCTGGGCCCCGTCAAGACGGCTGCGTGGGCGGCAGCTGCACGTGCAGGAGGGAGTTGTTGGACAGCAGGCCCGACATGGCTGCGTTCCAGGGGAGCTCTTGCGGGGATTTGTGCTGCTGTTGTTGTTGCTGCTGCGGTTGCTGCTGTTGTGGCACTTGCGGCTGTTGAGGCAGCTGCAGTTGCGATTGGGCAGGCTGTGTTTCCTGTTGTTGTTGTTGTTGTTGCGGTGGTGACGGGAGGGGCAGCGGCATCTGCCCGGGCACGTACTCCTGCAGGTTGAGCTCCTGGGCCACTGCAACAGCCGTGTCGAAGTCACCTGAGGGGGGGGTGTTACGAGGTATGTGAGACCTGGTAACGCGCGCAACTGGCTGTTGGGTGAGACATGGCGCGAGGGCGCGGTGGAGTGGTGCTGGGTGCAGCAAACCCATAAGCCGGCAAACACGAAACAGCAACGCTCATGCTACGTTGCAACGGGATCATGGAAGATCGCGGTTGCAGGCGCGTCACTTACTTTGCATGAACATGACGACCCACACCTCCTGGACTGGCGGCTTGGCGTCCTTGAGGACGGTGAAGGAGGTCTGGGGCAGCCGGCAATGCACGGCGGTTTGCCAGGGAAGGTTCAGGGATGTCTAAACGAGGTGAGCGCGCCTCATCACCATTGCCATAACCCACAAGCAGTTCGTCAGGGCAGCAGCTTACCAGCGCTTGGATCTAACGGATTGTACACATTGTAACCGTCATTCATGGATTGCATGCGTGCTGCTGTCAATTGTGGCAGATGAAGAGTGGCTCAGCCCTCCGCCCTCCAGCCCTCCATGCTGCTCACCTTCGTTGCCTCTCGGATGGGGTAGGCATACACGCCGGTCGAGATGGCTGCGAATGCAACGACCTTGGTCCCCAGCTTGGTTGCAGCCTGGAGCGAGTGTCTGTACGCGTTGGTCAGGTACCCCTCGCATTCCGCCCTCTTATCGGTGGCATACACCGGGCCGCATGTGTGGATGATGTAGTCGGTGCCGAACTTGTAGCCGCTGGGGATGGATTGGAGGAAAGGGAAAGACGATGATAATCACGCTCCTAGGTTTCAATGGCCACAGAGGCAAAGAGGAATCTGTGAGAAGGTTTGTGCGTCTGGTCCGAAGAGCTTAATCATGCCCAGGGACGTTCTGGGCGTCTTTGTTCCCTTCGAACCATGTTCTATCAGTCAGCCCGCTCTACCCGGTGACGACAGCCTCCCCGGTAGGACAGCGAATCCCCGGCCGGATTTCTGGCAAACTTTGGCACTCTTGAAGGAGCTCCGGCCCGGCTTTCTTGTGTATCACTGCGGCGACGGCCGACCTATGTGTGATTCCGGCATATGCAACAGCCTTGTGTGCCAACCCTTAACTTACTCCCATCAACACCACCCCCTCCGCAAAGCCTCTGGTTAGCTGCGGGTGTGATAGGCAAGTGAGTTTAACTTGTAGTATGGTGACAAGTTTACGAGCTGTCATCCTCCCAGCAACACCACTCACCAGCATTGACTACCGCGATGGGTCGTATCCGGTCTGCGTCTGGTCTATCCAATTGCATTTTTGGCCAGTCGGGCATGCTGCCTTGGAACACTATGAGCCTTGTTCCAGAAGCAAGCAAGTACTCCCTTCGCCCAACAGCAGGAGGTGTATTGTTTGTCATTGTTTTGCAGCGCTTTCAAGTTGTATCGTTGTAAAGTAAAGATCGGCTAGAAACGTAATACTTGCTTACATGCATACCGACATCGAAGTTTGGAGACTGTTGCGAAAGCGGTGATCTTTTTACATATTGTTGGACATCAGCACATGAAACGAAGGGATTGCGCAAGAGGGTTTGTAGCATGGGTGCCGCTGCCCCCTTGCCAGGTCCAGGTCCGGAGCGACCTAGGCGTACGGCATCATTTTTACTTTTTCCTTCATTCTAGTCTTCTTGCAATTATTGACTGTGTCTTCCTACATGCCAGGTGAATGGGCGCTTGAATCAGCCTCGCCCACTTGGAAGTCCGCTTGCAAGTCTGTCAGCGCATTTCCCCAGCAAAAGACGCATGTCGCATGTACCGTTATGGTAGCAATGTTTTGTAAGCAAGACCTGAGTAGCTAAGTTAGTTTATTAGGTGAAAGAGCCGTCATACCAGTCCAAGGCTATTTACATGTCATAGGGATACCGGGCAGATTTAGTAAACAATAGGTCCATGGCAAGCGAAGATGGCGATAGTATGTCCTCTGACTACGCTTCCGACTACCACAGTGACGATGATGACGCATATAAAGATGCCGCTGAAGGTTTCGAGGACGACCTATCACTCACCGAGGAAGTACCATCAGAAGACGCCGAAGATGCCGGCGAGAGGGATATGATGGAGTTGGGGCAGGCTGCAGCTGATGGGGACACATACCCCTTCAATGACGTAGGCGTCTTCGTGAGTATCGCTCCGCCATACGGTTTCCCTCATGCTTTACTTTCCCTGTCTGTGATTCCAACTGCACTCCCACTGGGTATTTTCTTCTTTCTTCTTTAACTAAGGCTCGTACTTCTGTGCTGTGCATAGCCTTCCGTCCCCCATTCCTGTAAGCGCCATTCCCCTACCGCATTTCCCCATGCGTTTACTTAAGCGGACACCGTGGCTAACGTCATGCACCTCTGTGCCGTAGGAGGTTGATGATTTGGATGACGAGGACACTCCAGGCAACTTACCGGTAGATGCTGCGTGTATGCAGGCTACCATGTGTCAACAGAAGCTGCAGCACTTATGCCCCGTAACCTTCTTTGGCAAGCAAACCGCACGCTTGCTTTGTATGTGCGCAGGATACCTCTCGCGGGCACAAGGATGGGTCACCTGTCGGTGAAATGGCTGGTCGGTTTTTGGTCCTTTGCACTTCAGAGGGCCTCCACCCCTGCCTTGAAGCCCCCCCCCCAAGCCACCACGTGGGAAAACCGACCATTGCCTTTTGCCCTGAAACTTAGGGAATGGTTCCTGTTAGGTAACACAAAGTTGGGGTTAAATGGCCTGGGTGCAAAGGCACCGGCCACTGGGAGGGGCGGGCAAGCACCTGCAAATGTGGGGAAACATGTAGTGAACAGGGGTACGGAAGATGGTGAAAACCCCTCTCCCAGCGGCAAGGGCAGGCGCGCTGAGCGGCATCGTGACGCCGTCGCCAACAGAAGCCAGCCTTCCATTAAACAGAGACGGCGCCTGAATTGAGTGCTCGGTTCGATACACCTCTCCGGAAGCGAGCACATGCATCACGCCACGCATGCCATGCGTGCGGAACCATGGCGCAGAGCAAACAGAGTACAGGGGTCTTGCCTGCTGAGTAAATGCGTTGTCCAGGTTATAGACATTTTCCTTGCTGTCAGTGAATGGGGAAGCCATCTGAGCTTTGCTGGATGGGGAGGGCTGACGACGCGGTCGCAAGCGCGCAACAATAGTGGTTTGTGCCGAAATGACACCAATCACTTCCAATAATTATTGGGCAGCTAAGCAAAGAAAGCTGAAGAAAGCGGGAATCCTTATGGCGGGTGTAGTACGCCTAGGTCGCTCCGGACCTGGGGGTAACGGTGGTCATCTTGCCACGGTGGCTCGCACGCATTATTTTTTAGGTCGCAACCTTACTCGAACGATGTTTCATAGCATGCTTTCGAGCACAACACACTCTATGGGGCCCTGTACGACTTCAGACTCCCGTCGGGGGTACGAGCACTCTTGCCGCCGACATATTTAGGAACCAGGGTGCGGTAAGCAAGTAAGTGAGAGTGCAGCCAGACTAGTAAGCGAAGCGCTTTGCTTCGTGGCGTACATATGGATGCCATATTATCGGAAGTGATCGACGTGTTTGGAGCTGCGGTTAAAACGCGCTTTGGATTGGGGCCATCTCTGCCTGGTACTGTCATCTATGAAGTAGCGGAAGGTAATGCCAACCATGGACCGGACAGTTTGCGGGGGCAGAGCGTTGAAGATTCTACATTAGCGGTGGCGGTGCAAAACCTAGAAGCTTCAGCGGATTTCAAGAAGGCACATGCGGAGGTGGGTTGCAGCGTATATCCTGTGGGACGTTCCTAACCAGGCGGCCAAACTCATATGCGGCTGCCTGCACAGGATGCTGGGTTTTCGCTGCTACACTGCGCTGCCTTGTTGGGGCAAACGACGCTGGAGAATGCCAGAAAGATCGACGCAGACAAGGAAGGCGCCGTTAGGCCCCTGTTCGCAACGACAGCAAGGTGTGTGCCCCCCGCCCGCTGTGAAACACCATATGTCGCCAGGGAAGTAGTAAGGAAACCGGTGGGCCCAAAGCTACACCCTCATAACCGTGCACTTATCTATACGCAGGGGCTTGATATATTTATACAGTGGCAGCATAAGGGAGATCGAGGACAAGGTGAATTAGCAGCAGCTTTCCTTACCAACGTGCACCTGATTTCCGCTAGTAGGAAGCAATTTACAATAAGGGGGTGCGGATTTGGAGTCGTATTTTCAGTGACTCCTTGGCAGGGACGGTGCAGCTGACACGGCGGCGGCCTGTTGCCCTGCTGCCGAACACCTACCTGCTTATGCAGTACGGACGCCTCCCGTTGCATTTGGCGGCCGCCTATGGCAACGAGGAGATGGTAGGGGTGCTGCTGGATCCGTACCAAATGAGGAGCCGTGGGGAACTATGGCCTCACATAAACCACCAAGACAAACAGGTGTGTTGGGTCTCCTTAAGCCAGTTGCCAGTCAGCTTGCCAAGGGGACCAAGTAGGAGACCAAGGTCAGAGGCAGGAGGAGGGGACCACGAAGCACTAGGCTGGGGATGAGCTTTTTCTTCCAATTTGCCGAGATAGGACGGGAAGAGAAGAAAGAGCACCTAGGGACTCCGGCATGGATAGTATCTTTCAGCTGGGGAAAGCTCACGTGTGCCAGTAAAAGAGATCACGGTTGCATGCATGGATTGCAAGCTTTTTTGACTGGGCGATGTGACAGAAGCCTTGTGTTAAAATAACTGGCCGCGAGTAGGAACATACTGGGATGTCGGAAGATGAAGTCCCCACAGAACCGCCGCAGGAGCCGAGGAATAGGGTAGCGTATGTACATATGTTTGGCTATTTGTAAGGCATCCCCTTACCTGTGCCTCCTCCTTATGGCATGCATTTCCCCTATCTTAGCCAACCCCAGGTCAGCATCTACAAAAACGGGTGTTGGCTTCACAAACAAGGAGTGTCATTCCATATGGTGTCCATCGAGCATGTTTTCGCATGCCTCATCAGTGCAGTGCTCATCGTGCGGTCCTATCTGTAGCTCTAGCAGAGGGCTACACCCTTTTTCCAGCTTTTCAAAAAGCTGGCACCAAATGTTTGCTGCCGTGGGTACCGGAACACTACTGGTTGCAGCAATTGGGGAGATGGACTTTCTAATCTTACACGTCTGCGGAGGTCCTTAACTTGTTCCCTATTGAGGCCCATGCGTGAGGCGTAAAGGCAGCTAGGACCTGGTGCCATTCTGGCAACGGTGTTCCTCACTGGCTGGCAGCTAGATAAGGCGCAAGCGCATATGCATGCCCGCCAGCGCCTCCACTTCCCTATGTATGTTGCGTGCACATAACCCCACCCTGCATGCAGGGATTCACGGCCCTGCATTACGCTGTGGAGCAAGGGTACCATGACGTCGCCATCATGCTGCTGTGCAACGGAGCCGACCCACAGAATTTGGACCTTGAGTCAAGGAACGCCTTCCAGGTGCTGTCATGCGGGCTGCAATACTACTGTGCCATCCCATGCATACCACACATGAGTAGTATAGCTTGCCTGCTCCTGCACCTAGCCATGCCCCTAGCGAGGGTACTTTATAAGGCATGCCAAGCAACCACACTTGATTGCAGGTGTGCGTGTCCTTGGATCGCGGGGTAGAGCATAAGGGGATGTCATCCTGATGCCACGGTGCTGGCAAGCTTGTTAACCGGTTCCTTACCCTTTGGTTGCAACCCCTTTAGCAAGCATTAGCAGCTCATCCAGTCCATTGCTTTCTATGACGTTTCCCACATTTTCTCCTCTTCCTTCCTTTGTTGCTGTTGCAACGGCAGATGGCTCCCTCCCTGACTTCAATGCAAGGGTTGCTGACAAAGGCCGTGGATAGGGTCGTGGAAGTTACGGAGGAAGCATCGAACACTAAACCTGTGCCGGTAAGTAGTTCTAACTGGGGGCAGTGTAGGCGCTTCCTTGAAAGCTGTCTCCACGGTTAGCTATGTAACAACGCGGCGAGCTTGGAGTAGCAGGGGCGCGGAGCTTATCGGGATTGGTGCACCTCCCGGTCAGAGTGAGCGTCCAGGTATCATATCCCATGACCCATCTACGGAGTGTCGCTGTCTAACAATCAGCCTTCCTCCGGCTTGTGTGCGTCTCACAGGTGCTCGCCATTGTTCAGCTTATGATTGAGGTAACCAAGCGGCAGGAGCAGGAAGAGTACAGCAATAAGGTTGCAGCTCCGGCGAACCTGGCTCCCGGAGATCACACAGCAGATGTGGTGAGCCCGGCTCCTGCAGAATATGTCGGGGCTGCAGCTGTGGTGAATTTGGCTCCTGCAGGATATACAGCGGCTGTACCTAAGGTGACGTCTCCAGTGCATCCTGCTGGCAAGGAGGACAAGGAGGCACCTGCAGCATCCCCACCCGAAGAAGCCCCACCTTTTGAGGCGGGCGAGGAGGTTGGAGACAGCATCAAGCGCATCTTCAAGAACCTGTACGACAAGGTAAATTAGTGCGTTAGTGACAGGCGAACGGCATGTGGCTGTTACAATTGTATGGGGCAAGGTGGTTTGACAGTAACCTTCCCAGGTTGGGGTCCGACGTGGGCGTTATTTGTTTACTTATGGAAGTGAAGGTGAAGCCCTGGGCTTGGGATAGGGCTGAATGTCATTGCAGGCTTTTATATGTGTGTGCAACCGCAAAGGTGCTTCCATACCTCTATAGGTAGGTCAGCCGCCTCTGATGCTTTCGACACAGAAGCTGTTCTGCGGTTTGAAGGTCCTTGACGCCCACTCCTTAACGCCCCTGGACCCATTGCCTGGACCAACCCACTCAGCCTCTGCTGTGCGTACACCCCCCCCCCCCATGACCCCGAGGTTTAACCCTCCCTGCCTGCTGCCTTACTTCTCTTCCTACCAGCTATCCTACCAGTAGATTTCGTTTGATTAAAGAAAAATACTACTCCCATTCCCCTGCCGTACTGCTTCCATAGAAATACTTCTGTGAGCTCTGGAAATACGTGCTGAAGGCGGTTAGAAGTGACAGTTATAAGCTGACCGCTATAATGCTGGACCTCATCTGCAAGGAGTACCCCAGGATGCTGGTGCACGTATCCGGGGCCTCCATGACCCACCTCATTTGCCACTTCCCCGACTTCTTCCACACACTGCTGTACAAGTTGCAGGTATGGTAGGCGTGGTGGGTCAATGACGTGGGCAGTAATCCACATCACCAGGCCTGCTAAGAGGAGATAATGAGGGAATTGAGGGAATTGAAAAACGTGACTGGGTTACGCTTATCCACAAGCTAAGGCCACAATTGCTGCAATACATGTCGAGGTTGTGTAACAACAATTACTCTAGGGCTGAGGTTTAGCAAAGTGTCCTGCCTGGGCTCCTGGTGGTAGGTCCTAAGCGTCTATTAAACGAATCCCGAGGTGCAGTAGCCATCATACTTCTGTATGTGCCCTCCTTTGGCAAGGATGTTGCCTGCTTGAAGGGGATGATGAGGAAATGTGTGAGGACCGCTCCACCACCCGACAATGTCAACCGACCCCACACCCTGATAGCACTGACCCACTATGCGCTATCTATATGGTGGAATGTTAGAGCTAGGAAGCAAGGACAGTAAAGACAGGCAGGTCCTAGACATATCTCCAAGCCAACCCATATTACCCATGATAACGAGTGTGGTATTTAGGAAGGAGGTGGTGGCTAGCTTACTTGGCTGCAGTTTAGCAGCTGGGGGTTCGGTAGGAGGCGCCCGTATGTATAGCATACAATGCTTTTATACCAAGGCCACACCACTGTATGGTCCCTTCAATTTTTCCTTTTTGGACATCCTTTTGAACTGAACACAATTATGACCGAAGCTAACCCTTCCTCATCAACCGTCAACAGGACGTGTCGGTCCAGGACGTTGTTGGCTTCATTAACTCCTTGACGAACGATGTGGTCCAAGCGAAGTATGATACAAGTTGCCGCATCTACCAGGAGCTGGTGGAGGGACTTCGAAAGGTAAGAGTTGGTGCTGTAAGTATTCCTGAAGCAGCCTCGCTCCCTATTGCTAGCGAAACCTTCCAGTTACACCTGGGTTTATGGGCGTTGTGTATCGGGTATTTCACTGGTGAAAATGCACGTGCTTGATTCGCCCCATCCAGGTATGAACAGGTTTGCAATTTTGGCATCATGATGTTAATGAGTAGCATGTTACTACGCTGAGCTGGCCCCAAGCGGCAGCCCGTGAGCGGACCTAACACTCCTTGTGTCCTTGCTCGTACTGACACACTGTAAACACGGATGTACGGCAGCCTGTATGTAATATTGGCTGCATTATGTCTACCAGATGCGTTGCATTCCATATTGCAAGCAAGGAGCTTGTGTTGTCGTCAAGCCGGTATGCTGCTGCTGAACACTCATGGAGCCGCTGCATTGCTGATGCAGCCAGCTGGTCATCCTGCACTCTGGGAAAACGGAGCGTTCGTATTTTGGGGAGAATTCGTAATCTAGGCCAAACCATTCGTATTCTAGGCCATGTGGGCTTTACAAATGGTGTTCACACAGACATGCACCTAACCCTCTCACTGGGTGTATTTAAGTCCTATATTGTGTTAAAATCCACGCCCCACCTAAAGTGCACACATGTGCACACACGCACTCTGACTCCCTGTTTTCCGTATTCCATCTGGCACGATTCGTAAAATTGGGACACCCGTCCGTATCCTGGCACTGGCCCATAATACGGAGTATCCCCAGCCGAGAACAGGTGTAATGCAGGTATACGACGTGCTACAGGAGTCCTTATGAAATTGTTCTGACAGGTTTACGCAAATTTAGTACCATGCGGCATGGACAGGTGGTACCTTACATACACAACTCATCCAAAGTGTGCTCTGGGAAAAGCACGGAAGGACCCGTCACCCAATGGCAGGTCACTTCACGTTCCGCCACCACATCACCACACGACCAGCTGGTGCAGTGTTGGCAAAGGTCAAGCCCTCCTGCTACTGCTGCTAGTATGTACCGTGCTCGCTCTGCACTGTATGTGTTTCCTGCAATTGTTCTCAACCACTGTCCAGGCCGCTTTTTCCTACCTTTACCTGCTCTCCCTCCCCGTCCTCCTACCTCCCTCCTGCTGTCCCTAGGTGAACAATAGGGTGGTAACTGCACTTTTCGAGAATGCGCGCCAAGATCTGCTCGACGACATGGCAAGGCTCCCCCCCTTTGAGAACTTTGTCATGCTCATCGTGGACAAGCGGAATGACAACGTGGTGGGTGCGTAGATGGGTCGCAGTTCATGCAACAGTTGTTGGGGCAGCACAGTGGAAGCGGATAGGTGGCCATGCATGTGTTTTCTATGGTCATTGCGGGTAATAAGCGGACTATGAAAGGGGGCTGGGTGGTGGCTTCTAACCGCGCGGACAACAGGGTTATTTGGCTGCCGTGCATGCAATCCCAGACGGTCTCCCAATCCTCCCAAATTCGGTGAGGAGCGGTGAGGAACTACTCCAAGCCACCCATGCATGTAAAATACAACACTATGTCCATGTCGTGACCTGAAAACTTCTGATAGGCACAAGCATCGAGGAGCAAGCAAGTAACCCAACTTAGAGTGTACGGCATGAACTGAAGTGCGTAGGCTAACTGGTTGTTACTGGTTGTTAGAGGTTACGCATGTACGGGCCAGGCTCGTTACTTTCACAAGCGCTCGACTAGCATCCAAGCAGCACATAACCAGCATACCGGTAGTATCCTTCCCTCACGTTGACGTACAGGCGGTTGTCTCCAGAGGTCTTCCATCCCAGGGGTTTCCAGTCCGTGGTTCGGTTTGGTTGTCTTCCTGCCTTATCTCTGTAACATTACTTTTTTTATACATTCTTCACATAAACCAGCACCTAATCACTTTCGCACAGCCATCTACCCAAAACACCCCACGGCCCACGCATTCCAATGCTATATATATCAACGTTGTTCTTAAACACCACAGACACCACTGATACTTCCTACACCACTCCACCGTTAGATAGTTTTATGTACTATTATTGGCATTCTTTTACACCACCTGGATATCAATTACTTGTGACGCTATCATCCTCCGAGCTTTCTGTGGTCACGATCAGTTACAATACCCCCTTCATGCTTACATGTGCAGGACTTTACCAGTTCTGACCGTGAGCGGCTGCTGGTCATGTTGCGACCTACCATGGAGGTGGTGGTGGATGAGGGGCAGTCGGAGTGGGAGTCAGGCAATGGGCAGTCGGAGCCGGCATCAGACGAAGGGCAGTCGGAGTGGGAGTCAGGCAATGGGCAGTCGGAGCGGGAGTCAGGCAATGGGCAGTCGGAGCCGGCGTCAGACGAGGGGCAGTTGGAGCCGGCGTCAGACGAAGGGCAGTCGGAGTGGGAGTCAGGCAATGGGCAGTCGGAGCCGGCATCAGGCAATGGGCAGTCGGAGCCGGCATCAGACGAGGGGCAGTTGGAGCCGGCGTCAGACGAAGGGCAGTCGGAGCGGGAGTCAGGCAATGGGCAGTCGGAGCCGGCGTCAGACGAGGGGCAGTCGGAGCGGGCAACACACACGCTAGACGTGTCCCGGGTGCTCTGGGCAGCGGTGAAGGTGGGCAAGCATACAAGTGCAGAGGCCACGGTTCGCAGCATCACCAGCTGGGTAAAGAATCGCAGAGTGAGTAGGGCAGATAAGAACATCAAGTAAACCCGTAACTATGCTACGAGAAGGGGGGAGTGGGTGCGGATGTTGTGAACCTGATTCTGAATCTGGGTGAACCTGCTGAACAGCAAGGACCGCAGGGTAGGTGTTGGGATGTTGGAAAGAACACGTGGATCAGGATGGTGTTGGGTTGGCTTGCTTGGTTGATATCTTCCTGCCTTCCGTATTGCTAGCATTGTTCCTCCCTGCCCATATCACATACTGTACCCTTTGCGCACGCTTAGGATACCCTCTTGTCTTTACCCCTTTGACTGATTCGCTATCGTGTCTCACACACCCCAGGCAGTGTTCATCACGGGCATCAGCACGGAGCTGCTCAAGGAGCTGTCCAGGCGCTTCCCGCTGGCCTGTGCCAAGCTGTTAAACCTGGTGGGTGTGTACTGGTGCTGATCTCCTGATGAACCTGGTGTGGGTCTCAGGCGGTAAGCAGAACATCGAACTGCAAGGTTACCACCTCTGTAGTCATGTTTCAATTTTTAGGACGGGGGGGGGGGTAGGAAACGCGAGGACAGACCCCATGATTAAAGGAGCTTATCGATAGCATGCCAAACTTGCTTTCAGAATTTTATTTGGAGTTGTACGGAAAAAGTTATCTGCACCCAAAGGTGCTGCACCCCAAAGGTACTGCACCCCAAAGGTACTGCAGGGTGGGTGGGTCGGGTCTGTGGGTCCGGCGGGTTTTTTCCAAGGACTACCTGACTTTTTCCTGGCGTTGCGAAACTCACCATTAAGCATATATACGACCAACATACTGTAAGCTTTCTATAGCACCTATTTTTGTCTTATCCTAAGACGTTTTGGGCATGACGTGATGACACGACACAATGGTTGGCGACATGACTCCTTCAGGCTCTCCTCTCTATAAGGACCAACCGGGACGGGGGCGAGGGCGTGGGCGACGGCGGGGCCGTGCAGCCGCGTAAAGTCGCAATGAGCCGTGGCAATTGCTGGTATAGACTGGTTGTGGCGTACTAGTGCCCTTTACAATTGCAGTCGATAGGGTTTGAGGGTGCGACCTTGATGCACGGTGTGCAGTAGCTCAACAAATGATATAAATAGACAGAATACGCTGAGAGGAATCCATTTCTGGCTTTTTTTTAGCTTTTTTGGCGTATGACAACATGACAAAACATTGTTCTAAGTTCTGTAGGGTGGGTGGGTGGGTCCGAGAGGGGTCACCACCAAAAAATCATCATCCATGGGGGTTACCTTAAGTGTATACCCCCCTGTTTAGGACACCACCTTCTCCACCGTTCGAACAGTGCATACGTTTCCGTTTTCCGAGCCGGTCTGCTCCATGACTTCTCCATTCAGCGTTTTACACAAAGCAAACCACCTTGCCCTACCTCCACCTCGTACGCAATACTGAACTCTCCTCCTCCTCCCGCCTTTCCAATCCTATTGGTCCCATGCACGCATGAGCTGTAGCCTTCCTCACTTCCTTGCTCCTCGCTGCTCCGTCCTTCCTGTCCCGCAGGTAGGCCGCGAACATCTGGTACCACTGAAGGTGGACGATGATCTGCTGCAGCACAAGGACCAGCTGGTGAAGTGCAGCAGTGTTCGGAATCACTTCACATGGCGCGCGATGTTCATGGAATTCCTGGAGACAGAGGTATGATATTATTGTGCGTGACGTTCCATGGCAACAGGGTTGCACAACCCCGACCTACTGGGGCACCTTTTGGGCCTCCGCCTACCGCTGGTTGTATGGGTGCCTGGTACTCATGCTGGTCTCAACGTCGGTGTACCTTCTCCCCCCATGCTGAGGGTTCCACCTAAACCTCTACCTTTGTTGGTTTCCTTCCCTACTGGCCCTCATTGGATGTTTTTTTCTCTTGCTCCTCAGCACTTTTCCGAACACGTGGTGGACGCACTGGTGGACTACGGTGTTCCCTTCGAGTGCACCTACAAGGCGGCATTCTATGACAACGCCACGCGGGAGGATTTCGCGGCGCTGATCGAGGAGGGGTTCACGGGCGAGGAAATCCGGGTGCTCATCTCCGCTGACATCGAGCTGCGGGTGGTGGTGGACATCATCCACGAGTGCAAGCGTTACAAATGGGAACATGTGGGTTTCTCACACGGGGGGCCTCCTGTAGGCTGTAGGGTGCTTACTGGCGTTTCCGGCATGCATATTTCCTCTGATGTTGTCACAACTACATCCCGCTCCGTCACCCCACTGCGCAGCCACCTGACGACGTTGAGCAAGAGTCTATGGTGGACCCCATGGCGGATTTGATTCGGGACATGGTGCGGAACAGGTTGAGCTTCGATATTGTGCTGACCTTGTGGAGTAAGTGGGGTGGATGTGAAACCTGTACCGTACTGAGTAGGAGGGAGTGGAGAGTGGGGCAAGGGTGACTGTGACACAGCAGGGTAGAATGGGGCTGGGGACGCGAGTTGGTTTGGGTTCTTTTGTTAGGAAGCGAGGATTACACTGGAGGAAGAGCCCGTTAGTAGGAAGAGCGTGTACGGCAGAGCTCATAAACATTTGGCGACATTAAGGCGCCTGGCACGTGAAACGCGGGTGCATTGGGAACGGAAGCTGATCATCGATAATAAGGGCGAAACCGCAACGCGGAAGGATGCAGGAAGACGGAGAGACCGTACTAACTGCAGACTGGACGGAGGAATACGGAGGGACCGCAATTGTGTGAGACGCCGCTGTGTTGTGAACGGGACGCAGCGACAAAAAACGCATGAAGAAAACGGTGAAGAACATAATCGAATCGTGCGTAGGAAAAGAGGCGATGCCACAAGTGCAAAGCGGTTATACAACCAACTGTAGCCTCAGCCCCCTGACCTCTTTCCCAACATCTGCTACCCAGATCCCTAAGCGGTACCTGTTCATTTCTTAGCAACCCATACTGGGATAAAGCAAGAGAAGGCAGTGCTAGGTGTGCGGCACATAGTAATGGTCTATGAACTGTAGCCTGCGGCTGTCCTGCTGTTTTTCTTGTTTGAGACACTCTACCGCCTCCCATCCCCTTTGCTTTGCCCTTACTGTGGATTCCTATGGGTTGGTATGTTGTTTATTCCCCATCCGCTACCCGCCTGCCCTCTCGCAAACCCTTTCCCAGAGTAAAAATGTTTACGGAAAAAATAGCCCACCAACGAACATTGAGCTAGAAGTGTGATGAATGGCGTTCATGTGACCAGACCAGGAGGCGTCTCATCATCTTAGGTCATCCATGTCCCCCACCTCCCTCCCCCCCGCCCAATCCGCGCTGTGCATGAGAGGCCGTGCAGCAGGCCAGCCCCTCCCCTAACCGTAGGTGGCAGCACGATGACTTGATGCGTTTTCGGGTGTACTAGAAGCACGGGGAGGGTGAATAATGAGGCCCTTCCCCTACCACAGCCATGATGAGGCCCCCCATGCCCCCAAACCGGAACCCTTCCTAGTTGTGCAAGTCCCACCGCTAGCCGGTGAGCTCGTATAGCTGATGACAAGGCGACCCAACCGTAGGTGGCAGTACAAAAACAACCTAACTGTAGCCTCAGGCTGAGGGGGCGCACGGGCCCCCTCCCTCCCCCCAACTGAGGGAGTCGCATGAGTCGAGATATGGGATTGGGACTCGTTGTTTCACTTATATAATTTTCCCCCCAACTTAACCCCTCGCGCCCCCCAACGCTAACCCTCACTAATTTTATCGCATCCAGCCACCACATATCCCCTTTGCGTTGTTCTTACTAAAACTTCCTATGGTTTGGGATATCCTTAAATCCCACCTGCTACCCGCCTGCACTCCCCTAACCCTCCCAAGAATAGTAATTATTAAAATAACGGAAGTGAAATATTTTACCCGTCCAGGTGCCTCACCATCCTCCGGCTTACCAATAACCATAGCCATCCAGTGTCCACCACCCCCCTCCCCCTCCCCCGGCTCCCTAGCCCACCAATGAATAATATTGACATCGAAGTGCGATGGTGCCGTCCATGTGACCAGACCAGGAGGCGCCAAATCATCCTCCGACTCACCAATAACCATAGCCATCCAACGTCCACCATACCCCTCCCCCCCCGCCCAATCCGTCAGTTTTCCTTATTTTTACTCTCCCCCGCCCAATCCGCGCTGTGCGTGAGAGGCCGTGCAGGCCAGCCCTCCCCTAACCGTAGGTGGCAGCACGATTACGTGACGCGTTTAAGGTATACAAGAAGCACGGGAGGGTGAAAGGAAAGTGAGGCCCCTTCCCCTGCCACAGCCATGATGAGGACCCCTGTACCCCCAAACCCGGTACCCTTCCTTGGCGTTCATGTTACCCGTCCAGCAGGTGCCTCACCTCCGGCTCACCAATAACCATAGCCGTCCAGTGTCCCCCCCTCCGATTGGGACTCGTTGTTTCACTTATTTAATTTTCCCCCCTCCGCCCATCCTCCTAGCAACCTATGAAGCCACATCATACAGCTCTTGAGATTTTTTGTTTTTACACCCCCGCCATAGAGTCTCCGAATGCGCTCACCGCATGAGTCGGGATATGGGATTGGGACTCGTTGCTGCACTTATCATGTATTCCCCAACCGCCACCACCTGCGCTGTGCTCGAGAGGCCGTGCAAGCCACGAGGCCCCCCTTGCCCCCGAAACGGTACCCCTTCCCAGGAGTGCAAGTCCCCCAGTTAGCCTTTACTTGGATTGGTCCCCCATGCCGTGGGCTAGCAAAGCCGACAAGGCATGTACTATGCATTCTTACGTTTGCTTCATACCATACCATGATTGCTGCAAGTGCTTTCGTACATGCTACACAATACACCTCAAGAAGCCTAAGAAACATAACGGGCCAAGGGCTAAGTTATGGTTTGGGTTTGTAATCCACACGAGCCTTTCGTGGACAATAACAGATAGAGGAAGGTTTGCTATGTCAGTGGGAATCTGTCAACTGGTGTTTCTTATAGCACCTGGATGAACACATGGCAGAATGCAACAGTGGAAGCACCATTTTCTAGTACTTTGCCGTTTTGCAACTACAATGCTAAATTGGAATAATAGTTTAAACACGTGTTGCTCTTGTGAACCCGTTCTTTTTCACTCTTTCGTCCCCTGCCCGTCACCCCTCTACCGGTAGATCATGGGAACAGGGCACTCACCGACTGTGACAGTCGCGGCTACTACTCTGCAGCCCAAGTGCAGGTACGACGACATTCCACAGCGTCAGCTGCTGCTGTCACTGTGACACACATGCATGCACATGAGCTTAACCAACTACTCATGACCCATCACCTTGTCCTAAGACCTCATTCTGGGCTGACGCGTCCCCTAATCACACCTCCCCCTCACACATGTTTTGATAGGTTTGGCAGGTCGGCTTCTCAGTCATCACAGCTTCTCCTTTTACTTCACTTCACAACACAATCTTCACATGACTGTCGCCCCCGCATGCAATCCTGACTCTTGGCCCTCCCCGCCGCCCTTTCCACACAGAAGCTGCTCACTAAATGGCGCAAAGGCAAGAAGAGTGGAGAAGACTGGTTGTTACGTCCCTGGGACAAGAAGGTAGGGGGCCGGGAGTGAAAGGGGGCGCCCCAGGCTCGCTCAGAGATGTTACAGCGGGCAGCAACTGGCGCATTCGTCCAGGTCGGCGGCATAAGCGCAAAGGCATGGATGGGTTCCGAATAACTGCAATCATGGTCCCGCTTCAATAACATTTTGCGCCGCCGTCACGGCTACGGGCAGCCCATACATAGGCCATGGGGTGGTTAAGAACTGCTGGGGTAGGTGGATACCACATCATATGCAGTTACAGTTACAGTCTGTACACGTGTACAGTGTGTCCGTACGAGCCAGGGGGGCAAAAGACACTATAAGAATCAAAGTCAGTCTGAATCAGGGTCCCCTACGTACATGCCTCCGTTTAGGGGCTCTGCGCAGGTGGTTTCAGACAGACTCGCATCCATACACGGCCCAGGTAGCTAGCCAGAGCCTCGGGAGGGGCAGAGGTCATAATCTTCCTCATGGACCTACTCCTGAAGCTCAGGGAAACCTCGTACTCACGACGTAGCTCGCCGTAGCACGGGCACTCCATGAAAATATGCATCTCATCCTCAACGGTGTTATTCCTGTTGCAACACTTGCAAACTCTCTCAGACCTAGGGCGGTTCCCATGCAAGTTCACTTCAATATCCCAACACCCTAGCATAAATCGCATGAGCAGGTGATGCTTGCTGCAGGGGATAAGCGCACTGGCGTGGGGTAGCCGCGCCACGGGCTCACCCCCTTTAAACGGTAGTCCCATCCACTGGGCATAACGGCACGACTTAACACCCCTGGACTTTTCATACTCCCGTGGGGGCACCTCTGCCTCAGGGTTCAACCATCTAACGTCCAGGCATTCCCTGTACTTTTTAAGTTAATCGTTAACGGGTAATTCTAGTTCATTGTAGTACTGGGTGAAGCCAGCAGTGGCGTCGCCATACGCGGGCCTGGGAATACCCAGCTCGATTATAAAATTAATGACCTTAGCAGCCCAGCCGTCGGCTACATCAGTAGCCGCTTATAACAGATCCTTCTTTAATGCCAAATGACTAAGGTTGTCGCTGGATGTTCCAAACTGTAGTGTGATTTTCGCCCAATAGTACTGCAGAGGGAGTTGAGACAAATACATGGTCTCGCTCCCTGTAGAGCGAGACCATGGTTGGGTTGTCTCGCCCAGACAATCTCTCTCGTGAAAGCCTGTTGCTCCTCCACCATGGATTCAGCATTTGCCGACGCAAAGGACAGCACCAGCTTTCCACATACAATATACCTGAGCCCCATAGGACATAACAGGGAGGACGAACAAATTGAAGAGTCTCCATACAGGTCTTCGGGGTATGAATACCCTAAGACCGAAATACAGCTTTAAGCGAGTAGATAGCCTTGCGGCCAGCCACAAGGCGCTCACTGGTGCAAGCAGCGAAGTGCCGCCCCGGGCCGTACCAAACTTCAAGGTAGGCCGCGGTCTCTTGCTCCGGAAGCACATCAAGGTGTGTGCCGCCCAGCGTGAATCCGCGGTCCCTGATGCTCGCATGGTCTTCCGCGGCACCTCCAAACACGAGGACTTCACATTTAGGAGCATTAACGGCCATCCCTGTAGCCCGATAAAACCTATCGAGAATATCCAAAAGCATCTGGGCCCTCTCATGGCCAGTGGCTAGTAGGGATGCATCGTCAACGAAGAGCAAATTAGTGAGGCTCACGCACTCCATACGGGGTGGGGCTTTGACCCTTCATCAGCTCCACTCGTGACCACCTCCCTTACTGAGGTCTCTAACATGGGCATCGACGTAGCGCGCGAGTGTCTCAATGAATAGCCCAAACAGTGTATCATGAATTCATGATCGACGGAATTAAAAGCTTTGGCAAAGTCAATTTGCATAATGATAAGGGGGCTAGTGTCAGCCCTTGTATGTATGCTACTAATTGAATAATGCCGCAGGCTGAACAGGTGGTCTCTATGCTTCTCTCTACACCCGGCCTGAGCAGTTGGGCACAGGCCATTTCGCTCTGTATAAGAATTAATGCGTCGAGCAAGCACCGTGGCATGGCACTTGCTTGGACAGGCCCCCGCCGACTGCTATACCCCTGTAGTTACCACAAACAAACGCATCACCCATCTTCTTGAACACGGGTATGAGGGTACTCGTCGATCGTGGACTTAGAAGGGTATGCGCCATCAAGAATATTATTGAACAGCTTGCACAGGTAAGGGGTTGAGGACGTTGAATGTAGGCTGTCCCTGCACCTCCCTAATTGCGTATCTGTAGCATTCGGCCTGGACACGTTCCAGCCCCGCCAAATTATAATTTTGCATGCTACGTACGGCGGCGATCACCTCCCCCTCCAGGACATCTCCGTTTAGCCAGAGGGCACTGGCCCTCCAGTTAATAGCCACCTTACACTTGCGCCACAGCTCAGGGACGTCAGAGCTACCCTCATCAAGACGCCCTGCAGCCCAGTTGCCACCTAGAGAGATATGATTAAGCATTGCCCGTGCTTCATCGCTCATGCCCCTTCTACTACCATAAACCCCATATATAAAGTCTGAAATTTGTTGGGTCCACGCATTCAGATCGTCCAGCGTGCAGACTGCAGAGGTCGCTTTGGCTATCAAGAAAACACCCTAGGGTTAGCACGGGATTAGGCTATCCTCTTTCCGACTGCCCTCAGCTCATAGGATTTGCGTGCAGCACGCCGCACCCTGCTAAACCACCGCCTGAGCCCCTGAAATGTGGTGATATCAGTGCCTAGTAGCGACCCGGAGGCACCAGCAGCTCCCCGCCTGAACGCCATCATGGCTTCGTAGGCCACAGCACACTATTCATTCCACCACGGGGCATTACCGCTCGCTACTTGCTGCTGGCCGCCATACACATCACAGCAACACCTGTTAAGCAATTTGCAAAGCAATTTGCAATGCTATCATCACATGAAACGCCCTCCTCAAGGTCATCCACTAGCATGTTAATAGCAGTAGCCGCACGGCTATCGTCAGTACTGAAAAGGGCGTTATAATCTCCCTTTCTGCGAATATCGAACAGGGGTATATTCCGCCTCGCTTGGGGGCATGGGACGGGAGACACCCTGGGATCGAAGGTGATGCCTATTGAAAGCTTTACTGGGCAGTGGTCGCTAAGGTATCGCGAGGGGCCACAGACTTCGGACAGCAGCACCCTCAGCTCCTGGGCGTGGGTACCGGTAAGGACTCTCGGGCTGCAAAGGTAAAGGTCGATGGTACTGCTTCCCCGGTCTCCAAAAAACGTAAACTCGGCCGTTCCATCTCCAGACGTCCTACCGTTCATCATATGCATGCGTGGCAGGGCCAAACAATTAGCTGGTTGGGCCCGCCATGCATCATCATGGAAACCGGTCAAAGATGCTGTTTTGAGGGGCTGGTAGACCATTCATGCAACGTAAATGGTAACGGTATCACAGAAGCCAGTTTCGGCTGAACGCTTTGATCATGCACCCTATATATTCATGCTCTTTGGGGGGGACCTTTATTGTGGGCTCGGCAGTAAGGTCCTCGCCCGGATTGTGGGCTCTGAGCATTCTCGCAATAAAGCCCGGGATTCTGGATTGGACAAATAATATACCTACTCGAGCATCCTATTAGGAAGCGAAGTTCTTTTCGAACATGCTCAGAGCCCAATATTACGGGTGTTATCCTATGCGAGCATGCTCGGAGCCCACATTCCGGGCCGGGGTGTAAGGAATTGCATGCAACGGTCCGCACAGGACATGCCCAATATTTTGGCATTGCCCTCGTCCTCCCGCCGCCCGTTGCACCCATAGCTAGAGATACGGCATACGTCTTTATCCCGCCTTTCCTTTCGTCCTGCCCTGAGTCGCCTGGCTCTTAATGTCTTTCAACATAATGCCTTCCCCTCCATTTCCCGAACACCCAGTTCATCGACACCGAATTCTCCCATAAATACCCGCTGTGTACGGCACTCAAGTGGGCGTACAACAACAAGCTGAAGGACAAGCAGGTGTACATTGATAAGCGGAATGAGGAGGCCTACTTGACACTGATTAGGCTTCGGGACCAAAAGCGGCGGGTCCAGAAGCAGCGGCTGGTACTCAGGTGGGGTTGGGGGGAGAGTGAGCACCATGGAAGCCGCGCGCCATGGAAGCCACCACGGAATAGTCAAGGCGTGCGACAGGGAAAAGCAAAAGAAGTCAGGATGAAGTTGGAAAAGAAAGGAAGCAAGGGTAGCTAGGGAGGTAAACAAGGAATGCGTTTTGAGTATGTGGTAAATGCGAAGGGGCCTTGGTGACGAGTAGGTGTTGTATGTCACCTGTAAGAGGGAATGAATCTGAAGCAATAAGGAAAAGGCAAGGCGAGTGGGGATATAAAAGCAATGAGACAAAAAGTATTATATGGCAAGGGGTGGATGATGTACGGCAGGGGGGCAGAGGAGGACAAAAATGGGGCGAAGCGGGTGGGAGGGGAGATAGAGGAAGAGGTTGAAGGCGAAGGTAGGTGCACGGGGATAAGGTGAGGGAGAAGAACAGGAACATGAGGGGAAGACAAGGGGGTAGGTACACTTTGTTTGCCGTCCTAGTACCCTTTATTGTACACGTATGACATAGATAGAACGTTGCAACAAAGGTGACAGACACCTTGGTCCAATGGAAAACAAGGGGTGTCACCTTCCACACGCTTCCAGGCGTCCGCCTCAACCGCTTTAAGCAATGAATATGGTGTTGTTAGACAAGTGGTGCCAGCTTCCAAGACCGTAACAAGCAAGGGGTGTCCGCTTTCCAACCAACGGGTGTTAGCTTTCTGGACAGAGCTTCTCCAACAAGGGATGTCGTATTTGCAGAAAGGGGTGTCAGCTCGGCCATAAAGGTATGGATGCCTCGTCATTTCAGAGGTCGGCATCCGTTCCTACTTGTAGAGCCCTTTGTCTTTCCCGCCTTGGTGCTCATCCCCTCATTTATTCCCCCTGCACCCTTGCTTCCTCTGCCCCTTCCTTGCTCCCTTGCTTTGCCCTCAATCCTGACCCGCGACCTCCATTCACCTCTCCCTCATCATATCCTGGCCGCAGTGCCTTCGTGTGTCAGCCCGTCCTGCTGCACCGCTGGCCTGTCTTCTTCCTCATGCACCTCCTGCTCCAATTCGAGCGCGTGTGGCTCTTCTTTAGGGTTGCCTTGGACCTCCTGCTGGACCTCCTGCTGGACCTCCTATGGGACGTGAGGGAGAGGATGCTGTTGCACATGCATCGGCTCCGCCTGTGTACTGCATGGGTGGAAAGGGGACTGCGCAGCATCTTCGTGTCCAGTTTTCTTCGCCTTGGAGCTAACTGGTGTAGGCCAAAAGGCGTGCCGGCCATGGATGCACGAGCGCTGGTGGGTATCGTGGAAGCCTCCTCTGTGAGGTTATGGTTATGGGGCGGCTTAAACGTATACCTGTACATGCATTGGAAGCGCCACTGTATTGCGATCGTAGCCGTTATTGGCTTTCCCGGTGGCTTCCTTATTGCTTCTCGGTTTCACTTACAATCTCAGCCCTAACTCCTTGTCTGGGTCGTCTCTTGTTCTTCTCGCATGTGGCTATGTCAGGTGATTCCCTGGAAGGGTATAGCGAACATTGGCGGCATCCTGACGGCGCTGGTGGACGCGGACGTGCCGTCGCGCTGGTTTGGACTCGCCGTGGTCAAGGCAGTAGTCACCGTGCAGTGGCGTGAGTGGGGTATGGCGTGGCTGGGTAACATGGATCCATGTTATACCGGTAGGCCAAGGCGCCCATCGCCCTCTTAATACGGCATGTCGCAGTAGGCGGTGTCTTACAAAGTGGTGTCTTGGGATGTGGGTGTGACATGGCATGCTATGGCGTAAGATCTTTGCCCAATCCGACAATACTATGCAAGCTGTTATGCAAGCGGTTATGCTGGCTTCGCATCATATTGTGCATTCCGTTACGTTCCATCGTTCCCTCATTTTGACCATTTCACCCCAATGTCTTTTTGGCTTCCTGCCCGTGTCTCCCATTCCTCCCACGCGCATGCAGAGGAGTATGGTCAGATGCTGACGCTGGTGTCAGCACTCACCCACCTCATTTTCATGGCGCTGCACGGCGGATTCCTGCTGGCGCTGCGGCATGCGGGGGACGAGGAGGGGGGCCAGATGGACAAGGTGCGGGGAGCGACTTGTTGGCGGTAGCGGTAGCGTGGCGAGCGTTATAATAGGAGGGATCTGGGGGTCTAGGGTGATCTGTCTCGTTGCAAGGACTCAGGAAGGAGCGCAGGCGGCGATGATGGGCTCAAAGCCCTAGGGGGCACCCAGACGTTGTTGCCACCCCCAACCCAACCCGCCAAACATTTCTGTGCGCCTGCCTCGTTATTACCCCAGCCAACCTCCCAATATCCAACCGTTTTGGCTGCAATGTGCCTTACACCCGCGTACATCCACACATCACACTATTACATTACCAGTATGTCCCGATCCCGGCCGGTTTTGTTAACACTCACCTTACTGGCATCCCCAGCAACCCCAGAATCACAACCTACAAAAGCAGCCCTTTCCCGGAGCTCTAGCCGGGCCTAAGTGCGAGCTGATGCACGCTTTACGTAACTTTTCGATATTTCCGCACCATGCGCTTGGGCCCCCAGATCCGCAAGCGGCCGGAGGTGGTGGCTCTGCTGATCGTGTTGGGGCTCATGAGCTTCGGAGGACTGCTGGAGGAGGTGTTGCAGGTGGGGGTGGGCACGGTCGGGATGCTGCTGTTGTTACCTGATGAAGTCGTTGGCGGAAAGGGCACCTGGATGATGGCTGGGATGCTGCTACCAATGCCAACGCATTTCCTTAATCACATGTAAGGATGTAACCCTACATCTTTGCCGCGTACATATGTCGTACATTTCTTCACGCTGTACATTGAACAGGTCATGCAGCTAACACTACGCACCTGGGGCAACTACCTGGGCAATATAGTGGACTTCATCTCCTTCGCGCTCGTTTTCGTACTTCTCGGCATGGTGTGCGCGTCGTACCGGTACGACGTCATCCTGGCAGTTGGAGCGGTTGAGATGCTGTTGCTGTTCATCCGACTGGTGTTCTTCGCCTCCATGACCGACTCCATGGGCGGTTTGGTGCGCATGGTTGTCTCGATCATCAAGGACATGAAACATTTCTTCATCATGCTCGGGATGTTGTTCGGCGGCTTTGCTATCGCATTCTACGTGTTGCTGGTAAGACTGTGCCGTATACTGGTTGTCCTGCGCGCGGAACTGCTGGTTTCCATCTGGCATCACGTTGCACAGCCAGCTCTTAACTTGCATGCACCTTTTCTCCGAGACCAACCTCCCCTTGTGATAGATGCCAGACATTGACTTATTAAATGAACTAGGGCATAGTAGTAAAGCTGCGTTAGCACTATACTGCGGCCGTAAAAAACACCTGGCAAGTTACCCCGAAACACTTGGCTTTGTACCTCAGAAGAAAGTATCGGCCGAAGCCGTAGGGCTAAAGTTGATGCTCTTTGTAAAGCAGCAAAGGCTATTACAGTCAAGCACGCGATCACTGCAAAACCTGCACTGACAATTGTTGGAGCAAACACGCACTCTTGTGGCCTGTACAGTAGATAACTTTCTAGGCCACACCAAAACGGGGCAGAAGTATGCTAGGTCGATTTGTTGTTGCACCCGAACCCTCAAGTTCCTTTTCCAACCACCCATTCATTGCCTGCTGTTAAACACTTCAACGAACACCAGCATGAACGGTCTGAACGATACAATTACCCCCACGCCAAGTGCAGACAGTTCATGTGGCCAACCCAGACGCACCAGCCCAGCCAATGCATGCATTCCGACGCGCGGGCGCACAACATACGGACAGGCCCTGAGGTCGCTTCGGTCTGGTCCTTGCGTGCACCCCCTCTGCTCCGCTCGTTTCTGCTCCTCTTCCTCTCTAACCGCTTTCCCCTTCGCTTCGCTCTCCCCGCCTTAGTAATCTCCTCCGTTCCCCTACTTACTTGTCTGTACACCCTGGCAGGGCCGCAACGACACACCAACACACACCAACAGCTACGAGAAAGTCGCGTTCAAGCTGTTCAGTGTGATGCTGGGCGACTGGGATTACGACTACCTGTACGACATGATTCATGATGAGGACCATGAGTACAACTGGTGTGTGCTGGGGTTTATTTGATGTTAGGAGGGTTGCTCGCGAGAGGTTTGGGTTGCAAGCAAGGGTACCGGTACATACGAGAGGTCGAGGGCCTCTTACTGGACTGCTACAGCTTTTACTGTTTTTCATGCTGTACGCACGTACATCATGTAACTTTCAACCTGAGCCTGTTCACCGCTGTTTCCAAGCCCAATGCTGGGATGAGCAGTAGGTGATTCGGCTGTTGCCGCTGCCTCGCAGGTACGCCTCCCGGCTGAGCGTGCTGTTGATGAGCGTGTACGGCATCTTAATGCAGATCGTGTTAGTGAACCTGCTGATCGCCATCATGAACGACACTTTCGACCGGATCAAGGAGACGGAAGAGGTTGAGGTGCTACACAACCGTGCGCGCCTTATTGTGGAACAGGAGTCGCTGCTTACACAGGATATGCGCAACAAGCTGCAGGTGCGAATGGGACGGAATGCAATGAAGATGCGTGTCAAGGTGCAGGTGCGGATGAGGTGAAAGCACAGCATGCCTGAATCACAGCTGCATGTATGGCGTGGGCAGGGTAATTTATTTACTTAAATTGGCACCATGGTGTGCGGGTTTGTTAATGATTAACGGCCGATCAGCAAAGGGGGCTGTACCATAGCGAGCAACAGCGCCAGCAAGAGTACTACTCCTGGAAGATGTGAAAGAAGTGGTGTTCAGGAGAGAAGCTGAACAGGCATTCCGGAACATCATACGTTTGCGGTGTTGCGCATGGGGTTGGCTACACGGTGGGCACAATGGCGAGACGGCAGCTACGTGGTGGCCACAAGTCGCATGCATGTTTGCGTGGCAGGTGGCTCTGTGTGGTCCACCGCCGCTCAGCGTGATGCGACCACAATGCCGTCTCACTACCTTGAATTGCATGCCGCTTCTTTCGGGCATCCTTCTTCCCTGCTGGCGACTTCCCTGTACCCTGATGCTGCCAGGGGCGGCTTCTGTATGTAGATGTTAGTGGTTACAGCGATGGAACCCCATGTGCACCCCTAATAACTGTCCCCCGCCTTGACCTTTTTGAATTGTCCTCTGAAGCGGCTGCTGAAACTTCAGAAGTGCTGCTTGCGGTCTTTACTGGGAAATTCTGGTCCTTTCCCTGCCCATTCATGGCCCCGTCACAATGCCATTGCTTTGACCTAATTCGTGGTTTCCTGGTCGTTTGGTTTATTTTGCCCCCCCCCCCCCCAAGTTCAGGATTTAATATGCCAAGCCATTATAGTTCATTTTCTCGTCTTTCCCTTTTAGAGAGCGCCTGCACCCTTGGGAGGGAACATAAGGTTTAATAGCTGCGGTGCCTTTTCCCGCTGTCCCCTCCCTGTTGCTTCCCACAGAAGCAGCTGCTGGGCGACTACCTGCACGTGCTGCTGCGGTCGGACGATTCGTTCGAGAAGTTTATGGACAGCTCAGAAACTGTGCAGGGCGACTGGAAGGGCCGCATGCACGCGTTCTCAGAGGTGCGTGTGGTAGTTGACTCCCCCACGTCCAGGAACCCGGGAACCCCCATGACGAGTGATGGGGGGCGCAAGGGGCTCACGCAGCACTTCATGAAGGCTCTTGGTGCCTGCCAGAGAGCCTACCTTGCCCGTGTTCGCCTCGCTCCTCCTATCGCTACCTGTATCTCCGTATTCACCTGCGGCGTCCTCTCCTATCGATCTTTGACATGACTCCGAACCATCGCCACAATGCCTCTCATGTTGGCCAACGCCTACCCAAACACAGATCATGAAGCACGAGCTGCGTGACGTGCGTGAGCTCCAGGAGCGCCAAGACAGCCAGTTCCGCGACATTCGCTCCGAGCTGGATTCCATGCGACAGGAAATGCGCAACACAGCGGCAGCAACGGCTGAGATACTGGCCAGACTCCCGGTGGCCGCTGAAGCAAGCAAGTGAGGCCCAGCAGCAACAACCTCGACCCGGTGATGTTGGTGCCGCCAACACAGGGTGACGGAGTTTGAGGCACAGAAAGTTAGGTGGGCCCCTGCTGGGCTGTGCTCATAGCTTGTGTATTGTGCATGTCGTGCTGGGCAAAGGCTGCCACCCCGTTGCTCTGCGTGCTTACGGGCCGGTTCGGGTACATGGGGCGCGGGCTTGGGATCGCCGTCTGGAAGGATCGTTATGGCAAGTTGGGCCTGCTTGGGTCTCCGATGGTGCTGTGGCCGCAGTGCTTCAGTCCAAGCGGGTGGGTATGGTGACCATGTGAGCGACTGCTGCTGCCTGATCATCTTGGTGCGTGCATGAATGCCGGGGAAGATAGGGTTATCACTAGCGCTGACACTGTATACTAGCAAAAAGACTGGAGGAGTACTGGAAGAACGGTTAGGAGTGCTGAAGGAACTCTTAGAAGTACTGGAAAAACTGGTAGGTGCACTGGAGGGGTGGGGCTAGAGTGTTTACATGACCTGCACTCATGCGGGCCGTGTCCTGCAGCAACCAACGGATTGAGGCCTTCCTCAAGGCTTATTAGCGGGCCTCGTTTTCGTGGGTTAATGGGTTGGGGCCCTGATATACCTTCCCCAGCACGTCTTTACGTCTTTCGGAGTGGACACTGAGTGTGTCGCTTCTTGCTGCAGTGCAACAATGGAGGTATGTGTGTGTGTCGGACGGCGGCAAGCTGGTATGGCAGGAACGAAGGCCAGCGTTTCTCGTAGTACTTGCCTGCATACATGGCCCGCAGCTCGGCGGGACTAGCTATTGGAACAGGGGACAAGGTTTTGACGTCGCCTTGTAACCAGGGGCGGCAAACGCTTGCAGCCTAAGCAGGCAAGACTTACTTGCTAGACGTTGGTGGCGGTGCTGGTTGTAGCGGCCTTTATGTGTTGGCGGGTAGCGGCCTTTGTGTTGGTGTCGGTGCTGCGGGTAGCTAGCGGTCTTGCGGTGTGCCGCCTAGGGGCGTCCAATGGGTGTTAGAAGTAGGCAGGACTTAATATGATTGCAGCGAGCAGGCTGTGGGCATGATAGAATCCTGGTTGGGATAAGTTGCTTACTAGTAAGTCCCGTTGCTTAAATAGCAGACGCGAGGACCAGAAGGTGGGTATAGGTATCTGGCATCCAGTTTCTTAACGTTTTGTGCTAGTGCGCGGCTAATGCTGCCCATTCTTGTGACCGCTAATTGTTCAGGACTAGTACAAGTCCTCTAGTATGGCACGCAGGGCCCGTATGAGGATGTGGGGGCTGCGCTTCTGTCCCCGCTTCTGTCCCCGGTGGTGTGCTGGCTTTGGATGTAGCCTATTATTGTGGCACCCTAACAGTCTTCTACGGGGTTTGCATTTGGTTATATTAGTGATATGCGTTTGAAAGCTATGTATTCGAAGTGCTTGCGGAAGCTAAAGTACGTGGCCGGAGCAAATACTGGGGGAACTGGTGGGGGTGCCGAAGGGAAACACAGGTGGAAAACTGGTTGGGGTCTTCCCATGTTGTGTGGTTCTGTTGTGCTGGAATGGTGTGATGATATCCTAAACCAGTATTGCGTCCATCCAAGGGACGTGCCTCCTCTAGTCTTCGCGTGTCTAGTATCCTTGAGAGGATAGGTTGGGGCCATGTTATGTCTTCTTCCTCCGTACGACGCCTTCACGTCTATCCTAGTGGACACTGTGTGTGATGAGGTTTCTGTTTTCGTGCAATTGTAAAGGGAGTTGTATGCAACGGCGACGGGTGGGAGTGGTCAGAAGCTGAGCGCTTCTCGTAGTATCGCCCTATTTCAGGTCGGCTGCATGGCCGGCGAGTGTCTGGAATTAGTTAAGGAAACATCGGGTAAGTTTGTTATCTGGACATGGGTCCAGGGGCGCCAACGCTTTGCTGCTTAAGCAGGCAAAACGACTTGCTGGGCTGGGGGTGCCGCCGGGAGTGATGGCCTTTGCAACGGTGTTCCGCCCAAGGGTGTTCAACTGGTGCCGGATGTGAGCAGGATTGGCCTTGAATTTGAGTGAGCAGGCCGTAAGCCTATAGTATGCTGGTTCCGTTAACACGAAGTCCGTTGCTTTAGATTGTAAACGCGTATGTATGTCAAAGTGTGGGTGGAGCTCGGGGACCCCTATGCTTGCTAGGGGTGTCTGGCGTCCATCTCTTTTCCAGTTGTTCATGCTGCTAGTGTGTACATGATACTGTCCACCCCGGCAGCCGCTAGTAAACCAGCAGGACGAGTACAAGTCCACTGAAGCATGAGGACGTGGTGCCTGTGCTTCTGTGCCCACCACACGGCTACGATTATCCTTGGCGGCGGGGGACCTATCTATCCTTAACCTGCGGTACACTGTCGATGTGAACCTACTGTTGACGCCGACTGACCCTTTAATCGTCCTGTTGAGGTTGTTTGAAGTTATTCCGTATGGCAGATGGCGTGTGAAAATGTCCATGTGTGAACTGATGGTCTTTTATCGGGCCCCTATCTGCTGCTACGCGCAAGTGTGCCCAGAAAATCGCGTACCACCTGTATGTATGGTGGACCCACCACACAGTTGATTCATATATAGACCTGTCCCATAACGGACAGTGCCCGAGGTCAGGGAACCTAGTGGCCCTAAGGGGAGTTTTGTTTTGACTCGCGCTGGGCGTCTAGACGCTGGAAGCAAGGCTGTGTTGTGCCCTCCTTACCAAACCGTGCGCAGCTGTGGCCGCCTAGTGTCTAACCGTGTGTTGTCTCAAGATCTTTTATAGTGCTGTCGTACGGTGCTGGCGTTTGAGGGCCTGTTGCGATCCTCGATGCAGCTAAGCATTACTCATGTGTTTTCAGGGTGCTGTGATTGACCCTATGCTGTGCAGCCAATACACCACTTGCTACAGCTCTCTAAGGCAGCAGCTGTATTGTACAGCGGTACGGACACCTGAGGGTGTGAGGCCGAAAGAGAGGGTGTCCAGGTGCGTGCGGCCACTGCTGTGGAGTGCAACCCGGTCGTTATGTGCTGACGTTTCGTGCTAAAAAGGCTTGTTTTTTATCAATAAAGCCAGGAATGTGGAAGCGGGTTCCTGCGCACGTGCCATGTAACACTGGTGTCGTACAGCGGTAGGCGGCTCAGCCTCTTTCCGGCTCTGAGCGCATTGTTTGGTTAAGTGCTGTCGTGTAAATCAAGTCCGTATGTTTAGAAGAACTGGTCCGTGTGTCCCTCTGCCGGGATGTGGATTCTACCGTATCTATCCACCCGCCCACCCTCTACGGGCCGGTATTTCTATGGCTGTTGAGTGCTGTATTCCCCTTTCCTTGCGTATGGAATTTGTGGTGCAACAAAGTAAGACTGTCTTCACTGCCGGCCACTAATTCAATAAAGGGGGCGTTGACAAGGGAGGCGGGTTAGCAAAAACTGTCATAAAAAAATTAACGAGCGGTTATGCAACGGTTGTTTTTGCAACGGACGCTCTAGCTATGTACAATTATTCACAATGATTAGGCGGCGGTTGGTTGGCCTACTTCATTCGGGTGTTACCTGAGGTAACACGACTGTAAGAGACGGCTATGCACGTCTTCATTATGTGCATATATGTGGGCACGCACCTGCTTGGATGCATGATGGCACAGCTGCTGGGGAGAAACGGGGAGCAGCGATGCACTCCAATGCCAACACGCCTGGGGACTGCCTGCTGCCGCTCATCAGCATCGATCAGGCAATGCGGAGCTGCGTGCATGGCTGTGCGACGGCGGCTGTCCTACCTGGGGCGAGCATACGTCCACCCGGCGGGATCGTGATGAGGCAGAAGGTGGGGGGTGAGGCGCCTAGTTCACGTCAACTTTCCTGCTGAACCGTGGGTCGCTCGGCCGCACTGCACAGCGCCAGGGCAGCCCGCGCTGTCTGAAGGCATGGGATGGCACAGGAGAAAAGAGCAATGCTGAGGTAAAGTAGGCGCCGACAACTGTGTGGCTGCAGCAGGATACACCGTACAACATGTGCAACGGGTACAGAGTTTCGAGAGGTACGGTACGGCAGTACGGGTATACAGCATCACAACAGGGACACTCTGGGGAGTTGTGCAGTATTTTGGGGTACCGGTATTCCATAACCAGCTGCTCCCCTGCACCCCTCGCCAATCAGGCTCAACACTCCACCCTCGATTAACCCCTTCAATCCGACTGTAATAATCCCAAACCTGGCCCTCCCACCTGCACGTCCTGCCGTCCTGGTGAGGGGCGGTACACACTGCTAACTGGGGCCGTATCGTCAGCTGCTGCAGTAAAAGCAGGCCAATTAAATTCAGCTCCTCCCGACACCCTTACCAGCTTCGCACGCATACCTACGAGGGCAAACGGAAGCAGTATGAAGGTGGTGTATAACTATTGGAGGCAAGGCGAGCCAACATGAGTCGACGGCCAAGCCATTGCTATTGCCTGCACCAACGGACGCCCTAACGCCACGTTCCTAAAATCCTTGTACCGCTTTTGGGCGCCTGTAATGGCACCTTGAGTGGCACGCGATGAGGCGGGTTCAGTGGCAGTAAAGTGTAGAAGCTAGGAACTTCAGCTGCTTTGATGACGTGTTGCCAGCCAGCAAACATTTCCCATGTTTACTAAGCTGTCCCTAATGCAGATCCGGACGCATCAGCTTTCGTTATATGTGTGCGGTGCGTTCAGGTACGGTTACCGTTACCGGTCACAGGGCGGGCAAGTAATCCTATGCTTACTGGGCCTGTGTAACCACAGCCTCAGATAGGTATCCTATTCTTACTTTTCTAAGGTGTACACGCTCGCTTACAATCGCTCCCATTCATCTGGACGACAGAAGCCATCTCCCTAGCGAGAATGGTCATTGTGTTTGCCTAAGACCTTTTACAAGCTACGAGGACAGGATGTCAAAGAAATCTCGGAAGGCTCGGCGGAAAGGTGAACCCCAAAGTGAGGATGCTCGGCCCTCCAAGCGGCGACGGACTTCAGATAAGCATGAAGTGAAAACCAGCAACAAAAAGCGGCGCGCGGATTCGACTGGTGGGCTTAAAGAGGCCCCTGCAAAGCCCGATGGGACCTCCCTTGGCGCGACCACGCTTGCCGAGCGGCCGCATGACCCCAACAGCGTGTTATCCAAAGTCGTTGCGCTCGCTATTGAGGTCGTGCTGGAGAACGCGAAGCGGGCTGCGCCAGTGCTGCAGCGCCTAGCAGCTTTACCCAAGGCGAATGAGCAAGCAGCAGAAGCAGCGTCTGGCGGGCAGTCCATGGCCGACTACCTAGCTGCGGCAATCGAGCGGGACAGCTTCATCAGCTGGCGGCCCGAAGACACCAAGGTCAGGCCCCAACAAGGCTAAGCGGGCTAGCAAGGCTTCCTGAGCAAGCCCAGAAGAGGTTTCCTAGAGCTGCTGTTCAGCCAGGCTTGCTTCCCTGGCTGCTGCCAGCTGCCACACGACTCACTCCCGCAGTTTGGTCCCTCCTTCTTTCCCCCACTCCTGAGCGCCGACGGCCAGGCAGTGCTTCTAGACCTCGTTTCTATTCTTATGCGCTCGTGACACCCACGCTAGTTGAATTCCCCTACCACCTCGATCCCTCCCCAGCCCGCCACGATGGCATCTTGTCACACAATGGCTAGCTGTTTCCCCTCCCCCGCCCCTATTCCCCAGGTGCTTGCGGACTACCTGGCCAGCCTGTCCCCCAACAGCACCCTCCGCATCAAACCCGCCATGGAGCAGCTGGGTGGGTGGGGGGTTATGGGGGGTGAGAGGGTGGGGTGGAGGGGGCCGGCAGCTGCCTGCCAGCCTGCGCACACACCCTGCCTTTGTGGAGGACCGGGCTGCCCCCACACCGTTCCAAACCCTGCTGCTGCGGTGTAGTGGGGTTTCCCTCATGTGTCTACCAGGGACCTCCTCCTGTGCCTACCAGGGTTTGAGTGGCTACGCCTGCCTGGGGCATATCGCCGGGGAACAGCTCCAGAGTGTGCACTATGAGCACAGATGCGCGTTGGTGGCGGCTTACCGCTGCTGAGGAGCTCCAGGCAGCACCCGCAAGCAAGCACGCAAGCGGTGGTCGGCAGCTCCGGCATGCGTGCGTGTGCGTGTGTGTGTTTCGAAGCCTAGGACCTCCGCTGCCCCTCACCACCCCCCCGTAGCTCCCCTCGCCCCTCCCGTAGGTCTCCCGCCCCATCCCCCACCATTCTCCTTCGCTCCCTCGCTCCCTACCTACCCCCCAGTCATGCGTCCGGACATGGGGCTGTGCTGCACTTCTCATTTACTTTTGTTTCCTCTCCTTCCTCCCCAGGCCTGTCCCATATTCCCGACCCGGGTCGGCGGCTGCAGCAGACGCTGACTGCCAAGCTGCATTTGATGAAGAGCAAGATGGCGCGGGGGGAGGACCCCACGCAGGGTGGGTAAAGGGGAAACGACTAGCCAACCGTGTGATAAGGCGTCATCATGCACGGGGGGGTGGCGTGAGGGAGGTTAACGTATGGGTGAAGAGGACGAACTGGGCTGACAACGGCTCTGGGGGTGGGCCGAGGAGGTAGGTAAGAGGGACCTCACAGGCTCCCTCATCACAGGCTCCCGCATAGGCCAATAGCAGGCCAGGATACCCTAGTTAGACACCTGGGCCAGGGTGCAGGCAGTGGCAGCGGACACCCTCCGCCACCTTTCTACTCCTCTTCTCCCCACTCCCCACAATCGACACACATCTGGTATTCTTCTTTTCCTCTCCCCTCCCCACCCCAACATGCCTCTCCCCTCCCCACCCCAACATGCCGGGCAGTCAACACCAGCAGAACCGTCAGGGGGACCTACGATTTCCAGGTGGGCAGGAGGTTGTGTGTGTGTGTGTGTTAAGAAAACTGGCCGATAGTCGGTTGTGTGTTTTGGGAGGGGGGATTAGACCATACCACACACCCTTTGCTGCGCTTGTACTAATACCCGTACACACCCCTTGGCCAGTTATTTTAACACACCCCTTGTGGCGTTTTCGGTGGGAGGACTCCATCTTTCGGCAATCACAGTACGTTTCGCCTCGCGGCCAGTTATTTTAACACACCCCTTGTACGTTGTACATCGTATATTCTTTGCTTTCCAGAGCTGGGTGCGGCGCGCCCTGCTGGCGATGCCCAACCACGAGGTGAGGTGGAGGGTGTGTTTGTTGCTCGTGCCTCTTTGCTTCTGCAGCTACCACTCGGGGAGCCCCGCTGCAGCGTGCGGCCGCGTGGTAACCTTTTGTCGCCGAGTGCTCTGTCTGCGGTCTATCTCTGTGCGTTGTCGTACTGACACCCACACATCAGGCGCTCTTCTTCCCGCGGTCCTTGAGAAGCCTGACCTGATCACTTTTTTCACCTCCCCTGCGCAGGGCACCATGCGCGAGGTGGCGGCGGCGCTGGAGGCGGATCCCAACATCTCATGCAAGCTGGACAAGAGGTGGGCGTCCTCAGCTGTCCTGTTTAGGAACCTCAGCCAACCTCAGCAAAGTTATCCACCCAGTTAGTCGGGGCGGATATGCTCCCCTGCAACCGAAGTCACAGCAACATGTTTTGTAGCCAGAAAGGCTAAGCGCTTGTGCCGAGTAGTGTTAACCCTCACGCTCCTGAATCCCCTCCGTCTGCCCCTGAGAACCGCGCAGGCCCAACCCGAAGTGCCCCAACACCCCCATATGGTGGCTGAATCTGCGGTGCGCGGTGATGAGGTGATTTGCTGGTGACGCATGGGGGGGGCTGTGAATCCAGGAGATGGGTGCTGGCGGGTAAGAAGAGCGGAACTAGGAAAGAATCAAGGGGAGACACTGACGAAGCAGCGGGACGGGGGAGGGGGACGGGGTTAATACGGATGAAGGTTCCGCATTAGGCTGGATTTTACAATTGCGCATAGTCAAACTTATTGGGTTAGAAGCAGCACACAAAGGGGGAAGGGGAGGGGAGGTGGGCGCGGGTTGGCGCACCGGTTTGGCCTTCCGGGGGTTGGAACTGCTGGTGTTGGTTTGTTGGGTAGCGAGGTGGGGAGGTCGTGTGACAGGTTCCAGGGAAAGGGCACGTTGATTGAGCGCACGCCATTTTCACAGCAACAAGAAGTGCAGCAACAAGAAGTGCGGCTTCCGGGTGGCGCCCGGGTTGTCCCCGGGTGGCCCCATCAAGACGACTCCTGGCACATGGTGTGGCGCACATGGCATTCGGCGTTCCGTATGTGACGGTGTTCATGCACTGCCCCCCCCCTTTCGCCTCCTACCCCCATTGCTTTGCCCTAACCTGTGGTTTCCTATGGTTCGGTATGGTCTTTGACCCCCCCGCCCCCTCCCGGCAGGTACCCGGAGTTCATCAGGACGGACGCCAAGCGGGCAGGCCACGCCGTGTACCGCTACGAGCCGGAGAAGGAGCGGAAGGGCGATGCCAAGCGGACGGAGCGGAGGCCGGAGTGGGCAGGTGCGGGGAGGAGGGTGAAAACATATAGTGACACAGGGTGGCGAGGCTTGGTCGGGGAGCCTGGGTTGGGGTGAGAGGTTGGCAGGGGTGCGGGGGTTAGGTAAACTGAGCCGCGGAAACACTGACCCTGACCGTAGTATACCGGAGGATGATGGCGTGAGGAGGTTGGGGTGGGTGCACGGGATGCCAGCAGTACTTGATTCCTGAAGCCCCCGACTCCTCCCTTTTCGTCTCTTCGCTCCGCTTGTCATTCATATGCGGGCTTATGTCTGCAACGGGAACGCCGTACTAAAGAAACTTGTCGCAAACTGTAACAACGGGCAGCAACACGGCGTAAGTTTGAATTCTTCAACAAGGCAAAGTTACTCTTTCCTACCTACGGCATAAAGGGACCCTGACACGACTCTCTGAGCGGCCAGACCGCATGCGAAGCACCTAGTTAACGATCCTCCATTCCATAACTATCTTAGGTAACATCGACATGTCGCATTCAAAACTTCCAAGCTCGACGGGGGTCCCTAAGCCACCGCATAGCCCAGCGACAATTGAGAAAAAAGAACTTGCGAAGAGCCGGTTCTTGCGCTTTGTGGATGTAAACTATCACGGGCCCATAGACAACGCGAAGGTTAGGAAGCCACTTCCGGGCTTCTCCTGGCCAGCGAGCCATGTTGGTGCTAACTTAACGTTCCCCACATAGGCAAGTTGGCAGTACGTGGAGCGGACGACACGTAGAGGCGACGTGGACGGTAAGATCGCCCTTTGGGTTCTCTAACTCTTCAGGCATCCACCTCTTACCCGCCTGGTTCTCCCTTCACCCCTCCTCCAGCTGTCAACGTGTTTGCAATCTTAAAGCATAAGGACGGCAACCACCAAGTGCTGGTAGTCAAGCAATACCGTCCACCTCTCGAAAAGTACACCATTGAGCTGCCCGCGGGTAAGGCAACCGGGTCACAGCATGGTAGACGGGTGCCCAAGTGGCGCAACGGGCTGCTGCAAGCTGCTAACCCGCATCACCCCAATCCCTGTGATGTCTCTGCCAGGTCTCGTGGACCAGGGCGAGGCGCCGGAGGTGGGTCAGCGAACTGGGTTGGGCTGCCGCATGCGAATTTAAACCCTTACTTGACTTGCTTTGTCGTACATAGGATGGTATTGCTCGCATGCAGTTGCTATAGCTATATGGGGGCCATGACGTAATGACCGTGATGACACGAAGTCCCCCATAGATTCCCACCACGCCGCTTCCGCACCCACGGGTTCGCTTGCACGGTGTCATCTGTACGGCACATGCAGATCGCCGCGCTTCGAGAGCTCAAGGAGGAGACGGGCTACGTGGGGAAGCTCATCGGCCAGACGGGCCGGCAGTTCCTCAGCCCAGGCCTCACGAACGAGAACATGGTGGGTCGGTTACCGGGTGCGTGTTACAGGGTGTTCCCACTTCCCAGGCCAGGTCAGGGTGTGGCAGTCGGGAGCTTCTTCGCCTGCTCAAGCCAAATACGGATAGCAGGGTGCGGGGCTGACGAGCTGGAACTGCGGATAGTTTGGCAGGAAACAAGCATGTGTTTGCGGTGGTAGTGGGAGGAAAGCATGGCCGTGAGGGTTCTCAACGCACAGCCAACGCGGGGGTGCCATAGTGGAGATCCGGGTGGGGTGCCATCTATTTATGTGCGAGAGGCATTGCGTGTGTCTTCAGTATGCCCTCGGGTGTTTGCCATTGTCACTACATTTTACCGTTCCCTGCCTCTCCCTGTGCTCTCGCCTGCTGCTGCTGCTGCGCTATGGCCGCCACGACCCTTCGGTGGCTAGGTCACGATCTTTGCTGAGGTGAGTGGCCTGAATCCTTCGGTCACAGGGCAAAGCTTGGGTAGGAGCGTGAGGGTTCGTTTGAAGGCTGCAAATAGATATTGACACAACTGTCCGTCCAGATCTGTCCCAGATTTAATCTAGACTGCCGGAACTTTACCCAACCCTGCACCCCATGATCTCCCCGTTGCTCCACTCGCCAGATTGACACGGAGGCCCCCGAGAACCAGCACCCCACCCCCAGCAGCGCGGACCGCAAGCTGGGCATCACCAAGGAGTGGCTGCCGCTCAAGAACCTGCACCAGACGCTAGCACAGTATGAGGCGCAGGGCTGGGGCGTGTTTGCAGGTGTGTGCAATCAACTGGCACGGGGTTTGATTGAGATAGGAAGCGCTGTCACAGCAGGTAGTCACGGTGTTAAAATAACTGGCCGCGAGGCGAAACGTACTGTGATTGCCGAAAGATGGGTGTCTGGGTTGCTGGGGATCTTCGGGTGTTACGATCTGCAGTGCGTGTGTGGATGGTTCGTGGTCTGAGCCGTTGCTGAGGGGTTTGGCGGAGGACACAAAAAGTGCCTATTGAGCTATCGGCGCAAGTGCCTTGCCGCATGCTGCATCATGGGATGCCCTGGGCACTCGGCTACACACGGTACAGGCGCAGCGGGAGCCGCACACTGGCGCCTTTCTGCGCAGAGCCTCCACCAGCTACCGCCACACCACCCTAGCCCACACGGCCCAAGCACCGAAAGATTTGCCTGCCAACCCCTCGTCCCGCTGACACTCATCCACTCCACACCTAATGTGCAGGCTTAGCTAGCTCTCATACCACGGTACTCACTACATCGTCTTACTGGTGTTTTCCCCTCTCCCTTTGCCCGCCTTTCCGCCGGTTGTGTGTTCTCAGGCTTGTACGCAATCGCGCACGGACTCTACGTCAAGGAGCACATGGGGTTGTAAGCACGTATCTGCCGCCGCGCCTGTCTGCCGTTTGCGGCTCACGACGGCGCAGGACCCATTTCACTGAAGCAGCAGTTGGGCAGCAGTGTTGGTAATGATGAGGGGAGCGCTATCGCGCCTCGGATTGCGTATTGTAGTCATGCACATGGACTAGGAGGCAGGGTTCGATCATGCTACAGACCCTGTGCAACAGTGTGGCGTCGGTGTGTCTCGTTTGTGTTGGGGAATCTAGACGTGTTTCGGAGCCGTGTGCGACCGCATAAATTGCCCTGGAATGGGCATTTGGTAGCTGACAACAGTAACAATGCTGTCGACTGGACGGCCATAGTATGAGTAGGGATGGCTCGTGCCGCTTTGCATGTGCGTGGTAATCTGCAATGGCATTTGTGGTATTGTTACTAGGAGGGGTTGGTCGGGCGCCAACTCCCGCTCCTTGCTGGGCAGGCTTCTGTTGTAGGATGACACAGGACAGATGAACGAAGATCTGCCCTACCATGACACTGTATATGTTCCTTCGCAAGGCCACCCTACGAGTTCTGCCTTGTAATATGTTGGACGTCTAACGGTTGGGTTATGAAAACCTGCCGCGGTGCGACGCATAAAAAGCTCCCACCGTGCAAACTTGGTGCTCGCCTATCTGACCATCTACCCGTGATCAGTTTACAGAAGTCACGCATTAGCGCAGCTAGCAGGCACTGGCACACGAGGGATCCGGGTGAGATCCAACCGTAAATATGGAAAGCGCCCCGACGAATCGTTATATACCGTACTGTACATGATTGTGTTTCCCCGCAATGCGTAACGGACCCTTCCTTACGGCACGTTGGGTTTCCAACAGCCTGAAAACCGTTGCCACCACCTCCCTTACTCCGCCTAGCAAGGCCCCAGGAGCCCCCTGGGCGGCCGCATCAGTAACGGCTCCTGTTGCTGCCGCTGCCAAGTGGAACCACCTAGCAAGGAGGCTTCCACAGGCCCCATCGTCGCCTTTCCTGCCTCCACTCCCAACCCTAGGCCATCCCATAACTCTGCTGCCCCCGCTGACTGCCATGATCCCGGTAAGAAGCATCCCGGTAGCGAAAGCCACGGCGGCAGCGGCGCTGTCGCTGCTGCCGAGGGCGCTCCACTCGCCACCGGTATCATGCAGATGTCAGTGGGCCGGTGCACGGACGACCGACGCCGTGCTCCGCCCCCTCCCTCGAAGGCCTCACCGGGCAGGGAGTACCGCACCTGGGACCTGCGGGCCGGCAGCACCGTCGCTGCTGCTGCCGACGTTGCCGCAGTAGCGGACAGCGTGGGTCGTACCAGTTGGTTCCCGCCGCTGTCGCTGGCGCCTGCCGCGTTGCTAACGGCCCCGCTGCTGCTCCTCGCCCTCCTCGTTCCGCCGCTGCCAACACCGCTTGAGGCAGCAACCCCGCCAGCGCCACCGCTGGCACTAACAGCTCGTCCCCTTGAGACCCCAAAGCAAGAGCTCTCGTCACCGCTGCAGCTGCCATTCCAACTGCCGCCTGCTTCAGCCCTGTTTGGCAGCCGCAGCCTCAGCCGCTCCTGCGCTGCTCCCTGACGCCCGCAGCCTGCGCGCGTGCTGCCAGGTAAGCTCGCTTCACGTGTTCCTTCCTTTCCTGCCTCCAAGCATGTGATCGGGATGTTGCTACCCAACACAGCACCAGTGGCGACGACCTCAACAGCAGCACCGTCCACACGGCCGCCTCCTCCGCCGCCGCTGCTGCTGCTCACGCTGGGCTGTCCACCCCGAGCAGGCTCCACATGCTCTGGGCCCCGTCAAGACGGCTGCGTGGGCGGCAGCTGCACGTGCAGGAGGGAGTTGTTGGACAGCAGGCCCGACATGGCTGCGTTCCAGGGGAGCTCTTGCGGGGATTTGTGCTGCTGTTGTTGTTGCTGCTGCGGTTGCTGCTGTTGTGGCACTTGCGGCTGTTGAGGCAGCTGCAGTTGCGATTGGGCAGGCTGTGTTTCCTGTTGTTGTTGTTGTTGTTGCGGTGGTGACGGGAGGGGCAGCGGCATCTGCCCGGGCACGTACTCCTGCAGGTTGAGCTCCTGGGCCACTGCAACAGCCGTGTCGAAGTCACCTGAGGGGGGGGTGTTACGAGGTATGTGAGACCTGGTAACGCGCGCAACTGGCTGTTGGGTGAGACATGGCGCGAGGGCGCGGTGGAGTGGTGCTGGGTGCAGCAAACCCATAAGCCGGCAAACACGAAACAGCAACGCTCATGCTACGTTGCAACGGGATCATGGAAGATCGCGGTTGCAGGCGCGTCACTTACTTTGCATGAACATGACGACCCACACCTCCTGGACTGGCGGCTTGGCGTCCTTGAGGACGGTGAAGGAGGTCTGGGGCAGCCGGCAATGCACGGCGGTTTGCCAGGGAAGGTTCAGGGATGTCTAAACGAGGTGAGCGCGCCTCATCACCATTGCCATAACCCACAAGCAGTTCGTCAGGGCAGCAGCTTACCAGCGCTTGGATCTAACGGATTGTACACATTGTAACCGTCATTCATGGATTGCATGCGTGCTGCTGTCAATTGTGGCAGATGAAGAGTGGCTCAGCCCTCCGCCCTCCAGCCCTCCATGCTGCTCACCTTCGTTGCCTCTCGGATGGGGTAGGCATACACGCCGGTCGAGATGGCTGCGAATGCAACGACCTTGGTCCCCAGCTTGGTTGCAGCCTGGAGCGAGTGTCTGTACGCGTTGGTCAGGTACCCCTCGCATTCCGCCCTCTTATCGGTGGCATACACCGGGCCGCATGTGTGGATGATGTAGTCGGTGCCGAACTTGTAGCCGCTGGGGATGGATTGGAGGAAAGGGAAAGACGATGATAATCACGCTCCTAGGTTTCAATGGCCACAGAGGCAAAGAGGAATCTGTGAGAAGGTTTGTGCGTCTGGTCCGAAGAGCTTAATCATGCCCAGGGACGTTCTGGGCGTCTTTGTTCCCTTCGAACCATGTTCTATCAGTCAGCCCGCTCTACCCGGTGACGACAGCCTCCCCGGTAGGACAGCGAATCCCCGGCCGGATTTCTGGCAAACTTTGGCACTCTTGAAGGAGCTCCGGCCCGGCTTTCTTGTGTATCACTGCGGCGACGGCCGACCTATGTGTGATTCCGGCATATGCAACAGCCTTGTGTGCCAACCCTTAACTTACTCCCATCAACACCACCCCCTCCGCAAAGCCTCTGGTTAGCTGCGGGTGTGATAGGCAAGTGAGTTTAACTTGTAGTATGGTGACAAGTTTACGAGCTGTCATCCTCCCAGCAACACCACTCACCAGCATTGACTACCGCGATGGGTCGTATCCGGTCTGCGTCTGGTCTATCCAATTGCATTTTTGGCCAGTCGGGCATGCTGCCTTGGAACACTATGAGCCTTGTTCCAGAAGCAAGCAAGTACTCCCTTCGCCCAACAGCAGGAGGTGTATTGTTTGTCATTGTTTTGCAGCGCTTTCAAGTTGTATCGTTGTAAAGTAAAGATCGGCTAGAAACGTAATACTTGCTTACATGCATACCGACATCGAAGTTTGGAGACTGTTGCGAAAGCGGTGATCTTTTTACATATTGTTGGACATCAGCACATGAAACGAAGGGATTGCGCAAGAGGGTTTGTAGCATGGGTGCCGCTGCCCCCTTGCCAGGTCCAGGTCCGGAGCGACCTAGGCGTACGGCATCATTTTTACTTTTTCCTTCATTCTAGTCTTCTTGCAATTATTGACTGTGTCTTCCTACATGCCAGGTGAATGGGCGCTTGAATCAGCCTCGCCCACTTGGAAGTCCGCTTGCAAGTCTGTCAGCGCATTTCCCCAGCAAAAGACGCATGTCGCATGTACCGTTATGGTAGCAATGTTTTGTAAGCAAGACCTGAGTAGCTAAGTTAGTTTATTAGGTGAAAGAGCCGTCATACCAGTCCAAGGCTATTTACATGTCATAGGGATACCGGGCAGATTTAGTAAACAATAGGTCCATGGCAAGCGAAGATGGCGATAGTATGTCCTCTGACTACGCTTCCGACTACCACAGTGACGATGATGACGCATATAAAGATGCCGCTGAAGGTTTCGAGGACGACCTATCACTCACCGAGGAAGTACCATCAGAAGACGCCGAAGATGCCGGCGAGAGGGATATGATGGAGTTGGGGCAGGCTGCAGCTGATGGGGACACATACCCCTTCAATGACGTAGGCGTCTTCGTGAGTATCGCTCCGCCATACGGTTTCCCTCATGCTTTACTTTCCCTGTCTGTGATTCCAACTGCACTCCCACTGGGTATTTTCTTCTTTCTTCTTTAACTAAGGCTCGTACTTCTGTGCTGTGCATAGCCTTCCGTCCCCCATTCCTGTAAGCGCCATTCCCCTACCGCATTTCCCCATGCGTTTACTTAAGCGGACACCGTGGCTAACGTCATGCACCTCTGTGCCGTAGGAGGTTGATGATTTGGATGACGAGGACACTCCAGGCAACTTACCGGTAGATGCTGCGTGTATGCAGGCTACCATGTGTCAACAGAAGCTGCAGCACTTATGCCCCGTAACCTTCTTTGGCAAGCAAACCGCACGCTTGCTTTGTATGTGCGCAGGATACCTCTCGCGGGCACAAGGATGGGTCACCTGTCGGTGAAATGGCTGGTCGGTTTTTGGTCCTTTGCACTTCAGAGGGCCTCCACCCCTGCCTTGAAGCCCCCCCCCCAAGCCACCACGTGGGAAAACCGACCATTGCCTTTTGCCCTGAAACTTAGGGAATGGTTCCTGTTAGGTAACACAAAGTTGGGGTTAAATGGCCTGGGTGCAAAGGCACCGGCCACTGGGAGGGGCGGGCAAGCACCTGCAAATGTGGGGAAACATGTAGTGAACAGGGGTACGGAAGATGGTGAAAACCCCTCTCCCAGCGGCAAGGGCAGGCGCGCTGAGCGGCATCGTGACGCCGTCGCCAACAGAAGCCAGCCTTCCATTAAACAGAGACGGCGCCTGAATTGAGTGCTCGGTTCGATACACCTCTCCGGAAGCGAGCACATGCATCACGCCACGCATGCCATGCGTGCGGAACCATGGCGCAGAGCAAACAGAGTACAGGGGTCTTGCCTGCTGAGTAAATGCGTTGTCCAGGTTATAGACATTTTCCTTGCTGTCAGTGAATGGGGAAGCCATCTGAGCTTTGCTGGATGGGGAGGGCTGACGACGCGGTCGCAAGCGCGCAACAATAGTGGTTTGTGCCGAAATGACACCAATCACTTCCAATAATTATTGGGCAGCTAAGCAAAGAAAGCTGAAGAAAGCGGGAATCCTTATGGCGGGTGTAGTACGCCTAGGTCGCTCCGGACCTGGGGGTAACGGTGGTCATCTTGCCACGGTGGCTCGCACGCATTATTTTTTAGGTCGCAACCTTACTCGAACGATGTTTCATAGCATGCTTTCGAGCACAACACACTCTATGGGGCCCTGTACGACTTCAGACTCCCGTCGGGGGTACGAGCACTCTTGCCGCCGACATATTTAGGAACCAGGGTGCGGTAAGCAAGTAAGTGAGAGTGCAGCCAGACTAGTAAGCGAAGCGCTTTGCTTCGTGGCGTACATATGGATGCCATATTATCGGAAGTGATCGACGTGTTTGGAGCTGCGGTTAAAACGCGCTTTGGATTGGGGCCATCTCTGCCTGGTACTGTCATCTATGAAGTAGCGGAAGGTAATGCCAACCATGGACCGGACAGTTTGCGGGGGCAGAGCGTTGAAGATTCTACATTAGCGGTGGCGGTGCAAAACCTAGAAGCTTCAGCGGATTTCAAGAAGGCACATGCGGAGGTGGGTTGCAGCGTATATCCTGTGGGACGTTCCTAACCAGGCGGCCAAACTCATATGCGGCTGCCTGCACAGGATGCTGGGTTTTCGCTGCTACACTGCGCTGCCTTGTTGGGGCAAACGACGCTGGAGAATGCCAGAAAGATCGACGCAGACAAGGAAGGCGCCGTTAGGCCCCTGTTCGCAACGACAGCAAGGTGTGTGCCCCCCGCCCGCTGTGAAACACCATATGTCGCCAGGGAAGTAGTAAGGAAACCGGTGGGCCCAAAGCTACACCCTCATAACCGTGCACTTATCTATACGCAGGGGCTTGATATATTTATACAGTGGCAGCATAAGGGAGATCGAGGACAAGGTGAATTAGCAGCAGCTTTCCTTACCAACGTGCACCTGATTTCCGCTAGTAGGAAGCAATTTACAATAAGGGGGTGCGGATTTGGAGTCGTATTTTCAGTGACTCCTTGGCAGGGACGGTGCAGCTGACACGGCGGCGGCCTGTTGCCCTGCTGCCGAACACCTACCTGCTTATGCAGTACGGACGCCTCCCGTTGCATTTGGCGGCCGCCTATGGCAACGAGGAGATGGTAGGGGTGCTGCTGGATCCGTACCAAATGAGGAGCCGTGGGGAACTATGGCCTCACATAAACCACCAAGACAAACAGGTGTGTTGGGTCTCCTTAAGCCAGTTGCCAGTCAGCTTGCCAAGGGGACCAAGTAGGAGACCAAGGTCAGAGGCAGGAGGAGGGGACCACGAAGCACTAGGCTGGGGATGAGCTTTTTCTTCCAATTTGCCGAGATAGGACGGGAAGAGAAGAAAGAGCACCTAGGGACTCCGGCATGGATAGTATCTTTCAGCTGGGGAAAGCTCACGTGTGCCAGTAAAAGAGATCACGGTTGCATGCATGGATTGCAAGCTTTTTTGACTGGGCGATGTGACAGAAGCCTTGTGTTAAAATAACTGGCCGCGAGTAGGAACATACTGGGATGTCGGAAGATGAAGTCCCCACAGAACCGCCGCAGGAGCCGAGGAATAGGGTAGCGTATGTACATATGTTTGGCTATTTGTAAGGCATCCCCTTACCTGTGCCTCCTCCTTATGGCATGCATTTCCCCTATCTTAGCCAACCCCAGGTCAGCATCTACAAAAACGGGTGTTGGCTTCACAAACAAGGAGTGTCATTCCATATGGTGTCCATCGAGCATGTTTTCGCATGCCTCATCAGTGCAGTGCTCATCGTGCGGTCCTATCTGTAGCTCTAGCAGAGGGCTACACCCTTTTTCCAGCTTTTCAAAAAGCTGGCACCAAATGTTTGCTGCCGTGGGTACCGGAACACTACTGGTTGCAGCAATTGGGGAGATGGACTTTCTAATCTTACACGTCTGCGGAGGTCCTTAACTTGTTCCCTATTGAGGCCCATGCGTGAGGCGTAAAGGCAGCTAGGACCTGGTGCCATTCTGGCAACGGTGTTCCTCACTGGCTGGCAGCTAGATAAGGCGCAAGCGCATATGCATGCCCGCCAGCGCCTCCACTTCCCTATGTATGTTGCGTGCACATAACCCCACCCTGCATGCAGGGATTCACGGCCCTGCATTACGCTGTGGAGCAAGGGTACCATGACGTCGCCATCATGCTGCTGTGCAACGGAGCCGACCCACAGAATTTGGACCTTGAGTCAAGGAACGCCTTCCAGGTGCTGTCATGCGGGCTGCAATACTACTGTGCCATCCCATGCATACCACACATGAGTAGTATAGCTTGCCTGCTCCTGCACCTAGCCATGCCCCTAGCGAGGGTACTTTATAAGGCATGCCAAGCAACCACACTTGATTGCAGGTGTGCGTGTCCTTGGATCGCGGGGTAGAGCATAAGGGGATGTCATCCTGATGCCACGGTGCTGGCAAGCTTGTTAACCGGTTCCTTACCCTTTGGTTGCAACCCCTTTAGCAAGCATTAGCAGCTCATCCAGTCCATTGCTTTCTATGACGTTTCCCACATTTTCTCCTCTTCCTTCCTTTGTTGCTGTTGCAACGGCAGATGGCTCCCTCCCTGACTTCAATGCAAGGGTTGCTGACAAAGGCCGTGGATAGGGTCGTGGAAGTTACGGAGGAAGCATCGAACACTAAACCTGTGCCGGTAAGTAGTTCTAACTGGGGGCAGTGTAGGCGCTTCCTTGAAAGCTGTCTCCACGGTTAGCTATGTAACAACGCGGCGAGCTTGGAGTAGCAGGGGCGCGGAGCTTATCGGGATTGGTGCACCTCCCGGTCAGAGTGAGCGTCCAGGTATCATATCCCATGACCCATCTACGGAGTGTCGCTGTCTAACAATCAGCCTTCCTCCGGCTTGTGTGCGTCTCACAGGTGCTCGCCATTGTTCAGCTTATGATTGAGGTAACCAAGCGGCAGGAGCAGGAAGAGTACAGCAATAAGGTTGCAGCTCCGGCGAACCTGGCTCCCGGAGATCACACAGCAGATGTGGTGAGCCCGGCTCCTGCAGAATATGTCGGGGCTGCAGCTGTGGTGAATTTGGCTCCTGCAGGATATACAGCGGCTGTACCTAAGGTGACGTCTCCAGTGCATCCTGCTGGCAAGGAGGACAAGGAGGCACCTGCAGCATCCCCACCCGAAGAAGCCCCACCTTTTGAGGCGGGCGAGGAGGTTGGAGACAGCATCAAGCGCATCTTCAAGAACCTGTACGACAAGGTAAATTAGTGCGTTAGTGACAGGCGAACGGCATGTGGCTGTTACAATTGTATGGGGCAAGGTGGTTTGACAGTAACCTTCCCAGGTTGGGGTCCGACGTGGGCGTTATTTGTTTACTTATGGAAGTGAAGGTGAAGCCCTGGGCTTGGGATAGGGCTGAATGTCATTGCAGGCTTTTATATGTGTGTGCAACCGCAAAGGTGCTTCCATACCTCTATAGGTAGGTCAGCCGCCTCTGATGCTTTCGACACAGAAGCTGTTCTGCGGTTTGAAGGTCCTTGACGCCCACTCCTTAACGCCCCTGGACCCATTGCCTGGACCAACCCACTCAGCCTCTGCTGTGCGTACACCCCCCCCCCCCATGACCCCGAGGTTTAACCCTCCCTGCCTGCTGCCTTACTTCTCTTCCTACCAGCTATCCTACCAGTAGATTTCGTTTGATTAAAGAAAAATACTACTCCCATTCCCCTGCCGTACTGCTTCCATAGAAATACTTCTGTGAGCTCTGGAAATACGTGCTGAAGGCGGTTAGAAGTGACAGTTATAAGCTGACCGCTATAATGCTGGACCTCATCTGCAAGGAGTACCCCAGGATGCTGGTGCACGTATCCGGGGCCTCCATGACCCACCTCATTTGCCACTTCCCCGACTTCTTCCACACACTGCTGTACAAGTTGCAGGTATGGTAGGCGTGGTGGGTCAATGACGTGGGCAGTAATCCACATCACCAGGCCTGCTAAGAGGAGATAATGAGGGAATTGAGGGAATTGAAAAACGTGACTGGGTTACGCTTATCCACAAGCTAAGGCCACAATTGCTGCAATACATGTCGAGGTTGTGTAACAACAATTACTCTAGGGCTGAGGTTTAGCAAAGTGTCCTGCCTGGGCTCCTGGTGGTAGGTCCTAAGCGTCTATTAAACGAATCCCGAGGTGCAGTAGCCATCATACTTCTGTATGTGCCCTCCTTTGGCAAGGATGTTGCCTGCTTGAAGGGGATGATGAGGAAATGTGTGAGGACCGCTCCACCACCCGACAATGTCAACCGACCCCACACCCTGATAGCACTGACCCACTATGCGCTATCTATATGGTGGAATGTTAGAGCTAGGAAGCAAGGACAGTAAAGACAGGCAGGTCCTAGACATATCTCCAAGCCAACCCATATTACCCATGATAACGAGTGTGGTATTTAGGAAGGAGGTGGTGGCTAGCTTACTTGGCTGCAGTTTAGCAGCTGGGGGTTCGGTAGGAGGCGCCCGTATGTATAGCATACAATGCTTTTATACCAAGGCCACACCACTGTATGGTCCCTTCAATTTTTCCTTTTTGGACATCCTTTTGAACTGAACACAATTATGACCGAAGCTAACCCTTCCTCATCAACCGTCAACAGGACGTGTCGGTCCAGGACGTTGTTGGCTTCATTAACTCCTTGACGAACGATGTGGTCCAAGCGAAGTATGATACAAGTTGCCGCATCTACCAGGAGCTGGTGGAGGGACTTCGAAAGGTAAGAGTTGGTGCTGTAAGTATTCCTGAAGCAGCCTCGCTCCCTATTGCTAGCGAAACCTTCCAGTTACACCTGGGTTTATGGGCGTTGTGTATCGGGTATTTCACTGGTGAAAATGCACGTGCTTGATTCGCCCCATCCAGGTATGAACAGGTTTGCAATTTTGGCATCATGATGTTAATGAGTAGCATGTTACTACGCTGAGCTGGCCCCAAGCGGCAGCCCGTGAGCGGACCTAACACTCCTTGTGTCCTTGCTCGTACTGACACACTGTAAACACGGATGTACGGCAGCCTGTATGTAATATTGGCTGCATTATGTCTACCAGATGCGTTGCATTCCATATTGCAAGCAAGGAGCTTGTGTTGTCGTCAAGCCGGTATGCTGCTGCTGAACACTCATGGAGCCGCTGCATTGCTGATGCAGCCAGCTGGTCATCCTGCACTCTGGGAAAACGGAGCGTTCGTATTTTGGGGAGAATTCGTAATCTAGGCCAAACCATTCGTATTCTAGGCCATGTGGGCTTTACAAATGGTGTTCACACAGACATGCACCTAACCCTCTCACTGGGTGTATTTAAGTCCTATATTGTGTTAAAATCCACGCCCCACCTAAAGTGCACACATGTGCACACACGCACTCTGACTCCCTGTTTTCCGTATTCCATCTGGCACGATTCGTAAAATTGGGACACCCGTCCGTATCCTGGCACTGGCCCATAATACGGAGTATCCCCAGCCGAGAACAGGTGTAATGCAGGTATACGACGTGCTACAGGAGTCCTTATGAAATTGTTCTGACAGGTTTACGCAAATTTAGTACCATGCGGCATGGACAGGTGGTACCTTACATACACAACTCATCCAAAGTGTGCTCTGGGAAAAGCACGGAAGGACCCGTCACCCAATGGCAGGTCACTTCACGTTCCGCCACCACATCACCACACGACCAGCTGGTGCAGTGTTGGCAAAGGTCAAGCCCTCCTGCTACTGCTGCTAGTATGTACCGTGCTCGCTCTGCACTGTATGTGTTTCCTGCAATTGTTCTCAACCACTGTCCAGGCCGCTTTTTCCTACCTTTACCTGCTCTCCCTCCCCGTCCTCCTACCTCCCTCCTGCTGTCCCTAGGTGAACAATAGGGTGGTAACTGCACTTTTCGAGAATGCGCGCCAAGATCTGCTCGACGACATGGCAAGGCTCCCCCCCTTTGAGAACTTTGTCATGCTCATCGTGGACAAGCGGAATGACAACGTGGTGGGTGCGTAGATGGGTCGCAGTTCATGCAACAGTTGTTGGGGCAGCACAGTGGAAGCGGATAGGTGGCCATGCATGTGTTTTCTATGGTCATTGCGGGTAATAAGCGGACTATGAAAGGGGGCTGGGTGGTGGCTTCTAACCGCGCGGACAACAGGGTTATTTGGCTGCCGTGCATGCAATCCCAGACGGTCTCCCAATCCTCCCAAATTCGGTGAGGAGCGGTGAGGAACTACTCCAAGCCACCCATGCATGTAAAATACAACACTATGTCCATGTCGTGACCTGAAAACTTCTGATAGGCACAAGCATCGAGGAGCAAGCAAGTAACCCAACTTAGAGTGTACGGCATGAACTGAAGTGCGTAGGCTAACTGGTTGTTACTGGTTGTTAGAGGTTACGCATGTACGGGCCAGGCTCGTTACTTTCACAAGCGCTCGACTAGCATCCAAGCAGCACATAACCAGCATACCGGTAGTATCCTTCCCTCACGTTGACGTACAGGCGGTTGTCTCCAGAGGTCTTCCATCCCAGGGGTTTCCAGTCCGTGGTTCGGTTTGGTTGTCTTCCTGCCTTATCTCTGTAACATTACTTTTTTTATACATTCTTCACATAAACCAGCACCTAATCACTTTCGCACAGCCATCTACCCAAAACACCCCACGGCCCACGCATTCCAATGCTATATATATCAACGTTGTTCTTAAACACCACAGACACCACTGATACTTCCTACACCACTCCACCGTTAGATAGTTTTATGTACTATTATTGGCATTCTTTTACACCACCTGGATATCAATTACTTGTGACGCTATCATCCTCCGAGCTTTCTGTGGTCACGATCAGTTACAATACCCCCTTCATGCTTACATGTGCAGGACTTTACCAGTTCTGACCGTGAGCGGCTGCTGGTCATGTTGCGACCTACCATGGAGGTGGTGGTGGATGAGGGGCAGTCGGAGTGGGAGTCAGGCAATGGGCAGTCGGAGCCGGCATCAGACGAAGGGCAGTCGGAGTGGGAGTCAGGCAATGGGCAGTCGGAGCGGGAGTCAGGCAATGGGCAGTCGGAGCCGGCGTCAGACGAGGGGCAGTTGGAGCCGGCGTCAGACGAAGGGCAGTCGGAGTGGGAGTCAGGCAATGGGCAGTCGGAGCCGGCATCAGGCAATGGGCAGTCGGAGCCGGCATCAGACGAGGGGCAGTTGGAGCCGGCGTCAGACGAAGGGCAGTCGGAGCGGGAGTCAGGCAATGGGCAGTCGGAGCCGGCGTCAGACGAGGGGCAGTCGGAGCGGGCAACACACACGCTAGACGTGTCCCGGGTGCTCTGGGCAGCGGTGAAGGTGGGCAAGCATACAAGTGCAGAGGCCACGGTTCGCAGCATCACCAGCTGGGTAAAGAATCGCAGAGTGAGTAGGGCAGATAAGAACATCAAGTAAACCCGTAACTATGCTACGAGAAGGGGGGAGTGGGTGCGGATGTTGTGAACCTGATTCTGAATCTGGGTGAACCTGCTGAACAGCAAGGACCGCAGGGTAGGTGTTGGGATGTTGGAAAGAACACGTGGATCAGGATGGTGTTGGGTTGGCTTGCTTGGTTGATATCTTCCTGCCTTCCGTATTGCTAGCATTGTTCCTCCCTGCCCATATCACATACTGTACCCTTTGCGCACGCTTAGGATACCCTCTTGTCTTTACCCCTTTGACTGATTCGCTATCGTGTCTCACACACCCCAGGCAGTGTTCATCACGGGCATCAGCACGGAGCTGCTCAAGGAGCTGTCCAGGCGCTTCCCGCTGGCCTGTGCCAAGCTGTTAAACCTGGTGGGTGTGTACTGGTGCTGATCTCCTGATGAACCTGGTGTGGGTCTCAGGCGGTAAGCAGAACATCGAACTGCAAGGTTACCACCTCTGTAGTCATGTTTCAATTTTTAGGACGGGGGGGGGGGTAGGAAACGCGAGGACAGACCCCATGATTAAAGGAGCTTATCGATAGCATGCCAAACTTGCTTTCAGAATTTTATTTGGAGTTGTACGGAAAAAGTTATCTGCACCCAAAGGTGCTGCACCCCAAAGGTACTGCACCCCAAAGGTACTGCAGGGTGGGTGGGTCGGGTCTGTGGGTCCGGCGGGTTTTTTCCAAGGACTACCTGACTTTTTCCTGGCGTTGCGAAACTCACCATTAAGCATATATACGACCAACATACTGTAAGCTTTCTATAGCACCTATTTTTGTCTTATCCTAAGACGTTTTGGGCATGACGTGATGACACGACACAATGGTTGGCGACATGACTCCTTCAGGCTCTCCTCTCTATAAGGACCAACCGGGACGGGGGCGAGGGCGTGGGCGACGGCGGGGCCGTGCAGCCGCGTAAAGTCGCAATGAGCCGTGGCAATTGCTGGTATAGACTGGTTGTGGCGTACTAGTGCCCTTTACAATTGCAGTCGATAGGGTTTGAGGGTGCGACCTTGATGCACGGTGTGCAGTAGCTCAACAAATGATATAAATAGACAGAATACGCTGAGAGGAATCCATTTCTGGCTTTTTTTTAGCTTTTTTGGCGTATGACAACATGACAAAACATTGTTCTAAGTTCTGTAGGGTGGGTGGGTGGGTCCGAGAGGGGTCACCACCAAAAAATCATCATCCATGGGGGTTACCTTAAGTGTATACCCCCCTGTTTAGGACACCACCTTCTCCACCGTTCGAACAGTGCATACGTTTCCGTTTTCCGAGCCGGTCTGCTCCATGACTTCTCCATTCAGCGTTTTACACAAAGCAAACCACCTTGCCCTACCTCCACCTCGTACGCAATACTGAACTCTCCTCCTCCTCCCGCCTTTCCAATCCTATTGGTCCCATGCACGCATGAGCTGTAGCCTTCCTCACTTCCTTGCTCCTCGCTGCTCCGTCCTTCCTGTCCCGCAGGTAGGCCGCGAACATCTGGTACCACTGAAGGTGGACGATGATCTGCTGCAGCACAAGGACCAGCTGGTGAAGTGCAGCAGTGTTCGGAATCACTTCACATGGCGCGCGATGTTCATGGAATTCCTGGAGACAGAGGTATGATATTATTGTGCGTGACGTTCCATGGCAACAGGGTTGCACAACCCCGACCTACTGGGGCACCTTTTGGGCCTCCGCCTACCGCTGGTTGTATGGGTGCCTGGTACTCATGCTGGTCTCAACGTCGGTGTACCTTCTCCCCCCATGCTGAGGGTTCCACCTAAACCTCTACCTTTGTTGGTTTCCTTCCCTACTGGCCCTCATTGGATGTTTTTTTCTCTTGCTCCTCAGCACTTTTCCGAACACGTGGTGGACGCACTGGTGGACTACGGTGTTCCCTTCGAGTGCACCTACAAGGCGGCATTCTATGACAACGCCACGCGGGAGGATTTCGCGGCGCTGATCGAGGAGGGGTTCACGGGCGAGGAAATCCGGGTGCTCATCTCCGCTGACATCGAGCTGCGGGTGGTGGTGGACATCATCCACGAGTGCAAGCGTTACAAATGGGAACATGTGGGTTTCTCACACGGGGGGCCTCCTGTAGGCTGTAGGGTGCTTACTGGCGTTTCCGGCATGCATATTTCCTCTGATGTTGTCACAACTACATCCCGCTCCGTCACCCCACTGCGCAGCCACCTGACGACGTTGAGCAAGAGTCTATGGTGGACCCCATGGCGGATTTGATTCGGGACATGGTGCGGAACAGGTTGAGCTTCGATATTGTGCTGACCTTGTGGAGTAAGTGGGGTGGATGTGAAACCTGTACCGTACTGAGTAGGAGGGAGTGGAGAGTGGGGCAAGGGTGACTGTGACACAGCAGGGTAGAATGGGGCTGGGGACGCGAGTTGGTTTGGGTTCTTTTGTTAGGAAGCGAGGATTACACTGGAGGAAGAGCCCGTTAGTAGGAAGAGCGTGTACGGCAGAGCTCATAAACATTTGGCGACATTAAGGCGCCTGGCACGTGAAACGCGGGTGCATTGGGAACGGAAGCTGATCATCGATAATAAGGGCGAAACCGCAACGCGGAAGGATGCAGGAAGACGGAGAGACCGTACTAACTGCAGACTGGACGGAGGAATACGGAGGGACCGCAATTGTGTGAGACGCCGCTGTGTTGTGAACGGGACGCAGCGACAAAAAACGCATGAAGAAAACGGTGAAGAACATAATCGAATCGTGCGTAGGAAAAGAGGCGATGCCACAAGTGCAAAGCGGTTATACAACCAACTGTAGCCTCAGCCCCCTGACCTCTTTCCCAACATCTGCTACCCAGATCCCTAAGCGGTACCTGTTCATTTCTTAGCAACCCATACTGGGATAAAGCAAGAGAAGGCAGTGCTAGGTGTGCGGCACATAGTAATGGTCTATGAACTGTAGCCTGCGGCTGTCCTGCTGTTTTTCTTGTTTGAGACACTCTACCGCCTCCCATCCCCTTTGCTTTGCCCTTACTGTGGATTCCTATGGGTTGGTATGTTGTTTATTCCCCATCCGCTACCCGCCTGCCCTCTCGCAAACCCTTTCCCAGAGTAAAAATGTTTACGGAAAAAATAGCCCACCAACGAACATTGAGCTAGAAGTGTGATGAATGGCGTTCATGTGACCAGACCAGGAGGCGTCTCATCATCTTAGGTCATCCATGTCCCCCACCTCCCTCCCCCCCGCCCAATCCGCGCTGTGCATGAGAGGCCGTGCAGCAGGCCAGCCCCTCCCCTAACCGTAGGTGGCAGCACGATGACTTGATGCGTTTTCGGGTGTACTAGAAGCACGGGGAGGGTGAATAATGAGGCCCTTCCCCTACCACAGCCATGATGAGGCCCCCCATGCCCCCAAACCGGAACCCTTCCTAGTTGTGCAAGTCCCACCGCTAGCCGGTGAGCTCGTATAGCTGATGACAAGGCGACCCAACCGTAGGTGGCAGTACAAAAACAACCTAACTGTAGCCTCAGGCTGAGGGGGCGCACGGGCCCCCTCCCTCCCCCCAACTGAGGGAGTCGCATGAGTCGAGATATGGGATTGGGACTCGTTGTTTCACTTATATAATTTTCCCCCCAACTTAACCCCTCGCGCCCCCCAACGCTAACCCTCACTAATTTTATCGCATCCAGCCACCACATATCCCCTTTGCGTTGTTCTTACTAAAACTTCCTATGGTTTGGGATATCCTTAAATCCCACCTGCTACCCGCCTGCACTCCCCTAACCCTCCCAAGAATAGTAATTATTAAAATAACGGAAGTGAAATATTTTACCCGTCCAGGTGCCTCACCATCCTCCGGCTTACCAATAACCATAGCCATCCAGTGTCCACCACCCCCCTCCCCCTCCCCCGGCTCCCTAGCCCACCAATGAATAATATTGACATCGAAGTGCGATGGTGCCGTCCATGTGACCAGACCAGGAGGCGCCAAATCATCCTCCGACTCACCAATAACCATAGCCATCCAACGTCCACCATACCCCTCCCCCCCCGCCCAATCCGTCAGTTTTCCTTATTTTTACTCTCCCCCGCCCAATCCGCGCTGTGCGTGAGAGGCCGTGCAGGCCAGCCCTCCCCTAACCGTAGGTGGCAGCACGATTACGTGACGCGTTTAAGGTATACAAGAAGCACGGGAGGGTGAAAGGAAAGTGAGGCCCCTTCCCCTGCCACAGCCATGATGAGGACCCCTGTACCCCCAAACCCGGTACCCTTCCTTGGCGTTCATGTTACCCGTCCAGCAGGTGCCTCACCTCCGGCTCACCAATAACCATAGCCGTCCAGTGTCCCCCCCTCCGATTGGGACTCGTTGTTTCACTTATTTAATTTTCCCCCCTCCGCCCATCCTCCTAGCAACCTATGAAGCCACATCATACAGCTCTTGAGATTTTTTGTTTTTACACCCCCGCCATAGAGTCTCCGAATGCGCTCACCGCATGAGTCGGGATATGGGATTGGGACTCGTTGCTGCACTTATCATGTATTCCCCAACCGCCACCACCTGCGCTGTGCTCGAGAGGCCGTGCAAGCCACGAGGCCCCCCTTGCCCCCGAAACGGTACCCCTTCCCAGGAGTGCAAGTCCCCCAGTTAGCCTTTACTTGGATTGGTCCCCCATGCCGTGGGCTAGCAAAGCCGACAAGGCATGTACTATGCATTCTTACGTTTGCTTCATACCATACCATGATTGCTGCAAGTGCTTTCGTACATGCTACACAATACACCTCAAGAAGCCTAAGAAACATAACGGGCCAAGGGCTAAGTTATGGTTTGGGTTTGTAATCCACACGAGCCTTTCGTGGACAATAACAGATAGAGGAAGGTTTGCTATGTCAGTGGGAATCTGTCAACTGGTGTTTCTTATAGCACCTGGATGAACACATGGCAGAATGCAACAGTGGAAGCACCATTTTCTAGTACTTTGCCGTTTTGCAACTACAATGCTAAATTGGAATAATAGTTTAAACACGTGTTGCTCTTGTGAACCCGTTCTTTTTCACTCTTTCGTCCCCTGCCCGTCACCCCTCTACCGGTAGATCATGGGAACAGGGCACTCACCGACTGTGACAGTCGCGGCTACTACTCTGCAGCCCAAGTGCAGGTACGACGACATTCCACAGCGTCAGCTGCTGCTGTCACTGTGACACACATGCATGCACATGAGCTTAACCAACTACTCATGACCCATCACCTTGTCCTAAGACCTCATTCTGGGCTGACGCGTCCCCTAATCACACCTCCCCCTCACACATGTTTTGATAGGTTTGGCAGGTCGGCTTCTCAGTCATCACAGCTTCTCCTTTTACTTCACTTCACAACACAATCTTCACATGACTGTCGCCCCCGCATGCAATCCTGACTCTTGGCCCTCCCCGCCGCCCTTTCCACACAGAAGCTGCTCACTAAATGGCGCAAAGGCAAGAAGAGTGGAGAAGACTGGTTGTTACGTCCCTGGGACAAGAAGGTAGGGGGCCGGGAGTGAAAGGGGGCGCCCCAGGCTCGCTCAGAGATGTTACAGCGGGCAGCAACTGGCGCATTCGTCCAGGTCGGCGGCATAAGCGCAAAGGCATGGATGGGTTCCGAATAACTGCAATCATGGTCCCGCTTCAATAACATTTTGCGCCGCCGTCACGGCTACGGGCAGCCCATACATAGGCCATGGGGTGGTTAAGAACTGCTGGGGTAGGTGGATACCACATCATATGCAGTTACAGTTACAGTCTGTACACGTGTACAGTGTGTCCGTACGAGCCAGGGGGGCAAAAGACACTATAAGAATCAAAGTCAGTCTGAATCAGGGTCCCCTACGTACATGCCTCCGTTTAGGGGCTCTGCGCAGGTGGTTTCAGACAGACTCGCATCCATACACGGCCCAGGTAGCTAGCCAGAGCCTCGGGAGGGGCAGAGGTCATAATCTTCCTCATGGACCTACTCCTGAAGCTCAGGGAAACCTCGTACTCACGACGTAGCTCGCCGTAGCACGGGCACTCCATGAAAATATGCATCTCATCCTCAACGGTGTTATTCCTGTTGCAACACTTGCAAACTCTCTCAGACCTAGGGCGGTTCCCATGCAAGTTCACTTCAATATCCCAACACCCTAGCATAAATCGCATGAGCAGGTGATGCTTGCTGCAGGGGATAAGCGCACTGGCGTGGGGTAGCCGCGCCACGGGCTCACCCCCTTTAAACGGTAGTCCCATCCACTGGGCATAACGGCACGACTTAACACCCCTGGACTTTTCATACTCCCGTGGGGGCACCTCTGCCTCAGGGTTCAACCATCTAACGTCCAGGCATTCCCTGTACTTTTTAAGTTAATCGTTAACGGGTAATTCTAGTTCATTGTAGTACTGGGTGAAGCCAGCAGTGGCGTCGCCATACGCGGGCCTGGGAATACCCAGCTCGATTATAAAATTAATGACCTTAGCAGCCCAGCCGTCGGCTACATCAGTAGCCGCTTATAACAGATCCTTCTTTAATGCCAAATGACTAAGGTTGTCGCTGGATGTTCCAAACTGTAGTGTGATTTTCGCCCAATAGTACTGCAGAGGGAGTTGAGACAAATACATGGTCTCGCTCCCTGTAGAGCGAGACCATGGTTGGGTTGTCTCGCCCAGACAATCTCTCTCGTGAAAGCCTGTTGCTCCTCCACCATGGATTCAGCATTTGCCGACGCAAAGGACAGCACCAGCTTTCCACATACAATATACCTGAGCCCCATAGGACATAACAGGGAGGACGAACAAATTGAAGAGTCTCCATACAGGTCTTCGGGGTATGAATACCCTAAGACCGAAATACAGCTTTAAGCGAGTAGATAGCCTTGCGGCCAGCCACAAGGCGCTCACTGGTGCAAGCAGCGAAGTGCCGCCCCGGGCCGTACCAAACTTCAAGGTAGGCCGCGGTCTCTTGCTCCGGAAGCACATCAAGGTGTGTGCCGCCCAGCGTGAATCCGCGGTCCCTGATGCTCGCATGGTCTTCCGCGGCACCTCCAAACACGAGGACTTCACATTTAGGAGCATTAACGGCCATCCCTGTAGCCCGATAAAACCTATCGAGAATATCCAAAAGCATCTGGGCCCTCTCATGGCCAGTGGCTAGTAGGGATGCATCGTCAACGAAGAGCAAATTAGTGAGGCTCACGCACTCCATACGGGGTGGGGCTTTGACCCTTCATCAGCTCCACTCGTGACCACCTCCCTTACTGAGGTCTCTAACATGGGCATCGACGTAGCGCGCGAGTGTCTCAATGAATAGCCCAAACAGTGTATCATGAATTCATGATCGACGGAATTAAAAGCTTTGGCAAAGTCAATTTGCATAATGATAAGGGGGCTAGTGTCAGCCCTTGTATGTATGCTACTAATTGAATAATGCCGCAGGCTGAACAGGTGGTCTCTATGCTTCTCTCTACACCCGGCCTGAGCAGTTGGGCACAGGCCATTTCGCTCTGTATAAGAATTAATGCGTCGAGCAAGCACCGTGGCATGGCACTTGCTTGGACAGGCCCCCGCCGACTGCTATACCCCTGTAGTTACCACAAACAAACGCATCACCCATCTTCTTGAACACGGGTATGAGGGTACTCGTCGATCGTGGACTTAGAAGGGTATGCGCCATCAAGAATATTATTGAACAGCTTGCACAGGTAAGGGGTTGAGGACGTTGAATGTAGGCTGTCCCTGCACCTCCCTAATTGCGTATCTGTAGCATTCGGCCTGGACACGTTCCAGCCCCGCCAAATTATAATTTTGCATGCTACGTACGGCGGCGATCACCTCCCCCTCCAGGACATCTCCGTTTAGCCAGAGGGCACTGGCCCTCCAGTTAATAGCCACCTTACACTTGCGCCACAGCTCAGGGACGTCAGAGCTACCCTCATCAAGACGCCCTGCAGCCCAGTTGCCACCTAGAGAGATATGATTAAGCATTGCCCGTGCTTCATCGCTCATGCCCCTTCTACTACCATAAACCCCATATATAAAGTCTGAAATTTGTTGGGTCCACGCATTCAGATCGTCCAGCGTGCAGACTGCAGAGGTCGCTTTGGCTATCAAGAAAACACCCTAGGGTTAGCACGGGATTAGGCTATCCTCTTTCCGACTGCCCTCAGCTCATAGGATTTGCGTGCAGCACGCCGCACCCTGCTAAACCACCGCCTGAGCCCCTGAAATGTGGTGATATCAGTGCCTAGTAGCGACCCGGAGGCACCAGCAGCTCCCCGCCTGAACGCCATCATGGCTTCGTAGGCCACAGCACACTATTCATTCCACCACGGGGCATTACCGCTCGCTACTTGCTGCTGGCCGCCATACACATCACAGCAACACCTGTTAAGCAATTTGCAAAGCAATTTGCAATGCTATCATCACATGAAACGCCCTCCTCAAGGTCATCCACTAGCATGTTAATAGCAGTAGCCGCACGGCTATCGTCAGTACTGAAAAGGGCGTTATAATCTCCCTTTCTGCGAATATCGAACAGGGGTATATTCCGCCTCGCTTGGGGGCATGGGACGGGAGACACCCTGGGATCGAAGGTGATGCCTATTGAAAGCTTTACTGGGCAGTGGTCGCTAAGGTATCGCGAGGGGCCACAGACTTCGGACAGCAGCACCCTCAGCTCCTGGGCGTGGGTACCGGTAAGGACTCTCGGGCTGCAAAGGTAAAGGTCGATGGTACTGCTTCCCCGGTCTCCAAAAAACGTAAACTCGGCCGTTCCATCTCCAGACGTCCTACCGTTCATCATATGCATGCGTGGCAGGGCCAAACAATTAGCTGGTTGGGCCCGCCATGCATCATCATGGAAACCGGTCAAAGATGCTGTTTTGAGGGGCTGGTAGACCATTCATGCAACGTAAATGGTAACGGTATCACAGAAGCCAGTTTCGGCTGAACGCTTTGATCATGCACCCTATATATTCATGCTCTTTGGGGGGGACCTTTATTGTGGGCTCGGCAGTAAGGTCCTCGCCCGGATTGTGGGCTCTGAGCATTCTCGCAATAAAGCCCGGGATTCTGGATTGGACAAATAATATACCTACTCGAGCATCCTATTAGGAAGCGAAGTTCTTTTCGAACATGCTCAGAGCCCAATATTACGGGTGTTATCCTATGCGAGCATGCTCGGAGCCCACATTCCGGGCCGGGGTGTAAGGAATTGCATGCAACGGTCCGCACAGGACATGCCCAATATTTTGGCATTGCCCTCGTCCTCCCGCCGCCCGTTGCACCCATAGCTAGAGATACGGCATACGTCTTTATCCCGCCTTTCCTTTCGTCCTGCCCTGAGTCGCCTGGCTCTTAATGTCTTTCAACATAATGCCTTCCCCTCCATTTCCCGAACACCCAGTTCATCGACACCGAATTCTCCCATAAATACCCGCTGTGTACGGCACTCAAGTGGGCGTACAACAACAAGCTGAAGGACAAGCAGGTGTACATTGATAAGCGGAATGAGGAGGCCTACTTGACACTGATTAGGCTTCGGGACCAAAAGCGGCGGGTCCAGAAGCAGCGGCTGGTACTCAGGTGGGGTTGGGGGGAGAGTGAGCACCATGGAAGCCGCGCGCCATGGAAGCCACCACGGAATAGTCAAGGCGTGCGACAGGGAAAAGCAAAAGAAGTCAGGATGAAGTTGGAAAAGAAAGGAAGCAAGGGTAGCTAGGGAGGTAAACAAGGAATGCGTTTTGAGTATGTGGTAAATGCGAAGGGGCCTTGGTGACGAGTAGGTGTTGTATGTCACCTGTAAGAGGGAATGAATCTGAAGCAATAAGGAAAAGGCAAGGCGAGTGGGGATATAAAAGCAATGAGACAAAAAGTATTATATGGCAAGGGGTGGATGATGTACGGCAGGGGGGCAGAGGAGGACAAAAATGGGGCGAAGCGGGTGGGAGGGGAGATAGAGGAAGAGGTTGAAGGCGAAGGTAGGTGCACGGGGATAAGGTGAGGGAGAAGAACAGGAACATGAGGGGAAGACAAGGGGGTAGGTACACTTTGTTTGCCGTCCTAGTACCCTTTATTGTACACGTATGACATAGATAGAACGTTGCAACAAAGGTGACAGACACCTTGGTCCAATGGAAAACAAGGGGTGTCACCTTCCACACGCTTCCAGGCGTCCGCCTCAACCGCTTTAAGCAATGAATATGGTGTTGTTAGACAAGTGGTGCCAGCTTCCAAGACCGTAACAAGCAAGGGGTGTCCGCTTTCCAACCAACGGGTGTTAGCTTTCTGGACAGAGCTTCTCCAACAAGGGATGTCGTATTTGCAGAAAGGGGTGTCAGCTCGGCCATAAAGGTATGGATGCCTCGTCATTTCAGAGGTCGGCATCCGTTCCTACTTGTAGAGCCCTTTGTCTTTCCCGCCTTGGTGCTCATCCCCTCATTTATTCCCCCTGCACCCTTGCTTCCTCTGCCCCTTCCTTGCTCCCTTGCTTTGCCCTCAATCCTGACCCGCGACCTCCATTCACCTCTCCCTCATCATATCCTGGCCGCAGTGCCTTCGTGTGTCAGCCCGTCCTGCTGCACCGCTGGCCTGTCTTCTTCCTCATGCACCTCCTGCTCCAATTCGAGCGCGTGTGGCTCTTCTTTAGGGTTGCCTTGGACCTCCTGCTGGACCTCCTGCTGGACCTCCTATGGGACGTGAGGGAGAGGATGCTGTTGCACATGCATCGGCTCCGCCTGTGTACTGCATGGGTGGAAAGGGGACTGCGCAGCATCTTCGTGTCCAGTTTTCTTCGCCTTGGAGCTAACTGGTGTAGGCCAAAAGGCGTGCCGGCCATGGATGCACGAGCGCTGGTGGGTATCGTGGAAGCCTCCTCTGTGAGGTTATGGTTATGGGGCGGCTTAAACGTATACCTGTACATGCATTGGAAGCGCCACTGTATTGCGATCGTAGCCGTTATTGGCTTTCCCGGTGGCTTCCTTATTGCTTCTCGGTTTCACTTACAATCTCAGCCCTAACTCCTTGTCTGGGTCGTCTCTTGTTCTTCTCGCATGTGGCTATGTCAGGTGATTCCCTGGAAGGGTATAGCGAACATTGGCGGCATCCTGACGGCGCTGGTGGACGCGGACGTGCCGTCGCGCTGGTTTGGACTCGCCGTGGTCAAGGCAGTAGTCACCGTGCAGTGGCGTGAGTGGGGTATGGCGTGGCTGGGTAACATGGATCCATGTTATACCGGTAGGCCAAGGCGCCCATCGCCCTCTTAATACGGCATGTCGCAGTAGGCGGTGTCTTACAAAGTGGTGTCTTGGGATGTGGGTGTGACATGGCATGCTATGGCGTAAGATCTTTGCCCAATCCGACAATACTATGCAAGCTGTTATGCAAGCGGTTATGCTGGCTTCGCATCATATTGTGCATTCCGTTACGTTCCATCGTTCCCTCATTTTGACCATTTCACCCCAATGTCTTTTTGGCTTCCTGCCCGTGTCTCCCATTCCTCCCACGCGCATGCAGAGGAGTATGGTCAGATGCTGACGCTGGTGTCAGCACTCACCCACCTCATTTTCATGGCGCTGCACGGCGGATTCCTGCTGGCGCTGCGGCATGCGGGGGACGAGGAGGGGGGCCAGATGGACAAGGTGCGGGGAGCGACTTGTTGGCGGTAGCGGTAGCGTGGCGAGCGTTATAATAGGAGGGATCTGGGGGTCTAGGGTGATCTGTCTCGTTGCAAGGACTCAGGAAGGAGCGCAGGCGGCGATGATGGGCTCAAAGCCCTAGGGGGCACCCAGACGTTGTTGCCACCCCCAACCCAACCCGCCAAACATTTCTGTGCGCCTGCCTCGTTATTACCCCAGCCAACCTCCCAATATCCAACCGTTTTGGCTGCAATGTGCCTTACACCCGCGTACATCCACACATCACACTATTACATTACCAGTATGTCCCGATCCCGGCCGGTTTTGTTAACACTCACCTTACTGGCATCCCCAGCAACCCCAGAATCACAACCTACAAAAGCAGCCCTTTCCCGGAGCTCTAGCCGGGCCTAAGTGCGAGCTGATGCACGCTTTACGTAACTTTTCGATATTTCCGCACCATGCGCTTGGGCCCCCAGATCCGCAAGCGGCCGGAGGTGGTGGCTCTGCTGATCGTGTTGGGGCTCATGAGCTTCGGAGGACTGCTGGAGGAGGTGTTGCAGGTGGGGGTGGGCACGGTCGGGATGCTGCTGTTGTTACCTGATGAAGTCGTTGGCGGAAAGGGCACCTGGATGATGGCTGGGATGCTGCTACCAATGCCAACGCATTTCCTTAATCACATGTAAGGATGTAACCCTACATCTTTGCCGCGTACATATGTCGTACATTTCTTCACGCTGTACATTGAACAGGTCATGCAGCTAACACTACGCACCTGGGGCAACTACCTGGGCAATATAGTGGACTTCATCTCCTTCGCGCTCGTTTTCGTACTTCTCGGCATGGTGTGCGCGTCGTACCGGTACGACGTCATCCTGGCAGTTGGAGCGGTTGAGATGCTGTTGCTGTTCATCCGACTGGTGTTCTTCGCCTCCATGACCGACTCCATGGGCGGTTTGGTGCGCATGGTTGTCTCGATCATCAAGGACATGAAACATTTCTTCATCATGCTCGGGATGTTGTTCGGCGGCTTTGCTATCGCATTCTACGTGTTGCTGGTAAGACTGTGCCGTATACTGGTTGTCCTGCGCGCGGAACTGCTGGTTTCCATCTGGCATCACGTTGCACAGCCAGCTCTTAACTTGCATGCACCTTTTCTCCGAGACCAACCTCCCCTTGTGATAGATGCCAGACATTGACTTATTAAATGAACTAGGGCATAGTAGTAAAGCTGCGTTAGCACTATACTGCGGCCGTAAAAAACACCTGGCAAGTTACCCCGAAACACTTGGCTTTGTACCTCAGAAGAAAGTATCGGCCGAAGCCGTAGGGCTAAAGTTGATGCTCTTTGTAAAGCAGCAAAGGCTATTACAGTCAAGCACGCGATCACTGCAAAACCTGCACTGACAATTGTTGGAGCAAACACGCACTCTTGTGGCCTGTACAGTAGATAACTTTCTAGGCCACACCAAAACGGGGCAGAAGTATGCTAGGTCGATTTGTTGTTGCACCCGAACCCTCAAGTTCCTTTTCCAACCACCCATTCATTGCCTGCTGTTAAACACTTCAACGAACACCAGCATGAACGGTCTGAACGATACAATTACCCCCACGCCAAGTGCAGACAGTTCATGTGGCCAACCCAGACGCACCAGCCCAGCCAATGCATGCATTCCGACGCGCGGGCGCACAACATACGGACAGGCCCTGAGGTCGCTTCGGTCTGGTCCTTGCGTGCACCCCCTCTGCTCCGCTCGTTTCTGCTCCTCTTCCTCTCTAACCGCTTTCCCCTTCGCTTCGCTCTCCCCGCCTTAGTAATCTCCTCCGTTCCCCTACTTACTTGTCTGTACACCCTGGCAGGGCCGCAACGACACACCAACACACACCAACAGCTACGAGAAAGTCGCGTTCAAGCTGTTCAGTGTGATGCTGGGCGACTGGGATTACGACTACCTGTACGACATGATTCATGATGAGGACCATGAGTACAACTGGTGTGTGCTGGGGTTTATTTGATGTTAGGAGGGTTGCTCGCGAGAGGTTTGGGTTGCAAGCAAGGGTACCGGTACATACGAGAGGTCGAGGGCCTCTTACTGGACTGCTACAGCTTTTACTGTTTTTCATGCTGTACGCACGTACATCATGTAACTTTCAACCTGAGCCTGTTCACCGCTGTTTCCAAGCCCAATGCTGGGATGAGCAGTAGGTGATTCGGCTGTTGCCGCTGCCTCGCAGGTACGCCTCCCGGCTGAGCGTGCTGTTGATGAGCGTGTACGGCATCTTAATGCAGATCGTGTTAGTGAACCTGCTGATCGCCATCATGAACGACACTTTCGACCGGATCAAGGAGACGGAAGAGGTTGAGGTGCTACACAACCGTGCGCGCCTTATTGTGGAACAGGAGTCGCTGCTTACACAGGATATGCGCAACAAGCTGCAGGTGCGAATGGGACGGAATGCAATGAAGATGCGTGTCAAGGTGCAGGTGCGGATGAGGTGAAAGCACAGCATGCCTGAATCACAGCTGCATGTATGGCGTGGGCAGGGTAATTTATTTACTTAAATTGGCACCATGGTGTGCGGGTTTGTTAATGATTAACGGCCGATCAGCAAAGGGGGCTGTACCATAGCGAGCAACAGCGCCAGCAAGAGTACTACTCCTGGAAGATGTGAAAGAAGTGGTGTTCAGGAGAGAAGCTGAACAGGCATTCCGGAACATCATACGTTTGCGGTGTTGCGCATGGGGTTGGCTACACGGTGGGCACAATGGCGAGACGGCAGCTACGTGGTGGCCACAAGTCGCATGCATGTTTGCGTGGCAGGTGGCTCTGTGTGGTCCACCGCCGCTCAGCGTGATGCGACCACAATGCCGTCTCACTACCTTGAATTGCATGCCGCTTCTTTCGGGCATCCTTCTTCCCTGCTGGCGACTTCCCTGTACCCTGATGCTGCCAGGGGCGGCTTCTGTATGTAGATGTTAGTGGTTACAGCGATGGAACCCCATGTGCACCCCTAATAACTGTCCCCCGCCTTGACCTTTTTGAATTGTCCTCTGAAGCGGCTGCTGAAACTTCAGAAGTGCTGCTTGCGGTCTTTACTGGGAAATTCTGGTCCTTTCCCTGCCCATTCATGGCCCCGTCACAATGCCATTGCTTTGACCTAATTCGTGGTTTCCTGGTCGTTTGGTTTATTTTGCCCCCCCCCCCCCCCAAGTTCAGGATTTAATATGCCAAGCCATTATAGTTCATTTTCTCGTCTTTCCCTTTTAGAGAGCGCCTGCACCCTTGGGAGGGAACATAAGGTTTAATAGCTGCGGTGCCTTTTCCCGCTGTCCCCTCCCTGTTGCTTCCCACAGAAGCAGCTGCTGGGCGACTACCTGCACGTGCTGCTGCGGTCGGACGATTCGTTCGAGAAGTTTATGGACAGCTCAGAAACTGTGCAGGGCGACTGGAAGGGCCGCATGCACGCGTTCTCAGAGGTGCGTGTGGTAGTTGACTCCCCCACGTCCAGGAACCCGGGAACCCCCATGACGAGTGATGGGGGGCGCAAGGGGCTCACGCAGCACTTCATGAAGGCTCTTGGTGCCTGCCAGAGAGCCTACCTTGCCCGTGTTCGCCTCGCTCCTCCTATCGCTACCTGTATCTCCGTATTCACCTGCGGCGTCCTCTCCTATCGATCTTTGACATGACTCCGAACCATCGCCACAATGCCTCTCATGTTGGCCAACGCCTACCCAAACACAGATCATGAAGCACGAGCTGCGTGACGTGCGTGAGCTCCAGGAGCGCCAAGACAGCCAGTTCCGCGACATTCGCTCCGAGCTGGATTCCATGCGACAGGAAATGCGCAACACAGCGGCAGCAACGGCTGAGATACTGGCCAGACTCCCGGTGGCCGCTGAAGCAAGCAAGTGAGGCCCAGCAGCAACAACCTCGACCCGGTGATGTTGGTGCCGCCAACACAGGGTGACGGAGTTTGAGGCACAGAAAGTTAGGTGGGCCCCTGCTGGGCTGTGCTCATAGCTTGTGTATTGTGCATGTCGTGCTGGGCAAAGGCTGCCACCCCGTTGCTCTGCGTGCTTACGGGCCGGTTCGGGTACATGGGGCGCGGGCTTGGGATCGCCGTCTGGAAGGATCGTTATGGCAAGTTGGGCCTGCTTGGGTCTCCGATGGTGCTGTGGCCGCAGTGCTTCAGTCCAAGCGGGTGGGTATGGTGACCATGTGAGCGACTGCTGCTGCCTGATCATCTTGGTGCGTGCATGAATGCCGGGGAAGATAGGGTTATCACTAGCGCTGACACTGTATACTAGCAAAAAGACTGGAGGAGTACTGGAAGAACGGTTAGGAGTGCTGAAGGAACTCTTAGAAGTACTGGAAAAACTGGTAGGTGCACTGGAGGGGTGGGGCTAGAGTGTTTACATGACCTGCACTCATGCGGGCCGTGTCCTGCAGCAACCAACGGATTGAGGCCTTCCTCAAGGCTTATTAGCGGGCCTCGTTTTCGTGGGTTAATGGGTTGGGGCCCTGATATACCTTCCCCAGCACGTCTTTACGTCTTTCGGAGTGGACACTGAGTGTGTCGCTTCTTGCTGCAGTGCAACAATGGAGGTATGTGTGTGTGTCGGACGGCGGCAAGCTGGTATGGCAGGAACGAAGGCCAGCGTTTCTCGTAGTACTTGCCTGCATACATGGCCCGCAGCTCGGCGGGACTAGCTATTGGAACAGGGGACAAGGTTTTGACGTCGCCTTGTAACCAGGGGCGGCAAACGCTTGCAGCCTAAGCAGGCAAGACTTACTTGCTAGACGTTGGTGGCGGTGCTGGTTGTAGCGGCCTTTATGTGTTGGCGGGTAGCGGCCTTTGTGTTGGTGTCGGTGCTGCGGGTAGCTAGCGGTCTTGCGGTGTGCCGCCTAGGGGCGTCCAATGGGTGTTAGAAGTAGGCAGGACTTAATATGATTGCAGCGAGCAGGCTGTGGGCATGATAGAATCCTGGTTGGGATAAGTTGCTTACTAGTAAGTCCCGTTGCTTAAATAGCAGACGCGAGGACCAGAAGGTGGGTATAGGTATCTGGCATCCAGTTTCTTAACGTTTTGTGCTAGTGCGCGGCTAATGCTGCCCATTCTTGTGACCGCTAATTGTTCAGGACTAGTACAAGTCCTCTAGTATGGCACGCAGGGCCCGTATGAGGATGTGGGGGCTGCGCTTCTGTCCCCGCTTCTGTCCCCGGTGGTGTGCTGGCTTTGGATGTAGCCTATTATTGTGGCACCCTAACAGTCTTCTACGGGGTTTGCATTTGGTTATATTAGTGATATGCGTTTGAAAGCTATGTATTCGAAGTGCTTGCGGAAGCTAAAGTACGTGGCCGGAGCAAATACTGGGGGAACTGGTGGGGGTGCCGAAGGGAAACACAGGTGGAAAACTGGTTGGGGTCTTCCCATGTTGTGTGGTTCTGTTGTGCTGGAATGGTGTGATGATATCCTAAACCAGTATTGCGTCCATCCAAGGGACGTGCCTCCTCTAGTCTTCGCGTGTCTAGTATCCTTGAGAGGATAGGTTGGGGCCATGTTATGTCTTCTTCCTCCGTACGACGCCTTCACGTCTATCCTAGTGGACACTGTGTGTGATGAGGTTTCTGTTTTCGTGCAATTGTAAAGGGAGTTGTATGCAACGGCGACGGGTGGGAGTGGTCAGAAGCTGAGCGCTTCTCGTAGTATCGCCCTATTTCAGGTCGGCTGCATGGCCGGCGAGTGTCTGGAATTAGTTAAGGAAACATCGGGTAAGTTTGTTATCTGGACATGGGTCCAGGGGCGCCAACGCTTTGCTGCTTAAGCAGGCAAAACGACTTGCTGGGCTGGGGGTGCCGCCGGGAGTGATGGCCTTTGCAACGGTGTTCCGCCCAAGGGTGTTCAACTGGTGCCGGATGTGAGCAGGATTGGCCTTGAATTTGAGTGAGCAGGCCGTAAGCCTATAGTATGCTGGTTCCGTTAACACGAAGTCCGTTGCTTTAGATTGTAAACGCGTATGTATGTCAAAGTGTGGGTGGAGCTCGGGGACCCCTATGCTTGCTAGGGGTGTCTGGCGTCCATCTCTTTTCCAGTTGTTCATGCTGCTAGTGTGTACATGATACTGTCCACCCCGGCAGCCGCTAGTAAACCAGCAGGACGAGTACAAGTCCACTGAAGCATGAGGACGTGGTGCCTGTGCTTCTGTGCCCACCACACGGCTACGATTATCCTTGGCGGCGGGGGACCTATCTATCCTTAACCTGCGGTACACTGTCGATGTGAACCTACTGTTGACGCCGACTGACCCTTTAATCGTCCTGTTGAGGTTGTTTGAAGTTATTCCGTATGGCAGATGGCGTGTGAAAATGTCCATGTGTGAACTGATGGTCTTTTATCGGGCCCCTATCTGCTGCTACGCGCAAGTGTGCCCAGAAAATCGCGTACCACCTGTATGTATGGTGGACCCACCACACAGTTGATTCATATATAGACCTGTCCCATAACGGACAGTGCCCGAGGTCAGGGAACCTAGTGGCCCTAAGGGGAGTTTTGTTTTGACTCGCGCTGGGCGTCTAGACGCTGGAAGCAAGGCTGTGTTGTGCCCTCCTTACCAAACCGTGCGCAGCTGTGGCCGCCTAGTGTCTAACCGTGTGTTGTCTCAAGATCTTTTATAGTGCTGTCGTACGGTGCTGGCGTTTGAGGGCCTGTTGCGATCCTCGATGCAGCTAAGCATTACTCATGTGTTTTCAGGGTGCTGTGATTGACCCTATGCTGTGCAGCCAATACACCACTTGCTACAGCTCTCTAAGGCAGCAGCTGTATTGTACAGCGGTACGGACACCTGAGGGTGTGAGGCCGAAAGAGAGGGTGTCCAGGTGCGTGCGGCCACTGCTGTGGAGTGCAACCCGGTCGTTATGTGCTGACGTTTCGTGCTAAAAAGGCTTGTTTTTTATCAATAAAGCCAGGAATGTGGAAGCGGGTTCCTGCGCACGTGCCATGTAACACTGGTGTCGTACAGCGGTAGGCGGCTCAGCCTCTTTCCGGCTCTGAGCGCATTGTTTGGTTAAGTGCTGTCGTGTAAATCAAGTCCGTATGTTTAGAAGAACTGGTCCGTGTGTCCCTCTGCCGGGATGTGGATTCTACCGTATCTATCCACCCGCCCACCCTCTACGGGCCGGTATTTCTATGGCTGTTGAGTGCTGTATTCCCCTTTCCTTGCGTATGGAATTTGTGGTGCAACAAAGTAAGACTGTCTTCACTGCCGGCCACTAATTCAATAAAGGGGGCGTTGACAAGGGAGGCGGGTTAGCAAAAACTGTCATAAAAAAATTAACGAGCGGTTATGCAACGGTTGTTTTTGCAACGGACGCTCTAGCTATGTACAATTATTCACAATGATTAGGCGGCGGTTGGTTGGCCTACTTCATTCGGGTGTTACCTGAGGTAACACGACTGTAAGAGACGGCTATGCACGTCTTCATTATGTGCATATATGTGGGCACGCACCTGCTTGGATGCATGATGGCACAGCTGCTGGGGAGAAACGGGGAGCAGCGATGCACTCCAATGCCAACACGCCTGGGGACTGCCTGCTGCCGCTCATCAGCATCGATCAGGCAATGCGGAGCTGCGTGCATGGCTGTGCGACGGCGGCTGTCCTACCTGGGGCGAGCATACGTCCACCCGGCGGGATCGTGATGAGGCAGAAGGTGGGGGGTGAGGCGCCTAGTTCACGTCAACTTTCCTGCTGAACCGTGGGTCGCTCGGCCGCACTGCACAGCGCCAGGGCAGCCCGCGCTGTCTGAAGGCATGGGATGGCACAGGAGAAAAGAGCAATGCTGAGGTAAAGTAGGCGCCGACAACTGTGTGGCTGCAGCAGGATACACCGTACAACATGTGCAACGGGTACAGAGTTTCGAGAGGTACGGTACGGCAGTACGGGTATACAGCATCACAACAGGGACACTCTGGGGAGTTGTGCAGTATTTTGGGGTACCGGTATTCCATAACCAGCTGCTCCCCTGCACCCCTCGCCAATCAGGCTCAACACTCCACCCTCGATTAACCCCTTCAATCCGACTGTAATAATCCCAAACCTGGCCCTCCCACCTGCACGTCCTGCCGTCCTGGTGAGGGGCGGTACACACTGCTAACTGGGGCCGTATCGTCAGCTGCTGCAGTAAAAGCAGGCCAATTAAATTCAGCTCCTCCCGACACCCTTACCAGCTTCGCACGCATACCTACGAGGGCAAACGGAAGCAGTATGAAGGTGGTGTATAACTATTGGAGGCAAGGCGAGCCAACATGAGTCGACGGCCAAGCCATTGCTATTGCCTGCACCAACGGACGCCCTAACGCCACGTTCCTAAAATCCTTGTACCGCTTTTGGGCGCCTGTAATGGCACCTTGAGTGGCACGCGATGAGGCGGGTTCAGTGGCAGTAAAGTGTAGAAGCTAGGAACTTCAGCTGCTTTGATGACGTGTTGCCAGCCAGCAAACATTTCCCATGTTTACTAAGCTGTCCCTAATGCAGATCCGGACGCATCAGCTTTCGTTATATGTGTGCGGTGCGTTCAGGTACGGTTACCGTTACCGGTCACAGGGCGGGCAAGTAATCCTATGCTTACTGGGCCTGTGTAACCACAGCCTCAGATAGGTATCCTATTCTTACTTTTCTAAGGTGTACACGCTCGCTTACAATCGCTCCCATTCATCTGGACGACAGAAGCCATCTCCCTAGCGAGAATGGTCATTGTGTTTGCCTAAGACCTTTTACAAGCTACGAGGACAGGATGTCAAAGAAATCTCGGAAGGCTCGGCGGAAAGGTGAACCCCAAAGTGAGGATGCTCGGCCCTCCAAGCGGCGACGGACTTCAGATAAGCATGAAGTGAAAACCAGCAACAAAAAGCGGCGCGCGGATTCGACTGGTGGGCTTAAAGAGGCCCCTGCAAAGCCCGATGGGACCTCCCTTGGCGCGACCACGCTTGCCGAGCGGCCGCATGACCCCAACAGCGTGTTATCCAAAGTCGTTGCGCTCGCTATTGAGGTCGTGCTGGAGAACGCGAAGCGGGCTGCGCCAGTGCTGCAGCGCCTAGCAGCTTTACCCAAGGCGAATGAGCAAGCAGCAGAAGCAGCGTCTGGCGGGCAGTCCATGGCCGACTACCTAGCTGCGGCAATCGAGCGGGACAGCTTCATCAGCTGGCGGCCCGAAGACACCAAGGTCAGGCCCCAACAAGGCTAAGCGGGCTAGCAAGGCTTCCTGAGCAAGCCCAGAAGAGGTTTCCTAGAGCTGCTGTTCAGCCAGGCTTGCTTCCCTGGCTGCTGCCAGCTGCCACACGACTCACTCCCGCAGTTTGGTCCCTCCTTCTTTCCCCCACTCCTGAGCGCCGACGGCCAGGCAGTGCTTCTAGACCTCGTTTCTATTCTTATGCGCTCGTGACACCCACGCTAGTTGAATTCCCCTACCACCTCGATCCCTCCCCAGCCCGCCACGATGGCATCTTGTCACACAATGGCTAGCTGTTTCCCCTCCCCCGCCCCTATTCCCCAGGTGCTTGCGGACTACCTGGCCAGCCTGTCCCCCAACAGCACCCTCCGCATCAAACCCGCCATGGAGCAGCTGGGTGGGTGGGGGGTTATGGGGGGTGAGAGGGTGGGGTGGAGGGGGCCGGCAGCTGCCTGCCAGCCTGCGCACACACCCTGCCTTTGTGGAGGACCGGGCTGCCCCCACACCGTTCCAAACCCTGCTGCTGCGGTGTAGTGGGGTTTCCCTCATGTGTCTACCAGGGACCTCCTCCTGTGCCTACCAGGGTTTGAGTGGCTACGCCTGCCTGGGGCATATCGCCGGGGAACAGCTCCAGAGTGTGCACTATGAGCACAGATGCGCGTTGGTGGCGGCTTACCGCTGCTGAGGAGCTCCAGGCAGCACCCGCAAGCAAGCACGCAAGCGGTGGTCGGCAGCTCCGGCATGCGTGCGTGTGCGTGTGTGTGTTTCGAAGCCTAGGACCTCCGCTGCCCCTCACCACCCCCCCGTAGCTCCCCTCGCCCCTCCCGTAGGTCTCCCGCCCCATCCCCCACCATTCTCCTTCGCTCCCTCGCTCCCTACCTACCCCCCAGTCATGCGTCCGGACATGGGGCTGTGCTGCACTTCTCATTTACTTTTGTTTCCTCTCCTTCCTCCCCAGGCCTGTCCCATATTCCCGACCCGGGTCGGCGGCTGCAGCAGACGCTGACTGCCAAGCTGCATTTGATGAAGAGCAAGATGGCGCGGGGGGAGGACCCCACGCAGGGTGGGTAAAGGGGAAACGACTAGCCAACCGTGTGATAAGGCGTCATCATGCACGGGGGGGTGGCGTGAGGGAGGTTAACGTATGGGTGAAGAGGACGAACTGGGCTGACAACGGCTCTGGGGGTGGGCCGAGGAGGTAGGTAAGAGGGACCTCACAGGCTCCCTCATCACAGGCTCCCGCATAGGCCAATAGCAGGCCAGGATACCCTAGTTAGACACCTGGGCCAGGGTGCAGGCAGTGGCAGCGGACACCCTCCGCCACCTTTCTACTCCTCTTCTCCCCACTCCCCACAATCGACACACATCTGGTATTCTTCTTTTCCTCTCCCCTCCCCACCCCAACATGCCTCTCCCCTCCCCACCCCAACATGCCGGGCAGTCAACACCAGCAGAACCGTCAGGGGGACCTACGATTTCCAGGTGGGCAGGAGGTTGTGTGTGTGTGTGTGTTAAGAAAACTGGCCGATAGTCGGTTGTGTGTTTTGGGAGGGGGGATTAGACCATACCACACACCCTTTGCTGCGCTTGTACTAATACCCGTACACACCCCTTGGCCAGTTATTTTAACACACCCCTTGTGGCGTTTTCGGTGGGAGGACTCCATCTTTCGGCAATCACAGTACGTTTCGCCTCGCGGCCAGTTATTTTAACACACCCCTTGTACGTTGTACATCGTATATTCTTTGCTTTCCAGAGCTGGGTGCGGCGCGCCCTGCTGGCGATGCCCAACCACGAGGTGAGGTGGAGGGTGTGTTTGTTGCTCGTGCCTCTTTGCTTCTGCAGCTACCACTCGGGGAGCCCCGCTGCAGCGTGCGGCCGCGTGGTAACCTTTTGTCGCCGAGTGCTCTGTCTGCGGTCTATCTCTGTGCGTTGTCGTACTGACACCCACACATCAGGCGCTCTTCTTCCCGCGGTCCTTGAGAAGCCTGACCTGATCACTTTTTTCACCTCCCCTGCGCAGGGCACCATGCGCGAGGTGGCGGCGGCGCTGGAGGCGGATCCCAACATCTCATGCAAGCTGGACAAGAGGTGGGCGTCCTCAGCTGTCCTGTTTAGGAACCTCAGCCAACCTCAGCAAAGTTATCCACCCAGTTAGTCGGGGCGGATATGCTCCCCTGCAACCGAAGTCACAGCAACATGTTTTGTAGCCAGAAAGGCTAAGCGCTTGTGCCGAGTAGTGTTAACCCTCACGCTCCTGAATCCCCTCCGTCTGCCCCTGAGAACCGCGCAGGCCCAACCCGAAGTGCCCCAACACCCCCATATGGTGGCTGAATCTGCGGTGCGCGGTGATGAGGTGATTTGCTGGTGACGCATGGGGGGGGCTGTGAATCCAGGAGATGGGTGCTGGCGGGTAAGAAGAGCGGAACTAGGAAAGAATCAAGGGGAGACACTGACGAAGCAGCGGGACGGGGGAGGGGGACGGGGTTAATACGGATGAAGGTTCCGCATTAGGCTGGATTTTACAATTGCGCATAGTCAAACTTATTGGGTTAGAAGCAGCACACAAAGGGGGAAGGGGAGGGGAGGTGGGCGCGGGTTGGCGCACCGGTTTGGCCTTCCGGGGGTTGGAACTGCTGGTGTTGGTTTGTTGGGTAGCGAGGTGGGGAGGTCGTGTGACAGGTTCCAGGGAAAGGGCACGTTGATTGAGCGCACGCCATTTTCACAGCAACAAGAAGTGCAGCAACAAGAAGTGCGGCTTCCGGGTGGCGCCCGGGTTGTCCCCGGGTGGCCCCATCAAGACGACTCCTGGCACATGGTGTGGCGCACATGGCATTCGGCGTTCCGTATGTGACGGTGTTCATGCACTGCCCCCCCCCTTTCGCCTCCTACCCCCATTGCTTTGCCCTAACCTGTGGTTTCCTATGGTTCGGTATGGTCTTTGACCCCCCCGCCCCCTCCCGGCAGGTACCCGGAGTTCATCAGGACGGACGCCAAGCGGGCAGGCCACGCCGTGTACCGCTACGAGCCGGAGAAGGAGCGGAAGGGCGATGCCAAGCGGACGGAGCGGAGGCCGGAGTGGGCAGGTGCGGGGAGGAGGGTGAAAACATATAGTGACACAGGGTGGCGAGGCTTGGTCGGGGAGCCTGGGTTGGGGTGAGAGGTTGGCAGGGGTGCGGGGGTTAGGTAAACTGAGCCGCGGAAACACTGACCCTGACCGTAGTATACCGGAGGATGATGGCGTGAGGAGGTTGGGGTGGGTGCACGGGATGCCAGCAGTACTTGATTCCTGAAGCCCCCGACTCCTCCCTTTTCGTCTCTTCGCTCCGCTTGTCATTCATATGCGGGCTTATGTCTGCAACGGGAACGCCGTACTAAAGAAACTTGTCGCAAACTGTAACAACGGGCAGCAACACGGCGTAAGTTTGAATTCTTCAACAAGGCAAAGTTACTCTTTCCTACCTACGGCATAAAGGGACCCTGACACGACTCTCTGAGCGGCCAGACCGCATGCGAAGCACCTAGTTAACGATCCTCCATTCCATAACTATCTTAGGTAACATCGACATGTCGCATTCAAAACTTCCAAGCTCGACGGGGGTCCCTAAGCCACCGCATAGCCCAGCGACAATTGAGAAAAAAGAACTTGCGAAGAGCCGGTTCTTGCGCTTTGTGGATGTAAACTATCACGGGCCCATAGACAACGCGAAGGTTAGGAAGCCACTTCCGGGCTTCTCCTGGCCAGCGAGCCATGTTGGTGCTAACTTAACGTTCCCCACATAGGCAAGTTGGCAGTACGTGGAGCGGACGACACGTAGAGGCGACGTGGACGGTAAGATCGCCCTTTGGGTTCTCTAACTCTTCAGGCATCCACCTCTTACCCGCCTGGTTCTCCCTTCACCCCTCCTCCAGCTGTCAACGTGTTTGCAATCTTAAAGCATAAGGACGGCAACCACCAAGTGCTGGTAGTCAAGCAATACCGTCCACCTCTCGAAAAGTACACCATTGAGCTGCCCGCGGGTAAGGCAACCGGGTCACAGCATGGTAGACGGGTGCCCAAGTGGCGCAACGGGCTGCTGCAAGCTGCTAACCCGCATCACCCCAATCCCTGTGATGTCTCTGCCAGGTCTCGTGGACCAGGGCGAGGCGCCGGAGGTGGGTCAGCGAACTGGGTTGGGCTGCCGCATGCGAATTTAAACCCTTACTTGACTTGCTTTGTCGTACATAGGATGGTATTGCTCGCATGCAGTTGCTATAGCTATATGGGGGCCATGACGTAATGACCGTGATGACACGAAGTCCCCCATAGATTCCCACCACGCCGCTTCCGCACCCACGGGTTCGCTTGCACGGTGTCATCTGTACGGCACATGCAGATCGCCGCGCTTCGAGAGCTCAAGGAGGAGACGGGCTACGTGGGGAAGCTCATCGGCCAGACGGGCCGGCAGTTCCTCAGCCCAGGCCTCACGAACGAGAACATGGTGGGTCGGTTACCGGGTGCGTGTTACAGGGTGTTCCCACTTCCCAGGCCAGGTCAGGGTGTGGCAGTCGGGAGCTTCTTCGCCTGCTCAAGCCAAATACGGATAGCAGGGTGCGGGGCTGACGAGCTGGAACTGCGGATAGTTTGGCAGGAAACAAGCATGTGTTTGCGGTGGTAGTGGGAGGAAAGCATGGCCGTGAGGGTTCTCAACGCACAGCCAACGCGGGGGTGCCATAGTGGAGATCCGGGTGGGGTGCCATCTATTTATGTGCGAGAGGCATTGCGTGTGTCTTCAGTATGCCCTCGGGTGTTTGCCATTGTCACTACATTTTACCGTTCCCTGCCTCTCCCTGTGCTCTCGCCTGCTGCTGCTGCTGCGCTATGGCCGCCACGACCCTTCGGTGGCTAGGTCACGATCTTTGCTGAGGTGAGTGGCCTGAATCCTTCGGTCACAGGGCAAAGCTTGGGTAGGAGCGTGAGGGTTCGTTTGAAGGCTGCAAATAGATATTGACACAACTGTCCGTCCAGATCTGTCCCAGATTTAATCTAGACTGCCGGAACTTTACCCAACCCTGCACCCCATGATCTCCCCGTTGCTCCACTCGCCAGATTGACACGGAGGCCCCCGAGAACCAGCACCCCACCCCCAGCAGCGCGGACCGCAAGCTGGGCATCACCAAGGAGTGGCTGCCGCTCAAGAACCTGCACCAGACGCTAGCACAGTATGAGGCGCAGGGCTGGGGCGTGTTTGCAGGTGTGTGCAATCAACTGGCACGGGGTTTGATTGAGATAGGAAGCGCTGTCACAGCAGGTAGTCACGGTGTTAAAATAACTGGCCGCGAGGCGAAACGTACTGTGATTGCCGAAAGATGGGTGTCTGGGTTGCTGGGGATCTTCGGGTGTTACGATCTGCAGTGCGTGTGTGGATGGTTCGTGGTCTGAGCCGTTGCTGAGGGGTTTGGCGGAGGACACAAAAAGTGCCTATTGAGCTATCGGCGCAAGTGCCTTGCCGCATGCTGCATCATGGGATGCCCTGGGCACTCGGCTACACACGGTACAGGCGCAGCGGGAGCCGCACACTGGCGCCTTTCTGCGCAGAGCCTCCACCAGCTACCGCCACACCACCCTAGCCCACACGGCCCAAGCACCGAAAGATTTGCCTGCCAACCCCTCGTCCCGCTGACACTCATCCACTCCACACCTAATGTGCAGGCTTAGCTAGCTCTCATACCACGGTACTCACTACATCGTCTTACTGGTGTTTTCCCCTCTCCCTTTGCCCGCCTTTCCGCCGGTTGTGTGTTCTCAGGCTTGTACGCAATCGCGCACGGACTCTACGTCAAGGAGCACATGGGGTTGTAAGCACGTATCTGCCGCCGCGCCTGTCTGCCGTTTGCGGCTCACGACGGCGCAGGACCCATTTCACTGAAGCAGCAGTTGGGCAGCAGTGTTGGTAATGATGAGGGGAGCGCTATCGCGCCTCGGATTGCGTATTGTAGTCATGCACATGGACTAGGAGGCAGGGTTCGATCATGCTACAGACCCTGTGCAACAGTGTGGCGTCGGTGTGTCTCGTTTGTGTTGGGGAATCTAGACGTGTTTCGGAGCCGTGTGCGACCGCATAAATTGCCCTGGAATGGGCATTTGGTAGCTGACAACAGTAACAATGCTGTCGACTGGACGGCCATAGTATGAGTAGGGATGGCTCGTGCCGCTTTGCATGTGCGTGGTAATCTGCAATGGCATTTGTGGTATTGTTACTAGGAGGGGTTGGTCGGGCGCCAACTCCCGCTCCTTGCTGGGCAGGCTTCTGTTGTAGGATGACACAGGACAGATGAACGAAGATCTGCCCTACCATGACACTGTATATGTTCCTTCGCAAGGCCACCCTACGAGTTCTGCCTTGTAATATGTTGGACGTCTAACGGTTGGGTTATGAAAACCTGCCGCGGTGCGACGCATAAAAAGCTCCCACCGTGCAAACTTGGTGCTCGCCTATCTGACCATCTACCCGTGATCAGTTTACAGAAGTCACGCATTAGCGCAGCTAGCAGGCACTGGCACACGAGGGATCCGGGTGAGATCCAACCGTAAATATGGAAAGCGCCCCGACGAATCGTTATATACCGTACTGTACATGATTGTGTTTCCCCGCAATGCGTAACGGACCCTTCCTTACGGCACGTTGGGTTTCCAACAGCCTGAAAACCGTTGCCACCACCTCCCTTACTCCGCCTAGCAAGGCCCCAGGAGCCCCCTGGGCGGCCGCATCAGTAACGGCTCCTGTTGCTGCCGCTGCCAAGTGGAACCACCTAGCAAGGAGGCTTCCACAGGCCCCATCGTCGCCTTTCCTGCCTCCACTCCCAACCCTAGGCCATCCCATAACTCTGCTGCCCCCGCTGACTGCCATGATCCCGGTAAGAAGCATCCCGGTAGCGAAAGCCACGGCGGCAGCGGCGCTGTCGCTGCTGCCGAGGGCGCTCCACTCGCCACCGGTATCATGCAGATGTCAGTGGGCCGGTGCACGGACGACCGACGCCGTGCTCCGCCCCCTCCCTCGAAGGCCTCACCGGGCAGGGAGTACCGCACCTGGGACCTGCGGGCCGGCAGCACCGTCGCTGCTGCTGCCGACGTTGCCGCAGTAGCGGACAGCGTGGGTCGTACCAGTTGGTTCCCGCCGCTGTCGCTGGCGCCTGCCGCGTTGCTAACGGCCCCGCTGCTGCTCCTCGCCCTCCTCGTTCCGCCGCTGCCAACACCGCTTGAGGCAGCAACCCCGCCAGCGCCACCGCTGGCACTAACAGCTCGTCCCCTTGAGACCCCAAAGCAAGAGCTCTCGTCACCGCTGCAGCTGCCATTCCAACTGCCGCCTGCTTCAGCCCTGTTTGGCAGCCGCAGCCTCAGCCGCTCCTGCGCTGCTCCCTGACGCCCGCAGCCTGCGCGCGTGCTGCCAGGTAAGCTCGCTTCACGTGTTCCTTCCTTTCCTGCCTCCAAGCATGTGATCGGGATGTTGCTACCCAACACAGCACCAGTGGCGACGACCTCAACAGCAGCACCGTCCACACGGCCGCCTCCTCCGCCGCCGCTGCTGCTGCTCACGCTGGGCTGTCCACCCCGAGCAGGCTCCACATGCTCTGGGCCCCGTCAAGACGGCTGCGTGGGCGGCAGCTGCACGTGCAGGAGGGAGTTGTTGGACAGCAGGCCCGACATGGCTGCGTTCCAGGGGAGCTCTTGCGGGGATTTGTGCTGCTGTTGTTGTTGCTGCTGCGGTTGCTGCTGTTGTGGCACTTGCGGCTGTTGAGGCAGCTGCAGTTGCGATTGGGCAGGCTGTGTTTCCTGTTGTTGTTGTTGTTGTTGCGGTGGTGACGGGAGGGGCAGCGGCATCTGCCCGGGCACGTACTCCTGCAGGTTGAGCTCCTGGGCCACTGCAACAGCCGTGTCGAAGTCACCTGAGGGGGGGGTGTTACGAGGTATGTGAGACCTGGTAACGCGCGCAACTGGCTGTTGGGTGAGACATGGCGCGAGGGCGCGGTGGAGTGGTGCTGGGTGCAGCAAACCCATAAGCCGGCAAACACGAAACAGCAACGCTCATGCTACGTTGCAACGGGATCATGGAAGATCGCGGTTGCAGGCGCGTCACTTACTTTGCATGAACATGACGACCCACACCTCCTGGACTGGCGGCTTGGCGTCCTTGAGGACGGTGAAGGAGGTCTGGGGCAGCCGGCAATGCACGGCGGTTTGCCAGGGAAGGTTCAGGGATGTCTAAACGAGGTGAGCGCGCCTCATCACCATTGCCATAACCCACAAGCAGTTCGTCAGGGCAGCAGCTTACCAGCGCTTGGATCTAACGGATTGTACACATTGTAACCGTCATTCATGGATTGCATGCGTGCTGCTGTCAATTGTGGCAGATGAAGAGTGGCTCAGCCCTCCGCCCTCCAGCCCTCCATGCTGCTCACCTTCGTTGCCTCTCGGATGGGGTAGGCATACACGCCGGTCGAGATGGCTGCGAATGCAACGACCTTGGTCCCCAGCTTGGTTGCAGCCTGGAGCGAGTGTCTGTACGCGTTGGTCAGGTACCCCTCGCATTCCGCCCTCTTATCGGTGGCATACACCGGGCCGCATGTGTGGATGATGTAGTCGGTGCCGAACTTGTAGCCGCTGGGGATGGATTGGAGGAAAGGGAAAGACGATGATAATCACGCTCCTAGGTTTCAATGGCCACAGAGGCAAAGAGGAATCTGTGAGAAGGTTTGTGCGTCTGGTCCGAAGAGCTTAATCATGCCCAGGGACGTTCTGGGCGTCTTTGTTCCCTTCGAACCATGTTCTATCAGTCAGCCCGCTCTACCCGGTGACGACAGCCTCCCCGGTAGGACAGCGAATCCCCGGCCGGATTTCTGGCAAACTTTGGCACTCTTGAAGGAGCTCCGGCCCGGCTTTCTTGTGTATCACTGCGGCGACGGCCGACCTATGTGTGATTCCGGCATATGCAACAGCCTTGTGTGCCAACCCTTAACTTACTCCCATCAACACCACCCCCTCCGCAAAGCCTCTGGTTAGCTGCGGGTGTGATAGGCAAGTGAGTTTAACTTGTAGTATGGTGACAAGTTTACGAGCTGTCATCCTCCCAGCAACACCACTCACCAGCATTGACTACCGCGATGGGTCGTATCCGGTCTGCGTCTGGTCTATCCAATTGCATTTTTGGCCAGTCGGGCATGCTGCCTTGGAACACTATGAGCCTTGTTCCAGAAGCAAGCAAGTACTCCCTTCGCCCAACAGCAGGAGGTGTATTGTTTGTCATTGTTTTGCAGCGCTTTCAAGTTGTATCGTTGTAAAGTAAAGATCGGCTAGAAACGTAATACTTGCTTACATGCATACCGACATCGAAGTTTGGAGACTGTTGCGAAAGCGGTGATCTTTTTACATATTGTTGGACATCAGCACATGAAACGAAGGGATTGCGCAAGAGGGTTTGTAGCATGGGTGCCGCTGCCCCCTTGCCAGGTCCAGGTCCGGAGCGACCTAGGCGTACGGCATCATTTTTACTTTTTCCTTCATTCTAGTCTTCTTGCAATTATTGACTGTGTCTTCCTACATGCCAGGTGAATGGGCGCTTGAATCAGCCTCGCCCACTTGGAAGTCCGCTTGCAAGTCTGTCAGCGCATTTCCCCAGCAAAAGACGCATGTCGCATGTACCGTTATGGTAGCAATGTTTTGTAAGCAAGACCTGAGTAGCTAAGTTAGTTTATTAGGTGAAAGAGCCGTCATACCAGTCCAAGGCTATTTACATGTCATAGGGATACCGGGCAGATTTAGTAAACAATAGGTCCATGGCAAGCGAAGATGGCGATAGTATGTCCTCTGACTACGCTTCCGACTACCACAGTGACGATGATGACGCATATAAAGATGCCGCTGAAGGTTTCGAGGACGACCTATCACTCACCGAGGAAGTACCATCAGAAGACGCCGAAGATGCCGGCGAGAGGGATATGATGGAGTTGGGGCAGGCTGCAGCTGATGGGGACACATACCCCTTCAATGACGTAGGCGTCTTCGTGAGTATCGCTCCGCCATACGGTTTCCCTCATGCTTTACTTTCCCTGTCTGTGATTCCAACTGCACTCCCACTGGGTATTTTCTTCTTTCTTCTTTAACTAAGGCTCGTACTTCTGTGCTGTGCATAGCCTTCCGTCCCCCATTCCTGTAAGCGCCATTCCCCTACCGCATTTCCCCATGCGTTTACTTAAGCGGACACCGTGGCTAACGTCATGCACCTCTGTGCCGTAGGAGGTTGATGATTTGGATGACGAGGACACTCCAGGCAACTTACCGGTAGATGCTGCGTGTATGCAGGCTACCATGTGTCAACAGAAGCTGCAGCACTTATGCCCCGTAACCTTCTTTGGCAAGCAAACCGCACGCTTGCTTTGTATGTGCGCAGGATACCTCTCGCGGGCACAAGGATGGGTCACCTGTCGGTGAAATGGCTGGTCGGTTTTTGGTCCTTTGCACTTCAGAGGGCCTCCACCCCTGCCTTGAAGCCCCCCCCCCAAGCCACCACGTGGGAAAACCGACCATTGCCTTTTGCCCTGAAACTTAGGGAATGGTTCCTGTTAGGTAACACAAAGTTGGGGTTAAATGGCCTGGGTGCAAAGGCACCGGCCACTGGGAGGGGCGGGCAAGCACCTGCAAATGTGGGGAAACATGTAGTGAACAGGGGTACGGAAGATGGTGAAAACCCCTCTCCCAGCGGCAAGGGCAGGCGCGCTGAGCGGCATCGTGACGCCGTCGCCAACAGAAGCCAGCCTTCCATTAAACAGAGACGGCGCCTGAATTGAGTGCTCGGTTCGATACACCTCTCCGGAAGCGAGCACATGCATCACGCCACGCATGCCATGCGTGCGGAACCATGGCGCAGAGCAAACAGAGTACAGGGGTCTTGCCTGCTGAGTAAATGCGTTGTCCAGGTTATAGACATTTTCCTTGCTGTCAGTGAATGGGGAAGCCATCTGAGCTTTGCTGGATGGGGAGGGCTGACGACGCGGTCGCAAGCGCGCAACAATAGTGGTTTGTGCCGAAATGACACCAATCACTTCCAATAATTATTGGGCAGCTAAGCAAAGAAAGCTGAAGAAAGCGGGAATCCTTATGGCGGGTGTAGTACGCCTAGGTCGCTCCGGACCTGGGGGTAACGGTGGTCATCTTGCCACGGTGGCTCGCACGCATTATTTTTTAGGTCGCAACCTTACTCGAACGATGTTTCATAGCATGCTTTCGAGCACAACACACTCTATGGGGCCCTGTACGACTTCAGACTCCCGTCGGGGGTACGAGCACTCTTGCCGCCGACATATTTAGGAACCAGGGTGCGGTAAGCAAGTAAGTGAGAGTGCAGCCAGACTAGTAAGCGAAGCGCTTTGCTTCGTGGCGTACATATGGATGCCATATTATCGGAAGTGATCGACGTGTTTGGAGCTGCGGTTAAAACGCGCTTTGGATTGGGGCCATCTCTGCCTGGTACTGTCATCTATGAAGTAGCGGAAGGTAATGCCAACCATGGACCGGACAGTTTGCGGGGGCAGAGCGTTGAAGATTCTACATTAGCGGTGGCGGTGCAAAACCTAGAAGCTTCAGCGGATTTCAAGAAGGCACATGCGGAGGTGGGTTGCAGCGTATATCCTGTGGGACGTTCCTAACCAGGCGGCCAAACTCATATGCGGCTGCCTGCACAGGATGCTGGGTTTTCGCTGCTACACTGCGCTGCCTTGTTGGGGCAAACGACGCTGGAGAATGCCAGAAAGATCGACGCAGACAAGGAAGGCGCCGTTAGGCCCCTGTTCGCAACGACAGCAAGGTGTGTGCCCCCCGCCCGCTGTGAAACACCATATGTCGCCAGGGAAGTAGTAAGGAAACCGGTGGGCCCAAAGCTACACCCTCATAACCGTGCACTTATCTATACGCAGGGGCTTGATATATTTATACAGTGGCAGCATAAGGGAGATCGAGGACAAGGTGAATTAGCAGCAGCTTTCCTTACCAACGTGCACCTGATTTCCGCTAGTAGGAAGCAATTTACAATAAGGGGGTGCGGATTTGGAGTCGTATTTTCAGTGACTCCTTGGCAGGGACGGTGCAGCTGACACGGCGGCGGCCTGTTGCCCTGCTGCCGAACACCTACCTGCTTATGCAGTACGGACGCCTCCCGTTGCATTTGGCGGCCGCCTATGGCAACGAGGAGATGGTAGGGGTGCTGCTGGATCCGTACCAAATGAGGAGCCGTGGGGAACTATGGCCTCACATAAACCACCAAGACAAACAGGTGTGTTGGGTCTCCTTAAGCCAGTTGCCAGTCAGCTTGCCAAGGGGACCAAGTAGGAGACCAAGGTCAGAGGCAGGAGGAGGGGACCACGAAGCACTAGGCTGGGGATGAGCTTTTTCTTCCAATTTGCCGAGATAGGACGGGAAGAGAAGAAAGAGCACCTAGGGACTCCGGCATGGATAGTATCTTTCAGCTGGGGAAAGCTCACGTGTGCCAGTAAAAGAGATCACGGTTGCATGCATGGATTGCAAGCTTTTTTGACTGGGCGATGTGACAGAAGCCTTGTGTTAAAATAACTGGCCGCGAGTAGGAACATACTGGGATGTCGGAAGATGAAGTCCCCACAGAACCGCCGCAGGAGCCGAGGAATAGGGTAGCGTATGTACATATGTTTGGCTATTTGTAAGGCATCCCCTTACCTGTGCCTCCTCCTTATGGCATGCATTTCCCCTATCTTAGCCAACCCCAGGTCAGCATCTACAAAAACGGGTGTTGGCTTCACAAACAAGGAGTGTCATTCCATATGGTGTCCATCGAGCATGTTTTCGCATGCCTCATCAGTGCAGTGCTCATCGTGCGGTCCTATCTGTAGCTCTAGCAGAGGGCTACACCCTTTTTCCAGCTTTTCAAAAAGCTGGCACCAAATGTTTGCTGCCGTGGGTACCGGAACACTACTGGTTGCAGCAATTGGGGAGATGGACTTTCTAATCTTACACGTCTGCGGAGGTCCTTAACTTGTTCCCTATTGAGGCCCATGCGTGAGGCGTAAAGGCAGCTAGGACCTGGTGCCATTCTGGCAACGGTGTTCCTCACTGGCTGGCAGCTAGATAAGGCGCAAGCGCATATGCATGCCCGCCAGCGCCTCCACTTCCCTATGTATGTTGCGTGCACATAACCCCACCCTGCATGCAGGGATTCACGGCCCTGCATTACGCTGTGGAGCAAGGGTACCATGACGTCGCCATCATGCTGCTGTGCAACGGAGCCGACCCACAGAATTTGGACCTTGAGTCAAGGAACGCCTTCCAGGTGCTGTCATGCGGGCTGCAATACTACTGTGCCATCCCATGCATACCACACATGAGTAGTATAGCTTGCCTGCTCCTGCACCTAGCCATGCCCCTAGCGAGGGTACTTTATAAGGCATGCCAAGCAACCACACTTGATTGCAGGTGTGCGTGTCCTTGGATCGCGGGGTAGAGCATAAGGGGATGTCATCCTGATGCCACGGTGCTGGCAAGCTTGTTAACCGGTTCCTTACCCTTTGGTTGCAACCCCTTTAGCAAGCATTAGCAGCTCATCCAGTCCATTGCTTTCTATGACGTTTCCCACATTTTCTCCTCTTCCTTCCTTTGTTGCTGTTGCAACGGCAGATGGCTCCCTCCCTGACTTCAATGCAAGGGTTGCTGACAAAGGCCGTGGATAGGGTCGTGGAAGTTACGGAGGAAGCATCGAACACTAAACCTGTGCCGGTAAGTAGTTCTAACTGGGGGCAGTGTAGGCGCTTCCTTGAAAGCTGTCTCCACGGTTAGCTATGTAACAACGCGGCGAGCTTGGAGTAGCAGGGGCGCGGAGCTTATCGGGATTGGTGCACCTCCCGGTCAGAGTGAGCGTCCAGGTATCATATCCCATGACCCATCTACGGAGTGTCGCTGTCTAACAATCAGCCTTCCTCCGGCTTGTGTGCGTCTCACAGGTGCTCGCCATTGTTCAGCTTATGATTGAGGTAACCAAGCGGCAGGAGCAGGAAGAGTACAGCAATAAGGTTGCAGCTCCGGCGAACCTGGCTCCCGGAGATCACACAGCAGATGTGGTGAGCCCGGCTCCTGCAGAATATGTCGGGGCTGCAGCTGTGGTGAATTTGGCTCCTGCAGGATATACAGCGGCTGTACCTAAGGTGACGTCTCCAGTGCATCCTGCTGGCAAGGAGGACAAGGAGGCACCTGCAGCATCCCCACCCGAAGAAGCCCCACCTTTTGAGGCGGGCGAGGAGGTTGGAGACAGCATCAAGCGCATCTTCAAGAACCTGTACGACAAGGTAAATTAGTGCGTTAGTGACAGGCGAACGGCATGTGGCTGTTACAATTGTATGGGGCAAGGTGGTTTGACAGTAACCTTCCCAGGTTGGGGTCCGACGTGGGCGTTATTTGTTTACTTATGGAAGTGAAGGTGAAGCCCTGGGCTTGGGATAGGGCTGAATGTCATTGCAGGCTTTTATATGTGTGTGCAACCGCAAAGGTGCTTCCATACCTCTATAGGTAGGTCAGCCGCCTCTGATGCTTTCGACACAGAAGCTGTTCTGCGGTTTGAAGGTCCTTGACGCCCACTCCTTAACGCCCCTGGACCCATTGCCTGGACCAACCCACTCAGCCTCTGCTGTGCGTACACCCCCCCCCCCCATGACCCCGAGGTTTAACCCTCCCTGCCTGCTGCCTTACTTCTCTTCCTACCAGCTATCCTACCAGTAGATTTCGTTTGATTAAAGAAAAATACTACTCCCATTCCCCTGCCGTACTGCTTCCATAGAAATACTTCTGTGAGCTCTGGAAATACGTGCTGAAGGCGGTTAGAAGTGACAGTTATAAGCTGACCGCTATAATGCTGGACCTCATCTGCAAGGAGTACCCCAGGATGCTGGTGCACGTATCCGGGGCCTCCATGACCCACCTCATTTGCCACTTCCCCGACTTCTTCCACACACTGCTGTACAAGTTGCAGGTATGGTAGGCGTGGTGGGTCAATGACGTGGGCAGTAATCCACATCACCAGGCCTGCTAAGAGGAGATAATGAGGGAATTGAGGGAATTGAAAAACGTGACTGGGTTACGCTTATCCACAAGCTAAGGCCACAATTGCTGCAATACATGTCGAGGTTGTGTAACAACAATTACTCTAGGGCTGAGGTTTAGCAAAGTGTCCTGCCTGGGCTCCTGGTGGTAGGTCCTAAGCGTCTATTAAACGAATCCCGAGGTGCAGTAGCCATCATACTTCTGTATGTGCCCTCCTTTGGCAAGGATGTTGCCTGCTTGAAGGGGATGATGAGGAAATGTGTGAGGACCGCTCCACCACCCGACAATGTCAACCGACCCCACACCCTGATAGCACTGACCCACTATGCGCTATCTATATGGTGGAATGTTAGAGCTAGGAAGCAAGGACAGTAAAGACAGGCAGGTCCTAGACATATCTCCAAGCCAACCCATATTACCCATGATAACGAGTGTGGTATTTAGGAAGGAGGTGGTGGCTAGCTTACTTGGCTGCAGTTTAGCAGCTGGGGGTTCGGTAGGAG